>JAWMRA010000001.1:76208662-76342262 GCA_035584735.1 Pseudotriccus pelzelni
TTTACAGAGAGAGTGATCAGGCATTGGAATGGGCTGCCCAGAGAGGTGGTGGATTCACCGTCCCTGGAGGTGTTTAAGATGAGGTTGGATGTTCACTGAGTGCCATGATCTAGTAATCACAGTGGGGTTGGATCAAGGGTTGGACTTGATGATCTTGGAGGGCTTTTCCAACCCAGTTAATTCTATGATTCTATGATTTAGATATATATATATATATCTGTAGCTAACTATCTACTCTAAAATGGAGCATTTTGTTTTTGTGAGCTCAGAAGACAATTGCAGTGTTTCTTTTCCCCTGGACACAGCAGCGGAAATCTTGACTGCTGCTAACTAGTGGTTAATATAACTTCTGCAGATGTTGTATCTTTTACTCACCTTTCTCAGGAGATACTGTTATTTTCCACTGCGCAACATTTTTTTTCTGAGCATGACATATGCATGTCTTATTTTACCTCGACTAGAGAAGAATTTTCCTCTTTTTTACAAGGAAATTATACCAAATCTCTCAAATCCATTTTCAAAATCAATGTTGTATTCAACATCTAATCTGCACTGCTAGAAGGCTCTGTAAATTATTAAAATTATTGAAATAATTGCTGATTCATCATAGGTATTAAACACAATTCAGTGCATCATTTATATTATCTAAAGCCAGAAGGCAGTAATATATCATCTAGCCTGACATTTTCAGTAACATTCACCATGGGATTTCAAATATACCTCGGTCTATTAAATAATGTAATAAAAGCAATGTTGTACATGAATAGTTTGAGATTATAAATATTTGGTTTTGATAAATGAGGACATTGTTCACCCTCTTTTAATGCTGCTTATTTCTCTTGTATTGAAAGGGCAAATCAAAACCAATGAAAACTTGATGGAAACTCAAGTGAGAACCACTTGTGTGGGCAGTGTTTTTTGGAGTAAATGTGCATAGGTTAAGCAATGGGATAGGAAGCAGATTATTAAAATACAAGAACTGGGGAACAGGGAACTTTGAGGAAGGGAAAACAGGCCTTATGTCAATAGCAGTGAAGCTTTTGAGAACTACAGTTTTTGGGGGATAAAAAGAGCAGCAGGCATACTGTCTTAAGGTGAAACCACAACAAGAGTTGTAAGGGTGGAGAATGAAATTCTATTGCGACAACCACCTCTTATTTAAGGGCATTGGTCTCATATCTGAATTAAGGTAGCATGGGAAAAGATGTAGCCTTTCATAGGGACTTTTCCTGCAGTGGTTCAGATTTTCTGCTGATGTCTGATGAAACTATGGGATCGTCTGATAAAATTTCACTGCTGATCATGTGAAGATGTGAATACAGGGCAGTGTGTGGAAATATCGTGAAATATTTCAAGTTTCCAAGAAAACAAGGTAAGAAGGAAGTCATAATGGTCTTCCTTGATCTGACTATCAGGGAAAGAAATTATTTGTCAATGTGAATTAAGGTGGGGCCAGAAAAGAAGATTAGGTTTTTCAATGTTGCAGTCAGAAAGAGGATCAGTTTGACCAAATATGTGCGCTGAAGCAAACAATTAAGCATGCTAAAGAAATGAATGGGGGAAAAAAAAAAAAGAAAAAAAGAAAAAAAGAAAAAAAAAAGAAAAAGAAAAAAGGAAGGTGCTAGTAATTCAAATAAAACAGAAGTATGAAAAAATCACTGAGGGAAAGGAAAATATCAGGGAAAAAATGACCAGAAATAAAGACTCTGATAAACAGGGCTTTTTATTAAATATGCTAGGAGACTAAAAATGCTTTCAGAATAGTCCTACTTAGCTGGATAAGTGAAGCCTAGAAACAAACAACCAGTGGTTTCCTTTGTTAAGATCTTCCACAGGTTAATGATCCTAGCTTCTGAAAAAGATCCATTTCCTTTTTCCTCATATAGATGTATCTGACTCTGATACATAACCATCAGCTCTCAACAAGAGTTATATCATTAAGCATCTAAGATTTTCCATCTTTGAAGACACTACAGTTTATTATCATATTTCAGTCTTCTGTTTGCTAAATATATTCACAAGCTTAGTTTATTAAGCCATTAGAAATTTTTGCTATAAGGCTTTTCTCAACCCACAAATCATTTCTCTATCACTTTACTACACCCTTTGCAATTGTGAAATATTTTTTTTTAAAGTATGAACAACAGAATTGACAGTTTTCTGGTAAATGCCTCAGCATGGTGATATAAAGGGGTAAAACTTGTGCTATTTCTATAGCTGGAAAATACGTTAGCAAACCACACTGCAGCATAGTACTGAGAGGTGCGTGTCCACTGTCATTTATAAATCTTAGAATTGCTTCTTCCTTAGATATATTCCTTCAGCAGGTTTTGCGGCTTACCTCCATTGTTCACAAGCTAATTACTGTGATCCAATTTTTATAAGGTCCAAAGTTTGCTGTATTTTAAACCACTGTTGAATGCACCCTCTATAGTTTCATAACAGATAGAATGAGAGTCCCTGGAAAGGGACTCATCTTGCCCATCTGAATCATCTAATTTAGGACAGAATGAGCTGAAATAC
Organism: Pseudotriccus pelzelni; assembly: GCA_035584735.1. Taxonomy (NCBI): domain Eukaryota; kingdom Metazoa; phylum Chordata; class Aves; order Passeriformes; family Tyrannidae; genus Pseudotriccus; species Pseudotriccus pelzelni. The sequence continues at coordinate 76,211,186 of JAWMRA010000001.1, forward strand.
TGAAAAATCTTGATGTCACCTAGATATATATAATTACGTATTTAATCTTCTAGTTATTGGAATGGTTTAGCTACAATTTTCTCTAAGGCAGGAAAGAGCAAGTTTAGCATTGAGAATGCAAGCTGGCAATGTGATGATGAGTTTGAGTGAGGATAATATATTGTATTTACATCAAACACGAGGGCACTAATTAACTTGAACATATGACATGTGTCAGGGATATTCTTATACTCCCATACAGGGGATAAGAAATAATATTAAATTGCTCTTACTGCAGTCTGATATAACAACTTCTACAGACCACTACTAGATCCTTACTCTGTTGTTTCTTCAGTTATTTCCCTTGTTGCATGTCTATAAATTAATACTCTGTTTAAAACTATGCAGGGTACGTGGCAGAGAGAAGAGCTGTCTCAATATGACACACACAAAGGAATGATATGTACTAAACATAGGATTTCTGCCAGTACATTATGTCAGTCACAGACATGAGAGTTTCTGAGCATAAGTACAATAAAATATGATTGCGATTTACTAATGCACTAAAGTACTGTTGTTAATATAGGCAGTGCATAAAAATACTACTGAAATGTCTTTTTTCTGAAATGGGTATTCCAAGAGTTACTGTTTCTGAGGTGAGACACTCCATAATTAATAAAGTCTAATGATATTTTGACATTCATTCAGTTTTAGACAGTATAGAGTTAATCCTGCTAATCATTGGTCCTGCCTCATGGCAATTTCTGAGTAGTTAGAAGGTGCATGCATGGAAATTTTTTATGTATTTGTTATGGAAATAAACTCAGGCTTGCACATTTAGGCTCAATAGTTATATACAATAGACTCAGACACCTGACCCCACCAGCTGTGTTTTTTCGGAACACTATATTTCTTTATACATTTTCCATTTTTTATACCTTTGACATATGAATGTTGAAATGACTGTGGGTTTCTTTTCCAGATTATAAAAGAGATCATTATACATTCAATGTGATGGAAACTGCTATCAACCTTGGAGGTTTTAGCATGTAATAAACCCATGTTTTAAGGCATAAATTAGATTCTGAATATAGAATATGGAAAATACGTCATAGATTACATTTCTCTGTCTTCCACAGAAGCTATTTTCAACTTTTCTCAAAGACAAGATGAAATAATATCTAAATACATTCAAGACAATGGTAATATTAAATTCATGTTTTTTGATCTTTAACATTCACTGGCTTGGTATATGTGGTTAATAAAATATCAGTCACAGTCAAATATCTTGATGGGTAATTGTAAAACTGGAAATTCAATGGGATTCTTGAACACTAGGAAGTATTCAACTATTCTTTAGAAGTAATTATTTAACAAGTACATATGCAAGGTTTTACCTATAGAAGATGTCTTTTCCTTATAACCATAAATATTCCAAGCTTGCCAAAGTCTTTTAATACAACTCTGGCATTTTGAGTTTAAATTTTACTCATTGTTTCCATATATATAATAAGCGCTTCCATTCTTATCATTTCCTTTAGAGGACTGACCATGAAAATAACCTTGGAAAGATTTCTTGCAGTAAAATATTAAGAAATAGCAGAGATGGAGTGAAAGTAACTAAGCCTGGTATATTAGCTTTACAAGTTTTCTCCTTATTCCACTAAATAGTATGTCACAAAAAATTCACATATCTTTTATACCTCAAATAATCTATTCATGTGATCAAATATGTCAGGATAAAAATCTTTGATAACTTCTTCTGTTTAACATGGAATCATAGCTTTCTTGATTTCGTATTAAGTCTTGAAACTTCTGTCTTATAGACAGTCTCACAAATCAATAATTTCTTTCTGTTTGTTTGATTGATTTAGTGATTGACCTGGTTTGATTGGAAACAGGACAGACAGAGAATGCTGCTTGTTTTTGTTCTTCCTTTGCAATGCATTTTACTTTTTGTGGAAATCTTAAGGTGTCCAGACAAAATGTTTGTGTGGTTTCTGTGTCATACAGTTACTGTTTCTCAAATTTTGCCCTGTGGTTCCCTAGATTATTTAAAAAATATTTTAAATGCCACAGGCAGATGTTTGGAACAATGCTTGAGACACATCTGATAAACATAAACCACCATGCACTTTCTGATGAAGTATTTGACAGTAAGACTAAATGGTTTGTTCCTGTTTGGACACTAATAATTTCTTGAAACCAGTTGTGAACTCCATGAATTTTCTTCTGTGAAATATCTGTAAATTTATCTGTCATGAGCATCAACAGCACTTGCATACAATTTACCACATTATCACAAAAAGAAGAGATTACCCTCGTCTGCGAAACTGTAAGACTAAAAAACTGTCATGAGTTTGCAAAGGTCCCCCCTCCCTGGAGACTGGAAGCAGTTTGTCCAGGTGAATTTCCAGAGTAAAACCAATCAGAAGTTTTGGTGACATCTTCAAGAAAATGGAAGAGAAGTCTGGTGGTGCAGATGAAATTGGGAGCCATGTAGGAGGTGGTGGCAGGCCTCGAGAAGGGCCAGGCCTCTCTCCTCCCCTGGCTCTGGGCCAGGGGCAGGAGCAGAACTGAAGCCCCCTGACCAAACGTGTAACAGAGTGAAGAAAAAAAACCTTTAAAGAATAACTTGGACAGGGCTGCTGCAGAAAGAATTCCAACTGGAAAGATAGCGGAGCCTTCAAGGTCAGAGCTGGCAGCCGGGAGAGAGATGAGAAACTGCGAAGGGGGGAGACGGCTCCTTTTCCGCTCTCCCTCTCTCTCTCCCTTCAGCAGGGAAAAGACTGAAATCTAAAAATCCCTGCCACCTGTGGAAGATTGCTGGGGAGCGAAGATGACCCTCTGCAGCTCACGAAAGAGCTCATGCTGGAGCAGAGGAGTAAATATGATTTTGTGGAGGCTTAGATGAAATAGAGTCTTGGAGTGACTGTAGCCATGGAGAGAGAGACCTACGCTTGAGCAAAGTAGCTCGGGTAGGATTTGTGTGATCTCAGTAAGGGATCCATGCTGGTGAAACTGAATTTGTGACCCTAAGGGACAGCAGAGAATGGAAGAACTGTTGTCTGAAGGGTAGACCCACGTCGGAGAGGTCTATCAAAGACTATTCTCGTGGGAAGGGACCCCACAGGAAACAGGAGGGAGGACTCAAAAGCCATTATCCCCTGTGACTCTGTGGTGATGACCATGGAAAAGCAAGTGTCCCCTTGTAGTCCATGGAAGACCTTACAGGACCTGGGTAACCCCAGCCTTATCCCAGGAGGGAGGTAGGCCCAGCCCTGAGGTCAACATAGAGAAGAGAAGTGACAGAGAGCAAACAGTTCCAGCTGCAACGAGTCGTTGTCATCCCAGAGATACCAGAGAAGAACTTGCAAGGTGCTGCAGAGCTGCTTAGAAGACCTGAAGCTTCAAAAGTTGAAAACACCTCCTTCTCCTCCTGGACTAACACAAAGCGGGGAAGGATGTTTCTGTAAATACATAGTGCTTTTGCTTAATTAGAATTGTTGTAGATGTAGTTGTTTAGTTTTATTTTTACTAGCAATAAATCCTAATGTTGTTTTCTCCCCAATCAGATCTCTTTGTCTGCATGGACCTTCTTTCACCTTGGAGCAGTTTGTGGGGGGTGTGGTAAAAATTGTCCCTAAGCAAACCCACGACACTAGGGCAAAAAAAGATGAGGCTTCCTTCATGCCCAAATTTAGCACAAATACAAATAAGATAATGACATTTGGGGAGGAGAACTGCTTAAAGCTTTATTGGTTTTTCTAATCTCTCAGCAGTGTTATGCTACAGGCCTGATAACATCATGATGTGGGTTGCCAGGTATTCTCTTAAACACAGATTTGCCTCCCAGTGTTAATACAAGCGTTTAATAACCACTGTGTGGAGATACACAGATAGCACTGCAAAACGGATGTGAAGCAAGAGAGGGATGATATCTGATAAATATGGATAGGTATCAGAGAGAAAAACGCCTTTGAATACCTCTATAAATATCTTCTAAAATCTAATTTTCAGAATAGGGAATTTCAGCACAGCCATACCTGTGCGGAACAATGCAACTCATTTTCTGCATATTAAAAATTTAAGTTTTTTTTGCTATCACTGATAGTTATCTTGGGTAATTTAGCATATGCTCCAGATCTCAAAGCTACTCCTTGACATAAATGCAGTCTGAAATAGATCACTGGTTCTTGATCTCTTGTGTGCACTAAAGAACACAGATATGCAAAATACATTGTGTTATGCAATACTATATATAATTATTTGCCCTCCTAATGGATTCCTTAATTGAGTCTTCTGAGCACTATGTTTTAACATCACCATTTTGTTAATGCTTACTATGTTTCACAATTTACCTTGCAGTAAATTAGTGGCCTTCAGATGTATGATCTAAAAATGCAGTGACAGCTGCTCAACCAGTAGTAGCTGAATCAGTGTATTTTTAATTCTCACAAGAATGAGGTCTCGCCCAAGTGAAATGAAATACGAACATAAAACATTAAAAACTCAGATGAAAATCAACAGTTAAGAAACATCAGAATCTATCTGCCTATCTTAAACTTGCTTTCCCAATATATTTGTATTAGAATTTAATTCCTGATTATGCTACTGTACGTTCTTGTTTTGCACAGAATCTCAACCTTTATTGAAATAAATTTATTGAAAATAAATGTGACAGAGAATTTAGGGTGGCATCTTTAAGGGAGTGTTTTACAAGTACTTAAGAGACAAAGTTGCTGATCAAGTGTTTGGTGCTGCACCTTGAACAGAGGTGCCACCATATGGGTGCATGTGGTGTGAGTGCTCAGGATCACGTGGTCAACAGTTAAAAGGGAAGTGATGGTTAAGACTTCCAGCGTAAAACTGTCCGTGGCTCAGCTCCAGATAAGCCAGTATCTTAAACTGGTATTGTACTGTGGTTGCCTACCATCCAGGGGTTCCTGCTGAATAAACAGACAGTTCTGTGTGAGTTATGTTTGAGTCGTTGGCGCAATAGTTGTCCACATATTCGTATTGCTAAACATTGACAAGGAGTTCAGGTTTAACATGACATTTAAAGTTTTGCAAAAAAACCTCATGGCTAGAACCATAGGTAATGTAAAAGGGTTGAGCAATCTACATATTTTATAATGGTGTGATGCAAAATCAAATGCAAAAATAACAGTCAAAACCCAATACTCTTGCCATTTTTCCAGTAAATTTCCTTCCTTTACACATTTCTTTAGAACTTAAGAAACACCTAAAGGTTCTTTCTTCAGCCACTTCATTGCTCCCCACATTACCTGTAAGCGTATCAGCTCTACACGGAGAGATCTAAGCTAGAAAATGTTCTGTATCTTCTGGCTATAATAAAAATCCCAAACAGCTATGTAATGAAAAGAACACACTGCAGTTTAAGAAGACAGCAGGTCTACCATAGTACAAAGGTTTTGTTCACTTCTGAGGGATTGAGAGGCATTCACTAATTTTGTAAAGGTACAGGACAAATCAGTCTGATTTCAGCCCAGTGAATCTTTGCCTTCTGCCCTTCCTCCTGTTCCCATGCAAGCTGCTATCAGCAAGCTGCACTGTCGCTGAACTCTTCTCTGCAGGGTTTGTGTGGTGCACAGCTTTCTTCTCTAACATCTTCTGTAACTGAAGACAAGGGTTAGAGACTGTAGGGAGAAGTTACAGAAATCATTAAGTTTAGCATTAACCTCTCCTCAGGTATCTGCTGATATTTCAGGTCACTGTAATAACTGCAGGTGCTACTTTGAATGCCACAGAAACCTCAGATGTCAAAGAGACACTTGCCATTAACCTGCAGGATCATTAACCCGCACCAAGTTTAGTCAGAAAATTCCTGGGCGAGGTGTTACATTTCCACCTTGTTTTACTCTGCTGCTATCCTTCATTCTGTATGCCAGGGGAGCATCTGACAGTTGGAGATTAATTAGTAATTAAGAGGTGCTTCAAAAACATTACAAGTTCATAGAAGAAAGCAGCTTAACCATGTTAGAAAATAGTTGGAAATATAAATTCCAGTCTCTTGGGACTTTCGAGTAACAAATTTAAATAACTTTATTTTGACCATACCAAACTGAACCCCACTAACTAGATGTAATAAACAAATGGGAGATATTTAAGCTGACATTTGAGCGGTGTCAAAGCCTTCTAAGCTTGTTGTGAGTAGATTAGTAGATAAGTGCTAGCCTTCCTATTCTGGGATATGTTCCAAGGCAAGCATGAGGACTGATGATTTCATTTAACTCCACAGTAGTCAATACTGTATACTTAAAAATGCAAATAATTTGCTTAATTCTTATGGCACACTACCAGTTGACAGAAGCAGTGTTGGGATAGAAAAACCCCTCTCTGCTTGGCACTGTATCTGAGGGCAAAAACTACATTTCCTCTACTATTCAATCAGTATGTGAAACTGTAATTATTAGCAAGGGGTGTGCAGTTTTCTCAAAAACACATAGTGAATCTCATCTGATCTAATCACAGAAAAACTGACTTAATAAACCTTTTTTAGAAACAATGGACATCATTAGATGTTTCACAAATACAAATACATTTGTAGACTTTAATAAGATAGTGGCAAAAAAATTCAGAGCCAGCTCCCTTTTTTCCCAGCAGTATTGACAAATCTGCAAGTATTTCGGTATGTTGTTGGGAGAAGCTTACCAATTATTGCTACTCATTCAGCTTTGTTGTATCTATCAGTGATAACAAGTCCATAGAGCCGCTTTCAAAATAGTCCTTAAATATTTGCCCAAATGCATTCCCATTCAGCAGAATACATGCCCAAGTCTCTACTGTGCTTAGTGATTATGACTTCAATCCAATTCCAGTGCTTGACGTTGCAGAGGAGAATCCCTCTAATATGATTACCTTGTAGGACATCAATCTAGGGAAGTCTTCAAAACAGAGCTTATAAAAAAAGAACACTAGTTCTTGGCTCTCAGGACTGTAAACTTCTAAATGCTGTCACTCAGTTCTGTGTAACTCTGAAAGAAATAAAAGCAAGCTTTATCTTCAGCACTAAAACAGCAATCCTAAGCCTATTACACAGGCAATGCTGGAAAAGTTTTCAGGTTTTATCCTCACCTATACTAAAGCCAGATCCACAAAAAGGCCTAATTACTTTAAGTGAAGGTTAGTCAAAAAAGTCCAAAATGGTAATTAAATAAACCATGAATACCTCATTAGATCCCTAAAGCTTCAGGAGGCACCCAAGCTTTTCCCAAAGAAAGTTTCATACTGGAACTATTACAAGTTATGCAGGCTTTGCACCTCCTTATTTACGTTCCCTTTCCTTAGAAATGAGGATTGCCTGTCACTTATGTATGGTTTTGCACACTCAGCACCACACTGGCAAGACAGTTTGCATATGCAACATACAGCAGCCAGAGCCATTTGCATATGAAAGAAAGAAGGAAAATTCTGTAGCAAAGCACTTCTTCCAGCTGTGCTTACCAGCAAAGAGTAAGCCAGTTGTCTGTAGCCAAAGACACAAAGTATGCGATAGGTTTCACGCTGTGAATCCAATTTAGATTCTTTTCAGGGGAAAGAACCTCAGCCTGGGGTAGTCAGGATTTCCAGTGTGCTGTCTCTTTGTCTCTTCCTTCTGTCTGGTATAGACATACCTCCCTCTCTGTGAGCAGACTGTTGAATCCAAGTCCTACCTGCCTGACTGCAGGCCCTGTACAGAGAGGACAAGTGAGCAACAGAAATTCAAAATTAATGCTGGAAGCTGGTCATTTTAAAATTACATGCCGATATGCTGAACGTAGCTTAAGACTTTGTGAACCCAAACATAAGGCATTTTTTTATGTCCCCTTGGCAGTGTTCAAGAGATTTGGTTTGCAAAGATTCAGGATCGTCACATTTAAAGTGCTATTTGATGGTTGCAATTGAATGTAAATATTAAAAGGCATGTTAGTTTTTTGTTGTATATTAAAAAAATTATGCAATAGAACAACTCAGTGACTTCCCTGAAAAGTTTTTACTATTTGTTGCCTGCTAAAAAATTATTACCCAGCTGACACGTCACATTTTCCAGTTCTAGCATGACATTTGTTCTCAGTCTAGTAGTGCAGTAAGCTAAATGCGGACCCTGAGGCCCTCAGTTTTGTCAAGCACATGAACACACAGCACACAAACCTCATCCTGTTTCTTCCTGACACAGCGCAGAACATCGTCACCTTCTAAATGCTTAGCATGACTTATTTCAATAAAGTCTGATTTCTACAAGGACTTGGAAGTGTCATTGAAATTTGGTGCCTGAATAATTTCAGTCTTATTATGCCACATCTCTATGAAATGGGGAATTTGTCTTACCTTATGTTGGATGTCTACCATGCTGCTAGAGAACTGGGTCTGATGTACCATCAGAGGTAGTGGTGATCTGTTCAATACAGCCAGTGCAGCGTAGGTAGCAATTAATTTAATCCTAAAGCAGACACCTTCATTTGATGGCCTGAAAAGCTCTCCAGATTCTGTTGTGTGTATTGACTACGTCTCCGTTAGCTGTAATGACAGCTTACTCACTGCTCCTAATGAGCTACTTGCCTGGCGGACTCCCCAAATTAGGGTGAGCCTCGAGGGCCACAGTTTTCCAAAGTGTGAGGAGTCAGGCTTCCTTAAGGCACATACAAATTTCACATTTAAATCATACTGAATCACGGAATCGTTAGGGTTGGAAGTGACCTCTGGAGACCATGCAGTCCAACCCGCCCGCCAAGGCAGGGTCACCTGGAGCAGGTGACACGGGAACGCGCCCAGGTGAGTTTGGAGTGTCTCCAGAGAGGGAGACTCCACTACCTCCCTGGGCAGCCTATTCCAGTGCTCTGCCACCCTCAACAGAAAGAAGTTCTTACCATCTATGAAGATACAAGTAATTAATTACAGGTAACACGCGTCGACTGAAGCGCCCCCTTGGCCCCCCCCATGCCCGCCCGGCGGGCCCGGCAGGGGGCGCCGCCCGGTCGCCTGTCGGCGGCGTTTGGCCCATCGCGGCCACCTTAGCCCTCCCCATCGCGGCCGCGGCCCGGGCCCGCCGCGGCTCCTCAGGGGCTGCCCGACCGCGGGGGGGGCTGCCCGGCCTCGGGGGGCTGCCCGGCCTCGGGGGCTCCGCCAGCCGCGTCCGCCGGCCGGGCCGGGCCGCTGCCATGTTCACCAGCACCGGCTCCAACGGGTTCTGTGAGTACCGGCCCCGCCGAGGTCCGGGGAGGGCGGCGGTCAGGGGTGGGAGTGCGGGCGGCGCTGCCGCCACCGGTCCCGGGGGAGCCGCTGGGCTTGGTCCCCCCCTCGGCTGCACTTTTAAATTACGTGACGGCGGGAGAAGCAGCGGGTCTGTGTCCGTGTGTCTGTGTATGTGTCTGTGTGTATATCCATCTGCATACATCGGTATAGACCTGCGTGCCAACGTATGCGTTAGAAAATGCAAGACCCCCTGTTTTCCTAATGTGACAATAAACTTACTCTTTAAAACCAGTTTATTGATAGGGCAGACATATGGACAGATTTGTTCCCAGCACTGTTTAGCTTTATTTGTACGTGCAGCAGCACATGTAAATCATTTTATGTCCCAGTGCTACCTGAACTGAGTTATTCGGGGGTATCGGGGGTTGGTTCTGAGCTTGTTTACAGGACAAAGCATCTGCCGCGTGTGGAAGCGGCCGTGAGGAGCTGACCTGGCTGCGCTGTGCACTTTGGCACTACAGTCCCAAGAGCAACTGTGCTGACTAACTGCGTGCTTCATACAAAATGGGTGGGAGTGTCGGTCTACTGGAGGGCAGGAAGGCTCTGCAGGGGATCTGGACAGGCTGGATCAATGGGCCGAGGCCAGAGGTTGAGGTTCAATAAGGTGAAGTGCTGGGTCTTGCCCTTGTGTCACAGTAATTCCACGCAGTGCTACAGACTAAGGGAAGAGTGGCTGGAAGGCTGCCCGATGGAAAAGGATCTGGGGTGCTGGTTGACAGCCGCCAAACATGAGCCAGCAGTGTGCCCAGGTGGCCAGGAAAGCCAATGGCATCCTGGGCTGTATCAGAAATAGTGCAGCCAGCAGGACCAGTGCAGTGATCGTCCCTCTCTTACTTGTACAGGTGTGGCTGCACCTTGAGTAATGTGTCCAGTTCTGGGCCCCTCAGTTCAGAAAGGACATTGAGGGGCTGGAGTGTGTCCAGAGAAGGGCAGTGGAGCTGGTAAAGTGTCTGGAGCACAAGTCCTATGAGGGAGGTGGGGTTATTTAGCCTAGAGGAAAGGAGGGTGATGAAAGACCTTATCACTCTCTACAGTTACCTGAAAGGAAGTTGTAGTCAGGTGGGGGTTGGCTTGTCTCCCAGGCACTTAACAACAGCAGGGAGGGATATAGCTTCAAGCTGTGCCAGGAGAGAGGTTTAGGTTGGACATTAGAAGGAGTTTCTTCACAGAAAGGGTTGTTAAACATTGTAATGGGCTGTCCAGGGAGGTGATGGAGTCACCATCCATGGAGGTATTTAAGGAATGATGGGATGTGGCACTTAGTGCTGTGGTCTAGTTGATATGATAGTGTTCAGGTCAAAGGTTGGACTTGATGGTCTCAGAGGTCTTTTCCAACCTAACTGATGCTGTGATTCTGTGAAATCCAAAGCTGTGCATGAAAGCAACTTCCAGCCAGGGGGGAATACTTCTGGCATTTAAGGAGTAATGTTGGTTGTAGCTGTATTCTATATGAGGCATCCAAAAAAGGGAGGAGTATTTTTTCAGATGGATCTGGGAAACAGGTACCTGATTCACAACTCCTGGTATTTTATCCCCCTCCCCTAATAGGAACCTTTTGATGTCATGTGTCTGTGTATAATTCTGTGAGAAAGAAAGTGTGGGGAAAAGTATCCTTGTTTGGCTGAGTGGGTGAAAAGTCATGGTCAGTATTTAAAGCTTTTCCAAGGTCGGGCCAACAGAAAAATGATTGGAAAATTCTTGTTATAAGAAACATATTTGTGGTAGGAAAAACACCTCGACTTGATGTCATTCTGCAAAAAGTAAATCATAGAATCACAGAATGTTCTGAGCTGAAAGGGATCCATGAGGGCCATCAAGTCCAACTTCTAGCCCTGCATAGGATCATCCTCGACTCACACCATGTGCCTGAGACCTTTGTCCAAATGCTCCTTGAGTTCTGTCAGGCTTGGTGCTGTGACCACTTCCCTTGGGGAGCCTGTTCCAGTACTTAGCCACCCTCTGGGTGAAGAATCTTTCTCTAATATCCAACCTAAACCTTCCCTGACACAACTTCAGGCCAAATGTACTTTTTTTCTTTCATCCTCAAAAACTGATGTGACATACGTTCCTACTGAACGCACCTGATGACCTCAAGTGATTTTTCACAGTAAGACTTGGCTGGTACAGATGCACTTACAGACTCTAGAAGAGAAATGGGTTTAGGTGGCAGTGACATACGTTCATCTAGAGCACAACTGTGGCAGTTTAAGGTGCCCTCAGACTTTTGTTTCTGCCTGTGTAGCAGAAGTGTCTGCTGCAGTAGCAGCAGGGATGTAGGATTCAGTCAGAATGTGCAGAATCTGAAGGTTTAGGTAATTAATGAATTGTTGCCTGATCTCACATCAGGGAAGTGTATGTGTGTGTTCTGCCCTGGCTCTTGGGAGCAGTAGGGCAGTGTTGGTGGATAATAGGACCTGTATCAGTGACCCTATGTAAAGTAAGCAGACAGCTGGTTCAACAGCAATAAGGATGATTGTGCTAGGTCAGACTGAAGGCTCCTGCAGCCGGTGTGCCATCTCTGACATACTTCTTAACATCTGCAATGTTTGTTTAAAGCCACGTTACGATACCATTTGGTAAAACTTAGTAATACTAAGCTCTTTTATCTTTGTGTATCTTAGGTAATTTTAAAAAGTGACCCACTTGTTGATTATATTTTTAGTAGATTAGGGGCTTTAGTGTCTTCAGACGTAGATGTGATGGCAAAAATGTCATTAGTTACTGTATTTTTTTTGCCTTGTTTTCACCGTTGCCTTGTTTTCACTCCTTTCTGCAGAATTCTCTTTAACAATTGGAAAACAAACAACAAATGACCCCAGAGCTCTACTCCAGATTGGTAATGTGATTCTTACTGGGCTTCTTATGCAAGGTGTTTTAACAAGAGTGCCAGAAACACCCTTGTTCGTAGTTTTCTAGAAGCCAGTCTGAGTTTGGCCTATTCACCTTTTTGATTTTGAAACTTCTTATCGGAACATAAATAGTGATTTAATTAATTTGAAGTATTTTTGTTCTTTGTAAGTTCTTCTGGTTAGTTAATTCTTGAAATTGCATTTAATACTCGTCTGAAAGTGATAGGAGAGTAACCAGTGGGTTGTAGTGGCAGCAGCTGCAGGTGGTTATAGACTTTTTGCTTCATCTGGTAATTAATCTAATTAAAGTTGATAGACCATTGAATTAGGATATTATTGTCCATGTTTTTTGAATTCTCTGGGTTTTGTTTGTTTTGTTAATTTTAGAATAAAGTAAGTAAAGTGGTCTATATCATATAATTCCAGGAGATTGTGGAAACAATATAAAGATCAATTTATTAGTCTGTGTTGTCGCTAGAGGTCTAAAGGAGAGAAATTACTCAAGAATCCATATATTTTATTTGATGCAGTACATAGATCTATATGTAAGTTTAGATCAGCTAAGCTTTTTCAAAGTCTACTTAGCTACTGTAGCGGTTCTGATTGTTACTGTTCTTTATTCAGGATAAGGTGTTGTTGCATTCTGTACAATCAGTTGATAAAACAATCTTAAAAAAACAACATCCGGATTTAGCCCTATGGATAGACCCTATGTTGAATAAACAATATTTTTCATAACTATTCGCAAGTACAAATTGTTTCTGTATTACTTATCTCAAGCTAACTTGTTGGATTGTCTGTACTATAGATGCTCCTGGATTCTACCCTATTACATGTGTCTACACAGAAAAGTTCATTCCACATCCTGGCTCCATGGTTCAGTGAGGTGAACGATACTGTCTTCATCCAGGGAGCATTCAAAACTTGTGAGTTCCTTACGAGAAATTCAGCTTCATCGTAAGTTTGTCCACTTCTACTGAAGTTGGGCTTTCTAGTAAATAATGCTTGAATAGTCTGGCCTGTGCAGTGCAGTCCTTGACCCCTGTACCATTTAAAGGGGGGTCTCATGAGTTTGGGCGCTGCAGATAAAGTGACTTCTTACATTAACTGTTTATCTAGTATTTCTTATCCTGGTATAAGAGTTTCCTGGTATAGATCATCTGTCCTACATCTCCTGTTCAGTACTACCATGGAATCACATACATAGGCACAGAGGTTCTGGAAAAATAATGTTATGAGAAACATACATAAAAGCAAACCATTCCAGCAAACAAACAGTCTAACCCCAGCTGCACGTGAGCCAGTCCAGACAAGTAGATCCTTTGGTAGGAATGATATGGCAAATTGCAGGTGGACAAATGATAACTGTTGTGAGGTGACAACACACCTGCTCAGTGCAGGACGGGCTCCATTTTGGATGAGGAGGTATAAATGTAGAAGTAAATATACCTGGTACATGTTACAGCTGTGAGATAGGGAAGCCAGGAAACAAAGAACCCCACCATTTAAAAGGACAAAGACAGTTTGCCCTGGCTACGGGAAACTCTGTTATCTGAAATATTGGAGGAGCCAGTATGCCCTGGGAAAAAAAAGCCAGTTCCTCTGAGTACTAGCAGGAGATAGAGCACGGGCAGACCCAAATGGCTTAGCAAAACACTAACCCAGCTGAGTTGAACTGTCAAACAGCAAAGCAGTGTGTTCAGGAAACGTGTTGCTAGCACCTGGCTTTAAGGAAGGGCTTGAGAGGTGGGCTGTGGTGCCAGACCCAGACCAGTTTCTTATGTTGCAGTCTGCCGGTTCGGTCCCATGAGGAATGCTGCTGCAACACTTGAGTGGTTCTGCAAAGACTAAGCTTAAGTGTGTGAAGAGTGACACTGGGCTGGCTACTTCATGTACTGTAGTGCTGCTTAGTTTGCCAACATGCTGCATCCCAGGAGCAAAGTATGATACACAGGAAGGCTTTGCCAACAACTGAAACTAGTTAGAGCAACACCAAACTTTTCTGCACATTGTAATCCCTTCCCAATATTCTTCATGCTATGTGCATACTGCACAAGAGTGTAGTAGCAAAGCCTGTTCGATTTATTCTTTATTAAGGTAAAATTTGAGTCCATGTTTTAAAGCATAGCCACTTGTTACCTCTGCAGAATATTTTACTACTTTGCCTACTACACATAAGCTACTTCATATAGTAGGAGGGAGTGGACTCCTTTGAACTTGTGAACAAGGATTTCTACTAATGCAACTTGGGCTTTTATGTCTCTGTGAACCTTGTAGTGCAGTACTAGCAATTTGTTAAAAACCCCAAGGCAAGAGGGGAACTCTGTGCTCCTCTGCTTGCATAACTGGCAAGACTGAACTCTTGTGCAGAGGTGTTGGAAAAATAAAAAATGTATGTAAATTTAAAATGCTTTTTTTATGACTGAAGGAAATATGACCATGTATTGAATATATCAGACTTCTGTGCATAACTATATTGCGCAGTATGGTACTGTATGGGAAATAGAATTAGCTGGTACATCAGCATGCCACGGTGCAGCCTGGTTAGCCTGAGTAGAAGCAGCATAGCCACATCAGGTCAATTAGCCATGCATCGCCACAAAAATGTGGCTATTCTGCTGCAGCAGAGCTAACTCGTTTCAAGCTAGTGTGGGGATGTCCACATGGTCTCGTGGTGTAACCACACCTGATATTTCTGACAGTGTATACTAAAAGTATTATGGTAATATGCTCTTTGGTTGGAAGGAACCTCAACGAGGGGAGCATTTTTGTACACTTCAACCTGAATCAGTTTCTATTTCAAGTGTTGCTTTTAGAAAAAGTTTTGCTTTCTGCTTCTTTTTTTTCTTTCTTTTTTGTATCTTCTCATTTTTTTATAGTTTGTAGCCTAAGCTAAACCCAGAAGTTTTCTAAATAGTAAAGGTGTAGGTAACTGGTTTGATGACAGTCTTACCTGTGCCTTTTAAAAGTAGGTTTAAAGTATGATTGCAGTTAGTTTCTTTACTGACTTTCTTAAACTAATGTTATGCATCTCTCAGCTCCTGCATTAAGTTTATAAGCATTTGATGAAAGACTGTTCCTGCAGTGATATTCTTATTGCATTCAGATGCAATGAAACATCACTGTTTGTTGGTGAACCTGCTGCAGGTTCTTGGGCACATCTTGGAATACAGATGTGCCAAACAACAAATTAATATCTGCATGATGGTTTAATGCAGGAGAAACAACCACCCAAAATGCAGATTCTGTCAGTGCCTTTGGGAAGTACTGTGCATTCAGATGTGCATCAGTTATGGTTTCAAAAGACTTGCTCATCTTGTGTATAAGTATTTAAAAATTGGTTTGTGTTTTATGCCAGTATAGTAGCTCCCAGCACTTAATTGTCTGTACGAAGGTCATGTGTCTGCCTTATAGAAGCTGGGTTTGGGAAGATGATAGTGGAAAAAGGGTTGTTACAAAGCATATTTCATCTGCAGCTGTGGTGTAGGGATCCCCACAGAAATTGTCCTGAGCTGATTTGAGCTTCTGCAGCCACTGCTCATTAGCTGGTATCGCCAGCCAGGTCCTCTTCCAAGTCAACACTTTAGTCTCAGTCCTGGAATAGCAGCCCAGGAGGTGAAGTTGTTCCCTCAAAAGCCCTTCTGAAACAGTGGATTGGCCTGTTTTGATGTCTCCATATGCTGTGTCTCTTCACCTGCGAGTACTGAACAGGCAGGAAAGAGGAAATAATTTCAGAAACTGTAGCTGTTGCTGCTACCACATGTTTCTTATTAGTGCAGTGGTGGGTCCTGAAGCTGCAACTACATGAGCAGTTGTGCCGTAAACCTCCCCCTCTGTGACAGACACAGGTATCCTTAGCTCTGTGTTCTGAAAAGTGGTACTGGCAGCCAGAAGAAAGTAGGCTGAGGAAGGAGAGGGGGCTTTGCAATGAGTGCAGGGGTGGAATGTGGAGACTTAAGAGTTGATTTTATTTGGGAACAGCTTCACATTGTGCAATGGTAACACGAAAGTTGGGACACTTGCCTGCAAGATTTTGAGGGGAGTTTTGGGGGGAGACTTCACTGCAAAAATCTGCAGTGAAAGCTAGTTGCTTGCTCTTCATCATAGCCTGGGCGTGTTCTGCTGGTTGTTACAAAATTTCTCTTTGCACTTGGGAGCTCCCTAGATGTGTTGCAGCACCAATGTTATTACTACCTGCTGTTTGAAAGAATTGCCACTTTTGGGTTGCAGTTTATTCCAAGACCTTTGAAGACAGTATTTGATATAGTTTAAGTTTCAGGGTCAAAACGAGGGTTTATTCTTTCATTCTGCTTGCCTTATGTGGTATTGAGGCACTGTGTTTTTCTCTTTGTGCACATGTGCACAGGTGCTGCCAGCAGACACTGGTGCCCTGGTAGGTTGGTGGTACATGTTTCCATCTTGCACATGGTTGCATACCTGTTGGGCTAGAATTTTGCTTTCTAAATTCTAAATTACCTTTGCATTCTAGCAGAATGCCTGATTGTGCATTATCTGGGATCGATAGTCACTTTTGGTCTTACTGGCTGAGACATTCCACAGCAGTCCTTGATAAGGATCTATATGCTGCTGAGGGGTACAGCAAACTGCTACGTTGTGCAAACACTTGGAAAAAGCATTTCAGAAGTTGCATTGTTGTATTTTTCAAGTTCACCAGACAAGAATAAACTTATCAGCCACAATGACATTATGAGATGCTTGAGAGTAGAAGTTTCCGTTACTCGTGTGATGTTCCCTGTGGGTGACTGTCACATTCATGGGTTAGTTACTTCTGTGGTTTTTCACATGATGACACGTTTGATATTAAGTACTTTTCCTCTATACCAAGGTTTAAAGTGTCTAAGCTGAAAGCTAAAAGGAAGCTCTTAATAAAAAGGTGTGTTCACACTTTTGGTGAAAACAGATAAGGTTGGTTATTTTTGAATGCATTCAAATTAGGAATTAACTGGATAGGATAAAGTATTTCAAGTGTGTATTACCTGTAATGTAAAAATGATCTAATGATATGCAAACTGCAGCAAAATCTAAATATTAAACCTATAAATATGTAGTCACTATGGGGATATCTAGAGGTATAGTTGTCACATTTCTTGTGGTAATGTGTTCCTTATGTGAAAAGTATTATGAGATTAAGGAGTTGTTGTAAAAATGTGTTCACATTCATGAAATAACGTAGATGCATTTGATAGTAAAATAAGTCTTATCAAACTTTTGTTCAAAACTGTTTACTGTTGCTACTACTACACTTCTTCTGTTTTAGGCTACACTTTCAAATTTGAAAAATTTGTATCCTGATTATAAAACTGACTTTTTCACATCAAGGAATACTAATTTAGCTAAGTTAAGTTAACTAAAGGAGCGTTGCCTGAGGTTTTACATGAACATGTGTGTGCATTGTGTGCACAGTAGCTTTGAGGCAGCTCCAGCTTCTTTTTTCCCCTAGTGTTCTACAGTTCTCTGATGGCTTCAATCTGTTTTGAAATGTCCAACTGAGTCAGAGAAATAAATAATTTTAAAAATGGGAATCTAAAGACTATAGACCTTATTTTTGGAGAGCAAAAAAAAATCCGCTGAAAGATATTGAACTGAAGGGTGGACAGTTTTCTCACATTAAAAAAAAAAAGTCAGCCAGACTTTCTGCCCTAATGTGTCTCGCACAATCATAAAAGTAGAGCTTATGGTTAGCATAGTAACATCAACCTGTGTCAATCCAAGTCACTGCTTAACTTCTATAAAAGAATAGTTCTTCAAGGCGTTAATTTCTTAAATGGAGTAAGGAAAGTGCGTCTGTATATAATGAACTCAGAAGGTATGGTTGTGGACTGAAATAGGAGTTTTAAGTGCGAGTTTTCGTTGTGGTACACATAGAAAGAGTTGTTTTCCTCACATGATGAAGAACAGGAGACTGCAGACCTCAAGGTGGTGTGAGCTGAAAGCAGCTAACAGTGTCCATCCAAGTTGTTCTTGATGTCATCAGCTAATACTTGGATGAGGATCACACCTAAACTATGCAGTAAGAACTGTAGTTTCAGTGGCAGTGGGATTGTACCATAATTAAAATCTTGGCTTTGGTGCCTTTTACTATCTTCCTTTTCTAGCACTTTACTGTTCTAGTGTGCAACAGATGTTAATGGAATCGTTCATGGCAGTCAGTTTAATCTGGACAGGTACTAAATGTTTCCTGTATTATGTTGTTTCATGCAGTTTTGTTCTTCCTGTGCTCCTGCTCTTTACTTCCCGTTAGTTCTTTTAAAGTAATGTCATTGTTCCTTTTTTTTATGTAAAAAGAACAACAACAGAGCTACAGATTTCATAATGCTCTGGGAAAAACAGTTGTCTGAAAATAAGAGGATTGTGTGCTACAGCTGAGGTGTTTGGAAAGGAAGTAAATGTGATTCAGGTTGCATGTGTGAAAAAGAGAAAAGTCATAGAATAAATAATATTTTAGAGTCTTTGTATTGGTTTGAATTGTTGTGCAAGAGTTTGTATTTTATTGCATCAGCCTCAACAACAGATTAGGATTAATTTCTGGGTGTACTCTTGCTGGATATTCCACTTGGCAACTTTTAGTAAATGTGCATTGCAGATTTATCTGTTCTCTGCTTGCTTCTGAATATCCTTTCTGAAAGTCATGCTCACAGAGGGAAAGAAGTTCTGATTTCATGAACATACTGATTCTGTTCATTTCTTTGTGAATAATTGTAATGATTGAATGGAAGGAAGATGAATGTCATGTGAATTGACTTAGATATGTTTCCTTGAATGGTGGATCCAAGTGCAATGGAGAGAATGTCGCTTTTTTCAGGACATTTATTCAAGTGGTTCCTGCTTCATAGCCTCTAAAAAATAGCTAATCTGAATCCCTAATACAAAGGAAACAGAAATATTTGTTTTAACTAGATGTGCCTGTATATTTTTCTGGACAAGAAGATGTTTATTTTATTTCCGAAGTGTGATTGAGCCTTAGGAGGGCAGCAAAGGAGGGGCATGACCTCTGTAGGTGCAGAGAACTTAGGTTTAATTATAGTCAAACAATTAATTTCATGAGACAATGTTGGAAACAAA
Source organism: Pseudotriccus pelzelni (assembly GCA_035584735.1). Lineage (NCBI taxonomy): Eukaryota > Metazoa > Chordata > Aves > Passeriformes > Tyrannidae > Pseudotriccus > Pseudotriccus pelzelni. The sequence continues at coordinate 76,230,352 of JAWMRA010000001.1, forward strand.
ATGTCTGGTTAGCATATAACTGTCATTAATATCTCTAAAGACTTTCTTTGGTTAGTGTTTGTAAGTTGTTGAGAGCTTGGGAAGTTGCTGAGCTGAAAAATCAAGTTGGTGTCACTATTATTATGTTTTCCAGTCACCTGTTTAAATGTATCACTTTTTGCATGTCAGAGACTTTTCTCTAAAATGGCTTTTTTTGTTTGTTTGTTTGGTCTTTTGTCTTTAAGATAAAGCGCCTTTGTCGAAGAGTTTGTTACTAGTCCTAAGTGCCATCTCAATTCTATTGACTCTGCTCTTCCAACATTATCAGAAGTTCTTTGCGTATAACCTACAAGCTATAAAAGAGGATTTTCAGGTAAGAGTCAGCTCATTTTGTATGAAAAGAGACTGCAAAATGTGGTCTTCTATGCCATTCTCCCCCTACCCCCCCATTTGTTTTTCCTCTGGTTCTTTCCCTTTGTTCGCTGTTGTAGACCAGCTTGTTCTTACCTTTTTTTTTATGTCACCTCAGTTTGCCACTTTTTGGAAAACTTAGGAAAAACTGATCTGAAACAATCAACATAGCTTTTCACTTCTTTGTCTTGTCTGGGAAATAATTTGTGTAATTTTTCCTTTCAGACACTGTAATTTGGAAACTTGCTGTGAATTAAGTGTGATTTAACCCCTTTAATAATGCAAGTATTTTGATATGAATGTCAGTATCTTACTGTGCTTAGTTTTTAAGACTGAAGAGGGCTATTGTAATTGGGCTTTCTGATTATACATGATTTATTTTAACAACAGAGACCATAACTTTCATTCTGTAAGTTCTGTTTTAGTTAGCTGTGGAAAACTAAAATTTGCCTGTTGAATAGAAGGGCTGCTTCTAATTTGAAGGTTCCAAATGATGGAGTTTGTCATGCTCTTCAGTACTCTGCAGAATTGGTTAATTTCTTATTAGACGTTTCTTACTCATTCCTGTTTCAAACTAAGATACTCTATCTTTTGAGTATTGTATCATGTAAGGTTTTATTTTAAGCTTAATTAAGGATCCTGTAATATCAGCTTCAGTTGTTGAAGTAGTGCACTCAGAATTGGTAAGTTCTGCGGGGATTTGTTTTGGGGTGTTTTATTTTAATTTTTGGAAGTGGTGAACTGCTGCTCACCAGAGAAGGGTCAGCAAATGCCTCCGTGTTTATCTTACCCTGCAGATTTTACAGTTGCATCAAAAAAAATGTGTGTAGTCAAATTAATATCTTTGGGAATGCCAGCTGTAGCCTGTAGGCTTTAAAAGATTATTAGACCTAGCTACTGGTACTCTGTGCCATGGCACTGTGTAATCTTTCCTGTCAAGAACAAGAGCTTTCTTGCGATAATGTAGATTACAACTCTGCAAGAGTACTACTTATATTTTCCAAATGTCTTGCAAATGCTCTGCAGCATAAATACATAAATGACATCTGCCTTTTAAAAATGTTACAAACAAGTGCTTGGGGAGGGGGATGAAAAAATCTGAGTAACTATTCAAGTTTTAAATGGAAATTGTGCGGATTTGGGGTTTGTTTGTTTATTTGTTTTTCAATTTGTCTTTAGCAGGCAGGGTCCTCTCTTTCAATTTGTTTGCTCTACTAAAAAATAGTAGTAGTTGTGTTTTATTCAAAGAAACCATCTTTACTGTGTCTTAAACATAAACATTTGCAAGTATCTGTAAAAGATACATTACTTTTATTGTGGTGCTTTGGGGAATTTGTGTGTTTGGATATTTTCTTTTATGAGATTGTGGTTTCATTTATTCCCAGACCCTTTGGAGCAAGCTATATACTATATAATTGTGTACCTCAGGGAGAGCAGATTGATTAAGTCCTGTCTAATATTCAACTGAGAATTCTTAAAAGAAAATTTGTTTAGAATAAATTCATCTGCAGGGATGAGTTTAAGAGAAATGTCATGAAATAGTCACCTGCTAAGTCACTGCCCTGCTAGTTTGAACGCCTGGAGGGATGGTACTTCAGGCTGGGTTTTACCATTGGGCATATTGACATGGGGTAGCTGGAGTGGTGAGGTCCCAGTTCTTTCTTCTTGTTCAGTCCTTGGGTGTGCTAGGGAAGTTAGAGACAGAAGCATTGGCTGAGGCCTGAAGACCTTGAGAAATGTAAGGGAGATGAGAATGCCGTGAGCAGGCCGTGGCTTAGGAAAGGGAGCAAGAGGAGCCGAAGATGAGCAGGAGACACAGAAACTAGCAAGAGAGATGAAGGGCAGCAAGCAAAGCTTTTGTAATAAGGATCTGGCAGTGTAATTGTGAGGCTTTCTGTAAGAACTTTGAACAGTTATGGCAGTTGCTGGAGGCACCTGATACCCAGAGAAAGGCAAACATCACACTTATCTTTGGGAAGGGCAGAAAGGAAGATCCAGTTAACATCAGTCCCTCAGCCTTACCTTGGTCCCTGGGAAGGTCATGGATCAAATCTTTATAGAAGCAATTTTTCCAGACGTACAGGACATAAAGGTGACTGGGAGCAGCCAAGCTGAAGTGGACAGATTCTGTGGGTTGTGATTGGTTGCACAGCTGGTGTTGGCAACAAGGTTTTTGGTTTTGTGCCCAATGTCCTCTCGGAAGATTGAGGACTACTTGGAAGAAATGGGATCCACCTGACCAAGTGGGACAAAGGCATCTTTGGTAATAGGCAGGCCAGCCTGGTGAGGAGAACATTAAGACAGGAACAACACAGGAGGGAGATGACAACCCACAGTCAATTGAGGAGATGTGGATTGGATTAGCCAGCAAAGGATTGATATGAATAGGTGACAGGATGATACAAACAGAAGGGGTCTTGTAATCAGCAAAACAGGACTGAAAAGGACCTACTTCATAAATACATAAATAAGGAAGTGCCTATGCGACAGCATTATGTGGAAGACTCTCATGTTTTCTGGGAAATCAGCATGACAAGGTGCCTCTTTGAGGTGTCTGCACGCATATGCATGTGACATAAGGAACAAATAAGAGAAATTAAAGGTCATATGCCATTACAGGGCTACGATCTCACAGAGGTCATGTAAAGGTGGTAGGTTAGGTCATGTGATAAGAGTGCCTCAGCAAGGCAGTACAAGCTTGTTGGGAAGGACAGGCAATGAAGTGAATTGCTGTTTATGGGAAAGAGCCGCAGAACTGCACAGAGCTTCATCTTGGGACATGAAGAACTTGCGATTTTATGGGTCAGGACTAGAGGGCAGACCAGTGCAGCCAGCTTTGGTGGTGGCATTTGCTACAGGCTATCTGATCATGAAGAAGTAGATGAGGCTTTCTTCAGATACTTGGAAGAAGCCTCATGATTACAGGTACGCACCCATAACTTTTGCAGGAGTTGGCTCACTCTATTATCTTTGGAAGGCCATTGCTATCAAGGAAGGTTCTCAAGGACTGAAAGAAAGCAAATGTACTTCCTATCTTCAGGAAGGGCAGCAAAGGAGATTTGGGAAGTACAGGCCAGTCAGAATCTTTTGTATCACTGGGAACGTCATGAAACAAGTTCTCCTAGAAGTAATTTTCAGACACACAAAGAACAGTAAAATGACTGGGGATAGCCAGCACAGATTTATGAAGTGGAATCCTCGACTGACCAGATAGCCTTCTGTGATGAGGCCGATGAATGTCTTGGTGGGTGATGGAAGATAAGTGGACGTTGTTTATTTTGATCTTATTATAGCTTTTTACACTGTCTCCCGTAACATTCTCAGACAAACTGAGGAAGTACAAGATCAGAGAAGTGGGCAGTGAAATGGATTGGGGGCCAATACTGTTTAGTGTCTTCATTCATAACTTGGACAGCAGGCCACAGTATGCTCTCAACAGTTGATACACCTATTAGTTCTGCAGGCATTTAGAGGGGAGAAAAGGGTCAATAGGAACCTTATGAAGTTCAGCAAAGGCAAGTGCAAAGTCCTGCACTGGAGAGGAGTTAACACCATGCACCAATACAAGCTGGTGGCTGACCAGCTGGAAATAGCTTTACAGAAAAGGCCTTGAGGATCCTGGTGGAGAATCAAGTTGAACACGAACTGGCAGTGCAGCATTGTGGCTAAAAAGCCTAACAGCATCCTTGGCTGCATTAGGAAGAGCCTCACAAGGAGGCCTGGTGGGATGATCATTCATCTTTACTCAGCCTCAGTGACGACATCTGAAGTGTTGTCCCTTGTGCTGAGCTCTTGTGGTGTGTCCTGCAAGACAGACCTTGACATCCTGCAGGGAGTCCAAGAGAGGGGCACCAGTCTGATCAGGTGTGTAAGCAGAGGCTGACAGAGCTGGGATTGTTTAGCCTGTAAAAGAGAAAGCTTAGGGTAAATCTTAGCAGTGTGTGCAAATATCTGACCTGAGGGAGCAAAGAAGAGAGAGCCAGGTCAGTGAAAAGACAAGAGGCAATGGGCATGAATTGAAATACAAGAAATTCCATTTGAAGCAAAAGGTTTTTTACTGTAAGACTGATGGAACAAAGGAACAGTTTCCCAGAGAAGCTGTGTAGCCTCTGTACTTGGAGGTAGTTGAAACCAGACTGAACATGGTCAGTTAACCTTCTGCTCTAATTGACTTTGCTTTGAATGAGAATGTCAGACTAGATGATCTCCAGAGGTCCTTTCCTGTCCTCAACCGCTCTATGGAAGCACGCCTGACCAAATGGTTGTGCTCTTCCATGAAGCAAGTGGTGCTGCACACAAGGAGGAGTCAGTGGATTTTGCTTACCTTGACTTTAGTAGGGTCTTTAACCCAATTTCCTCTTATGTCCTTGAAGACAAATGGAGGTATGTACTGAATAACTGGAAAGCAAGATGGGTGGGAAATTGGCTGGACTCTCAATGGAGTTATGGTCATGCGTGCAAAGTCCGCTTGGCAGGTATTAATTAGGGGAGGGCCCCTTGGAGATCAGTACTATTTAATGTATTGGCTAGTTACTTGGATGATGGGATGGAGTGCACTTTGAACAAGTTTGTGCTTAAAGTTTGTATGATCCAAAATTGGTGGGAATGGTCAATATATTGGAAGGTAGGGCTAATATTCGGAGAGACCTTGGCGAGCCCAAGATATGGGATAACAGGAATTTCATGAATTGGAAAATCTTGCTTCGGGGATGGAATAACCCCAGGCTGCAACAGTGCAGGCTAGGAGGAGCAAGTGCTTGGAAATTAGCTCACAGAGAAGGACCTGTGGATCCTGATGAACAAGAGGAGCCAAGTGCACTCTTGCAGCCGAGGCGGCCAACCATTTCCTGGACTATTAGTGAGAGTGTGGCAAGTAGGTAGACTGTACTCCTGTAGCTGACAGTGTTCCAGATGTGTCTCACAAGTGCCCAGTTCTGGCTTAATCTGTACAAGAATCACAGAATCACAGAATATGCCAAATTGGAAGGGACCCACAAGGATCATGAAGTCCAACCCTTAGCCTTGCACAGGACCATTCCCAAGAGTCACACCATCTGTCTGAGAGTATCATCCAAACACTTCTTGAACTCTGTCAGGCTTGGTGCTGTGACCATTTCCCTGGAGAGCCTGTTCCAGTGCCCAACCAGCCTCTGGGTGAAGAAACTCCTTCTAATATCCAACCTAAACCTCCCGTGACACAACTTCAGGCCATTCCCTTGGGTCCTGTCACTGATCACAGAGAAGAGATCAGTGCCTGCCCCTCCCAAGGAAGCTGTAACTGCAACTGCAATGAGGTCTCCCCTCAGTCTCCTCTTCTCCAGGCTGAACAGACCAAGTGACCTCAGCAGCTCCTCATATGACTTCCCTTCAAGGCCCTTCACCATCTTTGTTGCCCTCCTTTAGATCCTCTCTAAAGCTTAATATCTTTCTTATATTATGGTGTCTCAAACTCCACATAATATCCGAGGTGAGGCTGCACCAGTGCAGAGCAGAGCCGAGCAGGATAATCACCTCCCTTAAAGGTATGAACACACTGGAGTGGATCCACCAAGTCAGTCAGAGGAGGTGGAGTGTGTGACATAGAAGGAAAGGCTGACAGAACTGGGTCTGCCCAGCCTCGAGAAGACAGAGAGGAGACACCTTATTGCTGTCTACAAGTAGCTGATCAGGAGCTGTAGAGAAGCTGGAACCAGACTCTGCTTGTCTGCAGAGTGCAAGAAGTAGTTGACACAAGATAGAACGTGAGAAATTCTGCCTAGATTGTAAGGATTCGATTTAGTTTTTTAAACGATGATGGTGGCAAAAACTGGCCCAAGTTTCAGAGAGGTTCTAGAAACTGCATCCTTAGAGGTGTTCAAGACTCCACTGGACATGGTCCAGAGGAAGCTGATCTGAATAGATGTTCTTAGAACAGTTACATTTAGACTAGTTTGTATCTGGAGGTTGTTTCAAAAATATCTTTTTTGTAATTCTAAGTTCACTAAGGTTGTGATTACCATTTTTATTTGTAAATGTAAACTAGGGACATAAAACTGTCTTTGAGTTGATTTCAATTGTAGATTTGTTGTAACAGTTAGACATCTGCCTTGAAAATATTTTATTTTTAAAGAGATTTCTTGAACTCTCCAGAACATTCTGCTCTCTCTATTTCCCCTATTAAATGTACCACATTTCTGTTACCTGACTCCAGTATTGCATTTAATCTGAGCACAAATTCTGTAAAGAATTTCCTTGAAGGAAGAGAGGCTTAACATGATGATCATTAACCTTCCAGATTTGGAGACTTGTATGTGGAAGAACAATATGTCTTGATTTGAAAGACACATTCTGCAGCAGTCTGCTCATTTATAACTTTAGAATATTTGAAAGAAGATATGGCAGCAGAAAATTTTCAGTAAGTTCCGGTTTTGAATTTCTTTTTTTTAACAGAAACTGTTTTCTACACTGTTTAGAATCTTGTAGTCTTATATGAATACTGCAGCTTTATTACTAACATTTTGTATAGAAATATATGTTAAAGAGTTTTAAGAATTATTTGGCTTTCATAAATGTAAATTTAAATTTATATTGATAATGTCTTGCAGTCAGTGGATTATTCTAATGACTGTTTGCAGGTTTATCAGTTGAAAGTTACCAGACCTGTCAAATTTAATTTTGGAAACGAATCTAACTCTTCATTCTTCAGTATCTAGACAAGTAGATTTGGAATTGTGTTAAAGATTGTATTTCTCTTAGTTGAACTACTATAGTGGTTTTCTTATTTTTTCATTTATTTAGAGATACATTAGACCTTATTTTTAATCTGCTGAATTGATTCAAATTAACCTTTTTCTTTTCAGTCTTTTTTACTGGGTGCTTGGATGCTCTCAGCTTTGTTTGATCTTCTGCTTGTAGAAATCGCTCAGTATATATTTGGCATCACCATCAACAGCTTGCCTTCTGGTTTGTAAGTAGCTTCTAATGGATTGTTTCTTTTAGATATATTTTCAAGGGATTGTTTCTGAAGATTTTAATTAAAAAAACTTTCTTCATGTAACAGTTCAAATTATATTTATTCTTCCTTTGAACTAAAGTGTGAGGGTTCCTGGCACAACTGTTATAATTTCAAACATTTATTTCTTAGTTATGATCCGTGGTTAGTTTACAGTTTATCCATATAATGATTAGTTTCTATTTTGTTAGTCCCATTTCCCCAGGCAGCATGATTGAAACACAGCTTGCAGTGCACAAATTATTGCTGTATTTGCTCAGTCTAAATTGTTTGGTTTATTTCAATTCGTAAAGCTGAAAGCTGAAATCAGGTTGGTGCTGATTTTTTTCTTAAATCAGGAAGGCAACAGAACTGTAAGCCGTGTCTTCTGTGTTCACTTTTAAATGCACATACATTTCATACTGATATTTTGTATGTGTTTCAAAAATTAAGTGGTAGAACATGTTACTCTATTTAGTGCTTGCAGCTGAAGTTCTTACAGTTTTAAGGTGTTTAGTGGTTCAGTTTCACATAACCTGTATTTGAGATTTCTGCACTTAATAAAAGATGTGTGTGTTACGGTAGAACCACAGAGCTCACAACGCTTTGTGGTTAAGTTTCTGGCAAGTGAGATCAGCCTCATACAGACTTGAGTTTCCATTTTTGCACACTCTGAGGTAATAATAAAAGCTCTTGGAGTGAGATTTTTAATATTAAACACCACGTTAGACTTTTTTTATTTCTACTTTTCCAGAGTATCTGTTGAAAGACTGATTTGATAAGGAAGAAAAAGCATGTGTTTGACATTTTAAAGACACATTTTTTGTGTTGTGTGAGTAGTCAAAAGGAGTTGAAATCTTGAGTAGTTATTGGAATTACTCATCATGTTTGTTACCTTGAGTTTGTTGCTAGGACATAGGCTGCTAGTGTGGCTGGATAAATTCCTATGTTCATATGTGTACAAAGATACTTTGTGCAAAAGTAGGGTGTAATAAATGTGCACATCAAATGTGCACAAGGAGTTAATGAACAGTTTGACTATTATACCATTTGATGGTGTTTTTATGATTGCGGGATGTAGTCAGTTACAAGAAATCTGCATCAAAGGATTTTTTAATTAAATGAATATGCCTTCTCTTTAATGGTGATACTGATCTTGAGAGAATGAAGTTAATTTTAGAAGTGTGGGAGATACAGTAGTTTCAGGAGCATTTCATTTTGCAAATATAAAAAATTAATATATACATTGCGTCATAGTTCTTCAGTGTTGTCTGCTTTATTGTACTAATCATCACTGTTTCGTGTTTGACAATGTTCACAGTCTTTTGAGATGACAAAAGCATTGAAAAGTTTAACACTGACTAGGTTTTAGTTCATTTCAGGTGAAACAAAAGATGCTGAGCAAATACAGAGAGGTGCAATTATTATTCTGCTTGCTCTTATTTTGACAGTGTAACAAATATATCTGTTACTTCTGCCCTAGAACATTCTCGTGTGCAGTCAAAATGCAAGAATTCAGGAAAAGAATCACTTGTTTACATTGTAAAAGTCCCCTGACGTTTCTTCTCTTTTTATATCATTTCACTGTTCATATTACTGAGCGATCTTACACTTCCAGTTCGCAGACTTTTCCTGCGCACACTTCGAAGGTAATTGCGATAAAGGATTACACTGATGACTCTTGCCTGGAATTGTTTAGAAACGATATAGTACAGGATAACGTCCAAGCATGTACTGAGATTCATGAGAAAGGTGGTAAAGGCTGCCCAAGGATTGTAAGTTGTATTTTCATCTTGCAACATTAGGAAGGTGAAGCAAACGTGGAAGGGCACAAAACAGATGAGTACCTGAGCAATCAGAGTAACTATAATTCTTATGGATCTCTCCTTGGCCTTAGGCTTCAGTTTGGAAGTCTTGCCATGGATAAAATTGTAAATAATGATTAGGTAACACCCCATCATGATAAACAAGGGGATCAAAAAGAAAAAAATCAAGCGAGAATAGTTCAATGTATTTACTTCCTTTAAGTGGATGATATCAAGCATTTTCATGCAGGTGGTAAAATTCGAGTCTTTGTCTGGATCAGATCGCAAAAACAGCAATGGGGACGTTGTTGCAAGGGTCATTACCCATATTCCAATGCAAGCCAGCACAGCTTTTTTTGTATTTTTTAGTTCTTTGACATGTTTGGGCTGGACAATTGCCATAAATCTGTCTACACTTATAAAAGCGAGCAACCACAGAGCAATGGCTGGATAAAATACAGTGAAAGCTCCAATAATCCGACAGAATGTATCTCCAAAAGGCCACGTTTCTTTCCCATGATAGATTATCCGAAAAGGCAAGGAAAATATAAAAATTATGTCAAGTAATGCCACATTCATCATATATACAGTTATGGTTGTTCTCTTCTTGGTAGTGCAGCTGAAAACCCATAGTGCAGTGGCATTCACCAACAATCCCACTATGAATACAAAACTGTAGAAGACCAGTGATGCAATCCTGTATTCTTCAGGGTGGTGATTTTCAGGCATCATAGTTTAATTGAACTTAGGAATAGTTGTTGTACTCCATAAATACCCTAAAAGTAGATAAAACGTGGGAAGTTATTCTCAGTCAAATAAAATCTGTCTTTAAAAACAAATAGGGAGATTGTTTTGGAGTGGTGGTTAGTGATGAGAATGTGTTTTTTAGCTGTGAAAACGTGTTAGCTTTGTTACTTTTTTTGACTGCAAATACGTTATTGTGCTGTGAGGGAAATACATGTACTGTCAGACTTGTGAGAAATAGTATTTATAAACATGTTTTAATAAAATATTTTAATGACTTATGAGATTTCTTATTTAAGGAATCAAAAAGTCAAGGTGGACGCTTTGAGTGTGCTTCAGTAGATGATAATCAGATTGAAGCAGTTGTATTTTAGCTATAATAGCTATTTTCTAAATAAAATATTTCTTCAAGTTGTCCCTGTTGAAACATTTTTGACTAAAACTAGTTATGAAAAGAAATAAGCGAGCATGGCACGTAGTGACCTTTGGATATGCAAAATGAATTACTGACTTTGCCTTTTATCTTTGTAGGGACAACTTAGCTCCCAAAAGAACAGGTGCTTGCTGTTTTTCGTAAAAGGCACTAAAAAGCTGTCTTAGTAGCTACATAGCTTCTAATACAGTATTTAATCACAGGACATCAGAATCACCCACCTAACAGATGAATAAGATGAATAGATTCACGGCCTTCCCATTTAAAGAAGTGAAAAGATGGAAAGCACTGCGGTCTCGGACCAGGCAGTATGTGAACAGTATGTGTTGGGGGCAGAAGTTGCTGGCTGATGGCCAGGTGCCCCAGACCACAGTTGTGTTGCTTCTCTCAGCTTCTTGGTCGTAGGAGCTGAGCGTCTGAAAAGTCATTGTGCGGGCTCCGGTGATGGGAGCTGAAGGGAGGTTATCCTCTCGTTTGCTCTGGAGCCACTTGAGGATGGCAGACCTTACCTGGAATTTGCATGGGCGCTTTGGTTAATCTGCACCCCCTGCATTTTCCTGGCCCTTGCTGTGGTTGCAGTTTCATGACTTTGTGTGGGAGGGTTCATCTTGCTTGGCCTTTAAAGCAGCCCTGTGGCAGCTTTGTGGAGAGGAGGAGGAGGAGGAAAGAGTTAGTTGTTTTTCTGATCTTCCTACTTGTGACAGTCAAGGAAGTTCTATAGTATTGGTTAGGAACCATGACTGTTTTCTGTAGCAGAAGAGTGCATAGTTCCTGTGTGTTTTATCTCCAGAAGTGAAGAATGCATTAAAGAAAGGTTTACTGTTGCTGCTTATCTGGTTTATGCTTTCTCTGTGATGTTACCAAATACTTCTTTAGTATTACAGAAACGCATAGGGGATTAAACCATTGTTTATTAATCTAGCATCCTGGTTTGACACTGGCAAACTTCAGTTGCTTTTGAGAAGAGCATCCATGAACTAACTAACTTAAATATGACCTATTAAAACTTTATTTAGGTTAGTTTCTGCCTTGAAATATGAAGTTTGGGCTTCTGATTTTCTTTCAGTTCTCCAATTTACAGATAAATAAAAGCATGATGCATGCAAATATCTAACCCCAAACTTCAAAGGTTTTTTTTTAGTGGTACAAAGCAAAAAAGATGTGTTTTCTGTTGGATCTGAGGTCACTAGAACATATAAGAGAATTTATGTTTTGTATGGGAAAAGCTGTGCATGTAGTACAAAAAAAGATGTTTGGAGAGCATCTGTATGAGTGCCTCTAAGATTCCTCACTGTATGAAGAACTCAAAAAATAAGAAAAATAAAAGAACTAAAGAATGGTAGCAGACCTTATTGAAAGTTAGATGGGATATGCTTGAAAGAAAAATTTTGTAGCACAGTTGAAATATTATGTGCCACACTGTCCCACTTTCATTACTGTTGCATAAAATTGTCCAAATGTTGCTTAACACACACCTCCCCCCATCCCTGCGTATTGCAAGTGGTTTTTGCTTTTTTCTCTTTTGTTCTGTTTTTTTTTTCTGTCTTGCTAGTGAATGTGTATCACGTAGTACATGGCTGCCTAACTCAAGATCCTGACTGATTTAGCAGGTGAATTGAGTTGTGATGTATAGAATAGATAGAAGAATTCACTCGAGTATTAATAAACAGCATGGATTTTGTCTTTGGTTTTGTCCTCTAATTTGGACTTGCAGTGATTGTAATTGTTTCTGGTCAGGTCATTATTTCTGAAATAACCAGCAGGCTGATGTTGATGGGAAGAGAGAAAGCTGAACCTGGTGTGAGCTTTTATCAGGAAAACCAGGGGTTGCATGTTTTTTTTTGCTGGTTATTTCAAGTTTTTGACAGTTTTGAGATATATCAAAGAATGGATCTACTGTAACAAAAGGGGTTTGCTTGATGGGGCTTTTTGTTTAGTTGTTGAAGACACTGTTTTCAAACTCTGTGGGTTTAAATGCATGTCAGCGTTATAGTTAGGCATTTCTCCTAAATTTAATTTTTAACACTGTAAAAAACATTTATGTAAGTAAGAAATATTGAGATTTTTTAAAAAGGATGTCGTTACTCATCTACATTTATACATGAACAGAGATATTCTGCTTTTTCATCAGTGCTTGTCTGTACAGAGTTCAGGTTGATATCTCCCACGTCAGCCCAAGTAGATCTTTGGGTGCCTATGAGTGGATGGTTTTGCCTTAGCTGTCTTTTTTCATAATGGGAACATTTAGGGGAATTGATTAAAATGCTTACTGAAGAGCCCCCGGAGTCACTGGTTTGTCTGTCCATGTTAATTGTGAATGATTGCTCTGATGTTTCTCTATATCAATCTTATTTTTTTAATGATAGCTGACTTTTTGAATTTCTAATGTGAATTGTGAAGGCCATGCTGTATACGAAAATAAAGACTTTCAGAACAAAACCAGAACTAAATCTTTTCCTCCAGATTCTTACTACAAGTTAGGTAACAGTGCATGTATCTCTTTCCAATCCCCCTTTTTTTTTCTTTGTCTGTCCCTTGTATATGCTCACATTTCCCCAAGGAGAACATTGCTTTCAGTGAACCACAGAAAGACCAAGCAACAAGATCTTCTTCTGGTTTTAGTTTAATGAAAACAAACATTTTTCCTTTATCACTTTAGTGATAAGTGTACTTATCAATGCTTATATTTAGTGCATATTTTAAAATTTTTTGTTAAAATCCTAAACAACAGTATTTATGGTACTATGCTTTTACAAAAGCAATCATTTTGCTTTAAATGTTATTTGTAAAATGCTGCTGACATTTGGAAAGTGCTTTGAAGAATTAAATATCTTTTCATTAGTTCTAGAGTTAATTCCCATGTTCAGCTTCTGAACAAAGAAGTCTATCTTAGCAACATGCATAAACATCCAAGTTACTTTGTTACCATAGAGTATGGGGATTGTTACTCACCCTTTGTGCACTACAAAGTTTCTTCAGAGATGCTCCTCTCATGGCCCCAAATCTGTAGAAGGTTTAGACTTCCTCTTCTTTGCTCAGCTTCACTTAGCTAAAATAGCTTGTCTTCACAGGCAGGAAACAATGACGTAATCTCGCTAGTTCTGAGCTCTTGTATTGGTCATACTTAAAAGTTACTATTTCAAGTGTGGGGTATGGGAGCTGATATTTCTAGTACCTTTCAACAGTCAAACTTTTTATCATATTTCCAGTGTGGTCAGACTGGGCTGTTGTACTGTGTATTTTTTCCCAAACGCACTTTTAAATGTTTGTGGAATAACGAAAGCATGTTTTAGGTTAAGGTTTCTATGAAAAGTTGTCTGCAGCAATACACATCTTGATTATGCAGAAGTTTCTAATAAGCACAATGTAAATGTATTTTCAGTAGAGCATAGTTGTTTGGGGTTTTTTTGTGGAAATCCCCGTGTTATTTATATTGCCTTGGATACTAGTCAATCTGAAAGTGATAGAAACTCACTTAATTTGAAATGAGAAGTTTGATTCACCTGAATACATGACTTTGTTTATGCCAATACTTAGAATATTTTACTAATGCAACAGCAAAGTTTCTACGTTTTATTTACTGTCTAAAATAGTAACATGCCTATTCAAGAGCTTTGCAGAAAAATGCTGTATGAAGAGAGGTTAAAGCCTGGGTTAAAATGGAGTAAAATCTCTCAGCTGTGTCACTGTAACAGACATCCTTGGTGAGATGGTAGTATTCACAAAAGCTAATAGGTAAGGAAGACTAATTTCTTATATCTTCCCTTCATCAACTTGGAAAACGATCCAACCTTTGAAAGAGCCACTCAGAGGAGGAGATCATTCTGAACTCTCTGTAGAGTGCTTGCTAGACTCAGGTCTCTGACCAGCAGTGTTTTGGGATGTTGAAGCACAATATAGGGAGTTTGGTACCTCTTGGCATCTCTGTGCATGCACATACCCTGGCCTCCCCCACCCCCAAATGTAGCAAAGAGCTATGTGTTGAGGAAGGGAACAGCGATATTTCAGTCTTCACCTGACATGCCATCAGGAATGTGCCAAGATGTGCCCTTGGTGCCAGAAGCAACAAAGTCCTGCAGTTCAGATGGAGCCAGAATCAGGTTTGTTTGTGGGAATGTCTTTCTCCACTTACTGTAAAATAATGTAGGTAGGTGATCCTCATGTGGTGCTAAAGATAACTGCTGTGAAAAATCCCTTTTACTGGAGACCTATGATTTGTCTCAGTTGAATGGGTTTGTGGTAGCGTGTAGGTATTTGCACAGGTCAGTGTGACGGTTAAAATAATCACAGGGAGGGACCTGGATAATTTTCAGTGTGTAGATTAATAATACCTTTAAATATTTGGTTTTTTACATTTTAGGTAAACTTAATTTTTTTGTGATCACTCCAAATACCAAACTTAATTTTTTGTAATTCTTCCAAAGGCCTCTTGAATACAACGAGCTGCAAATCCTACTGAGACCATCCTATAGAAAAATAAATCTATTTAAAAGTGCTTAATATTTTAGGATTAAGGAGTATCTTAAAGGGACTAACCAGTGTTGAAAACTCTTCAGTGGCTTTATCATTAGCAAAACAACTCCAGAGCATGCTTCAGCAGGATGAAGCACTGTTTTCAACTGTTTAGTGAAAGCTCAGTGAGATTCTGTGCCATATGTATTTTTAAAAGGTTTAAACAAAAGCATGTGTGGCTTCTGGAAGAGAATAACTGGACTTTTGAACTCTCTAGGAAAGAACACTTTATTTGGGGAAAAATACAGGAATCTGGAGGTCCCTTCCAACCTGAACTGCACTGTGAATATACCAAAAAAAGCAAGTGGACAGCCAGTGCCCCCCTTAGCTAAAGAGGGATTACAAAAGTGATTCTGGGTGTGAATGGAAAGCGGGCAGATGTTGAGTCTGGGATCAGAAAAGCTGTATGCTGTGAACTGCCTCTTGGCTTGCTGTCTTCTTGGGGGCAGGTTGGAAGTGTAACCTTTAATAGCTGTGTCTCATTTTCTCTGGAGTGTGGCTGATGTCTTGACCCTGCAGGGGAGGTCGTGCCTTGGAGGGCAGCTGGAGTCAAGCTGCACAGTTTACACAGGTAGCAACAGCAGCCCAGTTGAATTTGCTGGCAGGTTAGCCATCTGGTTGGCTGCAGCATGGACATGTCAGTCTGTGTTCCGCTTTCACTCAGGCTTTTCGCTGCCTTCCTGGTGGCAAGGAGGCAGCCAAACCACTCTGCTGCTGATATGCTGGCAGGCCTTGCCCCGAGCACGGAGAGGCAGCTTTGTCTAGCTGCAGTCTGCTCAAGAGAGGTGTTTGCACTACCAGCAAGTGTCTGCTCGTTCTTGTCTAGGGGCTCAGGCTGGCTGCAGCTGCAGGGTCATGAGCATTTGGAGGTGAACACCCAAGTCAACCTGTGGTTTGCGAGAGGCAGTGGGCTGCTCTGCTGTGCTGCATTCCCCTGTTGCTTTGGTTTCTGCTGTAGGAAGCACCTGGCTCTATTTTTGTTTTCTTCTGTGCTGTTTTATCAGCTAGAAATGAGTGCCTTGCATTGGTTTCCCTCAGATGGGCAAGTACTTCCTCTGCTCCAGCTTTTACTAGAGTAAATGCTTAGTTCCCTCCAGGGTGTTTTTTGCTGTTCTGAAGTTCGAGGAGTAAACAAGGTAATTTTAGTTGCATTATGTTGTGTTAAATCCAATTTTAAGTAGTTAAAAGCTAAGCCAATATACTTCACGTCTGAGGATAAAGCAGAGTGCATATGTGGTCTGTTACAGTGCCTTCACTAACTGGCAGTAAGCCTTAGAAGAAATGAGCTTGATCACTTGCAACAATGTCAAAAGTTCAGCCCTGAAGGGATCGTCTTCATACTGTTGCTTTTGCAGGATTAACGTACTGCTGGGTCTTTAGTGGTTTCCTCATGCTACAGGAAAGTATGTTTTGCCTGTCCACTTGCTGTGTACTGTAAGCTTTGTCCTGCTGATACAGAGAAGTTTTGCATGCAGAGGGACAGAATGATCACCCTCTGCTTTAGTTTGGTAAGGAGCAGGCTCGAGGACATATCCTCCTTTCAAACTTTCCACCTTTTGAATCTATTGAAAAGAAAGAAATGAAGCTTGTGCACGGTCCAGTGCTCCAGTGGTGCAGGAAAGCAACTCTCCCATGTCGGTTTGTTAACTTAGCAGCTTGCTGTTGTGGGTGAGTTCACATGCAGTTTTGGGTTACTGTTCTCAACCTTGATGAAAATTGCTTCATTTTTTATTTCCACATTGTGTTGCACCATAATGAAGGTTTAAGAATAAACTACTGTTTAAAAGTTGTCATGGCACTGAATGCATAAACTTGCTGGAGTTGTTTGCAGTCTTGCCACGTGCACATTACTCAGAGGCTGCATCATGGCTGTCCCTCCTCTCCCACTCCTCAACCTGCAAGTGAGCATAAATTATGTCTGCAGCAGAGCTGAAGGAATGGGAAATGGAGCAGCTTAAGAGAACTGCAGCCTACTTAGCTGTACCTGACATGTCCTATTTACTGTCACATTTTGCTTTCCCTTCTCTGTTTTGCTAGAATTTGGTATGGTTTGAGGAAGGAGCTCCTGTTTTTTTTCCTTTGAAAAAAGAAATAAAATAATGAAAGTAACATTCCATGTTTCTCCTGGGTTGGGGTTTGTTTTCCCTCCCTCCTTCTCTTGTATAGATGGGACACACACTGTGTCACTAAATACCCTAAAAATATACAATGCACCTGGCCTGTAGCTGATCTGTTCACCAGTGTCAGCATTTGAAAGAAGCAATGCTTAAAAAATTAATTAAAATGAAAGTTGCATCTCTAAGATGTCTGACAGTGGAGTAGTGGACTAGACACAGTGGTTTGTTACACAGCATCAATCTCAGAATATCTGTAGTCTTATGCTAGCACATGACAAATCCCAGCACAGCTCCATGCTTGCTGATGAACCCACACTGCCTCTGACATATTTCTTAAACTGCGTTCTGCTTTCCACCTGTGTTCTGTTGCATTGGGAAGCAGGTTTTTTCTTCATTCAAAAAGTACAGATTTCTCATGAGAAATATTTTGTAGATTTTTAAAACCTGCACGAATACTGAACTTTTTTCTTTTTTTTTTTTTTTTTTTTTAAATGTGCATTGTCAGGAACTATGTGATGAATTAGTTGTTCCAGTTTGGAAGTGTCTAGGAGAGCTTCTTCAATACTCTTTCTCAACTAAGTATGTGGTATGTGATGTTTTTACTATTAAACTGCTTCTTAAAAGTCTCGGGTGCGTAGGAGTATTGTTTAAAGAAAAATGTCTTTATTTGGAGCTTAAATGTCTTTATTTGCGTATACTCAGATTCCTTTGATGAAGTAGGGAAAGTTGTTTTGACTCCTGCAGAGTTCAGGAGTTTGGACAACTTCTCTCAGTTACTATCCTGAGTATACATAATCAGAAATGAAACAATTAGAAATTGCTACATAGGCTTTAGCATACAGTGAAGTGTTTAATCGAAAGTACCTGAAGTGAGAGTGAGCTGTGCAAGTATTTAAATTAGAGTAAGTGCTGTCCTTTAAATTCAGGGGTGCCTTGCTGTGTGTTGCATTCCTGTGCAGGGTGCCCAGCCCTGGCAGGTGGCTTGCTTTGCTGAAGTGAGAGTCTTCTAATGTTGTGCTGCCTGCAGCAGCTGTCTCTGGCACAGATTAACAAGCAGCAGTATGTTGGGGTTCTGAAGCCTGGTGTGCTGTGTTGCAGGTAAGCCGACGTGAGAGGGAGCGTTCAAGATGGTAAAGGGACTGGCGTAATCCAGATTGGGACAAAGCAGCTCAATTCCTGCTGTGTAGCAGTGAATCTGGTTAGTTAGGATCTCTGCTGGGCCAGGCTGCTTGGTGTATAGGCTCAGCACTGTCTGTGACGGAAAACGAAAGAGAAGCTGAGAATGAGTATGCTCAGTGGACTGGAACAACAGGACGAGGCCAGCTGGTGCTCTGAGCTGCCTGAGGTGGACAGCAGAGCTGGCTGCAAGCAATGGGTTTGAGAGAAATCACTGTCTTTTCAGGTACTGAGCTGGATGCAGTAAGAGGACTCTGTATTTTCCAACCAACTGTTGAACTACAAGAATTATATATATATATATATATATATATATATATATATGTTACACATGCACGCACACATGCACTTTAAAGGAAAGGAGCTGAAAATCCTGAGCTTTATCATGACAAGAAGCTAAGAGAGTAAGTTGGGGCATAGATTTGCAGTTCAGTAATTTAAGCAGTTTTCCTTACGTAGACATTGTGTTGGTAAAGATGGCTTTAAGATAGGATAGATCAGTGAAACTGAAGTGGGACTTGTGTATCCCATAGTCTCTGCTGCTTTCATCCTTTGCCGCCAAATCATACTGCCCATCAATGCATTTTTATTTTTGGCCTAGGACATCTGGGACATTGCCTTCATTTGCTTGTAGCTGAGCCCTGTGCTGTGTCATGATCTGGGCCATCAAATTCATAGCACTAACCCAAACAGCAGAAATGAGAAGGGAGTGCAAGGCTTGTTTTGAACAAGGGGCAGGCAGTAGGGGAAGAAAGGGCAGTAAAGGTGGCAGGATATTGGACATCATTGTATTCCTTCTTTCAAATTTGACAACATATGGGCATAACCATAAGAACTGTACCAGCAGCCTGTGGCTCACAGTGCTCATTACTGTCTAGATGATACAGTTTATTTCCAAGATGATGGGGCCTAAACTGTCAGAGTTATTGGGTGAGTGGTTGGTTTAGTATCCATTAGTAGTGATTCTGGATCTGGCTTCTCTGTACTGGCAGACAGACGGTTCCTGGCCCAGTGCTTATACTGCCTGGTGCTAAGATCTTTGACATTGGAAAATGGGGCTTAGCCTCCAATAAGAAACAGGTTTGTGAAATGTGTTTTGACCTCTGCAGTGGTGAGGATTAATTACTGGATCAACGCTGCCATCTATGGATTTTAGCTGGCATAGCAACAGATCTTTCCAACAGCAGAAAATGGTTAGAATGGGTTCCTTCCTTTATACACCTGCACTGCTTAGCCAGGTTTTCACAGAAATTAATTATAAAGAATGAAAACCACTTTGTCTCCCCCATGGAAAAGAGGTACTGCATGGCATGGAAGCTGTGGTTGTTTTTGTAGTCATAGAACTTCAAATTCTGTTGTTGCTCAAATAGTTACATTTCATAGGGGTCTGCCCGTTGCATTTCTATTTGAACAGTAAGATACAACTCTGAGAATGAGTTGTAAGCAAAGTCTTCCTTACAGTGTAAAGTGTGAATTTACTCTGAAAAAGTGAAGAATGAGAAGTCCCCTATTGGGGAAAGGACAAGGACTGGAGGCAACATTTATCATTCTTTTGGTTTTATTATATAGCACAAGGATAAAAAATAATATTAAAAATTAAGCAATCCTGTGCTTTTTAAGGCACCCACCTCCTGATTTTTTTTTGTTTTGTCTGTCTTTGTCAAAATAATGTGCAATAGCAAAAAATCTCTTTGCACAGCATTTCATTTTTCAGGAGGAGTGTTCTAAAAGCTTTATGATTAAATTATTTCATGAGAATAAACAATGCTTTCTTTCCTGTGTGGAAACAGGGACCTCCTTTATAGCTTAATAGTTGACTCTTGAAAGTTATTTTCAGTCCACGTGGGCATGATCAAATTTTCTTTCTGTCTTTACTGGTAGCTTGTGTTTTTTTCTCCCTCTTCTCTTCCTCTTTCCGGAGTTAGGAACACCTTGTTTGTTCCTCATGTTCAACTGTAGTAAAGAAAGACAGGGATGTGGAAGTCCCTTTGGAATTTAAAAGGAAATCCTGCATCTAATTGTAGATGTCTGTGCCAAACAATTCTGTACAAATTATAATTTCAGCTATTGTTTGCAAATTGACTTACTGCAGTGCCCTATGTTACTTGATCTGAAGAGAAACAAGCTTAAGGAGTCATTGCATCCTAGAAACATGAGTAGACTCCTATTTGTGCTGCTACAAGCATGGATTGCTACAACATTTTTGGTTTAAGGATCTGATATCCTTTCACGTAAGGGATATATAAGGGATAAAATATCCCTCTCCATCACAATGCTTCCATTCCAAGGATGTTCTATATATCTCTTCCCTCTCCCTCTATTTGTAGGGCAGCTAATTATTGGATTGTGTTGGAGGAAGAAGGAAGAAAAATTAATAAATAGTTCTTTGTAGCAGTTGGAGATTTTATTAGTATGAGGAGACACTGTGCCTGTCACATCATTTTGCAAAATAGAGAGTGTGTGATGGCTTTTTTTGGGCAGAGGAGGAGAGTAATGAAGTAACTTCACAAAGGAGGTCTTGCAGTGACTGATGCTTTAGAGAAACCCCTCTTGATTTACCAAAGTAGTGGACAGAAGTTGATTTGGTAAGTTCAGTGGTTTTCTGAGGAGGCACAGTTGTATGACTGAGACTCTAAAAAACAAATGAGACAGAAGACTGCATACGTTAGTAAAAAAGCTAACACAGTTGCTTCACTAAAGAACTAAGAAATTAGAATCTCTCTTTCTCAGAGTTAAGTGACTTTGAAGAATTTCTGTATAAATAAGATCTTTTAAAATTTGCTCTTTGCTTTTATTTTATGTTTACTGAATACTCTCCTTCTGTTTAGTCATCATTTTGCCTCAGATACCTTGGTCTGTAGCTGTGAAAAGGGTTATTTGGTGGTCTTAATGGGGAAGTATTTTTTTGCAAAGAAATCACTTCTCTGCTACAGCTTTTCTATTTTCTTTCTGTTTTATCATGAACAAGCTAAACAATTTCCTGCCAGCAATTTGGGCCTTAGAATACTTACTCATTGGAAAAGCTGAGCTACAGCCATGAATCAAAAGGAGGTGTGAATGGTGTCTTGACCAAAAATAACCAGAATTGTGGGAAGCGTTTTAATTTTAAAGCATTGTGAAGTAAACCAAACTATATGAATACAACGAATATTAAAACCTCTCTTTATTAATCTTTAGCCTTTGAAGATGTTATGATGTCTCTTACAATATACTCATTATAATATTGTAAGTTAGAGGAGGTTTAATTTTTTTATCAGGAATTCAAAAGTAGTCTCAAAAATGGCTCAGACAAGAAATAATACAATATTTGCTAATAATATTTACTGTAGAAGGGCACTAAGGAGTAGCCAGTTACTCAACTGTTCCACAGAATTGCACTCAAAATCTTGAATAGCGGATACATGAGTCACGTTCTGGTAGTTCGCTCCAACTTATTGTCTCTACCATGAAATTGGTCATAATAAATGAGGCAAAAATAGCTTACATGCTTTGCCACGTAGGTCAACATTAATTGCCATTCTCTGGCTCCGCTCTGCCCCAGCATTACCAAATACATATACTATTAAGATCATTTAATGCTTGTCAGTGGGCAGCTGGGAGCGAAGACCCTCTTCAGCCTGTCACACAAAGTGTGCTCTTGGGTTGCTTAGGTATGGATTGGGTGATATGGACCAAATGTATGATCAGGAGTGTGGATAGAAGCAGGGTTTATGTGCTGAAATGTGGAAACTCATATTACATTGGAGAACCACATGTCAGAAGCTGGTAGAAAGGCTAAAGCTGTCATTTTTTCTGTGTTGCCCACCTCTCCTTCCCCAGCACAGGCAGTTGTCATATAGTCAGACTTGTTCATGCAGACAATTCTGGGAGGCTGATGCTGCCTTATGTGCCTCTTTGCATTTCCTTTACTCCAGAAACAGGAAAGAGGTGAAGTCATTGGAGCCATAAGTTCAGGTAGGAACTGCATGCTTTGAAAATATTTCTCAGATGAATTAAGAATGGCTATGAAACTAATTGTGTTGAAAAGCAAATGGATGAAATCATAACTCTTTGACTTCAGGTGTGTGACCTGCCAGGATCTTGGATCATTACTTATTGAATGTTTTTTCTCTAAGCCAAGAAGTTTGTAGAATGAAAATGTATTAGATGCAGAATTAAAAGCCAGTCTCCATTACAAGTTGGACCATTCCCAGTATAAAGTTCCACTTTTGAGGTTATATGTGTCTGAAAGGCCTGTTGCAGTAAGTGCTTATCTTAAATGAAATTGCCCACTCTTCTTGATTCAGTAGAGTGCCTCACAAATGGCAGCTGACCAGAGTAAGCGCCAAGATCTTTAAGGACTTGTAGAGAGCTCTCTTTAGATTCATGAAGTTTGTAAAAGGTTCGGCTGTCCCTCATAGAAACATGAGTTTGACTGCTTCCAGACTATACTTGTCCAGGCTTTACTCAGACTGGGATGTATACCCCCATGTCCCTCTGGACTTCAGTGAGCCCCTTGGAAGCACGGCCGTGCATGATGCTTTGCCCACTGCTCGCCTTGCACATAGACATAGTTTGAGTGAGTGGTGACAAGACACATGCCCACAGGATTATAGCCTTTTGCTGGCATTATCAGGTATGTTGTCACAGATTTCTGTTACCTAAATCAGGACTCTTCTCTCATATCTTTGGAGGGACAGAGACCTTGTGTCCTGAGTTTCCCTGTCTATGTATCAGATACACAGCAGCTTCAGACTAGGTGGGCTAGGTTGTCCTTTTGTCCATCAAGGTTCAGCTTACTCAAAGCTGACAGTACCATGGTATATTACGCAGATGTGAAGGGTGACAAATCACCCTCTTGCTTTGATTGGGGATGTCAGTCATTTGGTGGAACTTTATGTATTGGCAGATTACCTAGTGGGATTTTGAATGCTTAAGTCAGGTGTGTTACGAGCAGGAACTCTGAGGTTGTTTCTCAGAGCTATTTTTAAAAATGTTTTCCTCTGTTCTGGAGCCAGTCAAGACACCTTTTCCAGTTTTCTGACAATACAGAGAGATTGGTCAGGATGTAGATGAGTTAGTTGTGGGGACGGCATTCCATTTGAGAGGCAGCTTTCGTTCAGGACTATCTCAGCTAACAACGCGCTCAGCTGACATCTGCTTTTTTGCTTTTTGTAATTACTGTCTGGCCTGGGAATAGCTTTTGGTCTTGGTAAAGCACATCCACTAAACCCCAGTTGGAAACAGTCAGTCAACAAGAAGCACATAATCTCTTGCAGTTCTTAAATAAGCCGATTTTCCCTATGCTATGAGACAAAACACCTTTCTCAGTTTTAAACCTTTTGTTCAGGTTTTTTATGTTTTTCTTGTGTGCCTTGTACACTTAAGAAAATAAAATCAGTTTTATAAAGGGATGCTCAGAAGTAATCTCTGTGCTTTTCTGTGGAGAGCTTTTCTGTCGCTTGTCACCATGAGTTTTAGCAAGGGCTTGATGAGAGGTAGTTTTGTTTGTTTGTTTTCCCATTGCTTAATGATCCTTTTTCATAATGAAATGTTCATTTGTTGCAGTCTTTCCTCACGTTGCACCTCTTCAAGCCTGTGGTCACCCGCTCTTTTCACCTTTTGATGAAGGTAGTGTTTTGGTAGCTCTGTGCTCTGCCACAAGCGTGAAAGATGATTCAAGCCTGTGTGGCTGAAGCAATAGAACATCCTGGGCTTTTCCTCTATTGTTTTTAAGATTCTCCGTGGAATTCATCTGCTGGTGTTTCATCTAAACCCTTTTATTTCTACAACTGGAGCATTTCTGTGTCCCCTGGATGTCAAACACTCTTTTTTAAAATATATTTGTAAAGGTCATTAGGGAATGTTTCTTGCTTCTTCAATGGAATAACTGTCTCTGCACAGACTGTCATAGTGAACAGCAGACTGAGAGATGGCAAGGAAGCCAGAGGTAAACACCAGGAACGGGCCCCAGAGTGGAATTGTTAGCAAATGTTTCCACTCCAGAAATAAAAATTGAAGGTGTATTTACACCTTAAGGAAAGGGGTGCTTTGGCTACAGGCCTGAAACAGTAGCTGCTTTGCAGTCCGATCTCTTACACTGAGCACTACGTTCCTTCTTCGCTTAAGTTTTTTTGCCCTTAAGTACTTAAGTTACGCACTTCCAGACTCTGAATGATTTATCCCATCCCCCCAAAAAATCTTTGGTCAAATATGTGTACCATATAAAGTAATTTCTGCTTAATATAGTAGTGATTGTGAAAAGAGGTGAAAGAATAAGGAGACAGGATCAGAAAATGAGACCTAATGTATTTAGACTCTTGAGAGAAATATAAAGATCTTAATATGTGGGGCAGAAGAGACAAAACAATTGTAGGCAAAAAATACTCTAACAAATGCAAAGTGACACTTGATTAGTGTAAGAGTGTGAGGCATCTGTACTCTGAACTGAGCAAGACTCTGGCTTGCATTCAATTGATGGAAGGAGCTGTGCTGGTTTGAACCATAAATATGTCTTCCCAGCAGCGTTCTCCACTCCTCTGTTCTCCTCCTCCTCCTCCTCTTGCACAGGAGGCAGCACAAACAAGCAATGTGGCTTTGGTTCACCTCCTGAAGGTGCAGTTTTGTAGCAAAGCTGAGCTGGTTGAAGCATACGCTGCTGCTTATGGAGCAAGCTCTTGACTCCAGCCTGTTCTCCTTTCTATCTACCATTTGGAACAAAAGTCATCTGACTTCTTACAGGCAGTGGCTATCAGAAGGTTAAAATAACATTAAAAAATAAGACATTGTATACATTATATTTTTTTCAGGAATAATTTCCCACTGGCTTAAGTTTCTAAACTTGCTTACTTGTGGGTGGATGAATTCCAGTGCCAGAGCAAGGAAAGTGGTGGAAACATGGAGCTGGAAGGCGGAACAAGATGTTCTCTTTCTGCTGCTGTGCACCACAAGATTCACTGAAGGTGATTATTTCAGTCCTGCTCAGGGTACCTGTAGTTAAGGCATATGTTTCTGTAGAGTCAGTGCCCCCTGCCAGAGGAGGGAGACACATGGGCCAGAAGACCATAATCTCTGAACTGGGATTCTCTTCAGTATATCACACCAAGACCTTTTAGTAATTGTAAGAGTCACTATCAGCCACAAGCTCTGCCCTGTACGAAGTTGTACCATTCAAGATATCAGACTGCAATAACAAATGGATAATCAGGTGTTTCTTAAATGGTGTCAGGATTTGCTGAGGATTGTGAGGGTGTTCCTGAAATGTGGCCATGCTCCATTTTCACAATAATTAGGATACCTACCTCTGCCTTTCAGTTAGGATGTGAAGTCTGTCTGCTATTGCACCTCTCAGATAGGCATACATGTTGGGTAGCAGGATTTAGAGAATGAAAGTAGTGGGAGGTAATTTGAGAAAAAGTCACAAAGTGTTCCCAGTGGTAGAGTGTGTCTGGAAGCAAGATGGTAAGTATCTTTGAAAGGTCTTCTCTGAGACAAGCTGTGCCTTTCAAGTTCAGAGTACTGAGTGGCATTTGTTAATTGCAAGCTGTCAACACTTTCACACTTACGGTTTGGTTGCTTTTGTTAAGTGGAAAGTACTGACCAGGGTTAGAGATCTGTGAACTAAGTGTAATTATTCCAATTGGAAATGTGTTTTTATTTATGGGGAGAAAACTGGTCTGCCTTGCAGCAGGATTATTCTATGCAGCCAGTATTCTGAAAGCTGTTTATGGAGGTAAACATTACATGTGTCTCTGCCAACTTGGCTAAATAATGCCAGCTGCCTTAACCCTTTTTAAAAATAAATGAGCTGTAATGGGATTTCTGCATTGGATAATTTTAAACAAGGGCTATTAGAAGCAGTAGCTGTTATGAAGAAACTCCACAACAGTCATTATTATGAGACATTGCATCTCTCTGAGTGATTTAGTATTTGTCTCTCAAAATCGAGGTAGCAGATGAGAGAGAAACATGCTGTGACGAGACAATTCCCATTTTTCATGTTTTGTGTGAGGAAACAGAAATCGTAATGAAGTTTGGGTTGAGTTGACCGGAGGGGTGAAGTGATGCCACCGAGAGTTGCACAATATACCAACACTGAGAACTTTTAAAAATAAAATTGAAAAAAAAGGAAAGATAAATTGATTACTATCTTTTCTATTTCAACAAAACTTTAAAAGATAAAAGCGGACATTTTTATTTGCAATAATATGCCTAAATAAATAAAAATTTTAGTCAGAAACAGTTTTTCCATACAGACAGTTTCTATATGAGTGATGTGGAACAGTGGAAAACATTAGTTTGCACAGAATTTTAACCACTTCATTGGTAATCTTTGCCTGTTACAAAATATTAAAAAGTTGAAACCAAATGGAAAGATACAATTGTGGTGTTGCTCGCAGTATTTCATTTGCTTGGTGGTGTTACCAAGACCAGCAAGTGTTTTTTGGGAAGCATAGATAACAGTTCTCAAATAGTAAAATCTAAGTTTTCAAATTAAGGGATATTTTTATTTCACCAGTTCGTTTTGAACAAATAAAGCACAAATTTATTTAGCCTCTGAGGTATTTTTGGTTTTTTTTTTGACACCAGTATTTAAGCTTTTGTCTATGAAGCACAGAAATCACTAAAAACTTTAGCCAATTTTTTCCTGAGTTCCTGTAGTCTTAATTGGTTGTTTCATTTCTATGTGTTTGTTGCCATCGTAGACACCCTAAAAGGTGGGTTTTCTTTCAAATTCTTATTTTAATTCCTTGTTTTCTTACTACCACTGCTTGATTACAGTTTTTCTCAGAGCACTGCTTGATTCTCTCTCACAGATTTTAGGATAGCTCACTGTTAGATTCTCCATGACTAGTAATTTGCTTGCATTTTAATTCTTTTTTTATTCTCCAAAAAGCCTTATAATTAGTTTTTTTCATTCTGCTCATAATAAAAATTAATTTGCTTAAGTGTAACTTAGTCACTTTGATCTTTTTAATTTGAAAGAATACTTTTTGGAGGAATTACAACTCATCCTTTATCCTACTTGTGTTTGCAGTTAGAAAGGTGATATATAAAATAACAGTATTTTACACCAAGGAGAGGACTGAATCCCAGTGGGAAAGACACAAACACTTGAAAGGCAGAGAACTGTTCATTAATAGCCCAGAAAAGCCAATAGCAAGTTATGAAATGTTAATCTCTTGCAATGCTGGGAACCCCAAGATGTTACAGGCTTGGCTGGACGTCTGGTCAGGGACAGCACGTGGCGCAGATCCCATCCATGGTGAGCTCCGCCAGCTCTGGCAACACTAGTATTCCTGCAGGGTCTTGCTCACAGTACAGATTGATCAGTCACTGACAGAATCCACCTGGGAGTCAGGATATAGCTTTTAAGACCCCCTTGAGCAATATATACTCTTATTTCATTAATGAAGCTGCAGTTCCAAAACTGTTGCATTTAATAATTCATATGAATGAGATATTACATTATATGTATACTTAATTCTTAAGTATGCATTGACTACATGTTGCGTAATTATGTATTGACTGAGCGTAAATTGATTAATTATATTGTTGATGAGATGCGCCTTAAGTAGTGGTCACATAGTGTCCATGCTGCAGAGGCCAACGCCTCAACTAGTGCTTATGTGGGTCACTAATTCTTCACAGAATAATCATCCACCGCTGGCTACAGCACTGGGTAAATCATTAGTGATAAAGTTACTCCTGCAAGTGCAAACGTTGTGGCTCAAAGTGCTGCTGCTTTCTTATGGACCGAAGAAGTATTGCTGTTCTAAGCAAAGGTCGCTTAACTAATGTAAAATTTCCTTTAGAGTTCTGAGGTGCTCTGCAATTCTTGGTGTGTCTTGCGGGTGCATCCCCTCCCATGTGGCCACTGCTGTCATTGTCATGTGTACGGAGGAGTCCTGCTGTGAACAGTTGTGTTATATCGTCAGATGAGATGGAACGTAAATCATGGTTCTTATTTGCTTAGACCTTTTTTTGGGATGCCGACAAAGTTGAATAACACTTTAAAAGGAGAGTAGCAAAAACTTTTCTGTTAGTGGGTCTGTGGCCAGTGAGGCAAACTGGTTTCCTGTTTTTGTTTGGGACCAGAAAATGGCACATTGTGAAAGAGCATTAGAATCAGATTTCTGAGAATTTCAGAATTCGAACTCCATCTTTATGCCTTCCTAATTGTAGCTACTTTGACAGAGGATGTAAATTAACCAATAAGTTACGTTTGTACTTAAAATATGTTAAAAGAGTTACATACTAACTCTTTAGTGATGTCTGTTCCAAAAATCTTTTTAATGGACATTTTAAGATTACAAATCTGATCATTAATCACTTAATTTCAGTAGGCATTTGCAAGCTGCAGCACAAGAAGCACTGCAAACGGATTATGATGGCAGTGGCACTTGTCTGCTTGAATAGAGATGTTGAGCTGTACAGTGCATGCCTCCAAGCACCAGCAACCACACTATTAGGAGGGCAGGTAGCCAGAGGAATTAATTTTTCCAAGTTCAGCTTCCACGTGCAGTAGAAGAAATGTAAGCAGATCTTTTATGGAGGCAGTGATGAATTCAGACATGAGAAAGCATTTCCATGACCCTAGGCTTTCCATCTGCAGTGGTCCTCAGCTGGTTGCTCTCAGCCATGAGCTCGGTCTCTGTACTTTTGTCTCCCTGTGCTCCCAGGTATGGCCGAGAGGATGCGATGCGGGTGCTACCTGAATGGTGGAAATGGTGCAGTCGTCTGGTGTTTGTTGTAACTAGTTCTGTTGCCAGTGGCGGTATCTGAGCATGTTAGTTTTAGAGCTTCTGCTCTAGCTTGTGGCTTAAAAGGAATTCAAGTGAAAAGATCCTTCATTTAATTAAATTATTACAATGTAGTCTATTATATCAGTCATTTTGAATTATTTGATTATTCTAGTGGCTGCCCCTGGCACATTTAAAATTGTTGGTTTGCCCCCATCTAAGTGAATGAAGGAATAAGGTCCTGATGAGTGTTTGGGCTGTTTGATCAGCTGGCATTGTGAATATGCTGTATTTATTTTTGAAAAGACCAAAGAAATACAAGAGTTGCCCCAGAGTTGTCTTTATAGTCTGATAACTTTTCAGGAGTCTTCAGTTGCCACTTTCTGTCAAAAATGCCTCACACATGTGGTTGGCAGGGGAGCTTCATCTCTTCCTGTCCAACTGGCGACAATGATCTGTTACTTCTGCACAGAATTGCTGTAACTTTCCATGCTTTGGGGTTGTGTTATTCAGGTTCCATCAGGTTCTTAGCCCCTTAATATCAGTAGCAGTGATAAAACACTATCTGGCTGCATTTTAGGCTAGTAAGTTGAGAATAATCGTTTTCAGCAGCTTTATATTTAAAGTAGGTTTCCTCCGAGTGCCTTCTGTTCACTAACCACAACTTCCCTCGAAAGTTACGTGCCACAGGAAGGATGAAACTGCTAAGTCTAGCTTAACAGAGGGAGGAACATAGCTCTCCTTTTGCATGGTATAAGACAATGTATACTTTTCTGGAGGCGATAGGATAACCACAAATCTTGCTGCCTTCAAAACAGGTGCAAAACTGTTTTTTTTTTAGTTTAGCCCTTTGCACAACATCTGTCACAACTGAGGAAAAGAGGAAGAGGAGAAACACATGTTTTTGCAGTGAGGAAAAATGAATGCAGCTTTGTGGAAAGAAATATTTGCCATGTCTTGACCTTTCTTTATTTTAGGTGGATGCTAATGACAGCATTTTGGTAAAAACTTAAATAGAGGAGAAGGCTTGACGATTTTAAAGTTATATAACTTGCTAGTTTTACTGCAAAGTCATTGAGTTTCATGTTTCTTTCTTGTCTAACTTAAAGCTTGGACCAGCTTGCTAGTTGTAGAAGAATGTAGGTTGAAAGGAGCCACTGGAGATTGTGTTGCCCAACCCTGGCAGAGACAATTTAAAATGAGGGCTGTGTCCAGTCAAGTTTTGAGTATCTCCAAGGATAGACATTTCCCAGGCTTTCTGTGCAACCTTTCCCAATGTCTGACTAGCCTCATGATAAAAAAATGTTTTCTAATGTTTACTTGCTCCTTGCTGCAACAACCTAGGGTGTTGCCATCTATTCTATACCCCTCCCCATTAGGCAGTTGAAGACAATGATAACATCTCTCAGTCTTCCCTCTCCAGACTGAATCATCTCCCCTCCCGCAGCCCCTCCTCCTGCATGTGCTGCAAGCCCCTTCAGTGTTTTTGGTAGCTGTCTGCTGTACTTATTCCAGTGTGTCAGTATCTTTCTTGAACTGGGAAGCCCAAACCCAGTACAGAATTCCAGGTGTGATCTCACAAGAACTGAACGGAGGGGAAAGATTGCTTCTCTGGATGTTCTTTTGAACACAGTCTCATATGTGTTTGGCTGTGAGGTCACACTGTTGACTCCTCTTTAACTTGTCCCAGACCTTTCTTGCCGATCTGCTTTCTAACCAGGTCGTGCCCAGCCTGCACTGGGGTTATTCTAGCTCGGATGCAGGGTTTTGCATTTGACTCGCTGAACTTCATGACGTTCCTGTGAATCCATTTTTCCAGCCCACTGAGGTTCTGTTCTTCCTTATTTAATGTGTCAGAGCAAAGTTATCCAAGTTTAGCAGTCATGGGGCAAGATCCTAATTTAGAGAACCTATATGCTATTCAGTGTGGTTGATCTCCCTGTGTGTAGAGTCACCCTGTTCTCTTCTGCCACCCAGCTCGAACACAGTTGGATTCCCACACTTTATTTATGCTTGCCTTCTTTCCTTCCTTTCTAATTGGAATGAAGTGCTGAACAGCTTTTATCTGACTGTTCACAGGAGAAGAGACAAGATGACTCAAAGGAAGGGGATTTGACGCAGGTCTGTAAAATCATAAGTAATGTAGACAGGGTAAATAAGGAGTTGCTGTGTTCACTCATTTCTGGTACAAGAAGCCTGGGGACTTCAAATGAAACCAACAGGTGTTACAAGTGAATGAAAATGGCTCCTCCAGACACCAGGGGTAGTTATTCTGTGGAACTCTGTGCTGCAAAGTTCTGCAGTCACAGATGTTCAAAAAGGGAGCAGACAGGCAGATAGAAATAAAAATTGATTGACGACTGTCATGTGCAAAGATGAGACAGCCTCAGGAAGTCAGAAGTTAGACATTGCAGGAAGCCAAGAGAGTATTCTGAAGGAAAAAAAAATTGAGGAAATATGTCAGAGCTTTTACTACACAAACGGTAATTCCTGTTTTATTTTAGAAAAGGGTTGCAGCTTGGCAGAGTTTTTTGTATTTATTCTATACTATACCCTTAGTCTGCAGGCTGCAGCTTAGGCAAGACTGTATTAGGAAATATTGCATTCAGATGAATTTGTTGGTTTTTGAGTGATTCTTGGTGTCTGTTGACCTTGTCTGTTTTGAGCCAGCACAGTGAGATACTGCTGAATACAAATCGTAGTTTGTCTTCAGTTGCTCCTGTGCTCTGTACCACAGACAGGGAGGGAGAAGAGACAGAGTATGTTGCTGCGTTTTAGTTCCTTCAAAACTGGCAAAGCTTTTCTTCTCTTCGGTTATACACTGTTTATTTTGCTTATGTTACAGGCTGTCTCATCATTTTCATGAAGCCTCTTCACAAAAGCTTCCCTAAAAGCTTTTGAGTGTCAGAACTATATTAGTATTAAATGGAACATCTATTTAACAGAACCCAAAACCTCCCTTTTTTTTTGGTGGGTTTCCCCCCCCCACCCCAACTATTGAGCTTGCTGATTTAAGAGGAATCATTAACCACCTCCAGGAATTGTGTTATTTGTGACAGTATGTTTACCACTTCAGACAGTTGCTCTTACTGTCTTTTGGTAGGAGATGACCATGTTGCTGAGAGGTTCCTTGTCTACATAGTTTTCAGGGCCACACGCAGAAGAATCAGGCAACAATGCCTTTGGGAATACCTGTCCTTTTCTGCTGAGTCTGTAAGCCACAGGAGATTGCATTCTTTGTCTCCACACTTTCAGTTAGCCTTCAATATCTTCAAGCCCAAGGCAGCTGAGGGTATTTGCAGTATTAGTCTCTAATTTTGTGTTCTCAGCAAAAGAAAAGATGAAGGCACTACATGCTCGTCTGCTGAAAATGTGTGTTTTGGGATTTTTCACATGATGCACCTTCCCCTGGTCATGTGTTTGACAACAGGTGTCTGTCCAACTTTCTTTAGGGACTTAGACCATTTTGTCATCATCATAATTTTTACTTCTATGTGCTCTGTCACATTCCCTACCAGGAAAGATTTGACAGAGACGTCAGCAGTGGACACATAGTGTCAGCAGTAGGACTCCATGTAATTCGAGTCCCTAGGTTGAGACTTCAAAGTGTAGAGATAAAAGATACTCTATCATTTTGTCATGAACACGGGCTTCAAGATCCTGACTGGACTTCACTCTCCAGAGACGCAGTTTCTCCGAAAAACTTCAGTCAGATTCTCACAATGAGCAGGCCATTTGAACCCACTGCTACTTGTCACTGTTTTTTTCTGTGTGAGAAGCGTGAGTGAGCCCCAGATCTCTGTGACCATTTGCCAGCCTTTCACATGGAAGGGTCACATCTTCGAATGTATCAGAAGTTTTTCCCAAAGCAAAAGCTCCTTTCGTTTGCAACGCTCATTCTGCTTCAGCCACATGTTGCATGGCATGGCATGCTCGTGTCTTTTAAGACAACACATCTGTTTTATACTCAGTGTTGGAGAAGAAAGGAGATCCCAGGTATGGCTTTTTCCCCCTTTATTGATGCTGGCATACAGGAGAGCCCTGAGGGTGTGTCCCTATGGGTAACTGCTATCATGAAAATACTCCAACAGACAGTACTGGGGGAAGAGCACTGGCAAGATAAATGGATAAGGGCATTGTGAAGGAAACCATTTGTTTGAGCACAGCGCTAAGTTTTCAGTATTACTGTTCTCCCTCGGTCCCCTGCAGCAGATTGTTGCCATCTCTCCGGAGGTGTCTGCCAGTCCCACAAGCAGAGCTGGAAGAAGAAACAGGACATGTGCTCTCTAAATGTTTGACTTCAGCACAGTGTCGCAGGCCCACTGAAACCCCCGCTGCTGCTTTTGGCAGATTCAGACAAGCACACAGAAAAGAGTCTCCTCATCAATACGAGTGTGCATGAGCTGTCTGTGTGCTGAGGAGTAGTGAGGGGAAGCAGTCGTTAGCAGAGGCATCAGCTGCCACAGCTGCCTGTCTGTGTGTCTGTGCCTTTAGGACTTCTGTCAGGAAACTGAGTTTATCTTATCTTTAAAAGGTTTTTATTTTATTGGTTTCTTCTACATCTGAGAAATGTTAAAATAAGGAGAAAAAAATAACTTTTCTCAAACCCATATCTTAGGAAACCAATAAAACCTTGGATCCAGGCTCCAAGGCTTATTAGGGCAAAAGCAGTATTTTGATGTTAAGTTTTCTGTTTGAGAATGATGCTGTGATTTAGAAACCAAGTCTAAAATTGAAAATAACGGAATTGCTTATGTGAGAAAATGGAAATACAATGGAGATTTTCAATACAGATCTTCACTTTGTTTCCACTTAGAGCATAGTTATCTGTAGTATGTGGTGTTTTAATACATATTTAAGTTATATTTTACAGACAAATATAAAAAAAGACTTCTTGTCTTTAAGGCTTTATAATCACAGTTAGATGAAATGCATACTAAATAAAAAACCCCAGACATTAGTAGAAAAAAATGAACTTGTACTGATGTCATGTTAATAATATGTATATTTTATTTCTACAGTTTCTAGATATTCCTGAGTGGTCTGTCTGTGGTTTTATTAGGTTATCATTTGCTTACTCCAATAGGAACAAATTCTTAAATAATATTTTAAAATAGTTTATTTAAAAAGCTGGCAAGAACAGAACTGCTTATAGCACACAGAATTAAGGAGAATTTCTGTTAAAAATTATTTTTTGTACTCCATTTTCTTGAAGCTGCATAGTGTCTCTTGTAATTAGAAACTCAATTTTGGCAGTCTAAGTGGTATGAAATATTGGGTATGTTATGTTTTCTTTGCCATAAGAAAATAATTGTTAATTAAATGTTTCCATACTGATGTTCAGATATGACCCTTCCATGTTTGCAAGTAGAGGGAGGTCAACACATGAGGAAGGAAGGAATTGCAAAGATGACAAATGTAACTGTGTTTGTTTGACTCAGCCTCAGTGCCAGACAGATACAGCTGCAATAAATAGCATCTATTCTGACACATGGAATAGCTTTTATTTATAATTGTTGGGCAGTTTTTAATTTTCCTTTTCCACCACAACCTCCTGGTGCAGTCACCAAGTTGTGTTGGCAGGTGAAGGCATATCAATAAGATAGAACGCTAAAGAAAAGACAGAGAGGCCAGAAATAAAGTAGGGAAGGAAACTGACATGTGGCGGAAGGGCACAACAGCAGGAACCCGGGGCTTGCATCCTGGATTCTCAACTGGTATTGAGCTGATTCCAGCAGGATGTGTTTGAGTCATTTGGTCTCTTTCCTGGCCCACTTTCGGTGTGCCCAAAAGGATCCCAGATACGCTCTATGAAAGTGTGATGGGAAAACTTGTTCTTTCCCAGCAAATCCTGCTCTTCTCATTTGTTGATCTCTCAGGTAAACAGCACTTAAAGAGAGGTAGCCATCTCACACCATCAGAATTAACCCATTAGTTTACTTTTTGCTGGCCCCAATGGTGAACCTTTATTCAGGTCTCTAAAACGTTTGTCTTGTGTCCATGTCTGACTTGAGCAGAAGTTCTGAAGAACTCTGTACCACTGTTCTTTTAACTGAAATGGTACAGTTTTCATATTACAGTCTCTTGCTTCAATTTGTGTTTATAAATAATTTATATACAATGGAGTAGCGACTCTTTACAATACACACTAGAAAGAAAAGTTCTCCTTTAGGAAAAGGAGCAAAGACATAATACACCTTGTGAAGATGAGTGATTTAACATACAGGAGATGTTCAGTGTTGGGGAGAACCAAGCAGTTCATTAGCTTTTCATGTGTTATATTTGACAATATACTTAAATTGTCCAATAACACATTCATGTTCTAAATACTATAAAATCCAGTTTCACCTCCACAGGGCTATAAACTTAAGCATTTTTGATATCAAACGTGCACAGAAGTTGTCCATTTCATCTGAAAATTTGATTTCCGTTGCTTGTGTGACTGGGTTAACAAAACCATTGCTATAATTGGAGCTCAGGTAGAGGTCTTGACATTTTCAGATGTTCCTGTTGTAGTTGGTCTGAAGTATAAGCTGTTTGTGTTTAATCCAAATTGTGAATCAAGTCTTTGCTTAACATCCAGGCATATGTATGTGCAGCATGGAATCTGAACATTCACAATTATTTCCTGGAAAAAAATAAAAGATCAGTCAAAAGGATACAGCAAGGAGATTGTAATGCTGAGTTTTCCTGCTGTTCTGTGACAATTCTTTTTAAGTCCAACATCACTCCTTTATTTCCTGACATCCTGAGAAACAGAATTTTACTTAAGCTTCTGTATGGGGAGCGCTAAGAGTTTTTGCTGTGAACCCCGGATTTTTAATCTTTCTCCACTGTGATATACTGCAGACTTTATTTTTCAGGTAGCTTTCCATTGGAAGGTTTGGGAAGTACCGTCATTTGCGTCTCTCCCACGTCACGCGAGCTTTCTTCGTGATGTGACCTGGCAGCGCTTGAAATTGATACACTCACTTGTCGTCTCAGTATTTTCAGTACAGTTCTCTTGTATCCTTTGCATGCGAAGAAATAGATGAAAGGATCTAGGCAGCAGTTAAAATTCATCAGAAATACAGTATAATGGAGTGACTTCTGGAAAATTTTCTTTTCGGTGCACAAGGGTTCATTCTGAAGTTTCTTAATCATGTGTTGTATGATTGCAACATGATAAGGTGTAAAGCAGATGATGAACACTATAATTACAAATATGATTGTATTGATGGCTTTTTTGTTTATCCCTGATTTTTCAGTCAGTGGATTTTCCTTGGCCGTTTGAAAAAGTTTGCAGCTAATTTGAGAGTAACAAAATAGTATAATCCCCAGGGGAACAAGGTACCCTATTAAACAGGCAGCAAGAAGTATAAATGGTAGATGTTCTATTTTTTCAAAGTTTGGGTATTCCATACACGTAGTCCTTTCTTTTTCTTCCTGTGACATGGATTGTATAAGTAATGGGAACGTTTGACTAAATACAAGAAACCAGATAAAGACACAAATGCCCTTGGCGTATTTAATCCTTCTGATCTTGTATCGGAAGGGATGGACAACAGCAAAAAACCTGTCAATGCTCAAACATGTCATGAAGTTTACACCTGCATAGGTGTTGATGTAGAACAAGAGAGCAGTTATTCGACACAATGCTTCTCCAAATGGCCAGTGGAATCCCAGGGCGTAGTAGGCTATCCTTGTTGGCAAGGCGATGCAGAACAGGAGATCGGAGAAGACGAGGTTGGTTGAGTACAGAGTAGTGGAGTTGATCTTCTTTCTGTTTTTAAAAATGACGGTGAGGGCAATGGTGTTTCCAAGCACCCCAAGAATTAAGATGGAGCTGTAGAAGACAGACAGCAGTATCCGTGCTGTATCTTTGTGCTCATATAAGTCGCAGGTGGAACTGTTGCTCTCAGAGGCTGTGAAAGTGTCCATTTCTGTAACCCCTGTTGTTGCAGGAAGCTCAGTAGACCTAACATGAAAAAAAACCAAAACAACAGAAGGGAACATTTTGTAATAAATGTAGATAAACTTCTTCTGCATAACAATGGACAACCTCTGTTGCAAAAAACAAGACCGAAAAACTGAAATGAAACTTCATTGCTGTGAAATACTTTTCAAGCCTCCTTCTGAAAACAAACAAAAAGATGTCTGTTTTTGGCTATTCTGTTTTGATCCCAATACCTTCTCTGATGGAAAAAATCAGACAGGGGGCGATAAAATAAACCAGGGATGTAGTGTATTCGGAAAGTGAAATTTTTAGGTGGTCAGGAGGTGGGAGACCATTTAAAGCAATCTGAGGGGGAAAAGGAATCTGAAGAAACCACATGATAAAGGATGATATGAAGTCCGCAAGGGTCAGACAAATGGGCAAAATCTTTTAAAATGTGTTTCAGTTAATTTTTAGGGAGTTTTTGTTTCCAACAACTCACATTGTGATGGTTTAACTTCTTTAGAGAAACTCATTCTTTTAGCATTCTTATCATACTGGCCTTATAATAGAATCATGGAATCGTTTAGGATGGAAAAAACCTTTAGGATTATAGATTTCAACCATAATAATTCAGCTTGTTTAATACTAGTTTTAAGAATTGACTTTTGGAATCTAATTTAAATATTGTTACTTATGTAAATTCTTAAGACTACTACTTTAATCACTCTTTAGTGATGCTGCAAAAGAGAGATAACCCAGCTGAAATATTTTACACACTGACAATTGAGTAGATTTTGAAATTGTTTCATCTGTACAGTCAGAAGTAGCATGGGAGAGCTGCAAAGTGGCAGCAATTTGTGGGACTCAGAAATACTAAAAAATAATCCAGCAGAATTTCAGAAATGGAAAGCACCTCATCCTGTTGATACTGACTTCAGTGCAAACATTTCTGTTACCTGGCAGTAATAGAGCGTAAGCACAAATGTCAGAAAGGATAGGACATGTAATGTAACTCCTCAAGCAGCTGTTCTACAAAAGTGTGCCTCTTAGAGGCACCATTTATGGATTAAATAAGCAGTGAAAATGAAAACAAGATTGCTTCTGCTTTAACAGAGAATACTGTCTGGAGATGACAGCTGTTGCAACTGGAATTTTAAGGCTGTCTGGTACCTTTAATTAAAATCTAGGTGATTTCTGAGGATCTGTCTTTTAACAGACAATATCTACAAACTACTGTAGCCCGTTGCACCTTAAAAAAGTCTTGCTGGAAAATTCCTCTCAGTTTTGAGGGGGTTTAAGTTATACATTTTAGAAAGTATTCCTTATCCTTTTATTGACTTGTGAAAACATTAAAAGATTAGTATCTTCTTTCATGTTTTGAGGAGATGATCCTATTTATTTCAGGTTGTTCACAGTTAATGTACCTGCATCACATACTGTATTATAAGCTTGTCTGATCAGACTTCTGGCAGGATTAGCAGGGGTGCATAAGGTTCTCTGTAAACAGTAAACCTGTGGACAGTGGATGATATGTATTAAAATATGTCAATGAGTTACATTACCCATTGAAGGAAGAAGCTTAACATTCAGGTCTGTGTCTGCTGTGTTCCACAGACAGGAGGGAAGACAGGTGGGTGATTACTGACTGATAGATGTACCGTGTTCTGATTGTCAGGCATACCTGAAGTATGAAGTGTGCACTGTCTGTCGAGAGGTGGGAATTCAGGGCTAGAAGTCAAATCTGAAGTGGGAGTTTTGTACTTTGAGTAAGGGAATTAAACTGGTAAATAGCAACTCCAAATGTAGTTGCAGATTTAGGAATGTCTGTAATTTTATGTTGGTTAATTCTGGATTGTTCACAGTATCGTGGTGCTTGATAATTGATTAATGCAGTAGTTATTACCCTCAAGATAGTTCTGGTAAGCTTTCCTCCTGTTCATCTTTTCCCTTGTAGAAGTGTGTCAAATGGCTCTTGTTCTACCCAAGTGTAACAGGCTGCTTTTGGCCGAAATTGGTGTGGGTTTGTGTAGGCACCTGGATGGGTCAGTGAGGTATTCTGTTTTGTTTGTTGTATTGAAATGCTTCTGA
The DNA here is from genome assembly GCA_035584735.1 of Pseudotriccus pelzelni. Taxonomy (NCBI): domain Eukaryota; kingdom Metazoa; phylum Chordata; class Aves; order Passeriformes; family Tyrannidae; genus Pseudotriccus; species Pseudotriccus pelzelni. The sequence goes on from JAWMRA010000001.1 coordinate 76,269,226, forward strand.
TTACTTGTTCACACTCACAGCACCTCATCTATCTTCTACTCACCTCTACTTTGAAATTTAGGTAAACCAATTTCTTCAACATATGTAAGGAAGAATAATCTAAGATTGATTGCAGTAATTAACTACAGCATATGAACTGCATCATTTTATTTTCACTGTAAAGTTGTAATAGTTTTGGTTTGTAAATAGTGTACATAATTGTCACATGCATCCATATGTCTCTCTATAAACGTATGTAAAATTATAGAAAATCTGTTATACAAAACCATTTAACTGTAGTTTAGGAAAAAATCTGTAATTTCAGTAATTTTTTTTTTTTTGCATCAGGAGTAGGATTTCATAAAATCATATCACCTAATCTAGAACTTGTTGCTCAAAATAGGATGTTCATCCTCACATATAACCGTGGCTGTATTGAGGAGGAGTCCTAGCTGAGAGAGTGTGTCTATCCAAGGTGCTAGCATGGATATACATGAGGAGCAGTTCCATGACAGGACGAACTGGCCACAAACAGATGAGAAGAAAGCTGGAGGACCAAGGCAGGATGCACGTCAGCTAAGCTGTGCTCCTTGACAGGCTCTTCTGCCTGCTGTGGGGGTCAGCCCTGGGTGTAGAAAGTGTTCTTTTTGATCCCCTGTGATCCCTGAGATGTTTTGACTTTTAATGTAGGGAGCACATTTTGAAATGCTTTCGTTGACTATTAGTATTTTCTCTACCTGTAGTTACGTATGGGCGTTTTTGAGCACTCACCATGGTGGCTAGGTGCTGAATTATTACCTGAATGTATTTCTTTTAAAAAAATGAAAATAAAAAGAGAGCTATAGTGTATCTGGTTTGTGGTATAAAGTTGCTACCAGCTAACACTTTAATGTGCATCACCTGAGCAGTGGTAACTTCTTTGTGCTTCTGAACTCCTATTGTTGTTGGATGGACTCCATTCACATCAGCAGGTATTTCACCTTTTTTTTTGTCAGTCTTGAACAAGGCTCCATTTAAAAAAAAACTTTCTTCCTAAAAGGTGTCTAGACTAATAAGTAAGAACCTTGTGTCAGGTTGCTCTTTATTTCTTGGTAGTACTCCTTAGTGATCAGCTTATTATACATACAGCATATGATATCCTCCGCAGACTGTATCTGGAAAAAGAACATTTTGAATACTTTTTGTGCATTTTGCATTCTTGGAATAAGAATGGAGACTGTTACCTCCTTACTGCTGCAAACCTCAGACTAGCTGGACTCAATTCTTACTGATTTTAATGAACTGTGTACTTTAATACCTTATGAGAACATGGCCATTTACTGTCCCAGATCCAAATGCACCACTGAATTTCTTTTTGCCCTTCTAGGTTGTTGGATTAAATACCCCTCCAGTGGCTTTTTGGGTTTATTAATGATACTATTTTGAAATATATACTTGGAAAAAACCTTAATATTAATTTACCTTACCAAATTAATAATTTTAGAAAGCAGTACTACAGGTTTTTTTGACTTAGAGTTGTGTGCAAAATTTTAAAGTATAAAGTACTTAAAATTCCTGTCTTTATATAGCATTGTAAAGGAGGTTGTTCATGTTTTTACGTTTTCTTAGTCTGTAGACACTCAGTGACATGGACAACTTACTTCCTTAATGTGATCTTCTGTATAATCTAGGTTATGTTATTATTTTAGTTATTTGTGTATGGATTACAGTAACTTTTCACTTAAAGCACATTTTCTAAAATATTCTTTGGTCTTATTTTGAGAACTTAAAGTGAATTAACCATTTGTTACTTTAGTCCTTTGTCAGTCAACCTCCCTGTTAAAAAATGTATGTGTCTCTTCCCTAAATTTCTCTAAAATTAATTTGCAATTGCTGTTTTTGTTGAGTCTTTTTACCTTTACACGATTTCATGGTTTGGGCAATTCAAGGTGAACTTCTCAAATATTTCACCACAAGGCAAAATAGTCCTGTGATGTCCATTCTAACCCCAGCTTTGTCCCACACAGGACAAGGGGTTCCAGATGCCTCTTGGTATTGGTGTACCTGGAAGCATCCTCACCAGTATGTCCCTGCTTTTTCAGCTCAGTTATTCATGTATCCGAGATAGAGTTGTGTAGCATTGCACGGGGAGCTTGTGAAGCTAGTTCTCTGTGATCCAGGAGTATTTCTCTCACAGTGTCCTAGGATATCTCTAGTCTAAGGGCATGGTCATTGCTCTCTGCTTCTACCCAGGAAGACCTTATGCCTGGGAGAGTTTAAAATAAATTTTAATACTATGCCCAGGCTTGCAAACAGTGCAGATGGTTCTTTATTCTTGTTTCATTTGCCATTTTCAAGTCTTAGCATTGTGTTTGCTTTCTGACCACCAAATTTCTTTAGCTAATTACCTGCTGAGATTTGTTAGCTAGGCAGCTGCTAGTCTATATGCTTTCTTGATGTTTCTCAGCAATAGTATCCACCTGGGGAAAAAAATCACGGTACCATGGCAAGGTGCTTACCAAATCTAACATGTCTGAAATCTGCGCAGGTGCCTTTCTAAAGCACTTTTGTAATCTTATCAAAGAAGGAAAAAAGGCTGTTTTAGGAGATTGGTGTTCTGTGAAAACACTTGACTGGCATTAGTCATTTGTTTAATGTTTATACGTGTGTTTTACCTTTAATCCCCACAGCAAAAGGTGTTTGGTAAACAGAATGGTGGTTCCAGTCTGGAAGTACTACATAATCCAAAGCCCTGGATCATAGACACGTTCATGTTTGATGAGCTTTATATGTGGTATCATAATGTTACATACATTTGACTGTTAAGAAGGATGGACTTAAGATATGAGCCAGCAATTGCAGTGCTACAACCTTAGATTACGTGGGTTTGGATTATGTTCAAGCAGTGGCACAAAGCTCTCTCTGTGTGCTAAAAGAAAGATGTTCTCATCTCTTGCTTTTACTGGAGGAGCACTGTCTGTCTTTTCAGCAGAACAGGGAACGTGTAGAAGGCTTTTACTGTGCATTGTAGTCTAATGTGTGATTTCTCTGTCTCTTTTCATAATTTTCATTCATTGGAGATGAATCCCTGGTCCATCTGTCCAGTAGCTAATTTAAGAGGGATACTAATTAAATTCTTGGAAAGGCGCAGCAGTTCATTAGGAAGATCTCTCATGGCTCTGTACATAGTATGGTTTAGTCACTATGAGAGGGACAATATTTCTTTAACAAACAATATTGGGGGATAATGTTGTTTATCTATGCATAAAGAGTATAAATTATTTAAAAGGAATGGTCAGGAAAGAGATTTCTCTTCCACTGCAAAGCCTGGTCTGAAGATTTACTGAGCTTACTGTCCTCTGCAGCTATTAGCTGTGTAAGTCTTACAGAGTTTTAAAACAGTAGAAGGTGGGAAATATACAGTCTCGTGGTTATGTAGGTTTGATTTTTTCCTTAATGTCAAAATTAATTGTTTTCTGTTGACCAGTCATATTTACTATTTGGATTTCTAATTTACCATACGAGTGATCTTTTATTGTGGAGTGTTTTCTGTGTTTGAGAAAAAGCCTTGATTCAACTAAGTTATGTATGTTAAAAGGTGTGCATGCTAACTTGCACAGTAGAATGCCCTGTTAATATAGAAAGAACATATACCTGAGGTACATACATCAGGGTGTTTGGACTGGCAGCTTGGCAACTGCATGTGGTTTAATTAAAGCCGAGGCAAGAGACAGGCTTCCTGTTTCTTTCTAACATTTTAACACTCATATGCTTCTAGTGCATTATGCTAATTTACCTTTTTTCAAAAGCTGTTGAGTTTCCAAAAGCTCTAAATGCCAATGAGTAGGCCTAACGACCTGAACATTGAGTCCTTAACGCACAACCCAAAGATGATTTTGGTGAGAGAGTTTCCAGACTAGTGCTTTTATTCTTCTTTGGTTAGACCCAAATTTGTTGGCATATAGTAAAGCCAAATTTGTAAGCCACGTATCAGAGAATATCAATTATCCAAATTATCTTAACAATGGCTATAAAGAATAATCTTTAAGTGCTTAATAAAATATGCAGATGCACAACACTGTGGGATCTTTCTGGTCCTGCTTTTGTCTATAATAATAGATTTTGCGAAGTTGTATGACAGTTACATTTCGTGCTCAAAAATAGTAGAAGCTACGGTAAGTGAGATGGAAATAAAGAAGTTGAGTTGAAATGCTGCATAACTAGTTAAAGTGAAAGTCATTTGAAGTGCACATCTTGCTCCTATCTGTTGGATCTCTCTTAGGTGTAATCTGCCCTTTGAGAAGTGTGAGGACTATCTAACATAAGTAATCTGTGCCACATGTTAATGTGAAGAGCTGTGCTGATGCTAAAATGATTAACATCCCTTCAGTTTATACTTACTTAAGCACACTAAATGTAAAACATAAAAATACACCAAATAAACTGAAGCGTGAGCCACTGACAATTATATTCTTGCAAGCGGAAGAAAAAAGGGGTCAAAAGAGAATTTGTATCATAGTACTAGAAAATATGAACACCTTTTAAATCTGAGTGATATGAAGCCTGTACAGATACAGTCTTTAATTATAGAGGTTACAGTTTATGAACTGTAGCTTAAGTTAATTATTCTTTATGTGTATACATGCTTCTCAATCTTTTTAACAGAAAGGGGTGAGATTTGAGCTCTTAAAGACTAATAGAGAGGATTCAATTCCCTTGTCTCTTCAGGAGCAGTCATGAAAATACTATACAGATGTCCTGTACTCTGTGCCCAAATCCGTGTACACTGTCTTATCTTTTAAGATAAATGATAGTTGAGTTATTGTTTGTTGAACAGTGTGTCCGGTTTTGTCAGCATAGTAGAAAAAAATTGATCCTTTTTGGTTGGGAAGGTGAATAAAAATCTTGTCGCTTGTAATATTTCTTTAGCTTTGTGGCACGAAAATCACTAATAAGGAGAGAGATGTTTGGTGATTGCAATTCAGGAAAAGAATGACTTTCAAAACCTTTGAAAGAAATGCATGCCAGAAGTTAAAAGAGGAATTAGCTCATAAAACTTTGAATTCTTAAAATATGCTGTTGCAATACTTAGACATGAGAAGAGTGACTGAGGAGTTTCTGAGCTGGTAATAAAGGCTGTTTTCATAGACAGGGAGCGCATGTGATAAGAGCAGGCTATGCATTCAGGACTATAGTACTGATTTGTTTTAAGGCTCTCTCTTACTATTAGGAGAGTTCTGTGAGGTTCAGTGAATGACTTAGGAGTTGCAATGCTTTCCTACTACTTGTGCAGTAGTTATTTCTGCATTAGTATAATTTAAATCAGTGTTGCCAAAAAAATTGTGTAAGTTAATGCAGTATCAAATGTTTCCCTGTAGTTATCAGAAGGTTGTATTCTAAGAAAGGACTTGAAATAACTTGTCGATACTGTGGATCAAGAGATCCTTTAAATGGAAATTAATTTGCAGCAGATTAATGTGGGAACATAAAATATCAGAGAATTTCTACCATGAGCCTTTCCCATACAAAGATCATTTATCCCTCCTACCAGTATAATGCAAAAACCCCAGTAATATTTCTGGAATTGTTTGCTGTTGCTCAGTGAAAAAATATAAATTGAAAACAAGTTAATTCTTTTCTGTACTTACATCTCTGTAGCTTCTTGGACCTTCTGAGGAGTTAAGGGCATTAACAGGATGGGTTGTCTGCGAAAGTTTACCCTTGCACATTGTTCTCAAGAGTGATTACGTGAGCCTCTCTTGTGGGAGGGGTAGTTTTTTTTCAAGTGCTTAAAAAAAAACCCTGATTGTGTGCTGGTCTTGATTTGCTGCCGACTTTTTTATGGGATGTGAAAGCATCTATTTTTGATCCTTTTACAATTAGTCTGTTCAAAGAGAGTAATTAGAAACAACACTTCCGCCTCCCCCCTGAACTTACGCATTACTGGCTTTCATAGAAGGGACTTTACCCTGAGGTTTACTTGAGTTGAGTGTTTAATTGCTGACCAACTGAAATACCTGTGATGTGTGAAAAACTTTCTTTATGTGCATCTGCATTTAAAAATAAAACAATTTAAATTTAATTTGATCAGTACATTCTTTAAAACAGCTTCTTACCGATCAGATACGACGCAGCACAAGGAAACCTCAAAACTGAAACATACCGAGATGGTGCGTTAAAGCAGACATCTCAAACGCCCCTGTACATTCCCAGCACTGTTTTGGTATCAGAATGATGAGGATTTACAGAAATGCCCTTTGAAAATATATGAGGGAGTTGAAGAACTCTGGTGATTTGAGAGGTTAATGAGGATATGTGCCTTTGTAAGATGTTTATTGCATTTTAAGCAGGAATAATAATAATAATAATAATACACATAAGGTAAATACATTAAAGACAAAAAACTTTTAAAACACAAATCTGATTCCCCTAAAATAATATTGATAAGAAAGAGTGGCTAGGGGGTAGGCAAGGAGTGGGATGTCAAATTGTGAGATAACCCTTTGTTACCTGAAATAACCTTGTTTCTGGGTAAAGAACATTGATCTAAGAGTTAAATTGTGTGTTTGTTAAGAAGGTTTTGGAGATCAGAGATAGATGGAAAATCCTGTCCTTTGCTGTTAGAGGCAGTGGTTGAGAGTTACCTGGGATTTTCCCCAAAAACTGATACTGATCGTTCATGACTATGAAGGACTATTTATCTTTAAAATGACCTCATTTAGTGGCCTGGTTTTTAAAGAATCAGCAAGTAGGCATGATGAGGCTATTTTTCACAGGTCCAACCCATGCAGAGGGTGGGATGCATCTTTGGAAATATTGGGGCTGTGTTCACAGCACAAGCCTTGGCTGACATTGCAGTGGTGGAGGTGTGCAGAGATACGATCTCAACTAACATGTTCATCTCATCAGAAAGCCTAAAGTAAATGCAGATCTAAGGACAAAGTTAAACTTTACTAAATGCACTTTGTCTTATGGGAAATGTTTTTGCTGTAGCAGAACACAGAGCCTTGAGAGCTGCTTTTGTGCCTACTTGGAGCATTTGGTTGGCACTATACGCTGATTTTTCTGGTGTTGAACTCCCAGTGCCCATGGCTTGATTCCCCTTAGATGCCAGGGAGCTGAAGGGCTTAACGTAGGGCTTTCAGCTCCTCAGTCTTTATAGAACATTCCTCTTCTAACACCAGATTCAAAAAGTCTGTGGGAGAATTTACCAGTTCTTATTATAGATTTTTTCCTTTCTTGTTTTTGAATAATTTTTTGATTATTCAGTTTCATCACAGAGTAGAATCTCTTTAAATGAAGTAATGAACATTAAGGACTGTTTAAAGGGAAATTGCACAGGGAACTTGCTTCATATGTACGCAAAATAATACCACAATGTGGTTCCCTGTCCAGCACCAAAAATACGTTATAGAAATGGGAAATTTCAAGATACACAGTCATGGAGTAGTCTTTGCTTGAGGGCTGACATTAGTGTCACAGCTTCTTATTAAAGGAAATGTTTATCTCAAAATAGTGTTACCATTATAAAATAATACCAATGTTTCCTGTTCTGATCTGATAAAATATCACCTTCCTTTGATTAAGATACAGTAGTAGATTGCACCCTTTGAGTCATACTGGTGTATTAGCTACCAATCCAGCCCAGCATGTTGTGGTGTTAATTGCTTGAGCTAAACTGTACAGGTTGCTTTCTTTCACTCACTGTTTATCCTTCTAGCTGTTTGTTTTCTGTTCTTATACAGCTGCTGTTTCTCCAATATCTGTTTGACTGTCCCAGGATTTGAACGTTTAAATGAGGTTGTGTGGTATCTTAGAAAGTGTGATGTATGTTTGGTTTTACCATATATATGCAAACACTTACTGTTTTGCTTTTGGCATGCAAGGCGAGTAACGTGGAACTGAGCAGTTTATGGACTATATTGTTGGATAGTCTTGGCATTAAAAACTAAAGCTTTTTTTAGGATAGATGTCTGACTTCTTTCTTGAAAGGATTGTAAAGTGTTGGTTGCTTGCGTGGTCTCATAATTTAATGAACTCAAAGTTGCAGTGATTCTGCAGAGATATTCATGGATAGGAGGATCTTTTCCCCTCCAGATGTACAACTACAAGTTTTTGATTTTTTTTCTCTGCTTTCTTCTTGCTTCCCTGTGAAATATCAGCAGTTTGATGAGTATTGGGTAACACAGCCTGATGCTTTACTGGTATTGAGAGGCGTCAGGCAATGGGGTGTCCTGCTCATGTGTAGTGAAAGGGTTGGGTGCAATAGATGGTTCCTTTGAGTCCTGGGCTCCAGCAGACAGAGGAACCCAACTATCAAGGGCAGGCCACAGAGTTACTTAATTTTAAAGAATGTTATTGAGAATATTTATAACGTTCAGAAAAAAGGCTGGCACCTTAAGTGTGGTATGGTAGTGTCTGGACAGCCTGTAGGAAGACGGATCACTGGAGTAATTTAGTAACTTGAATTGCAAGTGCACTGTTTACCTGTCTGTATTATCTGCAGCTGTCTTTATAAGTGGTATTTTTAGTCCCTTAAAAAATATATGGTCATGAATTTGTCAGTTTAGTGGTTTTTTTGAAGAACTTGAATTAAGAAAAACACAGCACCACAGTTACTAAGTGTAGTGAGTCACTCAGAATAAAATAGCACGTTATTTCTGCAAATTTAATCCCACAGAACTTCCATTGACAACAGCAAGTACTTTTTGCAGAAGTAGCATTTACCTTTCTGACCCTCCATTCTTGCATTTTAGAAGTGTTTTTTCTCTATTTTGTGCATATATTTACTAATGTTAAATATTTTGTTTTAATCTGCATCTACTGGTCACCCTTTTAGACTTTAAGTAATGTGTTTCTCTTATGAGAAATACTTGCCCCTGATTTTTTTCTTGTCTAACAGTAATTTTTACACCTCTGAGTTATTTTTTTCAACGATATTGTTTCTACGTGTTGTATTTTTTTTCTATGCAAAACAAGTATGATCACTTCACGTGATGTAAAATGTTCCACTCTGGTCTGCTGTGTTTCTTTTTCACTGCAAATACTGAACATTTACCATGGTCTTCAAAAGGAGGATACAATTGTTGTAGAGCCTGCTTCTACAGTACACATTTGTGATGGACATGGTATCCATACAGATTGTTCAAACTCTAGAAATCAGTCTTTCAGATTTTATAGTTTTCTATTTTGTTTAAAAAATTTGTTTTCTGACCTATGTGACTGAAATTAACTTCCTAAACATGAAGTGGATATAAACTCAGTTTAGAGTCAGCATGTGTTTGTGTCTGTGGCCCTTCTTTGCACATAGACATCTCAGGTTTCTAGTAGAAGTTCATCGTGACACTGGAAAGGGTGTTCCTGATTTTCTCGTAGTATAAGAGCAAAGGGCTGGGATGAAGGTGTCTGCGAAAGGAGAGGAAGGAGAGGAGAGAGGATTGAAAGAGATTAGGGGAAAAGGAAAGAGGAAAAGAGAGAATTGAAGTAGTCCTTCAGGGTATTCCACTTATAGATGTTGAATCTGATATATGCTACCAAATAACTAATTAGTATAACTAAAGGAGTTAAGGACCAGTCCTTTTATTTACAGTACATGGATGGATGTTTGTACCTGTCTAGTGGCATACAGGAACAGAAATTCTTCCAGTGATTATGAGCTTCAGGAAAAAGGCTTGATTATTCACAGAATAATAGCTCTGGGCAGCCTGGTACAGTACCGACTGTCACTGCCCTCATCTGGACTTGCTCCAGTATATTAATACCTTTCTTGGAGCATGGAGCCCAAAAGTGGACACAGAGATTCAGGTTCAGGCTCAGGAGTGCTGAGCAATCATTTCTCTTGGCCTGGTGATAACACATTGTGCTGCCCTGTATGTGGTTGTCCCTTCCTGCAAGGGTAAACTGCTGATTAGTATTCAAAGGATTCTCCATCTCCTTGTCTGCAAATCTGTTTTCTAACCAGTCTATGCCATTGCACAAGGTCGTTTCAGCCCAAGTGGAAGTCTCTGCAGTTACTTTTGTTGAACTCCCTAAGATTCCTGTCATCCCATTTCTCTCAGCTTACCAAGGAATATCTGAATGCAGTCCTGCTCACCAAAGTATTCACTGCTCTCTCCGACTTTATGACATTCACTAGCTTGCCGAGAGTGCATTCTGTTGTTGTTGTTTAATAAAGATTATGAATTGTGTTCATCCTGGTATGGATCCCTGATGGAAGCTCCTAGTAACTGGCTGCCACTTGAAGTTCACGTTGCTGGTCAGAACCCTTTGAGTCCAGCAGTGCAGCCAGATTCCCTCGAATCTGCTTATACAGTGCATATCTCCCCAGTTTTATTTCAAGGGCACAAGAGGAGACCAAGTCAAAGGCCAGCCTAAAGTCAGCATACAGTTTGCCATCTTTGCCTTCCTTATCCACAGCACCAGAGTCACTTTTGGTAAATCCATACGAGATATTAGCAGCTTCCTCGTTCATCATGTGGCTGGCAACAGCTTCTAAGAGATTTGCTCTGTAACTTTCCCAGGGGAAGAGGTGAGGCTTGTAGCTACCTGAATCCTCTTCTTGCCCTGCTTGAAGATGGGTGTGGCATTTCCTTCTTTCTGGCCATCAGGAACCTGCCCTCATCACCATGACATTTCAGTGACGTAGCATTGGCCACCTCCCTCAGGACCCTGAGGTACATCTTGTCTGGACCTTTTGGCTCCTTTATGACCAGTTGGGCTCAAGAACCTCCACAATGTCTTCCTTTACAGTAGGTGTTGCTCCAGTCCCACAGGAGGCTCAGGGACCCATGAATGTTGAAGGCAAAACTAACCAGTGCATTCCTTTTTTTCTTGTCCTTTGTCACTGGTCACTTTTTTCACCAGACAGTAAGCCCATGTTTTCTGTAACCATCCTTTTGTTGTCCCTTACTTTGTTAGCCATATTCCAGTATTCGCATGTGAATAACATCTCGGGCAGACCCTCTGTGGATAAACAGCAGCTCCATACAGAGATTCTAAAATAAGGCATACATAACACATTGAAAATTCTGAAGGCGACAGAAAATATTAATGGAAATTTTCAAAGTACGGAATTATATAAAGAAAGTTGAGGGCAAAAGTTTAAAATTAATCGGAATAAATTTTCACACAGTGGACTCACCTGTACAAATAAGTTTCACACATTACTTTAAAGGGCACTAGTTTTGACATTTTAAAAAAAGATACCTGAATGGATATTTGTGTAGTAACTATTTATATTAGATGTAAACTCAGTCTAAAAAACAAACACTTATGTCTTTAGGGGCATACCTTTGTGGTGCCTACAAACTTAGTGTTTTAGGAGGAAAAGTGCATCACTAGGTTTCCTCTGGATTCTGGGGTACTGAGCAGTGTCAGACACTGGACTTTACACAGATCACTACCCTGGACTGGGGTGTTGCTTACTGTGGTCTCTGTTGTCATTAATGGTGAATATTAACATTTAAGGAACCTGTCAACATGCTCTAATCTCTATTTGAAATGAACTCGCAGGCTTGGGAAATTCCTGTTTGTACTTTCCCATCTTATGATTGAGTGCACTCTTGCATGTGAAGTCTCTGTGTCTGACTCACTGATTATTACAGGAGCAATTAAACCTGAAAAGCATGCCACAGTTTTGGTATTCTCTCAGGTCATTTGGTCAGAGTAGAAAGAAATAATTCAAAATTACTTTTCTAGGAAGAGAAAAGATAACTTTTCTTTGGTATTCTTCTGTCTTCTCTTTTAAAACCTGATTTATTCACTTAATGTTGTCTGCAATGGAATAACTTCTGATGAAGAATTATTTTTGCATGTGGCTCTCTTACAGCCTTTCAGATCCTACATTTATTTTAAGAATGTGTTGTGTGGGTTTGTAGAGGTGTGTTTTGTTTATATAATAAGGATTATATGCAAAACTGAACATTTTTCAGTAGTTCCTGAGTTAGCGTTCTGTGTACGTTCAAGTGCATCTGACTGAGTGGCAAATGGATGGTACTAAAAATGCATATATAATTAAACTGTATTTAAGTCTTCAGAAGCTTTTCAGTAAGCTGAACTCCAAATATAGCAAGCAAAATTATAGCAAAATTGTCTTAAGCCACAGCCCATTAAAGAAGTAAAATTAATATTTGAGGGTTTTTTTTTTTCATATCTGTAGGTGTTGCATTTGGCAGTAATGTGGGAAATGTAAGTTTTGATATTCAGTCCATCATTTCACATATATTCCTCCTATCGTATTTCCTCTGGAAGGGAAATGTCTTTCTGAGTGAACACTTATAATTATTTAGGTCCTGGTTTGTGCCATTTGCAGAATTCCTGCTGGGTACAAAAAGATCACTTTCATGTAAAGGCCCACAGAAACTGCAATTCTTGAAAGTTTTGATAAGCACTGAAAAATTACCCCATGGAGCATCCCACACCAGTGGGACACAGGACAGCACAGAGGATTCAGCTGGGGCAGACGTGCGCTTTGCTTATGGCCTCCCCTACCTGCTGCCCCCATCTGGCTGCCTGCAGGCCCCACTACCACAGCTCCACCAGTGGAGCAAGTTGTGTCTGCCTGAAGTGACCTCTGTTCCTTCTACTTCTCTGTCCCAGGAAGTCTTTTTCTCTTAGAATCTGCCATATTCATGCCTTTGGGTGTTTGATGGTGAGGAACATGGGTTTTGTATCTGGGTGTCTGAATGAAGTGCACTAGTTAGGGTTCACAAGATCAGTCTAGGCATCTGGTCATTGCAAAAAGTGCTTGAAGTCTGAAAGCATACGAAACTCCTTCCAATGATAGTTTAGAAACTTAACAAACATCTTGTATTGTGATTACGATGAGGAACCCTAAAGGAAGTTTTATTTGTTGGGCCATGGAAGTCACTGGCAAAGGGAAGTTAAACTGTCGATATTCCCATCTGGGATACTGCAGTGTATTGGCAATCCTCTAACAGTTTAAGCCTGGGTAAATAACAGGACCTTAGGTTCGTAAGTGAAGTGGTTTCCTTAACCTTTTGGGAAAGGTATAGTCCTTACCATTTGCCCATTGAATCATAGAGGTTTTATTTTGATGCAGGAGATTACTGCTGTTCTTGTTGTGTGCTGTTTTATAGAAACAGTCTGCTCTTAGACTAAATAGGTTGCCTTCTCTTCTGCCTCCAGTCCTAAACATTTGAAAATAAAATACTCTTTGTCACGTGTTCTTATTTGCTACTGCATTCCTTGAATGCCACAAGGATCTAATTGTTGATTCCCAAGGAAGACCCTTGTTTGCAAGGTGGTATTACATTTTGATTGTTATGTACTTAGAATTAATTTGATTGTTTGATGCTACTGTTGCTAGTATCATTCTTACAACCATCCGTATCTTTCTTTTTGCAGCTTGGGTCCTGTGTTTGCACTGTTTGTTCCATTTTATTCCTCCATTCCAAGAGTGCAGGTGACACAAGTATTAGGCCACTTTTCTATCACAAACAAGTCTCTGGTCTACATACTGGGTTTACAGGTATGGTGTGTACTTGCTTGTTCATCTTTTAATGAATTACTAATGTAGTAGTTAGTATTTCTGTGTGTTTGTCTATGAATTTTGATGCTTCTGCATGTATGATTTGGCGTATATTTAGTTACTAACTATCCCATCATCTAAAATACAGAAAAACATGTTACTGGTTTGCTGAAGTGGTGGGCAAGTGATCTGTCCTTATGTTGTCTCACATGTGAAAATATAACAGGCAATTCTTCAATTTATGGGGTTTTTTTTGGTCACAAAATGAACTAGGTGAAAAGAGATTAAAACAGAACTTGATGTAAGGCATATGTATCTTTCACCTTTCTAGTTTGCTTATGTTCTTGATTTTGTTTATTTTTCCCATGTCTTTTAGAGCTCAAACAAAGCTGTAGAATACAGTATTTTTCTATGGTGAGACTGTTAGTAAATAATCAAAGTTTTGGCTGCATTTCACTTTTATATAGGTTAATATTATTTGCATATCATTCATTACCATGTGACAGGTAATTTAAAGTCGTGTAACATAGAGCACAGCAATATCATATAGTATTCTGTGAAATGCGACTGGAAAAATAGAGATACTTGGCATAGAAAGACAGTAGTTGTTCAAAAAAACAATAAAAAAATCCCCAGCAGCCTAGAAATGAATGGACACTTGTGTCACAATCTGAATTATGAAACAGTAGATGTGCAAACTTATGAGAAATTAGATTCGTTTTTTGTATGCTGGGGACTCAAAAGTAGCTCTGGCACTAGGAATGGAAAGTACATAGTTATGTGAAGTGTGGTAGAGAGTATTTTAGAATGAATGGTCAGGTTCAGAATACTGACTTGTGCTCCATATAAATGTTTCATTCATCCTCTTTGCTGTTTAGCCTTTGGTTTACTTCAGTTTCTGTTCCAGCACCTTACTCTCTTGATCTTTCAGAAATCTTCTTTCTTCTGTTCTGAACCCATCAATACCACTGTTATCCTGGTCTTTGGGAAAGCTGTGATATTACCTGACCTCTTTTCCATCGTGTCCTTTGCCTTTTGCTTTCATACGTGCACCACCTCCAGTACAGATCACTGCCCATATCTTTGCAGGATCTTTCCCTGCTCACAGAACAGTCTCTGCCATCACACAGAGGCTGAAGGAAGTCTCATTTGCCTTCTCCTCATTTGTAAACTCTGCCCTTATCTCTCTTTCTGTAGTCAGAAGTCTAGAAGGAAGGTGTTCTCATGATTCACTCAGCATCATGCAGAACTATTTTAGTAACCAGTATCAGTCTAATTTTCAGCCCATTTTTCCAGCTGGTAACAAACTGATCACTTCTCCAGGTGATCAATTACATACTTTTCCTAGAAGCAATGGGCTGCCCCTGTTGGCTTATCAGGATTTTTTTTTTTTTAAATTCACTCCTGCTTATATCTGTGATTTCATGTCAGCAAGTGTGTGACTGGGTGAGAACTTTATTTTTTTAATTTTGACGCTCATGCTTAGTCTCTCTGTATCTGCATGTCTGAGAGCTTCACTTGCAGTGCCTGCCCTGCTTGGAACTCTTCTCCTGTTGCTGCTGAGTCATTTCCGTTGCTTCAGTCTGTCTTTCAGACTTGTTTTTCTATGCAGCCTATAACTGACATCCTGTTATACTTAGCAAGCTATATGAAAATAAAATGTATTGTTCTGTAGAAGGACAACAACTGTTGGATCCTGTGTTTTTTCCCCTTAGCTGCGTTTGGAATACATCTTTTTTTAATGTTAAAGTGAATTTTAACAGAGGTAAATGTCTGACATCTTCCATTACCATGATGAGTGCATAGCCTATATACAATATTGCAACTTAGTAGTTCAGGTAGCAACAGCTTTGTGGAATAAAAATTTTAATCCCTGCTCTTGTCTTCTAGCTCTTAACCTCTGGTTCCTACATCTGGATTTTAGCCTTAAGTGGATTGGTAAGTCTTACTGTTTTAAAAATCATGTGTTGTTTAAAGCGGTCTATGTATGCAATCAGCACAGTATGTTGGGACTCAAAAATAACAGAAACTACTAAGTAGCCTTTTGTGTTGGTAAGTAGAAAGTTTTCATCTTTAACTTTCAAAGGTGTAAAGCACTGATTATCTGGTGATAAATTGACAGACAATGGAATTGCTGGGTAATATTTTCAGGGTGCCACTGCTCTCTGACTGTCTAGGATTAATTTAGCTGTCATGGATATAGCTTTAGACCCACAACTATAAATGAGACCATTGAGGAAATGGTAAAAATGTTTACCCCATTATTTTTTTTTTTTTAGTTTTCAGCAAGCTTTATTCCAAAAAGCAGCTTTAAATAACTTTGCTGTGAGGATTTTTCATGATTTGCTGTTCTCCTAGGAAATCTGTAGTATAGCTGTTTCTCCCTATGGCAACAGCAGTAAGGGTGCAAAATCACTTTCTTCACACCAGTCAGATAAGGGAGGTGTGGTCTGTGTTTTTCCTTTCTGAGTCTGTTCTTAGTACTAAGGCACTTGGTGCTAAAACAGATTGTACTAAATTTTCCAGATTGTTAGATATTCATAAGCTTCTTTTAAAAGTATACAAACTTAGAAATTAGGAGCTCAGACTCTGATTTCTTGGCCCAAAAGACTGTAACCTTTCCAAACAGTGAGAGTTAGTAACTTCCAAAGAAGCTCATTGTTAAGTTGATGGAATCTTAAGAACTCAAATTCGGCCTTGCTGTTTAGAACCTACTAATTTGAATTTGCAGTAAACTCAGAGAGAAATGCCTGTGGACACTTCACATATTGTTGCTGCAACTCAGTAGTTTGATCTCTTAACATTTGCACAGACTTGCAAAATATGCTGTGAGTTTGCAGGATAACTAACAACAGGAGTGACAGAGCAGTAAACAGTGAAGTCTGTTCAGTAATTTGATCTGACTATAAATATTGATGAAAGCAGTGCAAGTAACAAACCAGAAATCTCTCCTGGAAATCAGCCCAAGCCTCTGTGCCCACCTAAAGATCTGTGACTTCCTCCAAACGCACTACCCTTCCTGTTACTCTTCTGGCTCTTTTAATAGCCCTTCCTTTTGAACAGGTGTTCATTAGAGAGGGAAGGAAAGGAAAGAAATGGAAAGGCATTTTAAGTCCCTGTTTTCCTGGTGGCAGAAGCTGTATGTATAGTTGGTTATACAGAACAGCTCAAATATTTTTTTCATAATATATTAAGCAGTTCTTGTTTTAATTCCCTTTTAATATAAAGTTTTGTTCAGCCATATAATGCAACTTTCTCAGTATTCTCTTTTATAAATTAGCTTTTTTTTTTTAGTTGCAGGTTGACAGTATCTTTTACTTAGATATAAATCTGTAGGATTACATTACTTTCTCTGTGTCAAAGGAAGGCTAAAAAAATAATTTGAAGTTTTCATATTGCTTCAGTCAGCATGAATTAAGTCATCATCAATGATGATGTGGTTTCAATCTCAATTTTTTTCCACAGCAAGTGGAGAGCTACACTCTACCGCTTTGTAATAAGTGCTACAGTTTGGAAAGAAGTTCATGTCCTGAATTTTAGCCATTTTTTGGGCACAGCATACCTGCCACACGTCTGTGAATTAAAAGTCTCTTTTTCTCCTCTGTTAGAAATTAAAATTTGGCATCTTTTGAGAGAACTTGATAAATAAAAAAAATTTCACAGTATAATAAATAATCTGAAGAAGGATATGAAACGCTGCGAAGATGCCTTTTAGCACTACAAGTGTAGTTACTTGATAATGTACGTATATGTACAATTACAGAAATAAATGGATTGTCAAATCAATGCTCAGTCATTCCAACAACCTGTATTTTATAGTTCTTATTACTCTTGACATTTTTCTAAGTAACTGTATCTTTGTGGATTCAGATTTCATGTATTTGTACAAAAAAGCTGAGTAAATGTGCGGACACCAACTCAGAGGGGTGAGATGTTTAGTCACTAGTTCATTGCTGGTTAGACATTTCACTGTATTTTTAGTGCTAAAGATCACTTTTACGCACTTTTATGAGTGTATTACGATGCTGTCCTGTAATTTAGCTTTTGTTGCAATTCTGCTTACGTGGAAAATTAAAAAAGATGGTGCCACCACAATTTCAGAATTGTTGTCAGTTTCCACTTTCTCTTCGCTGTGTGGTTTAGGTTTACTTAAATTCTCACAACTTATATTTAACACATAATGAACACTCTTAGACTACACAGGATCTAACTTTCCAGGTACAAGATGTGGCACTGGAAACTCTCTCTTTGTCCATCCATATTATTGCTGTTAAGACTTCCCTGTGAATTGCAGGCAGGGTGTAGAGCAACTGGGAATTGTACTGCCATGAGTTCTTGTTTTCAGTGGCTTTAAGTGATGCCATCGTTACGGAAATGTGTTTGCATGTGTGTATGAGTCTGCAGGTAGGCATTGATGTAATATGCCTGGTGATAGGGAATTTTAGATACTTTGTAGTTTGACTACAAATTTGTAGTGGATTGTTCTCAGTTGTGGAGGCTACAGCCCATGTTGTGTTATTGGAATACAAAAGGCCTACTCTGTCTGTCTTTGTGATAAGGTGTATCTTCCTAGATCTCTAGTTTTGAATCAGTGTAGGAATCCACCCTTAAAGGCAGCTTCTTTACTCTCCATGTGAAACTGGACTACCTCTGAGTTACTGTTCTTTTGTATGTCAGTTGCTGGTGTGTTGTGTAAAACATGCTGTTTAAATACAGGATGCTTGTTTGTAAGAAAGAGAGTTTAAGAAGTAGACTTACCACAGATCTGATGTGATCAGTAATCTGTAATGTTCTTACAGTTTATGAGACTAATTTAGTTTCTTGTGATTTGTTTTGCCAGAAATATACCATACTTGGGACACACAGTCCAGATTTGTTTCTTTATGGGTTTTTATGTCATAAAATTAAGAAAATTCATATTAGGGATGCAAGAAATCCTTTCAACAGTTGTTTCCAGAAGTGCTTCCATGTAATGCATATCACTCCGTTTAGTGAAGGCCCCAAACAGTTTGGCTACTATTTTTTTTCTATAAAACAGTCAAAACACCTTAGAAGATAGTATCCGCGTCTCATTGGATGTATACATTTTCTCTCCTTTCTTTTTTAACCCTTTAAAATCTCTTGGGTTCCCAGTTTACATCTCTCCTTGCTATACTCTTGTAGGATTGAAATTTGAGGGGCATGTCAAGGCTCGCTGAGTCATAGCTAGAGCATGTGTACTTCAAGAAGTAAGCTCAGGTTAGTGACCAGCAGAAGACATATGTCCTGCTGGGAAATGCAGGTCCCTCCGCCTTATGATAATGTTATTGTCACAGATTGCATGCCATGGGTCTTGCTAACCATGTAGCTAGGGCTGTATTTCATAAGGAAGAGGTATATTTCAGGCCCTTTCTGTGACTTTAGTCTTGTAGCCTCTTTCTTCTTATGTAGTGCGGTTTTTTATTTGTTTGCAAGATGACCTGCATTGCCTGAAGTTCAAAATTTGAAACACACCAAGTCTCCTGTAAGCTGTCTTGAATTTGTGTAGAGTTCAGTTCAAACCTTAGGAAACTGAAATTGAAAAGTTTCTAAAATCCTGTTTGCCTTTGGCAGTTTCCCTAAGCAAAATGCAACACTCTTCTGCATTGTTTCTATGCTATACTGTGGTTTACTCTTCTTAGGTTGTATGAAAAGTTGTGCTTTATGTATTTAGATACTGGAAAATGCAGAGAATCTGCAATTTAGGGCATGTACTTTAACGGCTTAAGGTTAAGAGAGAAAATTCAGACAGTGTTGAGTGCATGGTTTTAATTTCAGTTCTGGTTTTATTAGTGCATTAGTAGTTACTCATAATTTTGAAGTTGCTGACTTAGTTTTACATAAACTACAGATACCTGTTGTTAAATGTTCACAAGTGTACTTTGGATTGTACTTTTGAGTTCTGTTTGTTAAGAACTGTCTCCATCCAGATCTTTATCCAGTTGAGGTGGTTTTGTATAGTGAATTCCTATTCTTTAGGATGGGCATTTATAGGATAAAATGTAATTCAGATGGGGAGCAAAATAATTAAACCAGACTTTAATTTTTTTTAGTTCTTGTCTTAAAAAAAACATTTTGTAGTTAATACCGGATCAGACCGACGAAAGATGTGGAAGAGGAAAAACAACAAGAAAATCAATGATTCTTAAGTGATTTTGAACAATTCATACTGAATTCTTTGTTGTTTTAAAGATGTTTTGAAGGGAAAACAGAAACATTTGCATTACCCCACAGTACAGTATTCACACTGAAAATATCGTCTCTTCTACGTACTTAAAATTAGTATTAAATACGTACTTTCTTGAAGAGTATCTTTTGTCAGAGTCTGTTAATGTATGCAGTTATCTCCACATTCATGTCCTGCCATGTCCATCCTTCAGTCTGGACATCCTTCAGTCATCTGCATTTAGTCTGATGTAGGTCTTTAGTCAAAGTATGATCTTTCTTGAACTCTTCATAACTGTGTGATTATAAGTGGTGATTCAGGTTACTGTTAGTTAAATGTTGCATCTGGTTAATTTCTGAATATTTGACATCAGTGTTATAGTATTTGTCAGTGAGACTACTCACTTACTAAAAAGTGTTGGCTACGAAACCAACTTAAAATAACCAGCTTATAAGTAGGCTTTTAAATTACAAATGTCTACATTGGGGCGGATTAATCAAATCATGATCTTTTGTGTAAAGAGATTTAGTTAACAATATGATGATGATCACCTGCAGAATGCTAGCAGAGACCCAAGGGAACCTATCCTTAGGTCACAAGTACAAGTTAAGAATAGCTTTATGTGCCGAAATTGCAGTACAGTCATGCTTGCGTATGCACAGTGTTTGACTGCTGATCATGATTGCCCCTGACCCATGAAGGGAGCATTGATGAACTCTGAAGAAAAAAGTTGCAAGGCATCTGGGAAATTCATGAGCCCACTCAACCAGGAATGAAAATGAAGACAATTAGTTTAGAACCTTTATAATCTTAATTTTCTCTCAAGCTAATTATTGCAAAAAGCTGTTTGTAGTATTCATAACTATTTCTGCAAAGGAAATCCAAACAAAATAATCTATTGTGTTACAGCTGTAACTCAACTTGAAAATGCATGTGTAGTTGTTTTATTTGTTGGGTGGTTTTCACATGATCCCCCTTGGTTTGATAAATGTGTTTCTCTAATCAAGGTAAATACAGAATCTTGACACGAGCTCCAGCCCCGTGCTTTGATTCTAGTTGTATATAATTGGAAACATACCAAGGATTAAACAGATAAAATAGGTATAAAAATGTCACTTCACCTTAAGAAAATTATTTGCTTTCAATTTGTTGAAATCTGAAAATAGCCAAGTCTTGAATACATATGAATATATTTAAATTTTCCAGAACAAAGTGATTGGGTATTTGTTGTCAAGTTTTAACCATCAGGCAAAATAATTTTCAACGTAATTTTCTACACCAGTCTGCCTACTTTTTCTTCTGTTTTATTTCCTTTTTTAGTGTTAATCAAGTACAGTGATTTTAAATGTCTCAGCTAGTAGTGGAGCATATGTGTCTTTGCCGTGTAAAATACTGGAGAGCTTCCATGTTTAGTTTACCTAATGGAACAGTGAAACTACAGCTACTTCCATTTTTCTAAGCAGTGTATAACTTTGGAAGGATTTGAGGGAAGGGGAGGGGAAGTTGGGCTTTATACAGGGGCAGGAGGAGGTTAGGAAACTTAGTGTGAAGGACCAGTGGTAAGCCATGGTGTTAAGAAACTGAAAAAATATGAGCACACTTTTTTCTGCAGTGTGCCGCATGGTTTCCAGCATGCTCCCATTTCCTCCGCTTGCATTGTGCCGCATATGTTATGGTGGATGAGGTTGTATAGGTTATGATGGTGTGACTAACAGAAAACAACTAAGATGCATCTTACGGTGCCAGCCAAAAATTCTCCATTCTAACAAAGTGAACATAACCATAATGTCCTTCTGTGGTGACTTTTTAGAGGCTAAAATACAGTAGAAGCTCCTCTGTTTGGGAGAAGTAGCCCTTCAATCTGATGTACAGTGCTGAAGTTGGGATATGAGGTCATCTTCACTGAATGAACAGTGTTGGTTTGCTTTTTTAAACACTAGAAATTAACTCAATATCAATAATAAAAATGGTGTAAAAAGTTGCTTTATACTTTAAAAGCCTGTGTTGTTTTAAATTATGTCTATGAAGTTCTGCATATGAATCAGCTAAAGAGGAAGTTCTTTGGAAATACTTGACATTAAGATGCGAGTATGACACCAAACCAGACTGAATCACAAGACCTATTTTAACTACAAATGTCTCCATTCTGGGTTTATTGGAAATATGCAAATAGGTATCTCTCCCTGACTAGGCAAAACTTCTTGAAAATCTGATGAAACTGAGTATAGCATTTTAAAGTTTCTTATACTTCCATCTAGTAGCTTTATATTTAGA
Source organism: Pseudotriccus pelzelni (assembly GCA_035584735.1). NCBI lineage: Eukaryota > Metazoa > Chordata > Aves > Passeriformes > Tyrannidae > Pseudotriccus > Pseudotriccus pelzelni. The sequence goes on from JAWMRA010000001.1 coordinate 76,291,131, forward strand.
GTAGTAAATCGAGGCAGGGAGAGAAGGACATTCTGAGGGATGTGCAGGTAACAAGGTGGATTGCCAGGGTACTCTTGGTGCACTCCTTCCCTATCTCTATACTTGTGAAGCATTGCAGTCTCACATGATTGCTCTGAACAGGTGCACAGTTAAGTTTCTTGGCAAGTATATGTAGAAGATACACTTCTCTTCTGCTAGTCCCACACACTTTTGTCTTGTTCCTTGACCAGGTGCTTTTTATTTTAGATTTTATTATGAACTTTATGTTGTCAGACTTCTACACTTCCTGCTCTGTGACCACTGAAGTCCATGTTTGGGTTATGCAATGAGTTTCTGTCTAAGACAGGACAAGGAGGGGCAAGACACTAGTCTGCTGTTGAGGAGCAGTAAGGAGAGAGAAGACAGCCCACTGCAACTGGTGCATTGTCTGTAAAACAGACATTCTACTCCAGTGACCTCAGTAGATCTATGAAGGCAGGTAGGAACTATTGTGTATATGAGTCTCACATGCGATACTAAGTGCCATTCTCCATTTTAGCAGTGCCTATAAACTTTTAGCCTTATAAAGACTTTTCTTCTCATTAAGTGCTTTGGAACGAGCTGCTCTCTACAGTTATCCAAAACGAGGTTGTAATGAGGCAAGGGTGAATCTCTTTTCCCAGATAGGACAAGTGGAAGTGTCCTTAAGTTATGCCACAGGAGGGTTAGATTTAATATTCAGAAAAAATTATTCACTGAAGGGTTTGCCAAGCACTGGAGCAGGCTGTCCAGGGCAGAAAGAGATTGAGTCACCATTCCTGAAGGTGTTTAAAAGCAGTGTAGATGAAGCACTTAAGGACATGGTTTAGTGGTGGACCTGACAGTGCTGGGTTAATGGTTGGGCTCGAAGATCCTAAAGGTCTTTTCTAACCTGAATGATTCTGTGACTATCCATCTCTGCTCAGAAAAATACGAGGATGCTTTTACTGATGCAGCTTGCAGTACACCTTCCCTTCTGAGATAAACAAGTTTCAAAGTACTGACACTAAAGACATGCTGCTGCTATCTCTTTGCTGTATTTTCTATTTTGAGTTGATAAAAGAGTGATTCTGTCTGTGGTTAATATGTTCAGACACGTGTCAAGATTTGTCATACATCAGGGAGATGTAGATTTTCCTGTCACCACTTGCTTTGTTTTTTTCTTGTGACTTTTTGAACTTGTTCAAGATTTAGGTTGCCTTGAAAACTTCAGACCTTAACAGAGGACAGTAGGTGATGAGAGCAGAGATCAGGATTTGGGAGGGACATTTGAAAGAAGTGAGGGAATGCTGGTGTGATATTAGACAAAGCATTCTGAGTGGAAGTTCTTTCTCTGCCTAGTTACACCTGTACAATCAGGCATGCAGAATCTCTGGAACCAAAAATAGGGCCTGGCTCCATAGCCTAACAATACTACCTCCAACTAACGAGGTAGAAAGAAGAAAGGTAATTTGTAGGTTCTGGTGATGCTTGTGCCTTTTACGTCTAAGAAATAATCAGATTAATTGTATATGTAATATTTGCAACCTGGTTCAGTAATTCTTGCTCCCAAAAAATTACCTTTCTGGTTATTGTACAGTCTAGGTTTTCTTGAGTGAGGAGCCTATCTACATAGCCCTCTCAGGACCAGGTGGTTAGCTTCTGAGGGACCTTCTTGCTAGCTAGACACATCAAGTACTGAATACCAAAAGCAGGTGAATTGCGGAAGTGATATGAATTTTCCTCCTCTTACTTTTTGGTGATTATGGTTTATCTTAGTTTCCAGCTGATGTGCAATGGTTTCAGTCATGAGCTTACAGCCATCTGGAACAGTTTCACTCGAGCTGAGGAAAGAATTTCTGAGGTCATGAAGAAGCTTCTGTTTCAGCTTCCTATCATTCCTGGAGTCCAGTTAGGACCTTCCTTTGCCTATATGTTATAGGCAGCCTTCCCTCTGATGTGATTATGGCCTTACTCTTATCCCATCACATTTAGCTCCTTTCTCATAACACAAAAAGATTGAAGGGGTTAAGTAAGGGTAGTTTAAAACTCTTATTTCTCACTTTAGAATGGCAGCCTGTGTTTGGGGTTTCATTTTATGACTGCTCTCAGGGTTGGATGTAAGTAGAATAAAATAAAAACCAGTATTTCTGAAACCAGAATGTGTTTTTGCTGAAAGTCTCATCATCATGGATGATTAATAATAACCTTGTAAATAATCTGAATAATATCCTCCCTTCCAAAGAACGTTGCATTTTCCTATACTATCTCCCTTTATATATGAAGCAGTGCATTTAGTATGTTTATACAAATGCCTGTCAGTGAGGTACAGTAAATAGCCCCAAATAAATAAATACTCCAGATGGGGAGTTCCTACATTGCTTCTAGCATAATTGCATTTTTGGGTATGTTTACAGATTTTTTGAGGTTCATATCTCTTCCTGTTCATTTCACTCTGCTGTCATAAGCATAATTCTTGTGGCATTACAGACAATAACTTGTCACAAATACTGAAATGTGGCATAAACCACTGTGGGCTCAAGTGCGAGGGCTTCAGATTAATTGGCTGAGTGATGACTGTAGATCATTTATGGGGCACCTGGATTTCTCTTGCTCCTGCTGAATCTGAAGTGAAATCAAGGCCCAAGGCAAGCATGAAACAGAGAATGGGTATTTTTCTTATAGGTGGAAGAAGGGCCTCACAAAAACTGCCTTTTCAATATCACAGTTTTTAATCATTTTTTTTTTAAACATTTTTTTTTTTCCTCCTAGAAGGTAGTTGGGCTTTTTTTTTAATAAGTCTGTGCATACTCTTAGATTTAACTTCCAATCCACTGATTTGCTTAAATTTTTACTAGAAGGAAAGGCTTGGATGCTGGGAACAAAAGCCTTACAGGGGTTGGGTTTTTTTGAAGGAGTGGTTACAGTGTTTCAGTGTCCCCAAAAGCAGCCTTAATCTTCTCAGGTCAGCATCCAGCATACCCTGACCAATTCCGTTACTAGAAATGAAACTTTTGTTTGAATTTTGAGCGGTTTGAGAAAGGGTCACTTGGTTTGGGCTCAAATTCTGAAACAAACAAAAAAAAAACAAGCAATTTTATGAGTCATAGGCAATGCAGTACATGGATTAAAAAAACTAATAGTCTGTAGGGGGAAGTTGAAGGTGAAGAAATCCCCTGTTTGTCCTCTGATTCTTGACTGAGAACTTTGGGTAAATACAGTAAAAAGGACTTTAAAAAACAGAAGGACCAACTATTACCTGCAGACAAAAACAAAGTAAATTTGGTGTATTAAAGTTTTTTAGTTTTGAGGAGTTTTTAACATTTCATTTTTGGTTTTAGATTTCTGGGATTTGCTACAATAACAGTATATTAAAAGTTCATCGAATTCTTTGTGTACCCAAATGGGTAGCAAAGTTATTTTCTTGGACTCTTGAACCAGTCTTCTCATCTGCGGAACCAACAAATGAAGTTCGAGTGGGAATGGGAGCAACAGTTGACATCCAGAGGCAGCAGAGAATGGAGTTACTGGATCGTCAAATCATGATGTCTCAGGTTGCCCAAATGAGGCGGCAAAGACAGCAGCAGGTATTGCTATACATTTTTTAAGGATTATATTGTTATGAGAAAGATACAATTTTGGTTCATATATCTTGTGTGGTTCCTGTTTCTTAAAAATAATGTTTTTTTTTTTCTAATTTTTCTCCATCACTCTTTCATACGCTGTTTTACTGCTAACAGCAATTTAAGTGGTTTATATAGCTTTGTATGTTAAAACTGCTTCACAAGATAGAAGCAGAATGTCAGACAATTCTGTAGGGATATCAGTACTCCTGGCATTGTTTCAGCAGAAATGAGGCTGAAAGGTAGAGTGATTGCCTCTTGGTAGTCTTTAATAAAGGCCATTGTGTAAAGTTGGGAAGTCAAAATACTTCTTACTCTTCTGAGTGTCTGTATTGTTAGCATCCTTTTCAGAGAAGTTGAAAATTGTCGATGGAACTCCTCTGTTTGTAGATGTACAGATTATTTCTTTCAGGAAAGGGCAGAAATTAAATTCTCTACCTTTCTTACAGAGGTAAACCACAAGGGACTTTCTGTTTGCCATGTATAATGAGCTTGGTTTATTTCCTTATCTAACACAAAAGCAGAGCCTTTTTATTTTCTCTGCTGTAGACAAACCAACAAGTGCAGATATTGTCAGACTTTGCACTGCGGGCTATTGAAACAAGGCAGAAAGTGTCTCAATTCACTTTTTCCTGTATCTTAGATGTATATGTTACTTAGATGTATATGTTACTAGCAGACAACATGGGCCTTGCACTGCTCTATGTAAACATATATTTACTTGCAGCCTATAAATTTGAGGTCTTCACTAAGTTTCCTTTGCCTGAAACACAGCTCTGTACTGATACACAAGTTCTTGTTGTGTTCCAGATAGTATTGTGCAAGTAAGTATATCTATGGTACCCTTAAAGCATTGCCAGAATCAGAGGTGTGATGGCATAAAGCTTTGGCCAACAGCTGGAGTATGAATATTTGTTTCCAGTCCCTGATACCATCGTTCTGTTTTCCTTGTTTTCTGTTTCAGTATGATGAAATTGTTCCTCAGGTAGAAAGTTGCTAATCTACTTTTCTCTGTTCCCGTAAGAAAACTAATCAGTTTTAGCATAAGAATGGAACTAAAAATTACTCAATTCTTGAACGTTGATTTTGTAATAGAAAATTAATTGAAAGTGTGTGTTGGGCTACAAGCAGCTGGGAAGAATGCAGCCAGGTTTCTTCAGATAGGAGAAAGAAGCCATTTCCATTTACAAAGGAATCTTTCTAATGTATCTTTAATTGCAAAAAGTGGTAAATAAGTTCAGAATAGTAGATTATAAAAGAACAGTTGATGACCTTTTCTTTTCATCTTGTCCTTTCCTCAGGCAATGAACAATGAAAGTGGAGAAATGTCTTTTCATGTTTGACTTCAAATAGAATTCTTTAAAAAGGTGGAGGGTTTGAGTGAAATGAAGGAAGGCTGTTTGAACATCAGTATGATGCTTCCCTTTACAAGTTATTGAAACACTTTTCAAGTTACCTTCATGTTTAGCCTTTAACTTGAGCGCAGTATTTAGTTAACTGATAGTGCTAATCTTTGAAACCAGTGATCAGAAGGCAATGGGATTCATGTATGAATGTTTCAGAGAGGCTCTTCAGAAAAGGTGTGTCATGAAAGCTTTTGACCAGCCTGGGTTTTTTGACTGACTCACTCACAGAATTTACTGGCCATCAACTAAATCACAAAAAGCATCGTTCACAAATGTTGAGGTATAGTAGTAAAAATGGAAAGCAGGCTAAATCTCAAAATAATATTTGAAAAATTGAAAATAATTTTCTGGATTGCTCTGTTTGGACAATTCTTTTACCTTCAGAGGTTTAGGAAATGTGTCATTTGAAAACAGTGGAGTGGAACAGATTATGTTACAGATGGAATTTAGATGATAATTTTTCCTATGAGAGTGAAGCTGATAAAGAATGCAGATGTGTTTTAAGCAGTTTTTTTGTGAAATTGAAAATAATAAAAGCTGTGAAGTACATATCAGTCATTAGACATAGCTTTGAACTATATTCTAGGGGAACGTTGTGTGAATTTCTGAAGTCACAGTATGTTGTCTGTAGATAGTGTGCCATAGGTGAGACAAAGTAGCATTTTCTCTCACACTTTCCATTTTGTTTGGTGAGGGAAGTGAACTTTCAGTTTCCGCTGCATGCCATGGTGCAACAAGTTTGTCTAGCTCCCCCTTGAGAAGGTGCTCTGCTTGTTTGTCCTACTCTTTTGTGCTTCGGTTCATCTATTTGAGAAAAGAGACAGTGCCGTTTCCCAGAGTTTTGGTACCATTATGGAAGGAGAAGATCGATGGTTTTAACAGTGCTCTATTGTCTGGGAAATGTTGGCAAACTCTGTTCCAGCCATAAGGAGGCCCCTCTTTTCAACAGATACTTTTTGTAGAAAGCAAAGTCTTTGCAAGAAATTCTGAAGAATGTGACAAGGCAAGCCAACATAAAGTTAAAAAAAAAAAATAAAACAGGGAAAGAAACTGGGTGAAAAGTATTTCTTAAAAGTTGTTTTTACTGTACTTCCAAGATACTGAAGATACGGGGATGTAAATAATTTTTTCCCCCCTGCTGTTCACAGAACCCTTTTATCCAAAGCAGAGTTCACTTTGGATACTTTCTACAAAAAAAGAAAAAGCAAAGAACAATCACCCCAGAATTTTTTTGCTGGCAGCTCTTTTGAGCTTTACCTTTCCCAGTCTTTCTCTAGCTGAAATGTTGTGGTCTGGAGGAGCCTGAAGAATGGAGCTGTGTATGTGAGTGCTGGGTTGTCAAAACACCCGTGACTTTGACAAGCAGATTGAATATGTGGTAGAATTTGAACATAAACCCACCAACTTCATTACTTGATGTATCTCATTTTAGTCCTTAAATATTCAGTGGTACTGTGTCTGAATATGTTGTTAGAAACTGCTTCGTTGCTAGTTTCTCAGGGGAGTGCGGTTACATGGTGACTGATTTTTTTCTTGGTCTCTGGTTGCTGTGGATACAGCCCTTAAACAGATGGTAGTGTGCATCTTGAAAACTTTCTGTTCTTTATTTTCTCCCGTGGATATTGCTGAGAAATTACGATCTTGTCACAAATGGAGAACTACTGAATGTCACCTCTGTGCACCTTTAGAGGCAGTAGAATAAAACGTGTGCCATGTGTATTAACTCCCCCCAAAATTACCATTTTGCTGTTTTGTTACTGCTTTTAAAACTTCAGTTTCTTAGTTCTTTTCCTTCATGCTCTTTGCCTATCCTATTTTGTAATTTAAATAGTTTATCCTATTTTAATTTTTTCCCCATTAACTGATCTCTTTTTCCCCTTCATATCACTTTCACATTTTCATTCCCCACTGTCCCATTTTCCTCCCACATTTTCATCATCTCTTCACCTTCATCTGCATTGTTTCCTGTACTTGGTGTTTGCTCCTATAGAAAGTCCTGGGGAAAATCCTCTCCCATCATGTCTCACCACCAGTTATCATTTGCTATTTATCCGTTTCACACTGTAATACTGATAGAAATCTTGGTCTTCATTCCTGATGTTTCTACTTCTTGATATCTTTCATTTCCCAGCATTTTTCGAAAGTTTATCTTTCTGTAACCCAACCCTTCTGTAACCCAACACAGATAAAAGCCATGGTGGGAAAAGGGAAGCTAGTGCTGCATTTGTGCACCAGTGTGGGTAGCAGGGAATCAGCTTGACTTTCACTTCCCATTGAGAAATATGGAGGGAGGCTGGCAGATAACCAAACTGGGAGTAGATAAGGGAGGATGCCTAGTTGTTATTGGCAACACTGTTGTCACTAAAGACATACATGTGGAAGGTGGTGGAAAGTTGCAGAAAGATGGTCAGTGCCTTCTGTTGGCACTAAGTACAGCTTCTTTGAGTGCTCATCTCTGTGCGTGTTTGGGAGGGGTGGTGTATGAACCTCAGTCCCTTCATCTTGAAAAAATGGGTTTTGTATCCACAGAGCGTTTGTTCGTTTATTCATGCTAAGCACGTTAGGACACTGTGTTGCCTACATCTTGGCTTCTCTTAAGTGTTTTGGATCAGAGAACAACTTCACCAGATTGCTCCAGACTGTATGATAAGCCTGCAGCCGCACATGAAAATCTTCATTTTACTACCTCTCTTTTTACCCTATCTTCCACTTTAAGCTTCTGTTGTCTTTTCCCTCCTGTCTTTTTGTTCTTCTCTTCCAGCTGCCATTAATTTTCAGTGAGACTAGACTCTCCTTTGATTCATACATGGCATCTCTATATGAGATTCTACTGCTTGCAAAGACCAGACTTCTATAACAAAGGGACTTCCTCTAATTGTTCATTCATTAGATGTCTTTCTCCTGGGACACTGGAGAGATGTTCTGTGGGTAGGCAAACTGAGTGCCTTATAGGGAGTCTCATATCCTGAGAAATTTGCAAGTTTTGTATTTGGTCAACTCAGGACTGAGAGGCTAGATTGTCAGTTAACCTTCTGGTTGTATCGAAGCAATAAACTCCTGACCTTGGAAAAAAAATGGATTAATGGAGCAAAGATTTTCTTGGCACAAGAATTCTTTCTCAGGAATGTTATCCTCATTCATGATGGTAGGAAAAAATCCCTCAGTGAATATACTCCCAGACAGTCCAATTCTGCTTTCTCAAAGAAGTGCAAGAGCCAGATCCAAGCATATTATTTAGCTCTCCTGCTGACACTGAGAGGTCGCACTTCAGTGAAGTCTTCTTGAGTAACTTCACAAGCTTGAGTACCAACAAAAGATATTTTGAACCATGAAGACCTTCTGCAACCTTTATACACTGCCAGGTCCACAGAAACCCTTCCTCTCACAGCCAAGACTTTGGATGGAAGCAGCTTGTTCGTTTTGTTCCACAATGTATGTGTCATTGTCAGGAAGGAAACTACCCGACTGCTTTACCTGAATAAATGGGTGAGACTTTCAGCCAAGTGTCACACAAAATCTTTTTCTCTAATTAGGTTTCCATTTCCATTTTTTGGGATTTTGTGACATAATGGAATAGAAACTGCCTTTAGCAACCCTTCCATAGACTCCAGAGACAATGATACGTAGGGTACCAATAGGATAAAAAAGTCCTTTGTGCCGCGGCTCCTGAGATGTGTGTGTACAAGATTTGTTATTGTATTTTTAAAGAATTGAGTTGACTGGTGAGTGATTTATGAGTTTGTTTCAGCCCATGAATGAAGCGTATGCTGCAGCAATAATCATCGTGGCTAAATTTAGGCTCAGTATTCCATCATTCTTCCCTTCCACCGCATGCCAACGTACATGTGTGGACATACCCCAAAGCACTTTGAGCTTCCATTTTTGTAGAGAAAGCAGCATCTTTTCCTTCAGGTCTGTTTGTCTTTAACTCATCCTTTGCTTTTTTGCTCTCCCCTGGCATTTTCCAATCTTAATTATTCTCTGTAATTGTTTAATAATGCTTTCTTTGTCTTGAAAATAAACTTGGATTTATTTAAAGAGGTTTTTATGTGTAAAAACTGCTGATGTGTAAAAACACCGCTGATGTTGGCATGTCTGAACTTTGTTTTATTTACTGTTGCATTTCAATAATGTATTTGAAGCAGCTGATAGCCCACTGCTATTTAGACATTTCTGTTTTACTTTTCTGAATAAATTTTTTCATGGATTCTTGCTGTGAAATTAAAAATGTTGAATTTTCAGGGTGCAGACACAGGTAATGAACAGTCTACGATTATTTCCTCTACAAACTACCACAGAAACTTCAGGTTTCTGTTTTTTTAGTGGAAGTTGGCAATTCCACAAGCTGACAGACATTAGTAGTACTATTAGAGTAAGCTGAATGTCTCATTAACAGCCAGCTGTCACAAGCACAAGGCTGACTTTCTCTAATTCCCACCCCTTGACACCACCCTGTTCACACATTGAACAGTCCTTTTTTTTTTTTTTTTTTGACTGGAATTACAGGATTTTCTTTTTGTTTGTCTGAGCTATAGTCTTTGAATTTGTTTAGTATTTTTCATTAGTTTCCCCAGAGAAGCAGTGGTTGGACAACTTCCTAAAGCAAAACACTGTTTTATTTCAAAGCAAATAAACTCATTTGAGAAATAGAGTGTTTTTATTCTCCCATGTGATTGATCTACATTCTCTTCCTCTGGCAATTTGCAGCAGTTTCTTTTTAAAAAACTCATGGTCTACAAATCTCCCCAGGCATTTCCAGAATATTTAATTCACTGTTGTCTGATCAAGTCTGGTTTATAGAATGCAAGTTTCTTTTCAGCTCTACCTGTCCCTTCATTTCTAGTAAGTGTGGGGCAAATAAGGCATCCATTTTGGGGAGTGGTTGGTTATTGAATTCCAGGCCTGCTTCTGTTGCCCTTCCAGTCTGCACTGAGAGTCTTGATGGGCCATTTTTTCTTCTTACTGCCGTTTTCCGTATTGTGTAGTAAATAAGAAGTATGTGGTTCATATAGTAAGTGGTCCACCTTAGTATTCAGATTTTCTGATTTGAACTCTGATATTAGCACATAAAAACTGTAAGCTGGGTTCACCCATTGTGTCTTAATGTGCTACTGTCATGGTTTAAATAAACCCAGACAGCAACTAAGCACCCACAGCCCCTCACTCACCTTCCCACTGCCACCCTGGAGGAATGGGGAGAAGAATGAAAAGTAGGTTGAGATACGAGCAGTTTAATAATTGAAACAAAGTAAAATATAATAATAAGTAATTATAGTAAAAAGAAAGAAAAAAACAAACAAAGGAGTGATGCACAATACAATTGCTTACTACTTGCTGACAGATGCCCAGATCCTGTTCCCAAATCCAGATCGACCCTCCTTTTGGGTAACTCCCACAGTTTATATCTGGGCATGACATTCTGTGGTGTGGAACATCCCTTTGGCCAGTTCAGCTCACCTATCTTAGCTGTGCTCTCAGCTTGTCAAATCAAAACAATTTAGGAACTCTGATTTCTCACTTTGGTTCCAGTCTCTACTTATTCCTCTTCGAAAAGGTTTGTGTACAGGAGGTGAATGAAGGGTTATCTGTCTCATCGTCACGTGTTAATACCAGTTCACTGTCACCAGTCCACATCCAAAGAGCCATGCATTAAAGTAGAAGTGTCTCTGTTTTGTGCAAAGTGTTTAAAACTGAGCTAATATTATTTCCTCAAGTACAGACCCCATGTTCATGCTGGTGGACCTGCCTTCAGAATTTGGAACACTGGACACAACCCCCACACACACACCTGATTGTCTCACTCAGCAAGTGTTGAATGTCAAATGGAAGAACAGCTCCAAATCATGTCATTGCTTTAAAATTCAGCTGGTGGTTATGCTGAACTCATGGTTATGATCAGCTTCACTCACTTACAAAGATTAATTCATAATAATGGGAGCTTACTTTTCAATATATACTTAGGATTTCTGTGGGGAAAAATGGACAAGCCCCTCTGTCAGTAGTATGACATGGATGCATGTTTTCAACTGATGCAGCCATGACTGTACCTGGGATGTCACAGCACCAGCAAGAGCTGAGTTTGGATGAACAGCTGACACAAGCAAGGGAAGCTGGGAAGTTTGGAAAAGGAAGTGCTTTCTTTCTGTACTGTCTAGAGAAGCTCCAAATCCAAATTTGGATTTCTCCAGGTCTGAGAGTCCTGATCAACACTTCCCTAATGTAGGATGAATGAATAACATCAGTTCTCAAAAATGCCATCTTTCAATTTCTGCTTGACATGAAATAGCTCTCTTCTTGGCATAGTGATCCATCACATTCTGGCTGAATTACGGCATCACAGCAGGAATGAAAAGTGAACATTACTGTGATGCACAGTTTGATACGGAGTAGGTACTTACCCTTACGGTACCAGGTTAAACATGGAGTAGACTGACTCTGAAGAGTTCTGAGCTAACCACTAGTTGTTGGGGTTCCCTCACAGCTCTTCACTTACTGCCAGCGGTTGTGTATCCAAGCCAAATAACAGCACCCCTTCCCATCATGATAAGCAGCAGTCTACAATTCCAAGCCCTTGGCACGATTATGCCAAGAAGCGTTCGCTACTCTTGAATGCAGTACCGTTCACTCTTGAAGGCCTCCCTTGAATGCAGTAGAAGAGGCAGCCATTCCTTGCCTCCAGGGAGCAGATGTGCCCTGCCCACTGGCACTTCTGTTACTGTGAAGTTATCATGGCAGTGCTGAAATCCCTTCCATTACCTCTCAGCCAGCTTCAGAGCCCAGATTAAGGTGTTCCGTCTAGATTTCAAAGGAAATAGCTGATCGGGCTTCAGAAATGACCACATGTGGATTTCTGAACTTCTGTGACACATCAGCTCCTCAGGGACAATACAGGCATCAAAGTTCAGGATGCAGCAACTAAGAGTTGGAGACAGAGCATCATGACTGAAGAGCCTTGTCTGTAGGATAAATTTCAAGAGAAATTGGAAATCTTTCCGTCATTAAGAACAATGCTTAGAAGACTAATACTGTTACATTTCTACTCCCCTTCAAAAGAAGGAAGTTATTAAAGTAAGAAGGAAACAAAACACAGAAAACCCACCCAAAACATCCAAGAAGCCAGAAGGTTTTGTCCTTACAGAAAGAGGCAGGCTAGACTTTTGAATAAGTGTCCTGGAAGTTTTACCATTGATATCTCTTACACAATGTTTAGGGCAGTAGATATTATGTCTTTTGTGGCTACGCTTTTTCTTTGTTTCTGTCATCAGTATGTGTATTTTGGAGTCAATAAATTATTGAAACACTTATGTCAGAAAAGCGGTAAATTAGTGTTTCTTGCTTTCAGTATGTTTTTTTAATGAAGTTTTCGATGAAAGAAGTAAGACAGTATTTATGTCCTTACCAAGTAATGACTCCTATGCAGAGTAGCAAACTTTAAAAATGTTACTTTAAAAGGTGAAATGCAAAGCAATTTCCTTTTTCTTTTCTTTTGCTGTGGTTGTTATGTTAAGAAAAGGTGAACAGGACAGATATCAGGAGGTGCTTCCTGTTTGTGCAAACAGATGGCAAGTTGGCATTAACCATCTACACGAGATAACACTATCAAAATATCTTAACCACATGCATAACTTTCAAGAGGACTTTTATAAAGCCTTTTCTTTAATTTCTTTTGAAATTAATAAATTAAAATATGTGCATATCTGAAATCTACATAACTGGATATTTGTTAATTGTCCATAACACAACATTTTTATTTGTCAAGCTCTGAATAAGAAAATATGCCATGGCAGGTATGTACATGGGAAATAGGTCAAGCTGTTTTTCCAAAAAGAGAGGGAGGAGATTATGTGAAAAGAAATGGCATAACTGGGGTTTTAGCAGGCTGTACAATCAAGGACATTTGCTAGCTCTAGATAATTCTTCCTTATTCTGTAGGAAAGAAGGATACTTCTCTCTTGTAAACAGAATTGTCCCAGGCACCATTAAAAAAAAGCAGCAACGCAAATCAAAAAAGGACGTCAAGGATGTGACCTCATAAGGCACAGCTTCTGTACATAAAGCCTTGGTCGCTATCCAAGAATAAATCATCATTATGGCATTTCCTTACAACCTTTTCTATGATGAAGAGCTGCAAATTTCCCATTCTCTTAATCCAGTCTGTTTAGAAATCTCATTCTTTGCTCACCTAAACTTGTGACCAGTTTGTTTTCTTCCTGTAATGGAAGTTCCAACATCACCAGTGTTCTCCTAATCCACTTCTAGTGGTGATTTATTAGAGACCAATACAATGGTTTCCTTGGTATGTTTGTCTGCTATCAGGCAGTAACAAAGAATTTACTACAGTCAACCAATTCACCTAGTCTTTATGCTGCTAAAGAATTTTTCTGTAGTTAAAGATATTTTTCTATAGTTAAAAAATTATAGTGTAGCATTAAGGGAGGGAGAAAAGTTTATAGGCCTTTTTTTTAGGTATGTGCGTCATCCTTTTAGTCAAATAATTTATGAAGCAGTGTTTTTGTCAAGTGTTTTTCCTGATGACATGTTGAAGACTCTGTTGCAAACAGAAATGAGGGCCCAGGCACCAATTTCTGTGCAGTATTTTTGTGAATGATAGTCTGTAGACTGAATTTTTCAGTGCTTCTCATTCTCTAGTAGTACACCTGCACTCACTGCTCCCTGACACCTAAGATTCAGGACAAAGTAAAATGCTGCCTGAGATAATCTCAGTGTAAGATAGTTTGAGTCAGTGTGTGAGTTCTGGAAATTGGTTCTGGATATGACAGGTTTAATGGATCCTCCTTACCTGGTCCTGAGTCATATTAAGTCCCAGCCCCCAAAACCATGTAGTGTTACACTTAATTCTTTTTATAACAGACTGACAAACCAGAATTACAGAAGAACTGCCTGTGTTTCATTAAATGGATTAGACTGGCAGACACTTGTCACTGAAGGTGCTGCTCAGGAAGGGAACTTACATACTGGACCCGTGAGCATCACCACTGTTTAATGTTTTGGATCACTCTGGAGAGCTCTGTTACCTGAGACAAGGTAACAGAGGGTGCAGAGATTGGTGTGAGCTCTTCTGGGCTGTTTCTGGTGCTGAGGTTCAAGTATATTGTGAAATGCACAAATATTGTGTGCTGATTCCTCAGTAAGGATTGTCAGAGGGTTTAGAAGCATCACTTAAATAAATTAATCAGATTGGTTATCTTTATGTGAAATCTTTCTGACTTCTTGCAAGTAAGTATGTTAGTATAGTGTGAAACCACTGCAGTACAGTGTTCATATGGTGTTCAGTGCCGTACAGATCATAAAATTATGGAGGGAAGTCTGCAAAATAATTTCTCTGAGGCAAGGTGGAGTATTGGTCTGGAAGTCTCCTGCACATTTTTTAACTGGAATTTGTGATGTTTACTTAATGTAAGATATTATTTGATGTTTGATTTGGCTCAGATTAAAATTCATGGATCTTCATGTATTTCTGCTGGGATAGGTAAGGTTGTCTGAAGGCCTTTGCACAGGTCACCATCCACACTATGGAAATCCATAGCCTTGCTTTCCATTTCCTACAGATCTGCAACATTAGCCACACTTCCCAATTTTTCCATACCTTTATTCTATGGGGTTGGCACAGTACCAGATCCATATTTCCTGCTGCAGTTCCTTGAATCCCTGCTCTTTTGAGCCTGACTTTGTGCATGTCCATCATCTAATTACAGGACAAACTGTGAAGAGAAACAATTTTCTTACAGTTAAGATAAAGAAACATAATGTATCTGGTTTTGGTGCAGTTTAAAGTAATACACAGATGAGAAGTGGACCTCAGTGTTGGGATTAATCCTAAACATCTGTGTCCACACACCATTAAATGTTAGATGTTCTTCCCTCATTAATATAGTAAGAACTGATGGAGTTTGTCAGAGTTTTCAAAGGTAATTGAAATATTCTGAGGGCAACCAAAAAAGATCTTCTCACAACTGTTTTGATCTAATTTGTCTAGTTGTTTGTTTTTTCTGGGAAGAGATTAGCAGTCTTCACATGGAACTCCTCTGAATGCATCAGTCAGCATCTGTAGTTTATTGAGGTATCTGCTGTAAACCTTCAAAAATAAGTAGTTACATTTGTAAGGAATCTGCAGTTTTTATTGGAAGTAATGAAATCTGTGTAAGTTTGAGATACGAAAGTAGACAAGTCCTTTTGTAGTATTAGAGGACAATGCACAGGACAGGGACGATGCAAAACCAAACTGTAAGAGGCAGCTCAGTATTGAAGCTGAGGGCACAGAAAAAAGGAAAGGTACGTTTATTTCAGTCTTAAGATACGCTGGAATACTGGTAAATTAATACATTTATTGAAGATTTTATATTTGATACACATTATTCTGTATGACTTATGATGCTTCAGAGGAATGTGTCACAGTCCTGTTAGTATTTTTCAATTCAGCGATTTAAGGTGAATGACTTGTGGCGGTATTACTTCCTCCTCCTCAGGTCTTCTCTAAATAATAAAAACATGCAAAACAGCGTTAGTGCAGTGTTCTTGCTGAACTATAGAGCTTAGTAGACTTTCAGAAATTCAAAGTTCGTGAATTAAAACTCAACATAATTCTGAGTTAGGGGAAATTATAGATGGGGAAGTACAGGGCGTGATTACCCAAGACCACAGGGTAGTGCAGTGCTGTCAGTAGAACGTCTGATATCCCTCTTTGGGCTTAAACTACAAACCAGTTCTTCTTTTTACTATGCTGTGCTGTTTGGCTAATGCCAGGCTTATACAGAATCCTTTGGTTAAAACCTCATGAATGTTAAGCAAATGTTCTATACAGTATGGAAAATAGAAATGTGGATACATAATAATTTTTAAATTCAAAATCACCAGAAGTGGAAACTATGTCTTGAAAATGGGTGATGACTCCTAGCTATTGCACATCTTCACAGGGAAAAATGCACTCTGGTATCTAAGGGACTAGAACACTTCACAAGCTGGTGTTTCAAATCTCATGACTCCCCAGCTGCATTTTTAAGTGTGCAATTTTACTGCCCCCTGTGGCATCTGGGCTGGTTGGGTATCCTCTGGAGAGAAAGGAAGGAAACAAAGGAAAGGGCAGGAGAACTAAATAATTTTTCTGTGTGTGATTTAGGATCAGGTTTAGCTGACCTGATGGAGCAAAGAGGATTTTATGCTCCAGGGGTACATAAAGGCAGGAAGAGCCCTCAGCGAGAGAAGAAAAGAAAAACTCTTATGAGGAAGGTTTTCTGAGAAACGACATTATAGAACTAAAATAGAGCAACTAGAGGAAGGAAGTTCAAGTCCTATATATACAGAAAGGGAGGGGGATCATCTCCATAGTAACAGAGGGAGCAGGGGAGGAGGAAAAGGACAACACAAACTGCAAAAGGTGTTTTAACAAACTGTATTGAAAAGAGAGATTTCGAGTTTGATCTTACCTGCTTGCAGGATCTGTGGGTTTGGTGTGATACAAAATGCTTTACAAAAATGTTTGTTTAAGCTAATAAAATGAGGATTCATTATTTCTGGACAATTATAAAGCTTGTCCTTTACTATTTGTGCTTTATATTCTAAATGTCTCATGATGACGAGACTTGAAGCTTGGTTATTAAGAGGAAGTTTCAGTTCTGTGATTTACACCATACCTGTGTTACTGCTGTGCATTTGTATTATTACTGTGTAATTACAAGATGTTTTGGCACTGCAACACGGCCAGATTTTGCAATGGTTATCTAATACGTGGAAGTTAGGTGAGGTGCTATGGGAGGCTGTAAGTCGCATTGCTGTCACAGAATCAATCAGTTGCATGAAAATCACAGCTATCCTGAAGGCTGGGTTTGTTCTGGGTTTCCTGATGTGGTTTTGTTGATGCACTAAGAATCCCCATTTGCTTTTTCCCCTCTCTTATTTCTTGCACTCTTTTTCTCTGGGTACCTTTAGCAGCAGCCTTTGGAAAGCACTTGCAGGACCTGCTGTTGCAGCTCTTGCCAGGCAAATCGCTATCCGTAAAGACAGTGAGCCTCAGAAGTCTAGCACTGTACTGAATTAGATTTGTCCCAGTGGATATGAAACATCATTTCCTCCTTCTGCTAGAAGTTTTCCATAGTTTGCAGTGATCACTTCAAATAATTAGTAAAGCAGTAACCAGTCCAATTTTTGCTCCATAAGAGACTGCGGCAGTTTTTGTTGTTTAAAATAAAGTACTTTGCGTAAACATTTGCCTTTCATATTATGTGGTATGGATGACCTTTCTGTTTAAAAAACTTGTAGTTCTTTCTGCAAAGACTGACAGCAGTGTCTGCTTTCAGGGTGGGATGATTAACTGGAACAGACTGTTTCCTCCTTTACGTCATAGACATAACGCAAATTATCAAGATCATCGCCCGTCTGAACAAGGCATACCTCCACCTACTGAGGTTTCTGAAGAGCAGGTAAACACTTTTCTACTTTAAAATGGCATTAAAATGGTTAGGAATTAACTCTACTAATTTTTTGTCATCTGTTTACACAGTTTCTTAAATGTTCTCTATAGCAGCACAAATTAGAATATTGGGTAATGGTCACAATACAGAGACAGCAAATTGTCATTACCATCCAGACCAGAGTTACAGAGCAACTTGGGAGTTTCTGCTTTTACGTGTAACTGCCTGTATTTTGTATTTAAAGATTTGATCGTTTCGCTAGTGGAATCTCTTCAAATCTGATAAAATAAATGTTTCAAAGAAGGCAGAATGACACATAGAATTAATTACTTGTCTTGTACATATCTTTTTTGTTGAAGTCCCCAGCTTAAGTTTCCAGTTCACTAATTTAGTTTTTCTAAAATAAGAACATTATGCCAGACTGTATAGGTTTAGAATTCTAGAGTTTTGTTGATAGTTCTGTTCTCAAAAGAGAGCATGATTTACTTGTAAATTTAAGAATTTAAGAGTAGTCTTATACCTGTATTCAGGGTTTATTGCAATCAAGTTCTCCAGGTTGTAGCCTGCCTGCATTTTATAGTCCAACGTCTTTGTTACCTTTGAACAAGAGTAGGTTTCAAGGGTGACTTTTTCCTCCCTTTTTTTTCCTTTTTTTTAAGGCAATAAATCAACATTTGCTAGCACCGCACTGTCATTTTTAGTTTGTTTAAAATGAGCTTGTCCCAAACAGAAATTTTTGCTATGATCTGATTTCTAGTTTTGATTCAATGTTAGATTATGTTCAAAATGTTCAAAACTTTACCTGCACTGGTGGTCTTGACTGCCAACCTGCTGGGCTACATTCAAAAAGAATGAAGAAAAACCCAAAAAACCCCAACCAACAAACAAAAAAGAAATAAAAATAAAAACTCCACACCAAAAAGCAGTTTCTGAGACAAACCCCAGAAATTTAGTTTTGGCTGGCCTGAAAGTCTAATCAGTGCCAGTATGGGATGAACCACAAGATTTCCTTGCTGGGTTGGTTTATTTATTTGTTTTACTGACAAATTCTGCTTATAGAAACTTTTATTTTGAGGCTGGAACTAATAAATTAGTTACTAGTGTGACTTACGCTGGATTCTTATCCAAAGCCTTTAGGCCCAAATTCATGGAAGCAATATACACTTACATTTCCTGATGCATTGAGGTTGTAGAGCCCACCTGATTACTGTCATTTTGCAGTGCTGTCTGGTTACCTGGCAAAGAAAAAGTCATTGAAGCACCTTTGATTTCTCAGGACTGTACTAATAACTACACAAGTTGTCTTAGAATAGCAGAAATGCAAGGGTTTCATATCTTTTTCAGATTAAAGTTTGTGAGCATTTGCAATGCTTTTCGTACAAAAATCTCTGGATTTCTTGTGGGGTTTTAGCACCTTGAATTACCATTGCCAGTTATACATCTCTGTTTCCTGGAGCTGGATTCAGTTCCTGTGATTAAAATATACTCAGATGAAAAGAGATTTTTTTTTTGTTACTCTTCCCCATGATGCTCAGTGGATATATCTCTAAATGGCAATATTGCAATTCCATCCACCAGTTCTTGAGGTTAGAGTTCATGGCAAATGCAGTAAAAACCTTTCTTCTGAAACGTGTTTCTGTGGTTAGGTTTTATTCCACTGCCTGCCCTTTTTCTCACAAAAAACACAATCTTACATGAAAAATCAGATACAGGAAACTTTAGAAAGTTGCAAGTTACGAAATCGAGTTTGAATTTAAACTATTGTTGCAGAAGTGTTGAAAGTAACAATCATTTCTCTCCTTACAAGAAGCTGAGAAACTGGCACTGGGTTTTGAGGTTGATGTTCTAATAACCAAGGTAACCATTCTCAAACGTTTATGCCATGGTGTATTTATATTAAGAATTGGAGGACCTGCACCTCTGGGCATACTTGGCAGTTGTATAGTTCTCAGTAAGCCATCAAAGCAGAGATGATTAAAAGTACTGAAAGTTCTGGAGGTGTCTTAGGGGAAAGAAAAGCTGCTTTTGATGGCACTTTTCTTTTAAAAGGCTTTTTAGAGTATTTTCAGTACTAGTGCTGCACATTACACTTGCACCCTGGGAAGATTCCTCCTGAGATGTAAACAGCCTCAGTGCGTTCCTGCTCAGTTCCACTCTGCTGCTGCAGGCTCCTACAGGCAGAGCAGGAGCAGTGGTAGCTCTCAGACAGCTCCTGTAGCCCAGGACATCCAGGTTCAGGAGCTGTGGTATGTGGTCGCAAGGCCATTTGAAGCAGGATGAGGAATGCTTTATGCTGCCAGTGGCCACAGGTAATTTTACATGTCACTCCCTGCCCCTTCACACCTTGTTTTTCCACTTTCTGGAAGATTAATTATACAAGTGAATGAATTATATTGTGACTTCCAGTCATACCAAAGTGAGAACTGTAGATTTTAAATGTACTTTAGGTTGGAATTTAACCATAAATTAAATTTGATTATGCATACATTGCTTTTCACATGTGGTGATTTGAATATCTATTAGCACAAAGCAAAAGGATGAGGTGTCAAGTACATGGTATTATAAAGAGGGATGGTCAAATGGTTCTTGATTACCAAAATCAGTCTTAATGTGCACTTTTCCATGTAATTCTTGCATCAGGTATCTTGACTTTTGCTTTGTAGAAGTCTTTTGCAAAAAAGTGCTATTTTGTACATGTAGGTGCCTTCCAAGAATTTTAGTAAACCCATTTAAGTATTGTACTGCCTCTATTTTAGAGCTAACTTGAACGTTTATTACAAAAACCCAAAACACCTAGAATGAATAATTCTGAGGGTTTTTTGATGCCCTCTGGAGAAGTATGTCTTTTCAAGTGTGGTAGAGCTGAGGGTGTCTGGATAGGTTTTCGCATCTGCTGTAAAATTCTGTCTTTTGGTCAGTGTTGATTTCTTGAGATCCTGCTCTTGTTGAGAGCAGCAAGCAGGTCAGACTGTAGTTGTCATGTGTGGTACCACGCTTTGGATTTTACTCTTCTTTCAAAACTGCGCCAGCTAGGACAATACAGATGTGGCATCTTCTGCAATCAGTTTTGAATAAAGTATCATAAAGTGGTCATCTCTGTGGCAGTGTTTTGAAGCGTGCTATCCCAGATGTATCTTTTAGCAGTGAAAAGAGATTTCTGACACAATTTTGACGTGACTGATATGCACAGGGTGTGAATAAAATCCTGGTTTTAAAGCAGTATTTCTTTTCCAGGTTGCACGACTTATGGAAATGGGATTTTCCAGAGGAGATGCTCTGGAAGCTCTGAGGGCTTCAAATAATGACTTAAATGTAGCCACTAATTTTCTACTGCAGCACTGATGGTTTTCTGTGTGAAGGAACTTCACTCGATGGGTTTGTACATGCCTGGAAGAGGATCAAAGCCACCTGCTGGGCAGAGTCACCAAGGTCAGCCCCACGAGGGCGTCAGGAGAGAGAAACTGGCTCCATGTGACTGGTGACTCAAAGTGACGTTAAGAAATGATGTGAACTGTTCCCAAGCCTTCAGATCACTTGGTGGTTTCTAGTCTGGTTATCCTTTTCAAAGTAACTTTAGTTCCTACTTGTTACTGGATATCACCTAAATTTATTTTTAAAATAAAATAGGTGGGGTTTTTTCTTGTAAATCCTTGTTAGACATGTTATCAGACTTAATGACTGGGAAAAGAATCGCCAGCAACTACAACAGCTAGATTTACCTATCAAGAAAAATCGTATTTTCTTCACTTACAAGTCTAATTTCTCTAGCTTACATGTTATTTTACAGTACTTGATTTTTTATTACAGTAATAAGAGGTTTGAAGGTCACTTCATTTTCAACTCACTAAAGGGTTATGGGACTATTATGTCATTCTTTGCAACGTTTTATTAATGCCTGTAATGTTTCGTTTCTCAAATCTCTTTTTAAATAAAAGTTGTCATTCAGCACATAATACACAGATAGGATGAGATAAAATTCATGTGTGTATGGCAAGCTATGGTAAGTGACCACTGTAAATTTGAGTCTTTACAAACGGAGTGAATTGCTGTTCAGATACGGGTCATGGAGATACTCACTGGAAGCAATAAAGGTGAATCGAATGATGCAATAAGATCAGAACTGGAATGACTTGAATGACTTCCATGGCTGATCCAGAGAGGAATTCTGTAACAATGGATGTATGCTGTGTCCTATGTGCTGCTTTCCTTTTTTTCAGCTGGCTACATACAATCTTAAAAGAAAATTATAAAAAGCTGAGTTTTATATATATAGGTATAGTTTTCTGGTGTCAGAGATGAGGATAACCCCTTGCATTTGCTGAATCCTCACTGTCTGGAGGAACTTAGTGTTGGTCAGAGGCTGGAATATTAACCCCAGGGGTGATTCAGGCTGGTACAGGAGGTAACAGGACAGTAATGCCAAACTCATACAATACTGGGTTTGAAGTTTAAATTGATAAATCAGCTTACTTGGCTTGACTCTTGGAAGTGCTCAATATTAGCACCTTGGGAGTTGCAGGAGGTGGCATGGAGAGGGAGGAGCATCTCTATAAAGCCAAGCTGAAGGAATACAAGATTGCAAACTGCAACTCCATGAAACCAATCTACACATGTATCTTAAGCATTGAACATGTTTCTGTGTGTACTTGTGTTTGTATAGCGTGTGTATATGTGTCCATTTTTATACACACAGGCATATTTAATACATACATACATTTAGAATAAGATATAGGTCATAAAAAGGTAGAAAAGGCAATAGCAGGTGCAAAGTGGGGAGGTGAAAGAGTATGGGAGAGAGAAGGATGTTTGGAAATCCAAATGAACGCGTGTGTACCAAAGTACAGATCTTCAGTCTCACATGGCCTGGAAAATGTACAGGACAGGATTTAGGGGGGGAGAGAGAGAGAGAGAGAGATTTCTTTTCCTTTTTTAATTAAATGATGAAACTGGAAAAAGTCCTTCAGGCGCACAAGTCCTTATCCAGAAATTGCATCAAATTTGTGCAGCTTTCAGCACAGTGCCTGTATGTAATTTTTGGTGTTTTCCAGTGCATGAAGTAAGGGTTTTTTTGAATGACTGTGTGTTTTCTTGGGCTTTGATCAGTGTCCAGGGTTTGGTTTGTTGCTATGATCATATTATTTAGGCAGGGTCTGTTTTTTAAATGAAAGGTTTTGTTTGTGTGAAACTGAAGTTCTGGATGTGTGTAGGCCACGGGCATTTCTGTACCTAGAGAACTCTGGAACCTTTCTGTCTTACAAAGGAAAAGACACATGGAACAGAAATAATCGCTATGATAATTTGTATATGCAGACTAGTTAAATGTTTTGAAACAAATACAGGTTTTAATTTTGAAACATACAGATTCTTCCTTCACAAGTGTTTTATCAAAAAGTAGCAATAAAGACTAGTGAATTACTTCAGAAATCAAATTTTGTCTGTAGGAAAAAAGTCCACCTAGCCCATGATAAGTTAAATACGACCTGTTCCCTTTCAGACATTGCCCTGTTCCAGGGACAAGCACAAAGAGCATTTATTCCTTGGAATTTTAAAACATGTTTAGTGGCACCTGGCATATGTAAATAGATATTCTCCAAGTCTGAATCCGTTCTTACTGTTGCCTGTACCAGGGATATCCAGATGTCACAGTTGTGTGGAAAATTTTGCTGGGCATTTTGCAAAACATGGTCATAGAATGCAGGTCATGGTGATGTCAGTTCAAAACTCCCCTTGACCTCTGTGAGAAAAGTTTGTACTCAAAATGCTTCCAGGGTTGTGATTTCCAATTAAAAAAAAAAAAAAAGAAGTGGTAAAAGGAGGGTCTCAGATGCTGTTGAACACAGTTCCTGTTTCATGCAAGAACCATAGAAGAAAGAATCACACATGAGAGCCGGAAAAAAACTTGGTTTCCACTTGATGGTGAAACTTTCATGAACCATTTCTGGGAATGCGAGGAGCATGTTTTTCACAGCCTACATAGTGTTTGTTTGGCACAGTTTTGAATATCTCGTACCACAGTTTCTATTCTGTGTGTGACACAAGCAGTATTTTTTGGCAGTGAGAGAAAACAGAATACCTTTCTGTGGAGAGGATTTTAAGTACCTAGGAAATTCACACTGGTTTTAGTAAAGCCAAGATTTGGTATTTTGAAATAAAAGTAGTTGCTGCTGTTAAAACTTCTCCACTAGACTGGGAATGTCTTTTGAGACCGCATTGGAGTAATTTACTGGGGGCTTTCCTGGACAGTTATGTGATATTTTGAAATACACCCACAGTGGGGCTGGTGTTTGTGGAAATCTGCCTGATAAGCCGCCAGATTCGGGTTCTCAAGCCTCAACTTCTTGCTGAGATGTAGGTTTATTTGGCTCCATACCTAAGAAACCATTTTCCTCCCTCCAAACAAGCGTTAAAGGTTGCCTGTAACTTAGTGAGCACAGGGACTGTCGCAGCTGGTTCATGCACAGCCTGTGCTGTCTAGCGCTTACCAGTGCCTTCTTGAATGTGTGATGGAGAAAAGGTCTCATTATTTTTGTCTGAAACAGAAGAACAAGCCAGAAAAACATATTGCAATGTACCGGGCCAAGGGCAATCTTTCTGGCTCTCCTGTTTGTGTGTGTAGATATATATATGATTACATATATGCATATATATGTGTGTATGCATATGTATATATACAGGGAGCGAGTGAGAAATATTTATGTACTGGTTTGATGAATTTAACCAAGAGTTAAGAGTTTGTTGAAGAAAATTAAAAGTCTGTATTCAAAGACTCTCATCTCTCAGACGTGTGTATTTGGAGTATATGTGCAGTTGCAAAGGTCACCCAGCTCTGAAAACACGTGGAGCTACAACTCCCACGTTGTGGGGGAAGCTGCATCTGCTTGAGGATAAATAAAAGCACGGCATTCATTTGAACTAGTAAGAGGGATACATGAGTGCAGTTGATTTCCTGCGTGTGTTCTTCCACAGGAAAAACCTAAATGAGATAAGCTATCTTTAACTGGGTGGCCACAGTAATCAGTGTTTTATATAGATGAGTATAAGCGCTGTTTTGCTAGGAGAGTCACATGATCACAGAAACACTATGTGTGTTTATATATATGCATGCATGCATGCATATTTAGATATATAAAATGTGTTTGTGCATTTACTTAAAAAATACTGGGTTTGGTGCAATTTTTCGTAGGATTGCATTCCTTCTGTTTCCCCATATAAAGGGATGCTTTGACCACAGAAAGTCTGCTCTGAAACTCAAAGAGGGCATGTGCTACCAGCAGTGTTCAGTCCGAATATGAGATGAGGCACCAGTGAGGGGAGCAGAGGAATGGTACAACCGGACAAATGTGTGTGACTGGTGAGAATCTCAACACACTGGTGGCTCAGCTGTTGTCATTTGTTTTCCAAAGGAGAGTTTTAGGAGGAAGGAGAAGTCAGTTGGACTGACACTTGTTTGTAGGGGACTGTTTCTAAACCTGAATGGTTGCAATGGAGAAAGCAGGAATATATATACTTTAAAAATGGGTGAAAAATTCCAGGATCATGGCTGAACTGAAAGCAGGATCTGGCCTTTTGACTGGAGGTAAGTAGGGACCATAAGTGTCAGTTAACATTAGCAAAGGAGAGACCTGAGGAAGATGAGGGATGTGGAACTGAGCAAAACACAGAGTTTAGAGAAAAGGAACAAAGTAGAAGACAGAACTCAGAGGACAGGAAAAAAGACCTGCTGAGAGAAGGGGAATGGAATGTTGCACTGCATTTTTTTCAGTTTTGAAAGAATTCATAGGATTCCCTGCAGAAAATGAAAATACACAATATTGCGGCTAATTCTGTACTGAAAATCCACTCTTTTTTCAGAGGTGTCCGATAGGGGAATCCTTCCATTTTATCTGGTCAGTTTTGCAGGAGATGGTACAAGTAGCAAGAGAGAAAACAGCGTAATCCCAGCAACTGGGCAGTGAAGCAAACCCTGGAGCCACCTCAGCGTGTGAGGTTTCTGGTTTTCAAAGCACAGTTAGTCCTGCCAACCTGACTTCTCCTGGCACTCCATCCCAGCTGTGGAGAGACCTTCTCCAGAAGGGATACAGCTCCTCACAGGTCCTGCTGCTTTTCCCACTGAAAGCAGTTTATAAATCCCCATGGCATGGGAGCACACCACCTTCCTGTGGAAACAAGTGGCCTGCATAAAGGAGGTGGATCCAGAGCTTGTGCCTGCCCCCCTCTGCTTGTGGACAGGAGAGGCACATGTGCACCTCTGAGAAGAAGATTGTTGCCCACATCACCTCACCTGATTATTCACACCAGGACTTGTTACTTGGTCACAAGAAGCTTTTATTTTTAGTAGATACGTGCATTTTTCCATTACAGTATTTTACTGGCTTACAAAGATGGCTTACAAATATTATGTGTGAACGCAGTAGCTTCAACTGAAGACAATTTAAAGCACGGACTGAAGAGGTGTGTTGCACAGCACAGGAAGTTTACTAGCAAATGATGTGTGAGGTGTTGTTCCCCAGTGCTCTCCTGGAAATTTTTACTTTTGGTGAAGCGTAAGTCGAGATCCACCACTGAGGGAAAAAAGCAATGCTGTTTGAGCTCTGTCCAACTGCCCTGCCATGGGCAGGGACACCTTCCACTCGACCACGTCTCAAAGCTCTATCCAACCAGCCCTTGAACACTTCCAAGGGTCAGACATCCACAGCTTCTCTGGGTGACCTGTTCCAGTGTCTCGCTCCCCTCACAGTAAAGCATTTCATCCTAATATCTTAACTAAACCTGCACTCTGTCAGTTTGCAGCCATTCTGCCTTGTCCTGTCACTACATGCTCTTGTCAAGAGTCCCTCTCCAGCCTTCTTGTATGCTTTAGGTACCTAGTTTTCCAGTAGCGCTCAGGTATTGGAAGGCTGCTCTAAGGTCTCCCTGGATTCTTCTCCAGTCTGAACAACCCCCACTCTCTCATCCCATCTTCATAGGAGAGGTGCTCCAGACCTTCTATCATCTTTGTGGCCCTCTTCTGGACTTAATCCAACAGTCTTTGCTGTACTGGGGATCCCAGAGCTGGATGCAGTACTCCAGGTAGGATGTCCCCGAAGTGGAATAGAGGGACAAAATCACCTCCCTTGGCCTGCTGGCCATGCTGCTTTTGATGCAGCCCAGGACATTCTTTTGATGCAGCCAGGATGTGTAAAGAGCATAGTAAATATATAGTATATATATAGTATATCCTATATCTGTATGTATATTACCTGTACATGTTGTGTGTCCACAACGTGTGCTCTTTGCCTTAGATGAAAGTGCAATTTTCTCTTCTCAGAACACAGTATGGCAGCAATAGGCTGCAGAACACCAAGAAATACCTGTGTACTGTGCAGTACTAACTCTTGTGTGGAACGCCTTTGGATCCCAGTGTGCTGGCACGTGCTTCCCAGACACTCCACAGCCACGCGGCTTGCGGGAGGCGCCACGTCCCTGTGGGGCAGCAGTTGCGTGGGGGCAGCACCGGCTGCATCTTTCATTATTTCCTTAGATTCGTGTGCGTGTCTTTAACACCGAACAAAGGTTTCGACTCCCTCTTTCGGCAGGAACCGGTGTTGTCCCTCTCGCCCTGGGGCACGTCGGGATGGGCACTGCGCCCTGGGGGCTCTCTCCGACACAGGTATCCTGGCCCTGGGCAGCAGCCGGGAAGCTTCGGGGGGTTTGCACCCCGGGGCAGTTGGAGGCAAGGCAGGAGCAGCAGCCAAGCAGAGTCACTGGAGAGGTATTTAAAAGACACGTAGCTATTGCACTTACGGACGTGGTTTAGTGGTGGCCTTGCCAGTGCTCAGTTAGTGGTTGGACTCGATGATCTCTGAGGTCTTTTCCAACATAAATGACTCTGGGATTCTGTGCTTCTCTGATTCCAAGGGTTTGCTGGCGGGTCAAAGCGTGGCAGAGGGCAGGAGCTGCTGGGCCAGGAGATACAGTGAGCATCATGGGAGGAGCTTGGATTGAGCGGGTGAGTGGTGAAGTGTAGAAAAATTGTTACTGTGCCTGCAGACAAAATGCTCTATATGGTTTCTCTTCAATTTTAATGAAATGCTCCATTTTCAAGCAGCCAACGAGCTGGCATAGGTGGGCAAGCGAGTCTAGGCAACACAGGTTCCTTTGCCCAGACTCCTCCTGACCCATTCTGCCCAAGTCCCTTCCCTCTCCATCCCATGGATGTTCCCTCAGTTCCAGCTAATTGCCTGCTGTCCCTGGGTGGGTATTTTAAAAAGCAAAGGGTCCAAGGCTGGCATCCATCCAGAAAAGGGAGGCCAGATCCCTCCTGCATTTGTCTGCACTAAACCCACCTGTTCACCAATTTCCTACTCCAAAGGCTTCTACTGGTGCTAAAGTGATGAAAGGTGGAGATACCTTTGTTAGTAAAGTACTTTTGAGAAAAACAGAGTCCACTAAGGACCAAGCAAGGTTATGTTTATATCAGACCACTGATACATTATTCCATCCCAGATCTTCCTTGTCTGTTGTACCATGCCTTTTAGGACAAAGGCTCTCTGCAGGCCAGAACTGAGATTAGACCTACTTTGAGGAGTAGTCTCTGGAAAGGACGTACTGGAGTTCCATTTCACCTGAATTATTTTAGGCATCCCTCTTAGTCAGCCTTCAGGATGCTACAGTTACCTATACCAAAAGTAAAACCCTCATCATTCAAAATCTCATTCATGCATATTTAAAACAATAAAGGACTGCATGTGACTATTATTAACTTTCTAGGCATAATATTACCTTAAGGAATTATTTGTATTTATCAAAAATCCATTCATGAAACTTCTTCAGGTATACTTTTCAGCAAAATAAAGCAGCTTTTTTTCCCTCTTCATGTCTCTGTGCATGTCTCTGTCCCTTCCAACCTCAAACAAAAGTCCAGACATCCCAGAAACTGTAAAACTCTATGTGTGAGGTGTGTTTTTTTCGTAGTTCAGTGACTTCAGACAACAGCCAAGGAGGATCCTGCCAACTTTCTCCTTGTTTCACAGGTACAAACCCCAACAAGAGAGCCTGATGTCTCAGTGCTTTTCCTCTCACTCTGGCAATAGTCCCCCTTAACCTGCTTTTAGCAAAAAAAAGACTATTGGACTTGTCAGGGCACTGGCTTCAAGCAAAAGTCAGTCAAGGTCACATAAGGCCACTCTTAGACCTCATCCTCTTGTCCCTATTCCTCCACTCCCTTCAAATTAAGGAGTGGTGGGAAGGTTTCCCCAGTGAGTACATCCAGGACAGGTTTGCAGCCGTGGGGCCGAGCTGGGAGCCAGGCCATGACCACTATCCCCTTCCTTGCAGTGGGTCCTGGGGTGACTCAGTGCCCTCAGGCGTAAGGAAGGGCACTCTGGGAAAGAGGCAGCCACCCAAGTGGGAGGACACAGGCAGCAGCACTCCCAGGAGCTCTACAAATTCACATCCTTCCCCTCTCATTCGAGGAAGGGCTTTTCCAGCAGCTCCCACAGGCCCCACACTTACTGCTTACCCCGTGTAGTCTGGTTACAGGAGTGGGCAGGGAGAAAGAAAAGCTGCTGTTTAGTGGTGGTGGGAAGGAGCTATAGGCCATTTTCTGCGTGGAAGTAACATCCCAGGCTTCTCCTGAAGTGCCTGGAGTCTGACTCCTCCATGTAGGCTGCCCTGAGGCCTGCAGGGATGCTGCTCCAGTGCTCCAGGGCAGAGCAGGGGAAGGAGGCAGAGGGATGGCCATAGTGGTTACCAGCAGCCCCCAGACCCACAGGGGATGTGGGACAGGCATGGGAAAGGGGTGCAGTGCAGTGCTGGGAAACCTCCAGCTGTGTTTGCCAGCCAGAGCAGCCGCATTAGTTGTCTCCCCTGGGGCTGGGGCGAAAATGTGTCTCTCTGTGCTCCGGCATGGCAGGTGCAAGTATAGCAGTGCTGAGCACAGGCCTGTGCAGAGCCAGGAGGGCTGTGTCCCAGACAGGCTGGCTTTGTGGGAGCCCCTGGCTCTAGGCATGGGAGCAAGGAAGCTTGTTGAAGGTGCTGGTCCTGCAGCTCAACGCTGGGTCCTGCTGTCAGGGATGGTTCATAGGCCAGAGCCAAAGGGAGTGGGTTGTGCTGCTAGACAGAGGTGGAGCCAGGGGCCTGGCTGTTGCTGTTGCTCTCAGAGGGGGTCTTGGCAGTGGAGGAGGTAGCCAGCGAGCCGCTGTTCCTGAAGATGCGGAGCAGCCTCCGCTTGTAGCCTCGGAAGGCAAAGAAGTAGATGATGGGGTCGATGCAGCAGTTGAAGTTCATGAACGCCACTGTGACTTGCAGGGACATCTTGAAGGCTTGCTGCTCGTGGCAGGATGGCTGGTAAAGGATCTTCCTGACCATGAACTGGACGATATTGAGGTGGTAGGGACTGAAACAGAGCAGGACAGCCAGTAGCACCACCAGGATGACAGTGAAGGCCCGGTGGTGGTGCCCGTTCTTCACCGTCAGCGGGTTCTCCTTGGCTGTCTGGCAGAGCTTGAGGTTGATCCTCACGTAGCACACCAAGATGATGCCAACAGGCAGGAAGAAGCCAAGCACGCAGGCCACCAGGAGCAGGTAGGGCAGCTTGGGAATCTCCTCGAAGTTGAAGTACTCCATGCACGTCAGCTTGTCCCCCATCCTCCGTGTCATGGGCCGCAGAAGCAGCGGTGCCGTCTGCAGGAACACCAAGGACCAGATGAGGACACAGATGCCCCTGGCACGGCTCATCTTCCGAATCCTGCCGGGGTGCCTGGTGCGCACCACGGCAATGTAGCGGTCCACACTCACACAGGTCATGAAGTAGATGCTCACATAGGTATTCATGTAGAAAATGAAAGCTGTGGCCCGGCAGAACCAGTCCCCAAAGGGCCAATCAGACTCCAGGATGTAGTAGGCAATCCTGCCTGGCAGTGCCAGGGTGAAGAGAGCATCGGAGAGGGCCAGGTTCACCAGGTAGAGATCGGTGGAGTTGAGTTTCTTCTTCCTGCGCTGGAAGGTGATACAGAGAGCCAGGACATTCCCACAGGCACCAAACACCAGCAGGCTGGTGTAGAAGAGGGAGAAGGTGACTTTGGTAGAGAAGTGGTGGTTGTGCACGTTGCAGCTGCTTTGGTTGCCAGAGGTGAGGTTGGTGGGTGGAAACACGGACTCCACAACAGCCATTTCTGTGGCGCCTCACAGGCTCTTGCCCTCTCCCTTGGAATAAGAACAGACATGAAACTAGCAGCTTATTGATAGCAGGAATGGCACCCTTAGAGCTGGTCCCCATCACAAAGCAAAAGGCCTGTCCCCTGCTCCTGCCACCGCCCTGGTAGCACACAGCTCGAGTCATTTGGAAAAATGCTTCTCTTGTGATTTTGGTGTGAGCATCTCAACAGAGGCTATGACTCACTCTCATCTTCTTCACCAGCTCCTCTTATTTTTGGTTGTTTGTTTGGATGATTTTTTTTGTAAGTCCAGTCCATACAAGAAAGGACTGGGGATACTGGGAAGGGAAACTGTCTGTCACAAAAGGAAGGTCCCAAACTCCTCTGGTGGTAATCAGGTAATTTACTCATTACTGTGAGGGGAATGGGGAGCTTCACTGAGAAAATGGAGGGGCCAGGGGACCGGGGGCCTGGGGGGGCCAGCCCGCAGAGGTGCTGAGGAGCACCTTCGCAATCCTCCGGTGAGACCAAAGCAGGACCAAAACTGAAGACATTCAAAGAGAGGAAAAAAACTAACCTTCCCCTATAAAAACCCAAGCCTTATCTAAAAAAAACTAGCCTTTCCCAAAAATCCCGCACGCCGTGCCCGTTCGCTCAGGGAGCTGGAAACGCCCCGGCACCGACCCCCCAGCGCCCCGCACTCCCTCCCGCGGCTCGCCCCGCTTTGGGCACCCCGAGGACGGCGGGGTCCCCTCCGCCGCGGGGCTGCAGCAGCTCCCGGGACGCGCTCCCCGCACGCCGCTCACCCCGCACGCTGACACCGCCGGGCTCCGCTCCGCAGCAGCCGCCGCACCGGGCGGGACGGGACGGACGGACGGACGGACGGACGGACGGACGGACGGACTGCCCTGCCTCCGGCCCCCTCAACCCCGAGGGGCTGAGATGCTCACACGCACACGCACGAAAGAGAAATCGGGGGCTCCAACCTAGGAGCAGCGGTACCACAGCCTCCTCCTCCTCCTCTTCTTCCTCCTCCTCCTCCTCCTCCCTGCCGACTTTCGAGGGGCGGCGGGCACGGAGCGTCTTGCCCTCTCCCTGCGCTCGGGCTCCCCGGCCGTGTTAGCGCCTCCCGGGATTCGCTTACATTACAAAAGCTCCGTGAGGTTTGGGGGTTTTGGTTTTTGTTGGGTTTTTTTTGGTTGGTTTTTTTTTTTTTTTTCTCTTAGGGTTAGTAAAACTGTGTGTTCTTTCTGGGTGGGGTTTTTTTTCTTTCGGTGTGTGAGAGGCATGCTGCTGCCGCGGGGGATATTCTCAGTAGTGGTTGTGCTGGAGAAGATAAATGACTGTACCTGCGCGGCAATCGCTCCCAACATCTGAGCCGACTTCGGGTTTTACTCTGAGAAGTTTTACAAGGATGCAAAATACAACTGAACAATGAAAACAGCCTCAGCTCTGGTTCACGTGCAGCTCAGAGGGCTCACCCCTGCGGCACATACATATGGCCATGGCAGCGTGATCGGACCATGGCACCTTTCCAGCAAGGTGGCAAATCTCCTACGGAGCTCATTGTGCCGGTGGACAGAGCAAGACACGCTGTACCTGGCTCCCCAGGCTGTGGTGAAGCCCAGCTTTGCCTTTCATACACACGTGGAGAGACCACCAGGCACAGCTCCTTAGGGCAGAGGCTAGGATGAGTGGAACTAGACAATTGTTGTTACTAAGATGACATATTGCGTGGTGAATGCTGGGCAAAGCCCCTTGTCTCCGCTGGAGATCTCGGGGCAGGCTCTGCCCCCACAGAGTGTGGAGCAGTGGGGGGCTGTGATTTACCCCATAGCCTTTATGGGTGTACAGAGAGTAATTTCCTTCCCGGCACTTCCTAAAATGTTTGCAGAAGCACAGCCTACCCTGTGACTGGCAGGGCGGTCTTCCCCACAGTGGCTATTTTACTGGAGAACACTGGGGTTCCCAAATCCCAAGAGGATTTTCTATGCACTTTTTAGTGGTTTTAGGCTATTGGGTTTTTGGTGGTGGTGGTGGCGGTGATCTTGCTTGTTTCCTTTTTTTCCCCTCCCAAAAACTCCTAATTCACTAGGAAATTCCCATCATGGGGCATTCAGGATGCTGTTGAAAAATACTGGAGCCAAGAAATATCAAGGTTAAGATTACAGTTAAGATAAATTTATATTTCCCTCTGAGCTAGTAAAGCTCAACTAATTATTTAATTGCACATTATTTCTACTGCTTTAAAACAGTGATATCAAACACAGTACTAATCTGTGTACCCATGTACCATGAGTCATTTGTATAGAAATTACACAGTGTATGATATTGCCATGGATGTACTACAAGTTGAAGATACCTAGCAAGAGTAATAGTGAAAATCTGCTAACAAGCATCTGTTAATGGAGATACTTTTGTTGCTTGGGGAGGGGGTTATATCACACAGAGGGAAAGGTCTGCTAGTAATAGAATAACTGCAGGGTAAATTATTAAATATATTCCTTAGTAAGACTGGGATTTTCTACATGCACATCTGTCAAGACAAGCTAATCAGATTCATGTGGGGCTCAAATGTTGTTGAGCTGTTTCATCATGATGGTGGAAAAACGGCACATGGATGTAACAGTAGAGAAGTGTTATATCCACAGAAATCCCGAGCCCACACCAGTGAGTAGATTCAGGGCTGTCCTCTCATCTATCTATAGCACTGCATGACAAACAGCTGCACCTGAAATAAATACTGGTCACACAAATTCAGGGGTCACTACGGCACTGATGGGGCTTCTGTCTGCCCTCCTTACACTCTCTCATACGACATCTCCACAGATTGACACCATCAAGGAAACAAATCTGGGATGAAGCTGGGCAAAATGCCATTGGCTTCCAGCCAGGTGCCCTCAATGCCTCGGCTGGTCACCATCACCAGGGCTCGGCAATGACGGATGGGGCTGTTTGTGATGCAAATTCATGCTCGGGACTTTTCCGAGCAAACTCCCCCCATATACAATCCCTCCGGTCCCTTGGGCTCTGAGGGCACGCCGGCACTAAAAAGAGAGCTGCGGATCCCAGAAGGGGAATCACATGCTGATAACCCAGCAGCAGCAGCAGCACCTGGCACCTGCCTGGGAGTGGGGCGCTTCTGGTGGGAGCCCATGGGAGTGGGATGGCATTGCTGTGTCAAAAGGGGGCCTGAGTAAAGTGAGATCCAAAGGGTCTCAGCCTCTGTGCAGAGAAGGGAGATGGCCCAAGTGGCAACACCGGCCTTAAAACAGATTGAGGAGCCCAAAGGTCCAGGTGATAACCTCATCCAGGCACTTGGGAATAAGAAGGAGGGAAAGCAATGCTCTCTGCCTGATTTTATTTTTCTTTTTTGCAATGCAGAAGAAAGGAAGTGGGTTCTTCTTTTGTGCAAAACATGCTCCTGCCCTGTGTGCAGCAGGTGCTGTGCTACAGGAGCGCAGCCCAGCTCCACCCGTTTGCACGGCCCCGCCAAGCCCAGCGGTGCTGAACTGCACTGTGCTGCACCGCAGGAAACAGCGCCTTTGGATGGGGGAGAGGGGCTGAGGGGATCCACTTCCCAGCTGGGGGGACACGGTTCCTGCCTCTGCAACACTGGGTGAGCTGAGAAGGGGTCTCCTCAGGCAGTGCAGAGAAGCCCTGTCCAGTCCAGTTTGCAGCCGTCTCATTCAGGAGATATTGGACTTCACTGAACCCAGCGGCTGGGTGGAATGTGGTATGAGATTTGAGTAGTGAGGTTCAGCTTCAAAACTGGGACCAAGTTTTCTTCTGTTGTGTCCATGTTTGCACAAAGACAGTTTTCTTTGGGCCTGGCAGGGACTACGCAGAATTCCACAGCCTAGGTACTCATCCTAGGGAGAAAGTGGGACCTCCCGTCCCGGGGTGTCCCTGCTCCCAGGCACCCGGCTAAGGCACAGGGGATGCCTCCTGTTGGAGTCCTCTGTGAACACTCAGCATGAAGGTTCTCTTTTCTGACACATACATCATGGTCATTAATCATGACGTGACTCCAGACAGGCAGCCACCCCACGCCACGTCCCAGAGCCAGATGTTGGGTATTTCAGGACAGATGTGCACCTCCGAGTCACTGGAGCTCCTCTCACATCATCCTCACAGAGGATGTCGGTCTCTGCAGTCCCATGAAGGCTCCCTGCAGTCTCCTTTCCCTCCTGGAGACCCCATCATGGATGTTGCTTCCCAGCCCAGCAGAAAAGCCAGGCCACAGCTGCTCCTCCAGGGGCGAGTCCTTCAGGCCATCAGCTGTGAGCCTGGCTATGGTGACGGGCTGTGGCAGGCAAGGAAGGCTCACAAAGGGCTGTAAGAACCACGCCAGCCAGGCATGTGCCTTCACACGTGCTGGGAGATCTATCACTGGGCTTCCTCCTGAACCATCTTTGGGGCTCAAAGCCACACTTGGGGGTGCTGAGGCAGTTGTTGACATCTTGTGGGGTTTCCCAAAGTCGAGAGATGATTGGAGCTGGACTTTCTGAGGGCAAGGCAGCATAACAAATGAGGCAACAGTCCCTTCACGGAGAGACAGCAGGAAGTTTGCGCCTCCTCTTTCCATTGTATCATCGCCTCTCCCTCTTCGCTTTCCTCACCGACTCTGGTTACCTTTTCTCTCTTCTAGTGCAAAACATTTTCAGGAAGCTTTGGTAGACACAAAAATCTCAGATCCAGGTGCTTTCAGTTTCAATGAAAGAAGCAGGGATTTTCCACAGCTCAGCCCCTGTATCTCAAGTCACCATTAGGCACCTGGTAGTAGAACAGAAATTGGAGAACCTCTGATTTTAATATCCCCCTGTCTATTCAGTAACAGCAGCTACGTGGGGAGGACAGTGTTTAAGAGGCTTTAGCTCAAGATGATGGGAATTGTAGAGAAAGCAAAAATCTGAAGATTCCTACCAATTTGTGATAAAAATCTCAAGAAAACAATTACTGGAGTTTCAACATGTTTGAAACCTAATCTGGCCCTAAATCTAAGTGGGAAATGCTGAATAACAAAGCAGCTGAAATCAGCTTCTGCATGACATGTCTGACTTTTTTCTGCACGTGTAGCACAGCTTTGGAAATGATGTTGCAGCACCAAGTCACGACACAGTCAGAGGAGCAGAACAGGTCACTCCAACATCCTGAGCAGTAGAACACAACACAACAGCAGGGAGCTGCTTTCTTCCACATCCCCTTGACTTCAGTCCCAAAATGTGAGCAAAAAGCCTCATATGGGGGCCATGCAACCACCATGATTTCCAGGTGCCTACGGTTTCCCTGAGCCTGGCTGCAGGGACAGGGTAGGTGTGAGGGTCAGGACACCTTGGTAGGAGAAATACCAATGAAATTCACAATCTTAAATAACTTCCTCCAGCGAGCATGAAAGGCACTTGCTCCCACGCTGCACTGTGACTTAGAAGCTCCATTTTGATTTTGCGGGAATAAGATGAAAGTTTTCTTGGTATCTGATTTCCGTGGTTAAAAACAATGTTTAAATGCTTGTTAAAAACACACAATCAGAAGGCAAGTTTGTAGAACTGAGGTCCTATTTTTATCTGTTTTTTTCTTATGACATGGCCACATACGCTATACGAGCACACACAAGTCTGTAAGTTGCAGCTACCACATGAACAAAAGCAACTGGATAGAAGATGAAGACGAAATGCAGAAATGAGAGTTCATGGTAGAGAAAGTGCCAAAAACAGATCTTAATTCAGTCTGGATCTCCATGATCCCTTACAACAATTTCTCTTGGAAAGACATCTTCATGTTTTGTGAATTGTATTTTTTTTTTCTAATTTCCATTTATTCTTTGCATTCAGTGTTTAGGCCATGTCATGGCCAGGTTTTGGCCACGTTTAACACATACCAGGTCAATCCTACAGCAAGTGGAAAAATTAGCATTCTCATGAGTGTTTCCGTGGGGTGCTCAGTTCAGTGCACCAGTGCCTCAGAGGATCACAGAGTGGAAGGTCTGAAGGGATGTTTGGGGGTCAGCTGGTCCAACCACACTGCTAAAGCAGGGACACCCAGAGCTGGTTGTCCAGGACTGTGTTGAGACAGCTGGTAGGTATCTTTAAGGATGGAGACTCAAAAACCTCTCTGGGCAACCTGTGCCAGTGCTCGGTCACCTTCACACTGAAAATGTGTTTCCTGATGTCCAGAGAGACCCTCCTGTATTTCAGGTTGTGCCTATTGCCTCTGATCCTGCCACTGAACACCACTAACCAGAGCCTGGCTATGTCTTGTTTACTCCTTCCCTTCAGGCAATTATATATATTGATGAGCTGCCCCTGAGCCCTCTCAGGCTGAAGAACCCCAGCTGTCTCAGTCTTTCTTCTCAGGAGACATGGTTCATTCCCCTCATCATCTTTGTGTTTCTTTGCTGGACTCTATTCAGTATGTCTGTGTCTCTGTGTACAGAGGAGGCCAGAACTGAAAGCAGGAATTCACGTGTGGCCTCTCACCAGGGCTGAGCAGGGAGTAAAGATCATCTCCCCCAGCCTGATGGCAGTACTTGGACTAATGCACCCCAGGACACCATTGGCCTTCTTCACCACAAGGGCACATTGGTGGCTCACGTTCAACCTGGTGTCCACCAGGATCCCCAGGTCCTTTTTTCCACACAGCTGCTTTCCAGCTGGCTGGCCCCCAGCCTGTACTGGTGCCTGGGGTTGTTCTTTTCTACATGCAGGATTTTGACCTTCCCCTTGCTGAACTTGATGAGATTCCTATCAGCCCATTTCTGCAGCCTGTCAAGGTCCCTCTGGAAGGCAGCACAACCCTCTGGTTTATCAGCCACTCCTCCCAGTTTGGTGTCATCAACAAATGTGCAGGGGGTGTCCTCTGCTCCATGGTCCAGGTTATTAATGAAGATGTTGAACAGGATGGGACCCAGTACTGACCCTGGGGTACATAGCTAGTTACTAGCCTGACCTGACTGAAAACCTGTCACTAGTGGGGTTCCACAGGGCTCTATCCTAGGCCCTGGTCTCTTCACCATCTTCCTGAATGACTTGGATGAAGGACTGGAAGGGATACTAATCAAGTTTGCAGATGACACAAAACTGGAAGGAGCTGTTGACTCCCTCAAAGTCAGGGAGTCCCTGCAGAGAGACCTTGACAGATGAGAAGACTGGGCAATCACCAACCAGATGAAGTTCAACAAGGGAAGTGCAGGATTCTGCACCTGGGATGGGGCAACCCTGGATGTTTGTACAGACTGGGGAATGAGGTGCTGGAAAGCAGTGGGAAGGGACCTGGGGATCCTGGTCAAAGGCAAGTTGAATCTGAGTCAGCAGTGCCCTGACAGCCAGGAGGGACAACCGTGTCCTGGGGGCATCAGGCAAAGAACCTCATTTCAGTTACAACTTTTTTGTGAGAGGAGAAGGAGGAGCAGGCACAGATCTTTTCTCTATGGTGACCAGTGACAGGACCCGAGGGAATGTCCTGAAGTTGTGTCAGGGGAGGTTTAGGCTGGATATTAGAAAAAGGTTCATCCCCCAGAGAGTAGTTGGGTGATGCAGGCTCCCTAGGGAAGTGGTCACAGCACCAAGCCTGGCAGAGTTCAAGAAGCATTTGGATGACGCTCTCAGACAGATGGTGTGACTCTTGGGGATGGTCCTGTGCAGGGCTAAGGGTTGGACTTGATGATCCTGTGCGTCCCTTCCAACTCGGCATATTCTGTGATTCTGCGGCCTCCAACTGGAATCCGTGCTGCTGATCAGCACCCTCTGTGCCTGGCTATGCAGACAGTTTTCAAGCACCTCAATGCTTCAGCATCCTCTGCTAATTTATCTACCCAGTACTTGCATGCAAGCAAGGAGGGTGCTCTTTGCTTTATTGTGGGAAAGGAAACCTCAGAAAAGTCACGGTGAACAGTGAATAGCTGGAGACCTTAGCATCTGATTTTTTCTCAGAGCAGCTTGTTCTTGCTTGCTCAAAGGGTGCCTGTAAATGGCTGCAGCACCGGCCCCAACCACTCAGCACCTCTGTGCTTTTCCATCTCCTCAATCCCTAATCCTGCAGAATCCCACATCTTTTGGGAGAGGATGGGACTAGGTCAGTGTGGAATAAAAACCTTCCTTAACAAACGCCTCCCTTGTCAGTGGTGGTCAGAGTGAACTCTAGCTTTTGTGGTTTTTGCTGCCTAGGCTCAGTGTGGGCAGAGCAAAGAGACAAATCCATTTGCACCACAAAAATGATTCACCCACAGAACGTGGCCCACGTGGCTCTGAGCACGGCACAGTCCCGTCAGCAATCACCCAGCGAAAGGCTGTCACACACCCCTGCACGTTGTGCCTGTGTGCACGGGACCTGAGCTGAGTCGGTACAGACAGTCCTTATCCAGGAAGATCTTAGTTTACAGGACCAGGAATGCAACTTCTACGAGGCTTTTTGGTGTTGCTTTTGTAACTCCCCTCTTCTTTTTATCCTGCTTAGGAGAGCAGGCAGGAGAAGGAAGAGATGGCACCTCAGAGAGCCATGATGCTTGGTGGTGCCAGCCCCCAGCACAGCCACAGCACAGACCTCTGTGCCCTGCGGTGACACTCGCCATCTCTCTGAGGAGATGAGGAGCACCACGGGCTGGTTGCTTTGCAGCTGCTCCCTAGACAGCAAGGGAGAGCAGAGGTGTGGGTGCAGACCAGTTCCTGCCAGGATACATGTTTGATCGCAGGCAGCTCCCTCTTGGAGCTGCCAGCATCTTGCTCCCTGCAAGGGTTTGGCCAGTGCCAGGTCCTCCCAGGGACCCCACCAGTCCTGCTGCAAGTGTTGTGCAGCAGCATATGGATGAGACCTTCAAGGAATTAGGGGCAAACATTAATATTTCCACTAAGCTGGTATTTTGGGTGGACCTGCAGCTTGGCCAGAGAATGCAGGAATTTCATGAAGAGAGTAAAAGGCTAATGACCACATCCTTGCAAATACATCCTTCCATAATAGTCAGCTCCCTCGGGAGGCAAGCACCAACCTGCCAAACCACAGCATTATTTGTTCACATATGAAGGGCAATGTCTCTCTTGAATTCTACTTTCAGAAACCATTAAGCCATTTTTAGGTGGAATTTTCCATCAACACTCACCCCAAAACACTCTTTTGGCAAAAACAGCCCCAACCCAAACCATATCTGTCTGGCCAAACCCAAACAGACCTGAAAGACTTGGCACAACAGAAAGTGTTGGGGACATGTAACCACAACAAGTGTTGTGAGCACAGCCTTCATTCTGCTCCCAAACAGCCCCTGCTCCCACCCTGCAGACAGCCCAGACTCAGTGCTTGCATCACACGGGGACTGTCCCTGAGATCCGGACACCCACAGGATGGATGTCATTTAAAGTGCCATTTAAAACCAGAATTGAGAGCTTAGGTCACAAATGCACATGCACGTCTATGTGCACCTAAACGTATCTCCGCGTACCAGAGGATTTTACCAGAACCTGGAAAACTGGGAATGGAAACCAGGTGCTTCTGGGGCTAAATAATAAGTAGACAGCAACATCTCAGGGTGAATCCTCCGTTTTACTGTGCAGTTTCCCCATGAAGGACCATGTTCATGCAAGAAAGATTTTGTTGAAGGCTGCAAGAAAAATCGGTTGTTAGATAAAAAATACCCTCAAAAAGCTGAGACGTCACTGGGAACAGGGAAGGGAGATGTTCTTGCACTATTCAGTTGCATGGTGCAATTCTAGTGAGGGTCTTGGCACCCTTCCCCAGCGAAATGGTACCAAACCCCTGTGCAGGAACTGCGTAGGCCCTGGATCCATGTTTGTCTGTAGCTTTCTTCCCTGGCAGATCTTTTCCCCTGAAGTCCACTTGCAGTGGATGATGGACTTCTCTGAACCCTTCACAACTTCTGCTCCTTTTCGCTTCACTGTGTTGCAGCTCTTTGCATCTACATAAGAAAATGTACTGCTTAAAGCAGATTGGCTTAAATCCCAAACATTTAATCAGATTGAGTTTTGGTGATGCTTTAAAGGTTTGGATTATATGGAAGAATTTATTTGCAGTCATCAGATTTTAACTTTTAGGGCTCACTCGTAGGACCAGACAGATCTTTCCCACTTTAAATGTCTGTAGTTTTCAAGGTTTGTTGGCTAAATGTTATTTTAATGTGTTTATTACATGCTTTTGCTTCTCTGCTCCACTCCTGAGACCAAGTTAAGGTTGGTCTCCCCCCTTGCTTGCATTGGAATATATTTTCCAAATTATTTCTTCATAGAGGAAATTTTGCTTCCTGGGGTTTTACTCACTTTTAACATATTCATGGAGACTGCAACATTTTAGCTGCTAATGCTGACTGAAAACACTTGAGTCTCTGGGCTCTACTGCAGATGCTTAATGCTTCAAATGGTTTGTGATTATCATGAGTTTGGTCTGTCAGAATAATTGCAAGTGGAGAGACTTCTGAGCACTCCATAAAAACTGGAAAAACAATGTTACACGCTATTGCATCTTCAGGGGAGTTTCCTGTGTACATGGTAGATAGAGAAAATTGGCCTCAATATAAAACTTTTTTTGAAAAAAGCAGAATCAGATCTTAGTGTAAGGGAAGATCCCTTCGAGAAACAACAAAACCCCTCCTTACACATAAAAACAGAGGGTGCTCAGCATCACATTCAGCTACCCCACAAAGCTGCGAGCCACAGCTCAACCAGGCCAAAAGATGTCCTTGCCTGGCTTCAGCACAGGGGAAAAAACGTTGGCTTTTAACACCCCACAGCTTTAAGTTCCATCCTCCTGGGAAGGTTTGGCACATGTTGGAAGCCCCAGCACTTCCAACAGAGTGACTCACAGAGGCTGGAATAATTCCCTTCCACTGGCTGCTGAGCATCCCCTCTGTTTGCCACCGTAGCATTTGCATAGATTTTACCTCCGCCATGAGACTCTGAGGAATGATTTGCATCTCACAGACAGGGATCAGAGACAGGGAATGAGGTTTTCTAGATTACTTCCTTTACAAATTGCAGTTATATGGTTTAGCATCACAGAGCCAGAAATCCTATTTGGTTCTCCACCAGCATTAATTTTGTGCAGCAACCCAAGCATTTTGGAGCTGTAAAAACATGTAATCTTGAGATGTGCAGAGAGAGAAAAGCACTTCATTCTTCACACCCCCCGACCAAAGCCTGAGCTCGAGGATGTCTAAAACCCTGCTACTTCGAAATTGTTTTCAAATGCAGGAATAGGTCTCCTTCCTTACACAGCGATTACAGCACGCTGCTGTAATTTAGTACTGGTGCTGTTGTTTAGTACAATCACATATAGCACACACGGGTATGGCATCATCTGCCACTGACTACCCTCAAGAGAGCAGGAATTTAGCTCTCTTCCTAAATGTGTACCAGCTCCCTATAACCATGTGAATGTCCCTGCTTAGGAGGGGATCTGCCCACTGTGGTTGCAAATGGTCAATGTCAGGATGAGTCATAACTTGGTTGATAAAAAATGGGAATAAGGAAGAATATTTCTAAAAGGGCAAGAAACAAAGGGGTTTTTTGTTCAAGGGCTGGGGGAAATTTGAGGGAGACCAGTAATTTCCCATTTCTCCAGCATCGTAGTCATCTGATGACTTCAGTTGGCCTTGATCGTCATTTACTAAACACACAATTCACATGAACAAATACAGGAATAAACACAGCAAAGGCACCTGTTTGCTGTGGTCTTATTAGTGGATTGGGTTTTGGTTTGGTTTTTGTAATGCATTCAAGTGTTCTGGGACAATGGAGTCATCATTCTAATTTGATTCAAATACCAGCTCCTAAGAGGGGTAAAATTAGTATTTACTAGAAATGGAGTCAATGTAGTTTCACTAGCTTGACTTTGTGTGTATCCTTATCTACACCTCCTGAAGAGTATCAGTCTCCCCACCCACACTTGGTTCACAAATTAATATCCTGGCTCTGGCTGGCGTGCCGAATGCCTCGAGGTGAAAAAGTCTGCCTTTAGCTTTTTCTTGTAATAGGAAACAAAAGGTCTGGTCACAGCCGTGCCACCCAAAGGCTGATGGGGCTCCTGCTGCTTCCCGCCACTCAGGTCATGCTCTCTCGCCACATGTCTCCACTCAAAGCTGTGCTTCGCTTCCAGGCTCCGTGCACACGGGTGACCCAGCACACCTTCAGTAGCCAGGCCTGGAGCCGGACCCACCAAGACAGGTGGGTGTTCTCCCACTCTCTTCGTGCTGCTGGGAAAAGCTCCTGCACCCAAATGATTCTCAGTTTCACTGCTTGAATGGTTTTTAGTTTGCAGACAGTTGTTCCAAATATACGTTTTCCATGGCTGATCTGTGACATAAAAACCACAGACATTTTTTCTGGTGTCATGTGTATTGATGAGGGGATTCGTGTTTGTAATGTTTGTAATTGCAGACTGGGGTGAGGATGTGGGGGAAGGTTGTTTTATGCTTAGAAGCACATTTTCTTCTTGAGATGTGAACGTCTTCATTCTATTCTTTGAGGTGAAGCATATCTGTGGGTGGATTTCCCAGGCTGGCTGGGTCCAAGGGCTTGTGCAACCTCACACTGGTTCTTGTGAATGAAGAATGTCTTGTAAAATGTACTGAGCTTGACAGGGAAAAGGTACTTACCACTTGGATGACCCAGATTTTTATCAGAAACCAGCCTGAGGTGAAAGAAAGGTACCACACTGGGGCCTTTGAGTAAGGTCCACTGAGCAAATGCTGACTAAATGCAAATTCATGCATGGGGTGTGGGCTTCTGTGAAAGAAATAACCCTGAGCAGAGGGATCATGCACTTTGCCAGGCAACTGGAAACCAAGTCTGCAGGGCAGGTTAAATGGACATCTGAGCTGCCCAGCTCAAGAGGTGGCAAACCATGTCCTTAGACCAATCTAAAATTTTACTTGGGGATTGTTTCCTCCTAGGAAACCTTTCCTAACATGCCTCTATGCTGCTGGGTGAGATGTGCTGTCCACTGGGTGGCATGGGACAATGCCACAGCAGTACTGGTGTAAGGGAACTTGCCAGAGTGCAAATGCCCCTTTTTCAGGTGGTGCTGAACTTTCTCTTGCCTCCTGAGGTTGTGGGGTGTCTGCAAGGCCTTGGCACTCAGCCCTGAGCAGGGTGATGCTGGGGTTGAGCCCCGGCACAGCAGAGTGATGTGTTAACACCTCTGGGGCTTTCGGGAGGCACAGGAGCGAACCACAACCTCCCAAAGCCACAGTGATGCTGCTCTCATTATAAGGTGCTCCAGAGACTGTGCAGGAAAAGTCACTTTGGGGTCACTCCTGGGTGTGCATGGTGCAGCAGGGAAGAAGTGTTGAGTGACTTTTGAGTTTCTGATGGTGGGAATTTCTCTAGGCTTGAGCCGAGGAGAGTGGCTCAAAGCTGAAAAGCAGATTCACAGAGGTGGTGGAAGGAGGAAGTGGTTGCTCACATCTCCACATGATTGCTGCTGCAAAGGCCTTGCAGGAGGCCCACGACAGAGATTGCCCTGCACAGGCAAGGAAGGATGGGGAGTTGGTGAAAAAGAACACATTTAAGGGAAGAAAAGTGACTTTCGTAAGCGGACAAAAAAACATCATCCCACACCTGTGGGTTTGAGACAAGCTGGAGCAGCCCTGCTTGGGGCAGATCAAGTGTGGCAAAGGGCAGCTCAGGCACCTCTCCACAGAGCAGCTGTTAGTCCTGGGACCAGAGGGGCTGCTGAGGTGATGGGGAGCTGGCCTGGGCAGTGGGAAGATTCCTTGCGCTGTGGGGAAGATGTTGATGGGACAGGGGCAGATGGGGCTGGAGCACATGGGACTGGCTTCTCCCCCCAGGATGCCCAGGCAGGAGATGGGCTGATGAGGCTGAGTACATCAGCC
The DNA here is from genome assembly GCA_035584735.1 of Pseudotriccus pelzelni. NCBI lineage: Eukaryota > Metazoa > Chordata > Aves > Passeriformes > Tyrannidae > Pseudotriccus > Pseudotriccus pelzelni. The sequence goes on from JAWMRA010000001.1 coordinate 76,335,555, forward strand.
TGTTTTGGCCAAGGGACTTGGCTTTGCAAGGGGTCTGGTCTTGTGTGAGAGGGCCAGTGGGGTGAAGGAAGGAAGTGGGTAGAAGTGCAGGACAGGGGCATGACTCTCTTCTCTTTCGGGGCCTATCCAGAGCAGGGAGAACATACGGAGGGGAACAGGTGTGCTGAGCCCCAACTCACATCCTCTCCATACGCGGGAATGCCAAAGAAATGTTGATTTACAACAAGAAATTAGGAAAAGGGAAAGTTAGTAAAAATAGATTTTTACCCTCAGCTGCTATTTTTAGGATAACTAGAGGTGAAATCTGCTGCTGCCCACTGTTTTGGGGAAGTAGGCTTACCTTCCCATGCACACGAGACATGTTGGTTGGGGTTGTGATTAAATACTGCATAATTGCCACTTACTAAAAGAGTTAGATGTTTTCATGGGAAAGACAGGGGAAAACAGACACACTGAACACCTACCACAAATTACAGGGAACGGGTGCCTGTGCACCTAGATGCAGAGAGTCAAGATCCACAGTCCATCTTGCTCAAATCCTCGTTTCCTAACCGGCAGAGGTGCATGGCAGTCGGGGGGCGATTTGGGCGTCCACTTGCCCGGAGAAGGAGCATCCCGGAGGGGAGAGGCGGCTCCCCGCCCGGTGCCGCTAGAGGTCACCGTCACAACGAGGGACCGGCCCCGAGGTACCGGCGGCGGGGACCCTGCATCCTGCCGGGACGGGGGGAAGGGGCCATCCCCCCCTTACGGCCATGGGGTTTCACTGTCTTAAGGGGCAAGCACCCATGTCCTGCCTTCGCAAACTCTCCGGGAAAGATTCGTTGGAGGGATTGGAGTTAAAATGGCTGATCAACGTAAAGGAGGGAGGGAGAAATCAAAGGTTTGTGCTTTTGAGAGCAAGGGCTTCTTGAATCACTTCGCTATACCTCTACTAGTCATTATTATAATAATTAACTATTTTAATAAATTCTAATTCTACTTATTAATTTAGAGAATACAAAAGCATTCAGATGGAAAGTGGGGGGTTTGGGGGTTTTTTTGGGTGGTTGGTTGGTTTTTGTTTTGTTTTGGGGTTTTTTTGTTTGGTTTTGGTTTGGGGGGGTGTCTTTTTGAGTTTCTGGAACTCCAGGCAGCTTTTGAAGTGTACAGTGTCCTATGCAAAACCTTCTCTACTATAGCCCTTGGACGCTGATTTTTTCTGAAAACTTCAGTGTCAAAAGTCTCCCACGCTGCACCTCCATCAAACAAATCCTCAAATCTTCACATTTCCTTACCTCCACCTGACAGCAAGGATGTGGGCAGAAATCAGGTCCCGGCCATAGCCAGGATTTACAGGAGCTGATGCACCAAAATCTTTTCCTTAAAATCTTTGCTTCTTACTGTGTATGAATTAAAGACATTTAAGGAAATGAGGTGTTAAACTTACCTGAGGGAAATACCTATGACTCCCCCAGAGCTTCCCCAGTCTCCTTCCTTGGATGTTTTCACTCCTGCCTGAAATTCAGGCCTCAGCCTCTTTGGGCACGGAGGGCTCTCATTTACATGCCTCAAGCGTTCCTGGGTAAGGTAACACTTAAAAGTAAGTAACCATCATGGTTTTAGCCAGGTTTCACTTTGAATTGCTGGCATACCTCAAAGCAAAACTGAGAAAAAGCTCTGGGCTAACTCAAGTTCTCAGACCTCGGACTGTGGCACACCTTTACTTAATGTGAAATTATTCAGAATCGATGCCGGCAGCTATGGCTCCCGTTAGAAACAAGACAAAACCCCCTCAATTTCAGCGGTTTCAGGATTTGTTTTTGTGGCTAGCCCCATATTTAGCTGAAGGAAATGCAATCACCACTGACATCAAGCAAACTCACTCTCACTTTCTACCCTCTCACACTATGCCAAGCCGCTGCTCTTGTGGCACTGCTTTTTGGGGAGGACCTGGACCTAAAGCCCTGCATTAGATTGGGAAATGGCACATGGCGAGGAGAACGGGGGGATTTTGGGCCAGTGGAAGGTGATGGGTGTATGGTGCCTGAGAGCAAAATGCAGTCAGCACAGTGTGGCTACCAAAAACATCTTTCCTCGTGAAAGCTGACCTACTGCAGGGCTGTGAGGGGGGTGCCCTCATGAGCTCTTCCTATCAAATTTCCCATAGAAAAATGGTTTTTATCTTGTGCTGCAAATGTTTGACGGAACTGTTTTGCCTTAATGCTGCCACTGTATGCAGATACCATAATGCTGGTGGGCAGCTTGGGGAAAGGCAAATTCTTCCCCTTTGCAGCTTGTAAAACAGGCACTGCTGCTTTTGTAACACCTCAACGGCCCCAACTTGTTTTATTTTACAGATAAGTCTCATTTTCACTAGGGAAAATTTAGTGCACCTGCAAGACCAGGTAGTCATAGATTTGGAAAATGGTTTGGGATGAAAGGAATCTTAAAAGTCATCTTGCCTCAACCCTCCTGGCCATAGGCAGAGGCACCTTCTGCTACAGCAGGTTGCTCAAAGTCCCATCAAACCTGGCCTTGAACACTTCTAGGGATGGGGCATCCATAGCTTCTCTTGGCAGCTTGTCCCAGTGTCTCACCACCCTCACAGTGAAAAATTTCTTCCTAATATTTAATCTAAAACTTCCCTCTTTCAGTTTAAAATTATTGTTCTATGACTACATGCCCTTGTAAAAAGGTCACCACACTCCTGGTTACCAGACACTTTCTCAGGTGCCAAGGCTTGAAGGAGAAGAGGGAGGAAGAGGTTCAGGGCCCTGCAGCGTGGAAGCCTCATCTGGGAGGATGCCACTGTAAAGTATTTATGGACCCTTATGCCCATCTGCTCTTGCAGTCTGAACGCCAGGGGCCAGAAGGCGTTTCCATGTACCCAAAGCGTTATCTGCATGTTCAGGAGTTGTGCAGGCACATTGTAACAACCTATGTTTGTACAGGCAGTCCCTTGGGCTTCTGCAGCCATCCAGCTGCTCGGCACCTCCTTGGTCCTGGCGTGAGACAGGGGAGTGAATATTGCTTCCTGGTAAACACAAGGGTGCTGGTGTACGTGCTCTGGTTTAATTTGTTCTCCGAGATGGTCCTCATTATACAAGGCAGGGTGTGGAGAGGAAGGAGGAAAGAAGCTGACGGAAGAAACACGCTACCAGAGGGCGGAGGGACTCTGGTTTCTGGAGGGCAACTAAGGGTATTACAGTGTTTTTAAAGGTCTCATCTGGCGTTAGAGCCCATGTGGTGTGGGAGAGCTCCACAGTTCACATCCAGAGTTCGTGGTTATGCCTTTCCTAAGGCATGGAGGAGATCTTGGTAGACAGGGCACATAAAGCCAAGGGAGGTGAAGTTTCCCATCAGTCTCAGCTGGAGCAGGTGCCACCTCAAGCACGGGACACTGTTTCCCTCACCTTGTAAGGAAATCTCCTACAGAGGCAGCAGAGAATCAATAAGAAAACCTCAGTAATAAATCCTGTGGTTCATTGGACAGAAATTACCAAAAGCCAGTGCAGCTTTACTGAGGTTTATGTCCATCTAATAAAATCTGCTTTCCATCTCCCCCTGGAAGCACGTGATCCCAGTGATTGAAAGCAGGCCAGGAGAAGTTGGAATGAAAACCCTGCTGTAGGTATGGGACAAACTGCAGGCAAGTTAGGTGCTGATTGAAGAACATAAACACTTGAACAGAAATCACAGGGTGAGCCAACGTGCTGGAAAAGCTATTGCTCATAGGAATCATAGGAGAAGGTGAACTTCAAACTGATAGAAGGCTCAGTCCAGCACCAGATGTCCAGGGAAGGCTCCTTCACATACCATTTGATGTAGAGGGGCGTCTGGGGACTAGTTCTTCAACCACTATTTAGGCAGAGCATGGATCTCAGTGTATTTCAGCCTTCTGTCATTTCTGGCTGCTCTGTTGACAACTGGCATGGTGAGGTCAAAGCACGGCAGAGATGAAGGCAGCTCAGATACTCTTTTTGTTATTCAGGCCTTAAGTGAAAATCTGGAAGACATATGTGTAGCCAGAAAGCAGGTACTTTGGGAAAACTTTTAAATGACAAGCTAGTTAGAAAAAATGTATAGTAAAATGATTTTGGACATCCAAGAAAAAACATTGTTTCCACAAGTGTTGTCTTTGTATTTTAGATAACAAACCCAAGAAATAAAAGTAATGGAACAGTGTTATTTTTTAATTTGGTGATCAAATGGTTAATCTTTACTAATATTATCAATGGCATGTTGGAAAAGGCTCCTGGTAAGACTTATTGCAGGCTTGCCTAACTTCTGATAAGAATTCACAAACAATGTTGATTTACAGAATTCAGTTAATTCAATTAAGAGGCAGGTTTTAAAGATCACAGACTGGCTTTCAACAAGGAAGTTAATCTTAGCAACTTCCTTAAATCAATTGCAAAACTAAACAGAAAAAATCAAAAGCTCCACTCAGAAATCCCCCGAACATTTTAAATTCTTCTTATTGCATCAATGTAAATTGCCTCAGTATTTAGGGCTTTTGAATCTACCCAGGAAAATTAAATTTATAGCATTTTTGCAGACTGTGGAATTTTGAAATATTTGATATTTTTGTGGTCTACAGCTTCCTCATGAGGGGAAGAGGAGGGGCAAGCACCTATCTCTTCTCTCTGGTACCAAGAGAATTAGGACCCAAGAGAATGGCCTGAAGCTGTGTCAGGGAATGATTAGGTTGGATATTAGGAAAAGTTTCTTCACTCAGAGGATGGTTGGACTCACCAAGAAAGTGGTCACAGCTCCAAGCCTGATGGAGTTCAAGAAGTGTTTGGTTTGATTCACATATGTGCAGAGCTGAGAGCTGGACTTTAATGATCCTTGTAGGTCCGTTCCAACTCAGGATATTCTATGATTCTATAAAAAGCACGACACAAATATTTCTTGAATGAAATCACTGGGTATGTGTGGGTGACATATAGGATCTCTGGACTCAACCCACTTTCACTGAGATGTCTGCAAAGCAGGTGTCTTCACATGAGAAAATAATTCAACTCTAATATTCAGACTCAGACCCTGGAGCTGAGAAAAGATAAATCTTCTGGGGCTTCCAGTGGATAAAAAAGTAGTGAAAAGTTACAGTCCGGTAGCCTGGGCAGTGAATTAGAAAACAGTACAGCTCTGTTCGCTATTATTTCTTAGATTTAGGACATAATCCTGCTCTGATTTAAGAGTTTTGCTATTGAATTCAGAGGGACCAGAATCAAGCACTTTGTCTGCTTCAGACCTGACCGCTTTATTTTGGAAATATAACTTTTTAAAGCACACACTTTTCTCTTAAAATGCTACAAAGTAAAGCAAGTAATTACATTAGGCTCTACCTGAAGCTCCAGAGAATTAATACAAAGGCTGCTTGGCTCTTGCCAGCTTGCACTATTACATTTTTACTAGCACCACATGCAGCACTACCGTACCTGCTTGTTTCACTTAGTAAAGTCATTGGGTTCTGTTTTGGGAGGTTTTTTTGTTCCTAAGGAACATGCAATATCCACAAACAAATGCTCCAGGGAGTGGGGAGCAGCTCGGAGGCCCATATGGTCTTAGTATCAAAGTAATCAGAGATGGAGCAGGTCTGTTCACTCAGCAACCCTGTCCTTTTTGCAAACATAGGAGAGTTGGCTCAAGAAAAGGTGCTCTTTTGGGTGGTTCCTGTTGTTTGCTGTCATGCAAGAAACTGTGAAGTGAGATTTCCAGTGTTATTTTCATCACCCCTGTAGCCTAAAATGAAAGGAGCTGTAAGGTAGGGACCTCGCAACTGGCTGCGTCAGCTTTGAGAAAAGCAGAAAAAGCTGATCCTGTGATTCCCATGTGACTAATTCCAATGCAGGAGAAGAACTGAATGCAAGTTATACATACAAGGCTTCACGTAAAGGCTAAAGTATCTGCTAAGGCAGAGGAAAGTTGATGAGGGATTTTTCACTGGACTTGAAAATACAGGGACGTCTTGCTGAAAGATGGGTTTTGAAGACCAAAGACTCTGCCAGTATGCCACTTTGTCACACACAAGTACGTTGAGATGTGACTACTACAGGGCACAACTGAGTGGAAGTCAGACATTGGTGACTTCAGGACACCAGCTAGCTAAGGCTGACAGGTTTGTTCACAAACTTGGGTCTAAGCCCCAGCATAGCCTAATGCACATTTGTAAGTGCTAGGCTGAGACCAGTCCTCATGAGACAGGATATGGCAGAGCTGTCTTCTGTCTCTGAGCAGGGGAACTGTCTGATGTCCCAAAGCGGGACATGCTTCTCCATTGCTCTGGGAAAAAGAACCACAGAGTCACAGAAATGTTGGTTGCCTGGGACTACTGGAGGTCACCTAGCCTAATCTTCTGTTGGAGCAGGACTACCACCACCATCATACCATTAAATCAGCCTTTATTCAGCCAAGTCATAAAAAGCCTTCAAGGAAGGAGCCACCATCACTCCTCTGGAGCATTTGATGGAAAAGGCTTTCCTAATGACAAGCCTGAACTTCCTGATCTGCCATGTGTGCCTGTCACCCTTTGTTATGTCCTCTGGCACTACCAAGAAGAGTTTGCCTCCGTCATCTTTGCTCTTCAGGCAGACACAGGCTGCTGTTCTATCACCCTTTGGGCTCCTCTTCACTGGGCAAAACAGGCCCAGCTCCCTCCACCTCTCTCTCACTGCATCCGCACTCCACACACTGGGCCATGGTGGCAGTCCTTAGCTGGACCTG
>JAWMRA010000001.1:76359409-76375018 GCA_035584735.1 Pseudotriccus pelzelni
CCCTGCCGCCGCTCCTCCTCGCCGCCGCCGCGCTCGCCGCCGCCGCCGCGCCCGCCGCCGCCTTCTACCTGCCGGGCCTGGCGCCCGTCAACTTCTGCGAGGCCGGCAAGGAGAAGCCCGAGTGCAAGGTGAGCCCGGGGTGCGCCGAGCGGAGGCCCCTGGGGCCGCCCGGGGTGCGGCGCGGCCCGGCCCGGGGGTTGTCCCCCAGCGCAGGGACTGCGTGATGCGGGTTGCCCGGAGCGTTCGCAGCCGCCCCGCGGTGCCGCACCGGGGGCTCCCGGCGGCGCCGGGGCTGCGGGGGCTCGGAGCGTGGTCCAGTTCCCGCTGTGCTCACAGGATACTTCGGGCGGGCAGAGACCTCTGGGGATCATCCAGCCCCACCGCCCGAGCAGGGTCACCTGGAGCAGGTGACACAGGAACGTGGCCGGGTGGGCTTGGAATGTCTCCAGAGAGGGAGACTCCACGACCCCCTTGGGCAGCCTGTTCCAGTGCTCTGCCGCCGTCAGTGTAAAGCGGTTCTTCCTCGTGTTGAGATGGAACTTCTTGTGTTTTAGTTTATGGTCATTGCTCATTGAAAAGGAAATTCATGAGACAGAGGAGCCAGGGAAGTGGTAGAGCTGCCGTCCTGACTCCTGGCTCAGCTCCGGCCCTGCTGGGAAGTGCCTGTGGTTCCTCCGAGGGAAGGAGAGAGCTGTCGGCTCACCCCGTGAGTTACGGCCACGCTGGGGAAGTAGGAAGCCCCGGACGGGCCGTTCATCCCTCGGCCCTTTGTAGGAAAGCTGCAGCAAGTAAAGAAGGTCGTGCCGGGGGTGTGTGATTCTTGGCAGGATCGAGCAGCCCATGGCTGCGAGCAGATAGCAAACCAGAGTAAGCATTCAGTGATGCTTTCGTTGCTCTGTCTTTCGGGCGGCCAGATCCTGAAGTGTAGGGGCTTCTAGGCCCCAGAGTCTCAGCTGAAGCTTAAACTTGGTTTTATGCCTGCAGAAGTGAGAAGAAAAGTTCACATAACCAAATTATTTGTTTAGTGGATGTCACTGGGTTAGGTGTCTGTAGCTTAAAATAGTTTTTGCTCCTTTGGAGTACCTTTTGAAGCTTTTTGCTGCTGCTGTGATGGAGATTACACCGGGCTGCGCTTTAGTACTTGAATGAGAAGGTTCAAGACCAATCAATCAGTTTAACAATCCATGGTCTTACTGCTGTGGAAAGTGGCGTCTTGCACTTTCTGAGCTCTCAGCTCCTGCAGTACAGGAAACACTGGACTGCGATTCTCCAGAATATGAGCCTGTTTAAACTGTATGCCATTGGTAAATGTGCTGACTTTATCCATTTGCTGTCCTGAATCAACAGAGCAGGTAATAAGCCAAACATGTAATGAAGGTGCTTTGGCTGCAGTAGTAAAACATTCTATGGACATTCTTTTCTAGGACCATAGAAATGGTGAGACCTCGGGAGGTCACATATTGCAGCCTCATGCATGAAGCACAACTGTTGTAAACATTAGATCTGCTCAGCTTTGTTTAAGCCAGCCTTGGTAACATCCAAGCATGCTGCATCCATGTCCCCCCTGGGTGACCTATTATAGTGCTGCAGTACCCTCGTAAGGAATGTTTTTTCTTCAAATACAGGCTAAGACTTTCAGGCTGTAGTTTGTATTTTTTCACAACATCCTCGAAAAACATTGCTATGTTTGGATTATTCCTGTTTTAAGCTTATAGTAGAAAGATTTATTTTTTTAAGTCAAGTAAACCGAGGTGCCTACTGTCTTTTGTGACCAGCCTGAGTCACATATTGGGTGACCTTTCTCAGATGCCTTTGCATTTTTATCCCTCATATAATATGTACAAAATGTTTGTCTCCTCCTGAGCATTTGCCATTTAATAAATGTGAATTGAGGTACTTGGGTAATGTAAATGTGCTGTCACTGGGCAGCTGAGTACCCCAACAGGTGTAATACTGCAAAAATTGGCTACCTCTTATCAATTTGCATACTAAGTGAAACATAGGCATATGGAGAAGTCTAAATCACTCGTCACATCCAGTTCTCTCCACGTACTCTGCAACAGAATGTAGTCTGGTGAGGAGAAACAATATGTGGTCATGTAATTGCTATATCATAATATTTATGTAAGTGAATAAAACTGAGCTTTCCTCGACACCCATCTGTTTTTTACATGTTCCCACGAAGTTCTTGCAGTTGTCACTGTTGATTGCAATGTCAGTAATAGTAGTGAATTTTTCTTTGCCTTGAGGACTGAAATCCACATACCAGATCTCTAAATGATGCTCTTTGTCTATTATGGTCCCTGTGGATGTCCTGTCCTGTGTTGGTGAGAAGGGATGGGATGCTGTTAATGGCACTTGTAGGTAGCAGCACAAGAGTGATGAGACTCATGACTTTTCTCCCTTCCTCCAAGTTGCCTGCTAATCTGCTTGGTCAAACTCAGTTTGGCTACTTTTTGTGGTTTGGGATGGGATATCATCACAAATGGAATGTGATCTGTGCAGGTTGAAATGGTAGTTCTTGCCTGAAGTTTAAGAATCCTTACTCAGTTTAAAAAAATACCGATGGCTCCAAAGGATACTTGCCTTAGTAAGGGAAACTGTTTATCAAAGATGCTGATCTGTAGGAATGCAAATACTTCTTATGAAAAATTGGAGCATTCAGGTAAATCCTCTCCAATGAAAAACAGCTAATCGGAGGCCATGGTTCTGTGACCAGCTGAGGCAGTCTAATTCCCTGCTGCTGGGAGTGAGGGATTTCATTGCTGTCTTCCCCTGGGCAATGCGTTCCTGCCCCCTGCGCTGACCCAGCTGTGTTACTTGTTATATCCTTTTTTGAGCTTATTAACATGTCAGGAAAGTATCCAACTTTTTGCCAGTCCAGCGTTTTGCAGAGCTAGGAAGTTGACGTGGCTCACAGAATTAAGCCAAGTGTGCACTACCCAGAGGTGAGCAGCAAGTCTGCATGGCTTAGAGGGGGGGAAAGAGGAGCCGTAAGGTGTGTCTTCATTTACCGGGACAACGTAAGAGCTCACAGCTGCCTACCTCTCACAGAGCTGCATCCTGACTTGCACAAGAACAGCTAAGGTATATTGGTAAAATACAGTACCTAACTGAAGTATCTGAGCTGCACACTGAAGTGAACAATTCTTTTTTTTTTTTTCTTTCCTACAGAATTTCTTGGTTTGTCTAAACTTAAGCAAATTTTCATAGGGACGAAAAGTTGGTGAAAAAATAGATGACTTGCTGTTGAAGGGGAGAGGTCTTGTTCTTGAGGGCACTTGTCTTCCTTTTGCTCTTCACCTCTTGATTACACAGTAAGACAGGTCAACTTGTGTTCTGGTTTAACCCCAGCTGGTAACTAAGAACTACACAGCTGCTGTCTTACTCCCCGCTGCCTCTGGTGGGATGAGGAGAATTGAGGGGGAAAAAAGTAAAAACTTGTGGGTTGAAATAAGTAGAGTTTAATAATTGAAACAAAATAAAATAAGCTAATAATACTAATTATAATAATATCCATGATAATAGCAATAATTACTTTAATGAAAAGGTGAAAGACAGGGAGAGCAATAAAACCCAGGAGAAACAAGTGATGCACAGTACAGTTGCTGACCACACACTGACCAATGGCCAGCCTGTCCCTGAGGACGAATCTCTGGCTCCTGGCCAACTCTCCCCATTTTATATACTGAACATGATGTTCTATGATATGGAACAGCCCTTTGGCCAGTGCAGGTCAGCTTTTTTTGGCCATGCTTCCTCCTGGTAACTTGTGCACTTCCTCGCTGGCAGAGCATGAGAAACTGAAAAGCCCTTAGGCACAACTAAAACATCAGGGTGTTACCAACATTACGCTCATATTGAATCCAAAACGCAGCACTGTAACAGCTGCTAGGAAGAAAATTAGTTATCCCATCTGAAATGAGGAATTGCTGTGCTACTAGTAACTGTTCTTTAAAAGTTTTGGGGGTAAGTCTTTTGACTTTTTAGCCAGCTGAACTGATTTACTGTGCAAGCAGATAACTGCCAAAACCAGTGTAAGATAAACACTTAAAATGCATTGAGACTGTGGGGCTAGAATAAGGGATGGGATTTTGAGACTAAGAGGGAAGAGTGAAAGACCTCTCCCTTTCCATAGCAGCAGGCTTCCCCATCTGTAATTAATGTGTGTAGGCCAAAATAGTCAGAAACCAGAGCAGACTGAATTTCAGGTTCTTACTCAAGATTTGGTAGACTGACTGAAAAACCTTTCTAAGAAACTAAATCTTTGTCTTCTCTTTGGAAAGAGCTTCTGTTGAAACTTAAAGTGGTGTATCAATCTGAAAAGACTGTTTAAATTCTCATAGGTCAATTTTCAGCTGTAAAACAGAGATAAAATTATTTACTACATAGATAAAATTGCCAAGTACCTTAATTACAGGAAGAAGTACTGATCTTATCTGTACTTTTAGTCATGTTCTTTTAAGACTCTTATTACACAAAAGTTCTGGTGATAACTAATATAGCTCTAACGTGGTACATAAAACACTGGCAACTGTGCTAACTATATTATTTTTGTGCATGATTTCTTGCTGTCTTGTTGTTTGAGTGGTTGTTAGCCCTAAAGTGGGTTTGTCATGTGGTCACTGCTTTTGTGATTTTTTGTGGTTTTACTTATGCTCTCAGAAGATACAGTTCATTACACTTCCAAGATGTGCAATCACACGTCTCACATTTCTAGCTTTCCTTTTATCTTATTCAAACAAATCTATTTTTATATATCCATGAGAATTGAAGGAGTGCTTTAATATAACTGCTGATTGTCTCTACTCTTTCAGTCTGGAATCGAGCTGTTTGTGAACAGGCTTGACTCTGTAGAGTCTGTCCTTCCCTATGAATATACCGCGTAAGTATATTATTCTGTTTATGTTGTTTTAATTGTTTGTTATTGCAAAAAGACGGATTTAATTTATCTGAAAGTGTTATCTGTCTTGCTACAGTCATTTGCCTCTGAGGATGCCTATTTATTTTGATAACATAAGTTGCATAAATAGAAATATCGGTGAGTAGATGGGTGTCAGTAAGATAAACAGAAATTGGACTTTTTGAAAAAAGTATGCTACTGAATTATTAACGTCATTGCATTGCTTCCTTCTTCTCATTTGTCTTTGCTCTTACTTTAGAAGTAGTGCATGGATTCATAGGCCCTCATGTAGATTGAATCATTGCTTGAGTGTAACTTAATATTAAAGTGTGTGTGTGTGTGTATATATTTATAGTATTCGCTTTTCTGTATTAGTTGTCATTTTGTAGATCAAAGTATGAGTGCTGTCTTTAGTAGCCTGTAGCCAGATGAATTAAAGTGGTAATGAGGTGCGAACATCCCATCAATTATCTTAATGAGGTGTTAAATGTTTTCTTGGTACACATCATAGGAGCAAACAAAATGTATCAGTGCCTGATACAAGTATGTAAAGTTTTTGCTTCAAAGAGCATTTTGACTGTTAATATTGAAGAGATTAAACGCCAATTATATCTATACTTTAGTGAACACAAATATGATATACTTAAAAATAGACTGGAAAAAACTTGGAGGATGTGCTATAAAATGTGTTGGTGAATAAAATTGCAACAACCTGTTTAATAGTGTTTGTTGTAAAGGAGCTGTCTGTGTATTATCACCTCCCCTGCCTGCCCTAAGAATCTGGCCTGCATGCTTTTTTCTCACAGTCATCATGAATCTCTATGTAAAGGTTTAAAGCTTGGCTAAAATCCCTATTCAAATAGGAAACTCTAATTACTCAAGGAAACTTTTATGCTACGCTATTTGAAATAGCTGATTATGAGATTTGATTGGTGGTTCTGTTTTGTTTGGTTTATTTTCAAACCGTGAGTGTGATTTTCACACTTTGCTTTACAGTATAAGGAAGAAACTGTTGTCTAAAGGAAGGCTGTATAGTTCCTTTACTTGTGATGAAGGTGCTGATTAGGGAACATTATTTGCAGCTGAGAATATTTCATTAATTTTTGTATCTTTTCTCTAATGCAGGTTTGATTTCTGTCAAGCAGAAGGAAAGAAACGTCCTTCTGAAAACCTTGGCCAAGTATTGTTTGGAGAGAGGATAGAACCGTCTCCTTACAGGGTGTGTTTACACCCCCCTTACAGGGGTGTTTGGTAATGTTCAAATGTAACCAGAGGAGATAAGATCTTCAAGAACGTTTTCAGGGGGGCTTTATCTGAAAGACCTTCAAAATCTGAAATTCCACATAATAGAAATCTCTCAGTTTAATCTAATTTTAACTATGTACTTTGCACTATGGAGTTGTAGGCTGAAATAGTGCAGAGGTTGTCTTTTCTCTTTGGAACTGGACAAAACCTGATTATTGCTCCTCAGCACTCCTATTTCTTGGAACCATATCTGAAAATGCTGGATCAGTAAAATGGAAGAATTAGAAATGGTGTTAGCCAGCCTGTCTTTTCTGGTGACTGAAGCTCTCATGTTCTCTCCTACAGGTAGTAAGAGAGAAAGTTATCAATTGAAGCTGCCTGTGACAGCATTGCTGCTGTAAGGTCAAATGACTTGTCTGGTAAATCATGGCAGAAAACATGTTTTACTCAGTACCATGAGCTCTTGGTGCAGGGCTTCTACAATGAGCACAAGAGGGATTTATAGCACACATCAATATAGAAACCTCCTATGCAGGGTTAATATACCTAGTCTTGGTAATTTGTTAGGTGTTTTTATTATAATAGTATAGGCAATTAAATGCATAGGGGAAATTGTTACATACTGAAATAAGACAAAATTTGTTACAACCTTATTGCTTATATGTCTTTCATTCTTCCTAGTTCACGTTCAACAAGAAGGAGACATGTAAATCTGTTTGTACAAAAACATACGATACCACGAAGCCGGAAGACAAACAGAAATTAGACTTTTTGAAAAAAAGTATGCTACTGAATTATCAACATCATTGGTAAGTTGGTATCAAAATTCATATATTGGTTAGTCTAGTATGTTGGTGATAAATTAATTTAGTTTATAACTTTTTATTTGCAAGTTAATACAGATTTAACACTAGGTATTTGCACTGAATATATTCCCCTTCTGGTTTTGCAGATGTTGTTTGTTCCCTCCATAAAAATTCTTCCTTTACCTGGAGGATAAACACCAGGCATAATGGAAATGAATCTGTTTTCGAACACAAAGCTTTGTGCTTACTGTAAAATACTATTTCTTTGCATCTGTATGTGTAGAATTTAGTTCTGCTTTAGCTTGAGAAAAGTCTTAAGGGACTTTTATTCTGTTGCTGTGTTGTCTTTGTTTTCCTTGAGAGCCTTTGGACTCCCCTTCAAACATTGTGTCTAGGAAACAGGATCAGTGGTTCCGAAAGAGTTTTATGCAATGTTTGTTTGTCTTCTAGGATATGAAAGGGAAAAGTAGACAGTGAAAATTTAATTAATGAAATCATCTTGAGGAACTCATAAACACTTGGTCCTTTCCTGTTCTCTGTCTGAGTCTCTCTGTAACCATCTGAATCACTTTGGAGCCTGCTGGGGCTCTGTTTTTGCTTGGACATTGAGGTCCTCTTACCGTGGTCGTTAAGGGTGGGGCAAGGCTGAGTGTGTGTGCTGAATCTCATGCAGATTTCCAGTTGGGACGTAGCCATGCGCTCTGCACCCACGTCCAAGAGCTGCGAAATGTTTACCAGCAGGCTCTGTGGTGACGTTGGAAATACTCAGCCACACTATCGGTGTTTGTTTAGTGCGTTGCGTGTTGGTGTGCTCTGCTAACAGCAGCCTTCAGGTGCAAGGATAGAAGGAACAACTTGGGCATAAGTTCCTGTGGCATGTTTTTGCAAGGAATACATAAGCATCATTAACCAGTGTTGCCCATAGGTATGCCCTGATTCCAGATATGTGCTCCCTGCTTCTCTGGAGCAAACATTTCAGTCTTCATCTAATTAGATTAAAACCATCTGCATATATTAGTAAAAATGCAGGTGAAATGTTGAATGTTGCCACTGTCATTAACTTTTCTGTTATGTCACATGCCGTTTATTCAATTTTGTGACAGCCACTCATGCTGGAAAGGCAGCAAGTGCGTTTTCTACTGCTCTTGGGAACTGATATGGGATGTAAATATTTCTGGGAATCTCTTGAAATTAGTTCTAGTAGGAAGTTGATAGATTCAGTCGGAAGGGTTCACAGGCACTAGTGATATGTTTGGGTAGGTAAGCGAAGAAATAATAAAGAAACCCTGAAAGATACAGCTACTTTTGCAGGGATTTGAAGTGTAAATGGCTAATGCTGAAATAAGTAGAGCTTCAAACATGCTAGGCTTGGTTATATTCCTGTTAAATACTGCATATATTTATAATATTTACACCACTTTGAATTTTAGTGATGCATGTGGGTCTGGCATAAAGCTTCAACTTTAAAAGTTTGTGTATGTCTTGGTTTATAAATTAAAAATACTTTCCCAAAGCTATGATATTTGAAAGAAATTAATCTTTTTAGGAAAACCCATAGCTTAAGCTGATAGAAACTGAAACAGAACTTTGTAAAACTAGTCATGCAGAAAATTCTTCAGACGGTTTGGCGGTTTTCCCCCCATAGATTAAATTGTTTTACAGATATATTTAGTGTATTTAAGTAGTATTTTTACCCAGTATAGGTAACTTGATATGACTGAGATTTAAGTAAGATATAGTTCTGTTTTTCAGTGTGAAATCTTCCCTTGAAATTTAGGGTATTTCTGGTATTCTTAGTCCTTTTAATGGCATCTGTACTATGATTTTTTTTTTTTGATAGGCCCACTGCCCTAACATTTTAGAACCAGTGACATGAAAAATCCCTGTTTATGGCTGTTAGTCCTCCTTAGTCGTAGCTTCACAAAGTGGCAGTGGCTGGATTTTGTGAATAATGATGAATGCTCCAGGAGTATGGTACAGAGGTATGTTGAACAGGGATCAACAAGGTAGCATAAGCAAGGATTTAATAGAGGTTTATTATCCAGCTTCAATTTATCATGAAATTCCTGGGGAACACAGATGGTGCAAAGTACTTTTAAGGTTTTAAAAGCCACTTAATAAGATTAGGAATTGACAGACTGAATTGGACTCAACAGCTATGCTGATATCTTGGCTGACAATGTTCATCACCAGATGTTCTTGAGAGGCATATAAGAGCACTGTTGAATAGCATATTTGCTCCACATGTATAATCTCTTCAAGTCATTTTAAATTTGAAGATTAACTGTGAAAAATGATTTACTGCTTAAACTATCAATTTGTTCCAGCATTGCTGCTTGAAGGCAGCTCAGTATGTCTGCTGCAGAAGATGCAAAGGAAAGCCTTTTACCCCAGCCAGATTTACTTGCAATATATTAATGTTTTACCTGGTTTTGATTGTGAAATTAAAATACTAACAGAAGCAAGAGTTCTCTCTAGCATATATTATGAAAGCAAAATTTCAAATATATAATCGTAGAATTGTTTAGGTTGGAAAAGACCTTTAAGATCACTGAGTCCAGCTGTGTGATGGGTTGACCCTTGCAGTTTTTTATCCCCTTCTTAAATCTGTTTCCCAGAGGTGCTGCCATAGTCGCTTAAGGGTAACCCAGAGGTGCTGCCACTCAGCCTTGGCCAGTGGCAGGTCCATCTTGGAGCCAGCTGGCACTGACTCTGTCAGACATGGGGAAAGGTTCGGGCAGCTTCTCACTGAAACCCACCTCTATCCCCCTGCAACTAAAATCTTGCCACACAAACGCAATACAAACATTAACCTAACACCACCAAGTACACCACTAAACCATGTCCCAGAGTACCACATCTGTGTGTCTTCTAAATACTTCCAGGGTTGATGACTCTAGCAGTTCCCTGGGCAACCTGTTCCAATGCCTGCCCACCCCTTCAGTGAAGAAATTTTTCCTGATATCCAGTCTAATCCCATGGCACGACTTGAGGCAATTTCCTGTTGTCCTGTTACTTGTTACTTGGGAGAAGAGACCAGCCCTGCCTTGAATATAATTTCAGGTAGTTGTATAGAGGTATAAGGTCTCCCCTGAGTCTTCTTGTCTCCAAACTAAACACGCCCAGCTCTGTCAGCTGCTCCTCCTAAGCCTACACTCCAGACCCTTCACCAGCTCCATTGCCTTTCTCTGTACATGCTCCATCACCTCAATGTCCTCCTTGTAGTGAGGGGCCCAGAACTGGATGCAGGATTCAAGGTGTAGCCTCACCAGTGCCAAGTACAGGGGAAGAATTACTGCCGTAGTCCTGCTGGCCACACTATTTCTGACACAGAGCTAGGATGCCATTGGCCTTTGTGGCCACGTGGGCACACTGTTGTTTTATGTTCAGCCACTGTCAATCAGCACCCCCAGGTCCTTTTCCACCAGGCTGCTCTCCAGCCACTCTGCCCCCAGCCTGTAGGACTGCCTGGGGTTGCTGTGACCCAGGTGTGGGACCCAAGCGCTTGGCCTTGTTGAACCTCATACAGTACGGTCCAAATGTAATCAGTCTGCATCTGGAATGGCTCCTAATTAGCACCTTAATTGTACACTTTAGTAGCATGGTGAAGTTAGGAACTGGTTGGTGCTGCCGCTGCTTGTGGCTGTGATAGTCTTTGGAATCTCCTGAGAATCTGGAAACTCTGTTTTTGTAGGGCGTCTTCACCTTTTCTATTGTGTCAGGATAAGCCAAGAACAGTGCTACTTATTTCTGCTGGGTAGCTAGTGGTAGGGATAATGGAGATCTCTCTCTGTTGTGTGAACAAAGGCACGTAGTATTCTTTACCCGCATCTGTTGAGGTGCTTTAAAAAGTAGTCCTACTTTAGAGACTGTTCCAGTATGCAAGAGACTAAATAGTTCTTTGTTTATGTTGTCTACAGTCATAATTCCTGTGTTTAATTAGATATTCAGACATATTGAGGTATTATCAGGTAGCTGTTAACATTAATAGCCTAGTGGTTATAATGATGAGTGGTTGTAAAGATACTCAGTTGCATGGTAAGTTCTTTTTACAAAAGAATCCATGGTGTTAAGTTTTGGTGGGATGTCCTTTTTTTGGTTTAGTGATACACAAAAAATGGCAGTTGTCTCATGTCTTCATGTGTGAAGTTTATTAATATACCTTTAAAAACATACCTTGGGCAATTAATGTATGCAGATACTGAATTTAAATCTTCTTTGCATGACTTATTTTGAGCATTTAGCTTTCAAGTAGTTAAAACACTTCATAAGATAAAGGAACAGGTTTGGGGTTTTTTAATAGCTCCTTTTACAGAGGGACAGGATACCATGTTGCGTATCTTTATCAACATTTAAAAGTTTGTTTTTGTTTTGACATATGTACTGTTTGTAGCATGTTGGATATTGTTTGTATCTTATTGTCTTACAATTTTCTGCAACTCCTTATGAGGGTGTGGGATTCCTCCACAAATTTTTAATTGAAACTGAAGTGTAAACCTGCTGGGCTGAGGACTTCTAGGTAATATTAGAAAAAGATTTTTCACCTGGAGGGTGGTTGGGCACTGGAACAGGCTCCTCAGGGAAGTGGTCCTGTGCAGGGCCAGGAGTTGGACTCGATTAACCTTGTGGATCCCTTCCAACTCATCATATTCTGTGATTCTGTAATAAGAGTATAAATCTTGTGAGGCAGAAATATAAAAGGAGCAGGTTTGAAAGTATTTCCCCAGTTGCTCAATGCTTTACAATTTTTTGCTCATGCAAATCAACTTGTTAAAATATTCCTTATTCTTGAGTACCTACAACTGAGGTTAATTGTCAGGAATTTACCTAAGTAGCAAAAGGAAAAAAAGTTTAAGGAGTGCCATGAAAAATGTATTTTTCAATGGAAGAGCAATGAGGAAGCTGGAGAATGAATAATATGTGGTGTATGGGGTTTTTTCAATTTTGTGTTTTGTCTTAAACTTGAAATAAATTTTAGCTGGTTTAGTAATGATTTTGGCCATTTTTTAATGACAAAAGAATGACATGTTAGATTGTTGTGACTTTGGGGTGGGGGAGTTTTCTGCCTGGGTTGTTTCTGTAAGGGGACTTCAGAAAAGAGTCCAGTGAATAGAATAGTTTCAGTTGAAGACCTACATGCTCGTAACTTGTTTGGAAATTGGATTGGTAATCAGTGGAATTCCATGGGTTAAGATGTGAAAGAAGTATTAGTCTTGTAGTTAATTTGCCAATAATGAATGTTAGCAAAGTTTGATTAAGGTTAGTCTGGTGTTGTTTCCATTACACTGTGTATTTTCAAAAATAGTCACATGTCACTCTGCCATTTACAGGATTGTGGACAACATGCCTGTGACCTGGTGTTATGATGTGGAAGATGGCCAGAGGTTCTGCAATCCTGGTTTTCCTATTGGCTGTTACATTACAGAAGATGGCCGTCCAAAAGATGCCTGTGTTATTAACGTATGTTTATGCAATTATATATTTTTTAATATCCCCTTTTTACTAATTTAAAGACTGGCATTTCTCCTGTGTGTGTTTCTATGGTGAGTCCTTGCTATCGTAAGAACCCACGTGGCCCAAAACCAAAGACAACAGTTTCTGCAATTTCCAATTTTGTTTCCTTGCCTCCATAATAAATTGGTTTCAGAGGCTCTGTATGACTGGATGAATTTATGATCAAATATGTAATCTGTTGGTATTCTTTTAATCTTATTTAAATACTTGCTTTTAATAAAAGGAGAATAAGCTTTGAAGAGGTAACTGAAGGACTGTAGATGAACATTTATAAAACTATTTTTATAACTAGGGTAGAAAGGGTGGGGATAGAACCCTTAAGAGGTACTAACTGAGCGTCAGTAGACATAGCTGTTAAATCACAGCTCATGATTTAATAACCTATTTAACTGACTAAATTCAAGGCAATGTTTCCCTTCACCCGAGATTTGAATTCAGAATTCCTGGCTGCGGCATGCGGTTCATCCCTGTCCATCTTTGGTTGTGGTTCAAAGTGGTTCTGTCACAAAGCATTTATTTGCATTGTTTGTCTTGGAACGTTCTGTTTAAGTTGTCACAGTTATCTGTCCAGCTACCTAAATACAACAGGACATCTTCAGTTACAGAAATATATTTTATAAATACATTAATTTTTCTACTTTTCACATGTAGTAGACTGATCTTAGCATTAACTTTTCTGGCTTGTCTTTTTAATGCAAGGATGCACTTTAATGTCTTTGTATTCACAGGCCTTCACGTTCATATTGTAGGAGAACTTGACAGAAAACTGTATGCAATCTGTGTTATGTACGTTTCTGTCTAAGGCTTTTAGATGTCTATCTTTTTGATTGTTTAACATCATCTTTTATCATTGCAGTCAGAATTCCATGATAAAGATACCTTTTATATTTTCAACCACGTTGACATAAAAATATATTACCATGTTGTGGAAAATGAAGCTCTAGGAGCAAGACTAGTTGCTGCTAAACTTGAACCAAAAAGGTTAGTATTCGGAATTAATTTGTCATCAAAAAGTGATCAATCCCAGGGTACTTGCTTTGATCTGGGGACCTCCTGGGAGTCAGAAATTTTTTCAGATGCGTGACCTGTAGATTAGATGTATTGTAATGTAGGACACTGCAATGTGATTTTGTTCTGAATTCCATGGATCTTGGTGAACTGTTTCCTGTTTGGGCCAAGAGAAGATAAAATAAAACCTGGAAGTATTGGAGGGGTGTGGGATGTGTGTATTGCATGTAGAACCCTCATTGCCCAACTGGGTGACATTCTGTCTTGTATTGGATACTCCACCAGTGCCTGATGGAAGTGGAATTGGAGTGCAACGTTTCATGAGTCTTCAGCAATCAGGATTTGAATAGAACAATTTCACAGATGCACTCCTCACTTGTTCTGGTGTCTTATGTGGCGTTTGCAAAACTGATGTCTGTTTTATTATTTCTTAGCATGTTGTTTTTCTTTTCGTGGTATAACAACTTGTTGCATTGTTGGTTCAATTGAAAGTATTTTTTTCTGACAGAAGCTAGTAATTCTGGTGTTGTAACTTTTTGAGTGTTTTGGAGTTCTTAGCAGTACTCAGACCTGTTTCATTTTTGGCACGGTGCTTTAGAGACTGTGCTCTCTATATTTTTCATTTTAGGAGAGACAACTCTTGTTTAAAAAGTTCAAGTTTCAAAAAGTCCTCAGCTTGTGGTACCTTCCTTATGAGTCCTGAAGTTTATGAGACATTAAGAACAGTTTCCATATTTAGGGGAAGAATGATTGATACGCTTTTGTAAGATGAATGAATTCTTTTTTAAGGGTGTTGTCAGTGTGAAACAGCTTTCATTTTGTTTGTTTTCTTCCTGCAGTTACAAGCACACTAATCCAGACAACCCCGATTGCTCAGGAGTACCTATGGATATAAGTAATAAGGCTAGTGGAGAAGTAAAAATTGCTTATACATACTCAGTTTCTTTTCAAGTGAGTAGTAAGATTTCTCTGGTAGTTACCTCTTAAAATCATGCATTAATACTCTGAATTACAAAGATGGACAATTAAAATTAGCTCAAAATAGTAAATTTGTAGTTTTAAAACTTTATTTGAACTGGAATGTCAGAAGTGGCTTGGGATTGAACCACATGCTTTACAGTTTGCATACAACCCCACACAGATTGAATGTGAAACATATATGGTTTTTAAAAGAATCACATTCCCATGTTTACCTAGCTTTTCTGGTAGATTATTTTTCAATCCAGACTCTTAAATCTGAGAAACTGTGTGTTTCATCAAATTACTCTTGTATGTAGGTTGAAGCTGATTATTTTCTGCTCTCCTGATGCAAAAGTCTTCTTCTTTCTAAGGTCTTATTCCCACGGAAAACTACGAAAGAGTAGGAAGCTGGTATTCTTTGTTCTGCTACTCTTTATTGAGAAGCAGAGGAGCAGTATATCAGGCAACTGCAGGGGAGCAGCGATACTTGAATATGTCTTATTCTGGTGACAAATAAGAGAGGAGTTCTTTGCTGGTTTTCCTTTTTTTTTTAAATGGGGTTTCCTGGACAAACTGTTTCCTAAAATTTTGTACTCTTAACCTAAGACTAAATTCAAAATGCAATAAATGGTATAAGAAGTATACTCCGAAGGGATTATACTATGTATGATGTAATAATTGTATTTTGAGAAATTTTATCAGTTATGATACTGAAATGAATTTGTATACTGAAAAGCAAGTATTTCTGAAAACCTCTGAGAAGTTAGTAATTAAAAATGACCTTAGCTTCATGCTATTATATTGTTTTTCCTTAAAAAATGGCATGCCCAGCTTATGTGTGTATGTTGCTGTGCACAATGTTACATCAGTTGGAAGCAGTCTTCTGAAATTCTGTTGTGTTGGCAAATCGGGTCATCTCAGTAAGACAACAAAAAGGCAGTGTAGGTATGATGAAAAATGCAGTTATATCTTAGAATCATTTATACTGCTTTAGAAACTTGTTGCTTGCTTTGAGACCTAGTTTTATTACCTCAGTGAACCAGACATTTGACCTTGGCTAAATTTTTTAACCTACTATTTTTTATTTTTTTTTATTTTTTATTTTTTTTTTATATTTTCAAGGGAGCCCCTGGTGGCCTAGTGGTTAGATCGCAGCACCTTCACCGCCAAGGC
>JAWMRA010000001.1:76375118-76597680 GCA_035584735.1 Pseudotriccus pelzelni
TGGGCTCAGTTCCGCGCACACTGTGTCTCACCTAAAAAATCCAATGCGCAGGCTGGAAGGCGTAAAGACCTTCCCCGGTTCTTCGTTCACGAAGACTGGCCGTTTACTTTACTTACTTTTATATTTTCAAAAACTGACTTTTCTGGAAAGTGCTCTTGCATAAATTACTGAAATAACATACTGTCAGAAAGATGCCTAGCCAATCTTACTACTTGATAGTAGTGTTTGTGGTTTGCTTAATAGCAATCTTCAGGTTAATCAGCACTGTCTATTCCTTTTTTCATGTTTACTCTACAAAATAAAACAGAAAAATGCTCTTTTTGAAGTGTTTATGATTGATGGTTGAAATGCCTGAAGGAATAATTTGTTTCCCTCTCCTAACAGTGTAAGTTCTGTAGTATTGTCTCCCCATCTGTGTTGCAGTAAAAGCTGTTTGTAAGAGGATTGATAGTTGGTACTGAAATGAGGTTGTATGAAAGCAAAGGATAATTTGGACAGACCACTACCTAGAGAGTGAAGTGTTATGCTGGAAACTGTATAGCATAGCTTAGTTTCTAAACGTGTGGACTTACATATGCTAAAAATGCATGTTCTTTTATTATTCTGCTGGTCATATGAATTCCAGTTGAACTCATATAATTCTTGAAGAGATGAAGCAGAATTAAATTAATTTGATAGGCCTTTATGTCTTAAGAAGACAGGTGCTAAAATTCAGAAAATATTTTGGTTTTGATTCTATGGTCAAATCTTATGTTTCTTATAGGTAGTTATTACTAAACTATTTTAGGCATGGAGCACTGAATTCAGTTAGTCACAAGATTTAAGATTGCTCTGCATGAACATCAGCTTGTAAATGTACAAGTGAGATACTGAGTGTATCTGAAGCTCACGTGTTTACTCTTTCAGGAAGAAAAAAGTATCAGGTGGGCATCAAGATGGGATTATATTTTGGAATCCATGCCTCACACTCACATCCAGTGGTTTAGGTGAGAAGAAAACTTGCCTTCAAGTGTACTGTACTGAAGTGTTTACACTGCAGTTTGAATGATTTTTTTTCTTTTCTTTTTAAATTCAGTATTATGAATTCTTTGGTGATTGTCCTCTTTCTGTCCGGAATGGTAGCTATGATTATGTTGAGGACACTGCATAAGGACATAGCAAGATACAATCAGATGGATTCCACTGTAAGTCTAAAATGTACCTCCTAAAATTTACTTGGAATGTAATTTTTCCAGCTAAATGTAACATAGCTGTAACAAGCTATTTAAATGGCAATCTACCGTATTAAAATAAGTGTATTTCTTTTACAGGAAGATGCACAAGAAGAATTTGGCTGGAAACTGGTTCATGGGGATATTTTCAGGCCCCCAAGAAAAGGAATGCTGTTGTCTGTTTTTCTAGGCTCTGGCACACAGATCTTAATAATGACTTTTGTTACCCTGTGTAAGTAATCAAGTGGAGAGGAATTAGTTGAATACAGGTGATTTTTCACTGCTAGTTGTGTGGTACTAGTAAGAATAGCAGTCTATTTTTTTCTAGAAATTTCTTAGAAGTCATTAAAAACACCTGAGCTGATATAGTAGACATGTAACTTAGTATACACAGATTTTAAGATAACTGATGTACTGGTTTTAAGTTACAGACACTTTCTACAGCTGTGCATCTCTATTTCACAGTTTTTGCCTGCCTGGGATTTTTGTCACCTGCAAACAGGGGAGCTCTAATGACCTGTGCTGTAGTTTTGTGGGTACTGCTTGGAACTCCAGCTGGTTATGTTGCTGCCAGATTCTACAAATGTAAGTAAAAGTCATTGAAAATGACAGGGCTTAAGTTGATTAAAGTAAATTATCGTCACAGAACTGATTTTTATTGTGCAGCATTGTTTGTAGTTTCCCTTAGGGCAAATTGGAGAAATGTACTTACCATAATAGCAGAAAACACATATAGAACACTAACATGGTTACACTCTTTGGATGTAAGCATGACCAAAGACCCAGAATTGCTCTTGCTGCTATGTATTTGTGAACTTGGGAAGCAAATTTCATTTTACTAGTATTAAGCTCATTACGTCAGACAATTCTGTACTTCTGTTTCCTATAGTTGTGGGGTGATGTAAACCTGGATTTAGTTTTAGCCATCAGTGTTGCTTGGTAACATACAACCCCACCCCCAAGTCATGAACCTCAGTTCGTGCATGCCTGTGACTGTCACCTCTCTTTAGCTAGTTCCTAGGTCTGTGAGAGAATAGTGCTTATCAGACTGTGGCAGGAAGAAGGATTGTAGGTGTTCTGTAGTTGTAGAATTAGCCCAACAGTGTTTGGGTCCCTGGCAGGGGAGCCTGAAGTATCAACAGTTAGTTGATAATGCTTTCCTTCACTGATCCCAGCTATTGTTTCAAGAACTGTCTACCAGCCTCAAAAGGCTGACTCCTGTACCCTCTGGTTTGTTTTAAGATGAAGCATGGTATTCTGCATATAGCTTGTTTTAATCACGTAAATCAAGGTAAAAGACTCTTTGACTGAGAGAGGTGAATCTTTTGAACTTCTGAACATACACGGCTAGAGAAGGAGTTTATTTCTGAACTTCAGCCTGGCAGTAGGCATTGGAGTTGTTTCTTCTAACCATTTTGTCATTTTCATGTGGGGAGAACCAGTGGAAAAAGTGGGCTTGTATCTTGTAGGGAGTTTTTCCACAGTGGTGGTGATTTGATAACAAACTATTCCTCTTCCTAATCTCCAAGCCAGTTAGACTTAAACAAAAGGAGATTTTAGTATGAAGAGCATAACTGAGGCCAGAATTATTCTTTATATCGTGCTGTATGTTATGTGTTTTGAAGGATATTGATGAAGTGTATTGATGATAAATTGAATGCTGTTTCTTTGATGGAGATATGGCTATTAAGGATTGTATCTCATATTATACTTACTGAGAATCACTTAGCTGATATTTGAATGTTGTATTTAACTTCTAAGATAGTGATTGACTGATCCAGTGATGTTTTTGTTATAATGTGAGGTGGTCATACCCTGTATAGCCCATGCAAGCATGAATATTCTTCTTTATAGTATACAAATAAAGTAATGTGAGACAAACCAAAATGCTACTGAAATCCATATCCAGTTTTAAAAGTTGATGGTTTTTTTCAACATTGCATTTGAAAAATGAAACCTGAGTTGAAATTAAAAGGTTAATCTTAATAACTGCTGCCACGTTCTACCAAGTTTTTATGAAGAAATAGAAACTTAATTAAAATCACTCTAACTGTAATCACTTCTGACTCTTGAAATAAAGAAGCATGTCATTATGGCAGTGCTCATATGAAATTATCAGCTTCACTGAATTCCAGCAGGATATTTTCATTTGAAAATATACTGACTAGAATTTTTATCAGCACAGTGCAAATTCATAAAGATTTTCTTAATAAAGCTATCTTTGGTCTTTTGGTATCACCACTGCTTAATGCTGTTAAGACTCAAGAGAGCATCACTGCTTCTGTAAGCATGTTAGTCCTGAGTCTCTTGTAAGATTCACAGGCAAGAATTATTTCAAGAAAACTGTTAAGTTTGCTTTTCACGTATTTATGAATCTTTTCCTACTGAAACCTGCAGTCAAATGCTAGAAAGCTTAAACTTCTTAATCACTTCAGGTTTAAGATGTTTTTTAAAGACTTAAAAGTACTCCAAATCTACTTCCTTCTTTTAGCAGATAAACTGGTCAGAGACACAGTTTTAGTGGGATAGCTTTCCTGACCTTGGTCTGAGACTTTTCTTTGCTTTGAAGTTCAGTGGCTAAGCAATATGATAAGGAAATTTAGTTTTATTACTGAAGATTTGGTTCACTGTTTTAAATTTGAGCATGATAGGATGTTATTTGAGTATTTGCAAGCTAAGTATAACAGGTAAATGGACTGGAAAATTAATAGTTGGGAGCCTAATGCATGTTTTGATATCTGTCAAATGTTTTAATACAGCATTTGGAGGTGAGAAATGGAAAACAAATGTCCTGCTGACATCATTTCTTTGTCCTGGGTAAGTTGAGAAATACCACCATGATTAACAGAATTAAATTGCATCTCTGACATGCATAGCTAATTTTTTAAGTTTCAGCCATACACGTAAATCTTATTACATCATCCCTGTGTTCTGACAGTTACAAGAGCATCACAGTGCTTTTGACAAAGATGAATATGTTCATGGCATATCATCCTTAGGTATTTATTTCTGTAAGCATTTGTTTACTCTTGCCATATGAAAAGGTTGATTAATAAAAAGCATTTTGATAGTTGTAAGTTTTAGACAGACCAATTTTTCATTGCTTTCTTCTGTTATCTGGGCTGTTTCTCTCACCACACTGTAGTTGGTCTTATATAGTGTCATATATTGTATAACCGCTCTAATAAATTTTTCTACTTAATCACAGCAAGCAGTCGTACCCTTAAGTCTAGTTAAGGCAAGCATATATTTGAAATACCTTAATTGGAACGTCAGCTCCTGCTGGAGTTCAGTCCCAGTAGATTAACAAAGAATTTCTTGTTTGACCTCTTTGTTTTGATATTTTGTGTGTCATTTGGTTTTAACAGAGATTTACACTGAAATCTTAATACAGTGCTATTCTTTTGTTAACATTATAAAATGTTAAAGGAGCATTTCTGTGCTCTGTGTGCTGTGTATTTTTCAGAATTGTATTTGCGGATTTTTTTATCATGAACCTCATTCTCTGGGGAGAAGGCTCTTCAGCAGCTATTCCATTTGGTACTTTGGTTGCTATTTTGGCACTCTGGTTTTGCATATCTGTACCACTGACGTTTATTGGTGCCTACTTTGGTTTTAAGAAAAACGTAAGTGTTTCTGAGAAGTTGTTTTGTAAGTGTATACACATACATATACACACAAATATTTTTCACTGTATAGGCTACGACCCCTAAGCTAGTTGCATTGTTGGCTTCAGTTCTGTTCAGTTACTTCAGAACTGTTAGGTATCTGATCTTGGAATTCCAAGGCTTTGATATTCAGTTGATTGTTGGAAGTGATACTTCTCTGGAATAGTTGGGGTATTGTTGGGTTTTTTTGAGTGACTGTTACAGATAAATCAGTGATTTTAATTTTATTTTTAATTTAATTTTTATTTTAATTAGCATCTTTTTCATTACTGAAAAAATTAGTTGACTCAGCAAACATAAGGGAAAACAACATAGGCATTTGTATTTTTTGTTCCTGTTTGTCCACGACACTGAGGATATTTTCTGATAAAATTGCTAGAGTTTTCCTGTGAATTATCCTCTTTGCATAAGTGTTCTGTAAATGGTTATCGCTGCTTGGCAGACACTAATTGGGATTTACTCCTAAACTGATCTGTTTTACTTATTTGTAGGAGGGCTCTTTGTGCCGCTGGTGACCAAACGTTTCATAACTGGGTGACCGAATCATTAAATAATGAGATTGGTGGTTCTTTTTTTTTTTTCCCCCTTAAAAACTACTTTACTATTCCCCACAAACATAAATATCTATAAGTTCACATGTTTTTGTGGCTTTTTTCCTGTATCAGAAACCAGAGTTCCATCTTTGTAGTACTTTCATAGAATATTATCTTAGAAGGCACTTTTAAAGTCCTGTTTTTCTTAACTAGAACTCAGTGGTTTTTTTCTGATTACTGTGTTGAAATTCCAGCAAGTCCCCTGCAAGGGGCATTTCCTTTAAGTGCGGGTGATTTGATAAACTAGTAAGGCAACATGGTAGGTGCCACAAAAACATGAAAGTCAGATCATAAAGCAAGTACCTAGCTAGTATCTATTGATGCTCTTGATGTAATCCTTATGAAAGGGGAAAGATGGAAAAGTATGCATTTATCTGCCTTTAAATTTTTTTTTTCCACCATGCATGAATCTTAAAGTAGGATTTAATTGCCAGGTTGAATCCTCTCCATTTGTAAGTTTATCCTGATGTGATTCTTGAAGTAAATCCCAGCAAACAACATGCACAGATTTTTAGAATGGAAAGGCAGGAGTCTGCACCACCACTACTGCCAGCTGAAAAGTGATAAATCAGCTCAGGCTCTGTAACAGATGATAGATAAGTAAAAATGAAAAGCAAAATCCAAAGTATCTGTCACTATGTTTTTAGTGAGAGCTGTCTGTAGCTGAAAGCAAATGTAGTGGTAGCTGGGTAGGAATGTGTTCAAAGCAAAGAGCAGACTTTTGTCTCCACTCATTTTAAAAAGAAACCAAAAAGGTAGTGCTGTAATTTGGCATTTTATTTATTTAGCAATTTCTTTTTTTTTTTGAAAGGCTATCGAACACCCTGTTCGCACAAATCAAATTCCTCGTCAGATTCCTGAGCAATCGTTCTATACGAAGCCGTTACCTGGTATTGTCATGGGAGGGATTCTTCCTTTTGGATGTATCTTTATACAGTTATTCTTTATTCTCAATAGTATTTGGTAAGTTAACCACAACCTATTGGAGTTTTCTCTGTCACAAAAAGTGGTAATTTCTTTGTTTCAGAGTTTTTCTTCAAGATACTTTGCCTGATTTTTTGTTGATACAGGGTCACCATAATATTGGTTCAATAAAAATTTGAATGAATCTTTTTAATATTTTGAGGTTTCGAAGATAGTGCCTGTTTTGCTTGTTGGGGTGTGTAGAGAGGAGGCTTAGCAATTGACATCTGACCTACAGTATTCAGATAGTTCATTTTTTTATGCCACTCCTCTGACTTCATGTGGAAGTGTTTCTGAAGCTGACACATGGCATATAACTTAAAAGTAGTAAGAATATTAGAATTGACTTGAGGGGGTTTTTTTGTGGTTGTTGTTAGGCTAGAAAAGTATTAATACTTTTAGGAGAAAAAAAGACAAATCGAGAGCAAATTCTTGTGAAATCATTATAAAGGCAACAAGAGAGTAATTATTTTAAAAAATAAAGCACCAAAGACTAGTCCAGTATAAGTGAATTTTGAGGTGAGCTCATAGCACACTGACAAACTAATCTACTGTGAGGAATTTGTCTTCCTTCTGGCACAATTTAGTTACTGGATCTTGTTAAACTGTTTCTGAACCTTGAATAGGTGCCTCTACCCAATACAGACAGCTACAGCATTTGACATTTCTTGTTATTTTGCAGCTCTGCCTCTTTGATTGAAATGTGAGGTGAAATCCAAGTTCTGCTGAAGTCAGTGGAAGAGGTCATACTGACTTCACTGGAACTATAGTTTCACCATTATGTAATTTGTTTCCTAAAATTCCAACCAGGAGCATACTTTGGGATTGATTTCTTAATGTTGTCAGACTGAGCTGCCAAGACGCCTCTTCTTTAGCTAAGAAAATAAATTACTGAATTGTGTGGCCACACAGCTGACAGTACTTCAATAGAAAGGGAAATACTTCATGTGAAGGTGATATTACTGCATATGAAGAAATAGTATTACCACAGTGGCCATTTTAATTTTTTTTAACTCCCTTTTATAGGTCCCACCAGATGTATTACATGTTTGGTTTCCTGTTTCTGGTATTCATTATTTTGGTTATTACATGTTCTGAGGCTACAATATTGCTCTGCTACTTCCATCTATGTGCAGAGGTAAGAAATGCTCTTCAGTATTCAAACTTGATATTGTTTTAAGAATCCTTCAAAAAAATGTTAACACTTTTCTAATTGAAAATAAATATTCCAGTATTCAACATGAACAACATTACTAGATGAGATGTACTTTAGCCATATCTTTCAAAAGTGAAGGGGACAACTTTTGGCAAAACTTGCAACAAACATTAAAATCCTGCACTGGGTACTGCTAAGTCAGATGTCATATCTTAAGGTTCTGACTCCCCTTTTTCTGAAGATGCTAAACTAATCCATTAGTTTTGTTCAGTTAGAGTGCGTTTTGGACATGCCTAGCCTTGGAAAAAAAAAAGTCTGGCTGGAAATCAGTACATCTCGCTTATTTGGGAGTTTAGTATTTTGTTTATTTGATATTGATCCTTAAGTTTCTTATCTTTAATTGTGAATGGTGTAATTAAAGCAGTATTGATTATATATAGTTCTTTTTCCCGTAGATGGAAAAATCTATCAAACCTCACCTTCGGACAAAGTTGCATTGAGTAGTAGAGTCAGCGCATTAGAAGTGCACTATTACTAATACTTCTTTTTCCTCACTCCTTCTAGGACTATCACTGGCAGTGGCGTTCATTTCTCACTAGTGGTTTCACTGCAGTTTATTTCCTAATATATGCAATACATTATTTTTTTTCTAAACTGCAAATCACAGGAACAGCTAGCACCATTTTGTATTTCGGTTATACCATGATTATGGTTTTGATCTTCTTCCTTTTCACAGGTAAGTATTGAACCTTTAATTTTAAATTTTGAGTCTACCTTTAGTTTTGCACAGTAGAATCCTTGGCAAAACTTACCTTGATACAAAATTAGAAGTTACATATGTCTTTGATTTTTTTTTTCCAGGTAGCTGTGTACCATATTGCAACTCTGATCACAAATTTTAGTGAAAGAGATTAAGTGAGGATGAGGCAAAACTACATTTGAGGTGTGACCAATAATTAGGTCTTCAAATATGTGATAAATACTTCTCCCAGTTTCATTCTTATGTTAGTTATATAACAAACTCATTTTTTTAAATTAGTTGTCTTTGGAGAAGCACACTTCAAATCACACACAATCAAGTATAAAGTTACAGTGTCAAGATAAAAATTGCAGCTTTTTTGGAATAGGAGGAAGGAAAATAGAGGAAGAAAGAGGAGTAAAAATTGATAAAGAATGCCTTTTTTTTTTTTTTTAATTTGTTCTCTTCCAGAATTTATTTACCTTCTTTCCCAATTGCATTGAAGTGACATGGGAAGAAGGCAGAATTTCTCTGACATTTTTTATATCAATCTCATCAGAACCTTGTAATCTCTACTGTGAGCTTTTGGAAAAACACCTGTCTTAGGTGCTGCATTTCAAATTCCTCTTCAGTAAGTGAGATGAGCTATCAAAGTCACTCACTGTCATCTTCAGTACTAAGAAGGAACCTTTAGCCGGACACATATATCCCTTGTTTAGGGTGGAAGAATGGCAGTGAAATGCAGAAAGTCTTCACTGAAACTGATGCAACTGCCACCTCCTCAAAAAATCTTACGAATTCTGCTGGAGCAAAATACAATCTATCTTTGTATACTTTACTCTATAGAGCAATATTTTTGAAATTATTTTCAATCAATTAATGGTTTAAATAATTTCAAGCTTTACAAGTTTATGATGACATTTAATCATTCTGAAGGCTCTGATGCATATTTATGTATACAGGCTATATTCCGAGGCTTCCAAGCATACAAGTGGCTTGCCATCAGAGCTTTTAATACAGATCTTACTGTAACTATGCAGTAGAATTTTCATTTCCACTTACCACAGGAGAGCAAAAATGGTCAGATGAGGAAAGAACTGACATTTGAGAATGGAGTTCATTTTAAGTGTAACTGTGTATTTTTCAAAGACATTGCCACTTCAGCTAAGGAAATATTGAAGCTGTTTGTGCACCATGACAATGCAGATGATGATGAACAGGAGCAATGGCCTGCAAGGATTTTCTTGGGTCATTGCCTGTTAAAAGGAAGGAATGGGACTTAGGTATATTATATAATGTCATAATGAAATGAAATGAAAACTGATCAGGCTGTGTTCCAGAAGTGGTTAGTTTTATCTTCCATCCTTCATTTTAAGTCAGAGATTCTGCCTCCCTTGCTCACTTTGTTTTCCTTCTCCCACTGCTTTTCTCTGAACTTTTATTTCTGCTCTGGGTTTACTGATAGTGTCATTGAACTAAAGAATCATAGAATGCATGGTTGTTCAACTAGAAATGAATGTGTAGTGCTGTATGTAGATCGATTTTTAAATGCAGTACAAACTTACAAAGTAGCGTGAAAAATAATTAGGCCTTACATAAGTGTAAGGTCAATTAATTTAGTTTCCCTGGTTTCACTGAACATCACACAGATGTTCAGCATGTCTGCCTTTAACAGTAGTTTTGCCCAAAACCAGGACTGTATTTACACTTTCTCCTTTGTTCACTCCATTTACTTTGGATGCATGTAGTACTTCTGGAGTGCACAGATTCAGGGGCATTTACAGTAATTTTCTATGCAGAGATTTGATTGAGCTGCCTTTCTGCAATTCAGGTACCCATGTAATTTCCATCTTTTGCCCTCATTCTTGTCTAGAGGCATTAAGATATACCTGGTGCACCCCCCTTTTCCTTTGCTCACGTGTTCACTTCCTATTGACCAAGTGGCTGTGCAGTGCCTGCCAGCAGATTCAGGGAGTCATTTTTAGGGTAGGTTCACAAGCATGCAAAGAAGAGGTGGTTTATTCTCAGCCCCCTTAGATGCTTTCTGTGGCAGTCACTTCTTTGTAATTGGGACAGTGGAGATGTGAGTTGTGCTGTGCAACTTGAACTACACTTTCAGAGTCTGTATATTCCTGGTTTTTTAAATTTTCAGTTTCTATATTGAAATCAGGGAAGAAGATACATGAAGTTACCCAGATGGTTAGAACTTTGAAACATCATGTACTTAATGATTTTTTTGTCTACTTCCCACAAGATTAATAGTAAATTATATTTTAATTTGGGGGCTTAATCGTATTCCTTAAATTTAAGAATAATTTTGTCCATTTAGGTTGAAATAAGAACTTGAAAGCAGGTATGTTCAGTTCTCTGAGATTTACTGAAGTGGTCTGAGATAAGGTTTTACTGAAGAAGTTAAGAGGTGGGGTAAAGAGACAAGGAATTCTCCAGTTCCTTAAACAAAAAAGCATATTAGCAGTTTAGCAAAAACTGCTCCCAAGGGCAACTGACTTTTCCCGTGTCAAGATGATAAAGAAGCTAAAAGGAAAAAGTCATAATTGTTGTATCAAAACTATTCTGCTGCTGCTTACTCATCTGTTAAAAATCGTCAGTATCAGGAAGGGTTTTGACAGTGCCCTGCTGCTATGTAACACATGCTTCAGGCACTTGCATCCATACTGCATTCCAGGTCATTGATCAGACTCAGCAGGCAAAATACCGGGAGCTACATGACAAATCTTTGATTCACAGCTGGGACCACAACTACGTATCATAGTAAATGAGTCAGTTAAACATCAGTAGTTTAGGAAGCGTAAAGGGAAAAAGAAAATTACCATGGTATCATTCATGGTTCCTTTCAAGGTTGTATAGCCAGTGAGTTACCACACAAATTTTGTTGTGCCTCTTACCAGATCTAAAATAAAGGTGACTTCTTCCTTTGAAGAACTTCCTTTGCTCTTGCATAAGTTAAGGCTATGATTTTAGAAGAGGTACTCAGGCAAAAATCAGATAATCTTCAGGGCTTTTTTCTTGTCCTAGTTTTTGTGGGAAATTAAGGTTCCCGTAACAGGTGTTCTGAGCTGCTATTTAGTCCAATATCATTCTGACGGAGGCTGAATTTTGAACTGTATTAACTATTTCACATCAAAAATAATACTTTTATTAAAAGCTTCTGTTGGTGTTTCCCCAAGAGAATGGATAAAGCTATTTTTATTCTGCTAAGTTATCAGGGAAATGGTTTTCATCCTTAAAGTTCAGTTCAAATTTGTATATACCTTTTGATTGCCTTAAGTATTTCAGAAGTGTTTATTGTTGAGGTAAGTAACACGTTTTCAGAAGGAACTACAAGTTGTGGAGTAACTGCGCTGTGGTTCGAAATTTCTATTATCTTGGTCTTTGTAGAAGTAAAGGTAGTTCTCTAATTTTCCAGGCCCTTAAAGTATAACTAAGAAATGGGAACTCCCTTTGCTGTCAGTTTAATTGGTTTATTAAGTCTAATAATATTCTGACAGCTGAGTATGTGTGGCTAGTCACTGAAGAAGGGTGAAATGGAGCAACGTGACGGGGTTGGACTGCAGCATACTGAAACAACAAAGAACAAATATATGTAGTAAGACAACACAGAAACATCTTAAAACAAGAATCTTCCACATGATCTGTGATCATAAAGTTATTGAGAGACTCTTAGAGTACAAGTAGAAATGGGTGTCTCCTGTGTCAGTGTTTCTAATATGTAACTTTTATCTTCTTTTTTTTTTTAGGGACAATTGGATTCTTTGCATGCTTTTGGTTTGTAACCAAAATATACAGCGTAGTGAAAGTCGACTGAAGAAACCAATGTAAAGAATAACACAGAAGAGGTTCAGTCTTCGTTAATGTAACTTAAAGACCTGGTCTTGCTGATGAACTTGAGCTTTATCAGAAGTATTGGCTTCCTGTTCCTTGAGAATGATACTGAATACGCACCTACTTTTACACTAACACGTTTGTATTATGACTTAACAACCTGTTTTCATTCAAATCTTAATGAAGATCAGAGTTACAGTATTTATGCATTTGTAAATACAATTATACTTTAAAAGAAATGTTAAATTCTAATGGCAGAGTAGAAGTGGCTGTATTACACAATTTAATGATACTTCTGATCAAAGTACAACTGTAAATAGGTTTTTCTAGCTTGGTAGGTGGGATGAATTATTTTTCTTTGAGGGAAATGAGAACTTTTTATTACGCTGACTTTGAAGGATGACTCTAAAGAAGTGTTGCTTTTAGGCTGGAAGTGATTTTTATTTTTTACTGGTATTACATCCATAAATATTCTGATTTTTGTGACTTAATTAGTTTTGGTGTTTTCGGCCTTTTAAACTATGTGCCTCTTGAGTCCTTGAATTTATAAATTCATAATCTAATAAACATTGTAAAAATGTCTTCAGTGGCTTATTACATAAGTTCATTAAAATATGTAAATACAGTTATATTGAAGATAGATGCTTAAAGATTGCCTAGAGTATTTTGTGGCATTTTCTATGGTCTAATGTATATTGACACACCCTTAGATCTGCAAGAAATGTTATTTGTGCTACATGGCTATAACACGGAAATGTGATTGTGGCGCATGAAAACTAAATTATACACACATTTAACAAAATCACTTTGCAGCATTAATTTGCAGAAACGTTTCCAAAGTTGCTACGGAATTGTCAGTATGTTGAGAAGATCTTAGGATGCATGAGTCAGCATTCTCTGCTGATCTTGCTTTTAGATCTCAATGATGCATATTCTACAGGGCAACTGTTGCTGATTGTACTTAATGTAGGTTAAAAAATAAAAGAAAATTACTATTTTTGCCTTATATTAAGAGACTAATGTCGATTTTGGATGACTGGCATTAAACCTATATTTGCCTTTTTTTTTTTTTTTTTGAAATGGAGTATTTTGTTCAAACCTTGTTTGTTAGTTTTAGACTCATAACGCAATTTGCCTTTTGCTGTGTTTCCACGAGCCTGGTAAAATTTTATTTAAAATTAAACTTAATATACTAGTTGCCATTCATAAGGTTGGGGGGGTTTATTCTTACCAGTTTACTTCTCTAAAGGACTTTAACCTGGGCACTCATGCTCTGCCTGTCCCCAGCCACAGCTCTGTTCAGATGTCACGAACAGGTTTTTTCTTGTGTTCTTCCCAATGTGCAGTCACTAGGAAATGCTGATTTTAGGTAAATCTTGCATGGTTTATGTTTCCTGAAAACAGGAAAAGGTGAATGTGGTAAGGGTTTGCTCTTTACTAGTGGAGTAAACTGCAGTGTGACTCTTGCTTCAAATTTTTAAAACTTATAAAATTGAATATTCTTCTTATCCCTGGTTTTGTGATCACCTTCTATATATATAATCACTGCCCGAAATCTTCAGTAATTATTACACAAATGGGAATACTTAGTTTGAGAAACATTATGGAGATACATATATATATATATGAAATATAATGGATGGTCAAGAGTTTTGGTGCAGCTAGATGAAAACAGATATTTCTGCTGTTTAAAAACCAGATTAATAGAAGTGACATGAAGCCACTGTGGTGTGTTATATGGGTTTTAAACTGACGGGTGTATTTCCCTGGGTTTTTTTCTACAGACTAGTTGACGAGTCATGGTAGCTTCTTAAGTATCTTATTTTCCCCTTTAAAGGAAGTTTGTGAAGTGTGTTCATTATCTTCTGGGATCTAAACCTACTGCATGCACAGTTTTTCAAACAGCCTTGCTTTGTAATAATTGCAGCTGTTTTGCAACTGAAATGTTAACGTTTCAGCATGGAGCACTTGAGACAATCCAGAAAGTTTAATGCATCATGGGTTTTGCAGAAGAGCTGTTCTAAACTTGTCTCTGCCCTTGTAACCCATTATTGCCTTAGATAATTTAAAAATATTTTCTATAATTTAGGCTTCTGGTGTGTGTTAGGGATCTAAATGTTCTTCTCCATACTGTATCCTTTTTTCAGATCTCTTGGGAGGCCTGTGGTTTTGTCTAAACATTCAAAATAATGGCCCTTTCCAAAATCTCATTGTACTACCTGGTATTTTCTTAAAATGGACTTACTGCATGGATATCTGAGAAAATGTAAATTAATAGGAGAGCTAGGAAGTAGCACAAATTGCAGAGCTGCATGAACACAGAGCAAATTTAGACAAAACGTAACAGTTCATGGAAGCGTGAATTTCTTGGTGGCTGATAAATAATTTTAAAACTGATTCTTTGGAATCTGCAGTGAAGTGACCATCACTGACAAATTTAGTCTGAAAGGAATCCTTGATCCAAATCGCGTTATGAAAAAATGATACAGGAGTTAGTGGTTTGGTTTTCTTTCTCTAAGAAAGAAGAAATAAAAAAGCAGCTTTATGGCAAGCTGTATATCATGACAAGCTCCCCAGCCCATCTTTAGCCTCGCAGCTTCCCTGCTTATTCAAAAGCTCGGTTGTGTCTGAGCACCCGTAAGAGTCCCCAGATTCCTGCAGTCATACAAGATCACGTGTGCCCTCAGCTGCTTGGCTGGAGTCTTGCAACCACTATCATAAATACTAGGTGGCTGTAAGGTAGTAGTGGACAGTATCTTGATGCTTGTGCAATTTTCAGGTAAAAGGCAGTGAGGGATGACTTCAGGAAAAGTCTGGAAGTGAGGACGAGAGGTGAAACAGGACGGAATTCAGGCAGGCATCTGGGACACTCAGTTACCTGTTTTGAAGGGATGGGAAACACCAACCAAGTCCTGTTTGAACTGACATACAAATCAAAAATGTGAAATGCCGTGGGTGTGAAATACTAGTAAACACAAAAATACCAATCTAAGAAGAGTCGGCTGGACAACATCTGTACTTCAGGCAAGATGGGAGATGTGAGAAACCTTGAAAGGGGGTGGTTTTGATGTGTCTGGCTTTGGTCAGTAGAATTGGAAATTGTGGCCAAATTTTTCTGCCAAGCTTTGTGAGATTGTTGGGGAAGGGCTGCTGCAGCCAGTCCTGATGACATGGATAGTGCAGAGTCAGTAAAACTGAAGTTGCTTTGTGAATTGTTACTCAGCTGATAAGAGATCTGGAATAACTTACCTGAAATCTTGTAATGGAAGTATGGTAAATCCTTAACAGCTGGTAGATGCTTTTGTATTTGATGAGTGATCAAACATAGTCCTAAGCATAGAATCACAGAATGTTAGAACAGTCCAATTGTTGATTTGTTTTTTGTTTTGTTTTTGTTGTTTGGTTTGGTTTTGGGGGGTGTTTTTGTTTGGTTTGGTTGGGGGTTTGGGTTGTTTTTTTTCCTTCTAATTGAATGATACTGCATTGTTTGGTTTTGTGTTCCTGTTCCAGGAATGCATGAGCTAGAACTTTAGTAAGCTTAGCTGGTGTGAGACATATGTGTCCATGAGTTTATGCCATGAAGTTACAGGCCATCCTCTTTCTGTTTGGACATCCTTACCAGTTTGGACAACACCTTTATTTCTGGGGGCAGCTGTATCTTCAGCTCCAACAGCACATGACAATTATGTATTTTCTTAAAGGACGGAAGATTACTTGTGCGGACATGTTCTAGTCTTCTCCCAGCTATGCTGTTTCCTACTAATTTAATTTTTTATTCTCCATATCCCGCTGTTTCTCCTTATGTCAGACAGTTATTAGTGATCTACTCATTTATGTATCTCCATAAATCTGTATTCCTCAACAGACTCCTGAAATATTTCTGCTGTTACCTCATATATTGACTTCAGGTACATGTGCCTACACAAGTGAGTGACACTTCAGATTAAAGCACAAACCTTCAGGGACTACTGAGGACTTAATCTATCAGTTGATTACTGTATAATTGCCATCGTGCACTTTCTTCTTATGGGAAACATCTGGAATTCACTGTTGATGAGATGAAAGTAGTTAACTGCTTGTAAATCAGGTAAGCCAGAAGATTACAAATGAAGCCTGTCATGTTTGGGTGATGGCACATTCTTGCCATTTGACAGAATTCTACCACTTTCAGTGAAAATACAGATGAAGTTCTTCCCTCTGAGGTATTTGAGCATTGCCTGCTGGCCACAGCATACGCACAAGTACAGGGTGCAGGAGCAGAGCCAAGGGGATGACAGGAGGGCTTTACCAGAGCAATCTACAGGAGGGGCTTATCTTCGGCATTAGATCTTTAAATATGTATGCTCACTTCAAAGTTTCTGGAAGTGGGCAGCCAAAAATCATGGCAAAGAACAATAACGGTAATTATACAAGTAATTTATCAGTGAATGTGCTGACATTGTGTCCCCTCCATCTAGTATGGGCATGTTGCTAGCAAGGGTCCTTTACAATTCGCTGTGTTTCAACCTTGCTTTTATTGCTTGTTTCAGCCTTACTCAGGAACCTGTTCTGATACCTTCAAATGGCGTTTCCAAGTCCACTACAAAATGGTGCTCCAGAGGGGGGCCCACAGGGTGTCCTCAGAGGCTGGACAGCCTGGGCAGTGAGAAGGCCCAAATGCCATGTCCCCCAGCTTCATCCGTTCAAGTGTCAACTACTCGTTCTTGAACAATTCAGCATGACCCTTGTTTTGCTGCTGCAAGACTTAGTGTGGCTTGTGTGGGGTGGTTTGGTTTTGTTTGGGTTTGGTTTTCTGGGGGGAGGGGATTGGGACTGAGGGGGGCTTTGTTTAGGGTTGGGTTTTTTTCAGTGATTATATGAAGTCAAAAAGACAGATTTATTTTTAAATTTCATCTCTTGTTTTGGAGAAATTATTCAGGTGGAGAATATCATTCTTCCTGATATTTTTCCCAACTTGCCATGACTGTCTTTTGATTTGTTCACTATTAACACATTTGATTGAGGTACATGAAGTCATTAAACTGACTCGGCTGCAGCTATGCAAAGGAAAAAAATGTGCCTGTGAGAAGAAAAGCGTCGTCCCAGCGGGGCAGGCAGACGCACATGCACAGTCTGGCCTCTGCTTGCCCTCAGTGTGGCAGAAGAGGAGCGAGCCGCTCATTCTCTCAAGGTCGGTAAGGGCAGGTGGGCCACGTTCTGCTCCCGCCTATTGTACACCCTAGGAATCAGTTGCTCTGGGATGTTACTGAGAAGGCCAGTGGACTTCCAGGGAGGCTCATTCTCTCTTTTCACAGCCCAAGGATACAAGGAGTAGGGTTGTGACATTTCTTCTCCAGCTTTGTTTAGGAGCTGCAAAATGGAGCAGTCAGAAAGTCAGATGTTTCCTACCGTTTTCTGCAGGTTCTCACAAAGAGTGCTCTCCACTTTTCCACTGGGAACAGCTCTTCTCTGCCCACTGCAGCAAGGCTAGTAAGACAGCTGAGAAAAAAATTAGTGTTTTGTTCTGTCACCCTTCTCCCGGTGTCTGCTGGCTGTAGTGACTGGTGATTTAGCAGGAGAGCTAAATCACACAGTTAAGTGTGTTCTGCTGCTGCAGACCAGTGCAGCCCTGAGGCAGGTGGAGGGCAAGGCATAGGGGAAGCAGCGGGTGGCCTTAAATTTGCTGTTTATCCCAGAAAACTGGATGACTGTAGTAACACTGGACAAAAATTATAGAGAGGAAAAAGAGGCTTCCTTCCCTTCAAGAAGGACAATATTCAGGCCCAGGAGGGCAGAGCCCAAACGAATTGACTTAACGTACCAGGAAAATGATGGTTTATTAAACCCAAGTCTTTTCTGTCAGTCTGTTACCAGTTTCAAGTGGGGGTTTTTTCCTGGAAGAGACATGTTAGGTCCAGAACTGAATTTCTGATAGACCAAGTCAAGCAGACAAATTCAGGCAGATTAAGATGTGACTCTAAATCCCCAGAGATTTTCTTGACCAGTGGATCATTTTAGGGTTACCATGTCTATCTTTTCTGTCTTTCAAAACGGCTTTACCAACAGGTTTGTGAGGTCATTACTGCACAGAATGGGACAGAACTTGCAATCTCAGTGTTTTGTTGGAGAGGACACTGTCTCCTGTTTCACTCATCCCTGACACTTCTGAGGAATGCTGGTAAAATAATCTGAGCAAACCATCTGCCATATAATTTGATACAGGACGACACTTCTGATTGCTGTAAGTGCACAGTGTTCAAACAGGGTTCAAATACCCAGCAGAAGCCCCTATAGACTGATGGGCCATCTCTGTGCAGGACTGGGAAGGGAAAATTGTAGCCATGGAGTCCTCAGTGAAAACACTGCCAGGGAAAAAGGGGTTAAATAGGAAACAAATTGCATGAAAAGTGTTAAGAGTTCTAAGTCTGCAAATAGATGACAGCAGAGACAAATACTCTCTTGTGCTTTTTCTCAACTTTGAATTTCACAGCCCCAGCAAATACAGATAAAGCTGCAACACTGCTAGTTCATATACAGTATATAGCATAAATCCATCTAAGTCAGGGCTAGTCACACCAAAAGACGGTCATGGAAGAAAAATTAAATATGTTCTTGGAAGGTTTACAGGAGTCAAGTGCTCAATTTACTGCAGTGAAGCTTCAAAAGAAAATCTGAGCTGTCTGGAATAAAAGGGAAAAGCAACTAGGGTAATCTGAAAGTTTAAACTGGTATAAAGTACAAATTGTATTAAAATTATGTTGCTGCAAAAAAAATTAGTTGAATGTTTTTTCATTGGTCTTGGTAAATTTATTTGGAATATCAAGGAACTATGCATTTTCAGAAAGTCATGATGCAGAAGTTGATATTGAAGAAGTTTGTTCTTGTTAAAAGGGCAGAGTACATGAAGAAAAGTGTTGTCATAACCCATCTTGAGCAAGACCATTGTCCAGTTTACAAGCATGCTGGTACACAGCTCTCATGCTTCTTTGAGTTACAGATCCTTGAGAACTGTAAAAATCTTGGGATCATGCCCTCAGCTCCACCAAGCTCTGCTCTTCTGCAAAGCTGTGATTTGATAATGTTTCAGACTTCCTTTTGGCCTCCTCTCTTCCATCACCCAGAGAGGCTGGACTTTCCAGACATAGCACTAGCCAGAGGGCTCAGTTTGGTAGGGACAAGTTCCAGCCCTTTGCATTTATTTGTGGGGTGCAAACAGGGTTTTTTCTTTTACTTTTTAATACCGTTTCAGTACAGTAGCCACATCTTAATGAGTGAAGGCATGGGAAGAAGCAGATATGTCCCATGCTTCCATGCCTTGCAGGCAGTGGCAAAATCCACAGCAGGGGCAAAAGCCATTTGATAGGGCTAACAAATCAGAGAGCAGTAATTATTACCCAGTCCTTTCATTATAACTTTGGGCCATTTGTTCCATCATCTCACTGCCTGTCCTGGCAGTTGAGTGGTTTTTGTTGCAGTTTTTTCCCCTCTCTCTGTTGTTCATTGTCACAGAAACTCCTGTTGAAATTTTGGTTAGAATCCGCAGGTCACTGTTAGTAATTAACACCTGGAAGTCTTTGGGAAGCAGCGCGTAAGTCTGTAGTAAAGGATCACAGATTGATACCACTGAATTGGTAACATTACAAATTAAATTCCGAAAATTTGGCATTTCTGAGGGGCTGGGTTTATTCCTGTAGATGAACACTGACAAGATTTTTACACGTGGAGGAGAGCGAATTCATGCTATGGTCACCAAGCATAGCAGTTCTCATTTTCAACTCTTCTGTTACAAAGTGAGTAACTAAAGGCCACTCCTAAATAGCCCAACGCCACAATGGTTAATCAGGCCAGCCGTCATTATCTGGCAGATACACAGGCGGCTGTCATAGTAGCTGTCGCTCACAGCAGCATTAAGTATAAACCACAGCATTAAAATAACAAACAGAAGAGGAAAGCTGGGCTGCAGAAGGATTATCCTGGGTCCCATCCGTACTGAAAACACCACATGACCTTCTTCACAAAATGGTAGTCAATCACTTGGTTGCGTGG
Source organism: Pseudotriccus pelzelni (assembly GCA_035584735.1). NCBI lineage: Eukaryota > Metazoa > Chordata > Aves > Passeriformes > Tyrannidae > Pseudotriccus > Pseudotriccus pelzelni. The sequence goes on from JAWMRA010000001.1 coordinate 76,395,317, forward strand.
CAGTGAGTGATCCCCTGGTGAAACTCTGGAAGGCAGCCTTCACTCAAAATTACTCTTGATAGAGGTTTTTTCTTGTCTGCTTAGAGCACAGATTTGGAAGTTTAATTCAGTATTCCTGAAGATGATAATGATGATTTTTTTTTTTTTGATGACCGTGTGTTTCCACCATGGCTGACAACAGCTTTCTGTGTGGTCTACATCTACTGGCCAAAATTATTTGTCATTTTTACTTTCAGTTTAACTTAGGTTTAATTGTCTTGATTTAAGCCTCTTGCACTAACACTAAGCTGCTTTTGTTTTTACTTTGGATCCAATAATTTTAATGTTTCCTCCATATGGCAGTGGGTTTTCGAAGGAAAAAACAAGGTCTGAGATGGAGTTATTTGAATGGATTGAAATTTGGAAAGTGAAACTAAAAACATAAATAGGAAATACCAAGATATTCTGACATATATGCAGGAATTCCTGTGTGATATAAACATATTCAAAAATTTGACAAAATGTTTCACTTTTATGTTCAATCTTTTTGTATCTACAGTGGATTTCTACACCTTCAGCAACTGGATAAGCAGCACAGCTACTCCTTTGGGATGAATGCCAAAGAATAACAGTTACAAAATACATTTCAGTGATTCTAAACAATGAATTACACCTCCTTGTCAAAAGCATTTTTGTCAACCATAACTGGCCTGTGGGCTTATTCTCGGGGTGTGGTGTACTTTGTTAGCCAAGTTTCCTTTGTAGTCACTTGGATTATTAGCACAGGGAGAAAATACAGGTCTGTCAATCCAGTTTTTTTAAGTCTAATAGGTATATCGGTAAATATTGTCCCTTTGAGAATATTTAACCATTTGTTAAATTGGTAAACCCAATATTGCTTCACTGGGATGTGAAATCTGGGTCCTCTTCCAGTTGTGGCTGTGTCCTGTGAGGCCAGGCCAGGGGGGTTCACTCCCAAAGGTGGTATGTCATGGACTATATTCCTGTTAGATCTGCAGGCTGAAATGTTCACGTGACCACCCCGAGCTCATTTCATTTCAAACACGCTTGGTCTCCTGCTTAAACCAGCTGATTTCAACTAAACACCTTGTGGAGTAATCATATGATCCTTTCTCTCAAGTCACCCACCAGGCAGCTCGGGAGGTCCTGCAGGTCACTTCTGCTAGCAGTTACAGTCTGTGTTTAAGGACGGGTCTAATAATTATGTCCCACTATTCGCCTGATGAAGAGTGTGTGGTTTTTGCTGGGATGCACTGGTACCTGGGTATCAGGAATAATTTCACTTGATGTTTCACACACTGAAAAACATTAATGAAATCTTATCACGCTTGCCAAATCCTTTTGTTCTCTTTATAAAAATGAGAAAATTATCTCATTGAAGTGGTGTGAGACACTATCCTTTGGATGTTTAATGGTCTTTGGAAAACTATTTTGTTTTGAGATACACTGCTTTTTGACATGACAAAAAGCAGTAGCATCAAAATGCTGTTTCAGACTCCATAAACAGAATAATATATTTAGAGTATGCACTATATTCAGAACACGTGTTCTTCTTGATCTCAGCAAATCTACTGGTTGAAAAAATCTTACTGGCAATCAGTGAAAGCTCTATTTTTGGGTTTTCTTTTTCCTACTTTTTACCTTTTGCCATTAAATGATAATGTACTACGTGCAGTCTTTTATATACGGATTTCAGAAATGTTTAAAAATTATGTAAAGTCAGTCAAAGTGGTAGGTAGGCTGGTTATATTTAACTTCTCTGTGACTTCTTTAAATGTTTCTTTCGTTTACTATTATAGTAGAGCATAGCTTCTGAAGTTAGCAAATCCAAACTGCTAGTACCACTGGGCTAAGTTATAAAAGACTTCTTAACTAAAGGCTAAATTGTACAAACCTTTAGGTTAGGGTTAGATAGAAATTGAACATTCCTTAAATGTTGTCTCACGGAGAGCTGTGCCAGTAAATCAAGCTTTTTTTCTACATATTTTCCCCACCAGTTTCCCAGAACCGGTTCGCCAGTTCTTTGGCCCCAGCCGCTCTTTTGGAGATGCGCGGAAAGGCTGCCAAACGTCCTGCTTTTATTTCACGTTGATTGATGTGATGCATTTTAGAATATGAAGGTTTCCTGCTCCCTGCTGCACTACCCTGTGCGTGAGCCTGATGGCCTACGGGTCACACTTGCTCCCAGAGCAACGCCTCTGTGGACGCCTCGTGCCGACTCCATTTGCCGTGCCCTTCTGAATGAGGTTTCATAAGCTTCTTACAAACCACAGCATCGTATGCCATGGGGCTGTACAGATACAGCAAGTGGACCTGAAAACTAACAGATACAATCAGCTGCTGGATAGTTTGTGGAAGAGAAATGTCCAGCACCGGCATGCTTGCAAGAGTTTAATTTGCGTGATATGAGCGTCTGAACCCCCCTTCAGAAATATCCAGATTCCTCTGTAACGTACGACAGGGACCTGGACTAGCAACAACAGGATTAAATAAAAATACCAAACAAAACCACAGCTAAAACTGGGATTAGAAACAATTTTTTTAATACAACCTGCAGTATAACTGAAATTTAGTATAAACACATTCCTCCTTGGGGAAAAAAAAAAGTCTCTGTTTTACTTACCTTGTTGTAAATACTATGGTTTCTATACACAGATTTTTTTATTTTCATGTTGGCACTTCACTACTGAAATTTTACTTTGCCCACTAGTTCGCCTGAAAACAAGTGTCAGCCAGAGTTCAGCTCTCCATTACACAGAGTAAGCTTTAAAGACAGTGATCCGTGGCAGGCACACAAACACAAGGGTCTCTGCCTTTTAGACAAACCCATTTTCCTCCCCCTTCAGCCAGTAAACAGCTTCTGGCTGCAGATTTGGTCCTATATAGAAGAGATTTTAAAGATGCCGGCTGACCTGTCCAACAGCCTGGTAATCCTCAAATCATCTGCTCGCCATGCTCACATGGAGATGTCACCAAAAAGGCTTGTTGACAAGCCTTCTGTTGCATTAAAGATAAGTCTGTAAAACTGCTACTGTGTTACTCAGTTCAGCTTCATCACATGGTTGAATAAAACTTCCCCTTCTGACTAATTCAGAAAGACTGTTGACAAAAGAAGATTGTATGAAAAAAACTTTTGTTTTCCAGTTCAGTTTAGGTTACACTGACAGTTATCTGTACAACAGCTAGGAACCCTTTTTAAAAAAAAAAATTAAAAATTGACAACTTATTATTTCAGAAGTCTGAATGTTCTTTCCATGCACATTCTCGAATAATGCACTTTAAACCATCCAAATACCGTATTTTATATTAGTATGAAGCTAAAATATTTTAATCAGTAACAGATTTATGTCAGTTATTCAGTTTTTACTTTTGGCATGGAAAGTGACAATTCTCAGGTCTTAAGAACTCTTATGGCAAAAAGTCAGTAATTTAGTGATCAAATACAAACTATGATATTATAAGCATCTATGAATCCTTCAATCAAATTTTGCATTGAGTAATAAATACTAATCTCAGCTAAACTGTTTTGTTACACATACAGCATGCTCTGATCCCAAACAACTCCTTAATCCACTATTTTAATAATAGTCTATGGATTAAGGGATCTATACTGTATACTGATGCAATGTATTGAGTTCAGGTTCTATAGATGAGTATTTCTGTGATCCATTTTAATGGCACACAAGCCATCGTAGCATTATGGTGTCAACAAGCCTGCAGATTATCTCCCGACTTTCAAAGCATCTTGCAGGAAAGCGAGTTTAATGAATCTTCCAAAAGCTAAAAATCTTATCAAATCTATGGGAGGAGAGGACTTTAAAATGAAAGTTGAGATTCTATAATTACCAACAAGTATTTATATATAACCAGCTACAAGATATACAGACTGTTTTGAGTTTTGAAATCTGTCAAAATAACAATGCTAAGAAGGACAGTCTGCTTTCTTGGCCCTCTCCTCTTCTACACAGGCATCACAATTTTCTCCTAGCATCCTCATTTTCCTCTCACAGCTTGCCAGTATTTCATGTAGGAAACCCATCACGATGGACTTTACTCTTTTTTAAAATAAATTTGCTCCAAATAGCTCCATGTTTGTTATAGTCCTGCTTCTGAACTGGAATACCACCTGCCTCATGTTAAGTAACACCGCTTGTGCTGGCGGCAGAGGTTCTCCAGCACCACGTAACGTAGGGAAGTGTCCCCACCGCCCAGCTTCACCTGGCAGCCTCACTGGGTGTTTAAGGTTATTTTTCTCAAGCCCTGCTTGTAGTCAGGGAAAGGACACACTCCTGCAGGAGTCGGAGTTGTTGTTGCTCTGAGGTGCCCTCTTCTCCTTGAGCAAGAAAGGTACTGAGGATGAGCCAAGGCAGGCTGGAGTCAGTGCCCATACTCAGCACCACATCCTCTGGGAGAGGCATCAGCACCACTCACAGTCCTCGCTCTGGGCTAAAGTGCTGGGACTCCTTCTCCCCAGTGGGCATTGTTTTAGCAAGCCCAAGGTAACATGTGCAGGGGAGAGCATCTTGAACCATCCCCATGAATCAGTCATCACTACATGACCAGCTAACACTCAGGAAATACAGCCCCACTACAGTCCAGTGAAAGCACCTACTCAGTGTACAGCACCAAATGAAATGCGGGGACGTGTGAAGAATGAAGAAGCAGCCAAACACAGAAACCACACCACTTTTTGTAATAGATCACTTGCTCCCACCTGGAGGATTGTGAGGCACATCCCTCCAAAGTCTCTTAAAAACTCTGTTTTCTCTTTTCCCCAGTTTCCTCCCTCTGCCCGCTTCTAATCTCTGCCAGCCAATGTACAGAGCACATGTGGTGTGTGCTGCTTCCCAGCACGAAAATATTTTGACTTTTCTGAATCCCAGTGATTTCATAGAGCCCCTTTTCAATAATCTCCTCCCAAAGTTGCCTAGTACATAACAGCATTCAAACTGTATGGCAAAACAATTCACTGTAATGTTCTCCTGATGTCAGGAAACAGGAATTCTTCATTATCACTTACCAAGCATTTCCTTTAGATTATGGCTGGACCTGTTCTCATAGTTTCTACACTCCGCAGCTTCACCTCAGCTACTGGCCCTTTGTTTTTTCCAGATGCTTCTCCCTTTTTTTACTTTCTTTTTCCATCTGTTGATGATGCTTACTAGCATCCCTAGCTTACTGGGGAAGAGTTTGATTTCAAAGGTGGAGAACCAGACTTGGACAAGCAACGTCAAGATAACATCCCTGGTGAGGAGGTTGGGACAGACAAGGGGTATTTATCTTTCTTGAGGAGCTTCCTGTGATCTGGGGAGGATCCAAGAGCATATTTCCCTGAATTTCTCCTGGTTCAAAAGGATAATAGTAGCAGAGGCTCTCTGCCCTCCCCAAGAGGAAGAAGCAGCTGCCCGAGTGGTGCTTTGAGATGGCTGAGAAAGGGAAGCTGGGGTGCTTTGGGCCCTTCAAGACTTCAGAGAAAGCTTTTCTTGATGAAATGATCGTGTCTCAATACACCAGGGCTAGTCAATCCATTTTCACCAAAATCCACTTTCCATCACGCTAAATGCATAGGCTCCAGATGATGTACTCTCCATGGATTTATGGTGGATTAAAACACTACGCACTGCTGAAATACGACACGCGCTGCAGTTCTGTTAAACATAACAGTGCGATGAATAGAGACTGGACAATTTTTCACCCATGAGAGCTACACAGTGTTTGCTGGCTTATTTTCAGTCTTGTATAAATAAAGTTTTGCAGGAGGTCCCTAAGAGTTTTTTATTGTTGGAAAGCAGGTTCTTCCTTTGGCTGTCTTTCTCCTGCGGGACTAGATGTGTAACCTGAGGGAGTGCCTGGTGACATGGGAGGCTCTGCAGGAGAAAGCTCCCACTGGGTGAAAATGGTCTCTGAGCCAGGAGGCAGCAAACACTTGGGCAGGTAGGAGCTCAGGCCCAAGGTAGCATGTTCACCACAGGAGCACTTAAACACTGCTGGCCAGCAAAAATGAGTGCCTGTCGGAAGGAGGCACAAAAATCTCAGCGACAGTGGTGCCGGCAGTTATTTATTTCCCGTTCTTGCACAGTGAGCTGAGGGGGACACCCCTTGGTGTTCAAAACACCAAGAGGAAGGCACAACATGCCTTGGCTGTTATGATGCTCATTTCTTTCTGGTAAATCAAAGTAAATGAGTGTAAAGAGGACACTGACATGCAATAGCTTCAGGCAGCTGCAGCAGCAGCACAGGTCTTTTTTCTACGCAGATTCCAATAAAAAATTATTTACTTTTATCAGCATGTCTTTTTAATAGTTCTGCAATATTCCTGTTCTACACAGCTTTTTTCTTTTCTCATTCAAAAATACTTGCTTTAGTCACTAATTATACCATTAAGAGATCATTAAAAAATTAGAAAATTACTGTAGAACAATGACCAGCACACATTCTTCCAAAATATTTGGTTTGCTCTTTCATAGCAACCTTATGCTTTCAACATTTCAGCAGATATGAGACAAACATTACAAAAAAGGTGTTTGAAATACAACAGTTGAAAAAAACAGTGTACATGTATGTTGCAGCACTGTGGCTGGGGGGATGCTTTATTGAAATAAGAAAAACTGGTAGGCAGTTACCTTTTTTTTTTAGATATTTTGCCTAATCTGTTATAGTTGCCAAATTATTTTCAACAGCACAGTCTGTGAGTAATCCAACCTTTGTAATTTGTTTTCTATCTGACAAGATGCAGGATCGCTCTCTCAGATTAATTTCTGTGGGTAGCTATCTCACATTCAGCTTGTGCAGATGAGTTTTTGCAAGGAGACACAAAACCCAATAGCACCCACAGAAGTATCATAACACTGACGACCAGTCCCCGATGAGCCCAGTGACCCTTTTCTGCACATATTATTCAGGTATGTATGGCTCCAGGGGTCTCAGCCCCAACCATACTGTTGCTATAAGACTCACATCCTCATAAGCACCTGCTGCTTAACTCTTGAGGATGTCAGTGGGAGTTAGGCTCATAAATACTTGCTGAGCATCCTGGAAAATGTTACATTGGCTTGATCCAATTAAGTGAAAACACAGCGTCTTTAAAAAGGCTTCCAATTTTAAAAGGGCAAGACAGATGAACAGTATTTTTCTCAGAATACAGAAAGGAAAAGACAGTAATGAGATTTAATGAGTGTCCCTGTGCTCCTATGATCATTTACAAGTCGAAGGGGCATACATCATTTGGACAATGCTCTCGGGCACATGGTGTTACTCTTGGGGCTGTCCTGAGCAGGGTCAGGAGTTGGACTTTGATGATCCTTGTGGCTCTCTATCCAGTATAAGGATATTCTATGATTCTGTGATTCACATTTTGGGGGCTCTTCCCCTGTCTGGCTGTACCCCTGCTCACATCCTCTCCAGGCTTGCATGGGGAGTCCTAGAGTGACAACAGCCAAGAGAGTCTGCCAGGTGCCACACATCTCTTTTTTTTTCCCCACTGCGGGCCATCCTTATCAGCAAAGTGGGGAAAGAGAACATTTTGCACACCCAGGAGTCTTGGAGCTGGAAAGGGAAAAGACAAGAGAGATGTCAGAAAGGAAATCCCCTGTTCCTACAGAAGTAAGAGAGGGGCAGGAGACAAGGCTCTCCTCCTCCACCTCATGCCATATCATCCCTCATGAGGAAGCTCCCCAGGGAGATAAGACTGGTAGGAGGAGAGGGTGAAGAGAAGGAGGCATTAGTGATAGGAGGGAGAAGAAATAGCCTCTGCCACACAGAGTTCACTGGATCTGTGCTGAGCAAGGTTAACCCTGTCATGCTGCTGGTGATAATAAGAAATGTTTTTTTGTTACCATGGTATGTCAGATTCAAGTGGTATCACCCATGACTTGCACGCAAGATTACAGAAGGAAGGGAAGCTGAGTGCAGGTCACATTCATGGTTCAGCTCAGCTCTTCAAAACAGCGTATTTCATTTTTGCTAGGAGGGGAAACTCACACTTTGCTAACGCCACTTCCCAGTAAAGTGATTCTAAGCTAGACCGGAAAATTTGTACACAGCCCTCTGACAAACAGAAGCAAATCATGTGTTGGAGAAAGAACAAAGTTATACAGCAAAACTCAGTGACCCTAGGAAATAAAGAAGCTCTTCCATGAAGACCTGAACTTGACCAACATGGATGCAAACCTGGGTTTTCCGAGGAGCGGGGGGACGGTTTGGGGTGTTGCTTCATTATCTTTCTCCTGTTTTATAAAAGCAGTAGAATCTGAGTGTCTTGGGGATGTCTCTCACGTGGCCAGACTTGGTCCAAAGTGGGCAATGTGTTCAGCAGTTGTGGGAGGGTGGGGATGGGAAATGACAGGACAGAGAGGGTGGCATGATCCAAACTCCTGTCTTGAGGAAACCTGGTTGAAATATCGGCAGTATTGGAGGAGATAGCCGGGACTATGTTTCGTGGCCTCACGAACATTCAAGCACAGCAAGGAAAATTATATTCTCAGTCCAGTTTTGGACTGATGGAAAATATAACCAGAATCCCTGCCCCCTCTGCTGCTACTTCGTATATTACCCTTGGTCTCAGCTCTTTATCCACTCCAAGAACCAACTACTCCCACTCATGGCAGTAATTCCCACACTGAGAGGTGCGGAGCTGGAGCATCCCAGCCAGAACTGACCCCTGAAGCTGGGTGCATCTGTGCCAAAGGCCTCTGCTGCAGCCGCAGTGCTGACCCACCACTAAGGGTCAGCCAGCATTACCCCAAACATGCGCTGGTTCCAGCAGCCTCACCACAACCACAGCCATAGGTGAAAGTTTTGCTGTGCCAGGGTGCATATCCTGGGGGGCCCCAGACAGTGGCTGGGCACAGCTGACACCCTCACAACTTCTGTCCCTGACAGATCCAAGAAGATAAAGGGCCAGCTATTCCAGTAGCTGGATGGCTGTGGAGGCAACTAGGGATTGTTGGTAGTAACAGACAACAGTTGTCTGTAGTAACACTGTCAAAAGGACACCAAGTCCAGGGGACGCCCTCAGGACCCCAGACATCCCATCACTGGAACTAGGGCTGGTGATTTCCTTTCTTCCTTCGTCTCTTTTTTTCTTCTGTTTTCCTCTCTTTCCTTTCGTTTTCCTTTCCTTCCTTTCTTTCCCTGTCTCTCCCTTTTTAATTCATCCTTTTCTCTCTTCCCTTTCACCCTACCCCGTTATCCAAAGCCCACGGCCATCTGCTTAGACAGCAGCTCAGCGACTAGTACATCAGTTTCCATTCCAAGTGTGCAATTTACTAATAAAACTTTGCGATTTTTTTTTTTTTTTGCGGACCCTCTGACTCCTGTCGTTCCTTTCGACCACGAGCGTTTACGGAACCCGGGCGCCTCGTCACAGGCCGCTGCGGCGGCGGGGAGCGCCCCTGCCCTGCCTGCCCGTGGGCTGGCTGCCCCGGAGCACCGGGAAGGGGCGGGAGCGCTCCCGGTATCCCCGCCCGGGACGCTGCGCACGCCCCGCCCCCGCGGTGACGTAATGATCGCGCCCTCGGGGGAATGGGCGTGGCTATGGGACCGCCCCTGCCGCGGCCAATGGGCGCCGGGGGGCGTGGCCTCGGCGGTGGCGATGGCGGCGGTGTGGCGGGAGCTCTGCCGGGCCGGGCCGCGCGCGGGGAGGCGGAGACTGTGAGTGACGCGAGAGCGCGCGCGCGGGGGGCGGGGCCGGCGGACCCCCGGACCGCCCCGTCCCCCTTCCCGGCTGGATGTGGCGGTCGGGGGTCTCACCCCGACACCCCCCAGAGCCGAGGGGGCCAGGGCGGGGGGGCAGCAGGGCCCGGAGGCGCCTCCCCAAGGACTGGGGGGCCGCGGAGACCCCCCACAGCCGGAGCGCCGGGGGTTCTGGCGGAGGAGTTGGTGCTCGGGCACGGGGGACGTAGGAATGGAAATCGGCCTCCTGGTGTGGTGGACAGTGGTCCTCCCCACGGCAGGGGGGTTGGGACGAGATGGTCTGTGAAGTCCCTTCAAACCCAGACCATACTGTCGTTCATCCGGCTGCACAAAATCCGCCGTGCCTGGTTGTTCGCTTTGGTGCAGCACCTACATGGGACGTGACCTGGGTCTTTCCCATTCCTGCACCCAGCCTTGGAATCTAGTGGGCTCCACATGGTCACCGTGCAGGGGAAAGCGAGGGGCAAGATGGGCTGGATCCACACCGTTGGTTTTCCCCTTCCTAAAGAGCGTCCTATGCTGCCTCCTCCGTCGATGCCCCGCTCTAGATGGATCTGGGGATGAGTCGTGGTGTGGGCAGAAGCGGGGCTGGCAGAAACCCGCTCAGCATCCCTCATCCTGGCCTTTGGGAGACCCTTGTGAGTCCAGAGGGGTACTGAGGGTTTTGTAGGCAACCCGTCTGCTTCTCAAGGGACCCAAATCACTCGGTGCTTTCTCACGGGTGGGTGAATAGCTGTCAGGGCTCAGACTTTGGGCAAGATGCTAGGAAAACTGTACTGGAAATACTGGATCCCCGTGCCGGACAGTTTGCAAGATCAGGCTCTGAGTGGCATATGCTGTGTAAGATGAAGGCTTCACCACACCTTCCTCCTGGAGATCTGTGTAGGTTTGATGTCCAGCTTTCTGCTTGCAGGTGTGGGCCTGCATGTCCCCTGTAGGCAGAGAATGACTTTTGCCAGAGTGAGCGATCGTAGGGTCTGTACTGATTTAAGGAAGGTTTTCAACAGCACTTAGAGCACTTTTTTTTTTTCTGTACTGATATTAGGAAGGCAATCAAGTGAAGCTTTAAATTCTTGCAGTCTCTGCTGAGACTATGATACTGTAAATATTTTATAGTTGAGTGACAAAAGCCTATGCAGTCTGTAATAACTGTAACATAGATGTTACTCGGAACATGCAATATTGATGCTGGTGTTCTTGGGGAACCTCAGGGACAGTTGGAATGCTTTGTGTTCTGCTAGAGACAGCGTGAAGAGCCCAGAAAACCCATGTCAGCCGTTCCTGCCCCCTATGTCCTGCATAGTTCCCAGCATGCCTCCTTTAGCACACTGATCCAGACAGCTTCTGAAGACAATGCATGCGTGTACGTGCCTTTTTTTTTTTTAGTTATTTTCCCCCTTTCCCCCCCACATTAGTGCAGAATCATAAGTGCTATGCCTTGATATTTCTGATCATGAGGAATTTTGAGTACTTATCCTATGGGGAGGAGTCTACACAGTGTGAGGGTAACTGGATGATCACGTTTATATGTACATAGCACCTGTTCAGGGCTGGGAGAGGAGGCTGGCTGCATGCCTGTGGTGAGGCTGCTCTCTTCCAGCTGTGGTCAGAGGGGACTTCCTTGTCTGATGGTACCAAGGAATCACAGTCCCCTTGCTTGACTCACAGAAGAAGTGATGACCTCCCTGTGTTGGGATTTGCCTGCCCCTTGCCATCAATGCTGCTGTGGAGCGCAAGAGGCCACTGGGTAGGTGGAGACCACAGAATTTTGGGCATTCAAGCAGCAGAGGCCAGGGCAGGATGAGGCATGAGGAGTCCGTGCTTACCTTTGAGCTAGGCATCCATGTGGCTATGTGCCGTGGGGAGAGAAAATACAGGAACAACTTCAAATGTCCCCAGTAGATGAACATGTTGGTTGGATTTAATTAGTAGCTCCCTAATCTTTAGCAAGAACTGGCAGATGCCGCTGTGTCCAGGCCATGGTGCCTGGGTTCCACGGTGCTCACTGCCATGCTGTTTGGCTAGGACCCTAATTATAGCAGGTACGTCCAACGTAGTGCAGCTGCCTTTCCAGCCACTGCCATCCTCTCTTCACTTGGATGTTGCTGCCTCTGTGAAATTGCTGGGCAGTGCTGCCCTGAAAATGTGGACCAAGTACTTATGTCATTATCAGGCAGGTGAAACGTACAGTACCCAGAGCTAATTTTGATTATTTGCGATGTTCCAGAGCCTGTTGGGCTCTCCCTGCCTGTGAAAGATTTTTGTCATGTTGGAAGAAGTTAAAAACCCCTGCATCCAGCTGGTTTTTAATAACAAATTCAGCTGTTTTTTTTCCATTGTCGTCAAGAGCTTGAAGTGTGTTTTTAAAGACAATGCAGACATTAATTGTGAAAACTCCCTTGCTGACAGATTTTTGTGAAGGATTCTCTCATTGCTGGGCAATTATGCTGCAAGAGAAGAGCACTGCATATGTAAGCACGATCACCTTTGTGCCCTCACTGAGCCAAGGGCGCTTCTGCTTCACTTATGTACGAGAGGGGCTTTTACAGGTATTCATTTACATGGCATATTCCAGGCAGATCCATATCCACGTGCCTGTACTAAATCTATCCAAAACAGCATCCACATCTCAGTGGAATGCTACAGAGTATGGAATATACAGTGTGGTCACATAGAGTGTGTTATGCCAAAGGTGCAGATACCAGCATGCCTGCTATGAACAAAGCAGCCTGAGAAGAGTGATAACCCCATGCCAGATCTTGTTCAGGGACTGTGCCAATGTCATTTAAAATTTCCATCTTTGGGAGTTTCTTCTCTCATCCCTGATTGTCATCTTCCCTTTCAGGAATCCATCGCTTCTCTTTCTTGTGTTTCATGCTCCAAGTTTGTGTCTGCTTGGCAAATTAGTGAAGATGTTTTTCATGAATTGGACACTGGAGGGTGCTAATGCAATGGGAGCTGAAATTGTTCTCACAAATTAAAGGGTGCCCCTTTGTTAGTTGTGACATATTTTTATTTTTTGTTGAAACGTTTTAATGGAAAGGCATGAATCGTGGTCCTCATCAGTAGCTGATCCTGCTTGCTGTGTGTAGAGCTATGACCAAGAATATCAATAAAGTGTTGTGTCTGTGAAGGTTTTCTTTTCTGAACCTCTATCCAAAAAAATCACTCATTTTATGTTCTACACATTTTTAAGTGTGTCTTTTGAGATTATAGCCTCGGGGTGAAAATTATTTGAAAGCGTGACTTTCTAGTGACAAAAACACTTTATCTGGGAGAATGGTTGAGTTGTTTCTACATAATCTGCTTTTCTGCAAGGTCACTTTGGTTCACCTAAACTGATAGTGTCGGGTTGCTAGTGAGGTGAGAACCTGATAGTAACTCACACTGGGGAGGGAGGGGACACCCTGAACACTGCTGAGCAAGTCCCCGGCATTGTGATCCTTCCTCTGGAGATGTTCCTGATGGAGCCTCAGTTTACGTTTCAGCCAGCATCGATCGGGGCCTTCTGTCAGCTGCCGCTGCTAGGGCGGGCGAAGTATGTCACAAAACTGAGCCCCAGCTCTGGTGTTTCAAATTCGCTCAGACGCTTTTTGGCAGGTTAACATTACGCTGGGAGGACTTACAGCAGAGGAGGTATTAGCGGTTTGCTCTGCTCCAGCTTTCTGCCGAACCAGGTCTCTGCTCTCCTGTGCCCTTGGCAGAAAGACACGGGGGCAACATAAGCTCCCCATTGTGCACTCTGGCAACTCCATACTCGGCATTAAGGACTGTGAAACTACTGCCTGAGCCAGTTTTCATCCTGGCAGCAGCAGAGGTATGATGATGTGTAATTAATGCTAATGAGAAGCAGGGTGTAAAGCTGAGCATGTCCAGCTAATCACCACTGGCACCCCAACTAGTCCGCTTAAAGCTTACACTGTTCTGGACAGTCCTGCATGGTCCTGCCTTTGCAAACTCATTGCCCAAATGAAAGCTGGCATTTGTAAAATATGGGAGCAAAACAGAATTGGCTACAAGTGCATTTTGCTTATGAGCTTTCTTGTTCAATATGCGTGGGAAATGGGTTACTCCTCTGTCTCACTCCTTTTGCAAATGGATTGATCTGTCCTCTCCTAGAAAATCTTGCTGTATTGTATTGGCCAGGTTTTGTTCTTTCCCAGGTGTTGCAGTTTGCTTACATATGACTGCTTCAATTTTTATTTCTTTTAAAAATACACTCTTTTTTTTTCTGAATTCCTCCTTAAACTGAAGATGTGTAGGAGCATTGGAGAAAGAGCCTGTGAATGAGGAAACCAGAATCTCCTGTTCTGATACCAGTGGAGACCTGCTGTTCGTCTTGCAAACAGAAGCATGGACAGTTTCACAGCAGAGTTGCTTGGGTGTTTATCAGAAGCAGCACAAACATATCCAGTTGAAAGTTTACATTTCTTTTGCAAAGAGTTTTAGTACCTTACTAGAATAGCATTATATGGAAATGTGAGCAGAAAAGCTTTTAAAAATCATTGTAAGAAGTGGTGGTACAGAAGACACTCTTCTTAAGGGGAGATAATGTATTCTAAGCAAACAAAAAGAGATCTGGTTGTGCATGTGTCTTGTTTGCCAGCTTCTAAGGGAAGTCTGCTTCTTCCGTCACACCTCCACACTTGTGAGCAGAGAGCCAGGGCACACATCCTGGTGTCATTTCAAGAATGGACATGCTAGCTGTGGCGCCAAAAGGATTTGAATTTGTGCATTTTATGTAAGTGGTGCCCTAATTTATCCTGGGAGACCTTTCTCTGGGAGAGAGGCTTAACAGACCTTCCACCAAACCTGTGCGTGGAGGTGTTTCTTCAGCCACTGCCTTTCTCACGTTTTCCTCTCCTGCCCCACGAGGCCAAGGAGCACATCAGGTCTGCGGAACTTTGACTGCACATGGGTCTGGAGGTCAGCTGTGTGCTTACTGAGTCCCTGGATGTTGAATAAATCCCCTTCATATTTTTCCCTTATTTTCTCATCGGATCGATATTTACTTCTCAAATCTCCCTGCGCCCTTTAAATCTCCCGCCATCATTGGTGTAAATAGGATTTGCCTGTCCCTGTGAAACAGGCATCACTGTGGCTGTCTGCCTTGCCTTCTCTAACTCTTTGTGGGCCGGGGTTGTTCAGTTGTCATAGGCTGAGTGGCCAAATCCACTTTCTTCTCTGCCTTTTTAATTAAAAATGGTTGGCATCAGGGGCTTTGCAGCAAGGAAAGGGAAACGATGAAACTTTGAAGAATTCGGGGCATAAAGTTGATCTCTAAATTTTAATGTACTCATTGCACTTAAACAGTTGATACATTTTATTATTGAGCATTCAGGTGACCTAATTTCCCTTAGTACTGTACTTTTAGCTTTATACATCTGCACCTAATTTGTAAAAAAGGACTTAATGAGAAACTTCAAACAGTTTAAATGTCAATTACAAAGAAAGCGAGGTTTTAAAGTTCCAGTAATCTGTCCATATTGGTCATCGAAACATGATCCCAGGTGGACGTTAATTCAAGACAGATGGCATTCCAAAGGCACAATTACAAAGAGCTTATATATTTTCAACACTAACAAGCTGTCACGCTATGTTGTAGCTACACTTCCAATACTGTATAAGCACAATTGCTGCTTTATCTGCTGTAGACTCAGTAATAAAGGGGTTTGATTCCCCACTCTTGATATTGTCAGTGGGATTTTGGAGGGGGGGGTGAACTAGAGAGCAGAGTTAGTTAGTGTGAATATCTTGCATTTGCTCCGTTTGTTGGGTCGGAGGCTTATGTCTGATTTTATGGTTTTTGTTGTTAAGTTGGTGAAATGCTTTTCTAAAAAAAGGAGGGGAAACATTGAATATGGGCATAACACAACTAGCTCATCACAGTTATATTTCTACTTCCTGGATGTTTCCAGTTAAAAAGTCATCTGAAAGCCTTTGGAGTAATGCACATGTTAGTTGGAAGACTGAAGTCCAGGGGATTAATAGTGGCTTGACTTGCAATGGTGTAAATGGGCAGCAGCTTGGCTGCAGCCAGGCAGGAGTACTACACACTGTGTAAAGGGCAGCTTGAATTATTTTCAGTTTCTGAAAGTATTCCTAGGTCCAAAGGCACAGGTGGAGGAGCTGGACGACACAAGTTCAAGGTAGGGCTTCCATTAAACTGAAGAATCAACATGTGGTGTAGTTAATCTAGTTGAAGATATCCCTGGCCGTGGCAGGGGGGTTGGACTAGCTGGCTTTTAAAAGTCCCTTCCAGTGCAAACTATTCTATGTGGTAGATTGCAAGGAAGCTGTAAAATGATGATGTTTGGTATCAAGTTAGTAGTTGAGCTGAGAAGTGATCCATGCAGCTGAACAATGAAAGTTAATTTGGCATAATTTCCACTATTTTTTGTTTGTTTCTTGAAACCAGGTCACGAAAAAGCAAGACTCACATGTCTATGACTAGACAGTGTTTTAATAAGCTTTAAAAATTCTGTGCTGTTAGCAGCAAGATTAATAATGCTCCCCAGGAATGTTTTTAAGCTCCTATGGGCACGTGTATCCTCTAAGAGATGCTGAGAATGAAGAGCTTATATTTCTGCTCATTTATCTACCTTCCATTGGAAAGTGGAGAAGAAAGCAGAAAGGCTAAGATGTTCATCCTCAGAAGACGGGAATTAAATGGTGAGCTTATACTCCTTAATTTTTGTTTTTCATTAATGAGTGTCATAAATGTGTTTATTTAAAGCATCTTACCTGGCTTGCATTTTTGGACGAGACGTAGGTGCTGTATGAAATATGCAGCTCGCCAACATGTCAATTAGACTCCTGAGCCACACTTGAAACAAAATGCCAATTTTACCTACAGTTTTACTAGGTTTCCTGGTTTATGCAGTGGCATTTGAATGGCCTCTAGTAATTGTTTTTAGCAGGAAAAAAAAATCAAACAAAAATGAAAAACACAACCCGAAGCTCATTAGCACTGTATTTGGCATGCCATGAATCGTTAAATCTTTATATAAATGCAGAAGTAATTTGTGACAAACTAAATCCTTTCTTTTTTTGGAAAGACTTTCTTCTGACTTTTTGTTCATACTGCTGAGGTGCAGTGTGTTTTCCAAACCCTGGATATTATTACCAGAATTGGGGCAGAACCAATTAATGTTTTAATTAAATATTATCTATAATCCTTGAGTGTCAGATATACTTAGTGGTGATAAGTGAATAAAATTAGATGGAAAACAAAAAGCAATGAATAAATGCTTAGATAGAGTCTTTTTTACCTAATTTTTTTTAAACCTACATTTGATGCCAGTGTGTGTTGCTCTCAAGTTGTTTCCCCATGAATTTTCCCAGTCCTTATCAGGGTAACATACTGCAGCCTTTTTATTTGGATCAGGCTTTGCTTTGAGAGTTAACTAATTGTTGAAGCCCAAGCGGGAAACTTTCTTGCACCTGGAAAATTAGGAAAGCAAAAGATGTCCGCATCCTTTCCCTGGTGGTTCTTCACCTGCAAATTTGAACTGCAGTGGTAATAAAAGTTTTGTGGACCTCATTTTATGTGAAATCATTAAGCGACAGGAGAATTCAGGACTAGTTGCCCTTCATAATTCAGGACACTGAAAGGTGCCATTTATAAGCTCGAAGTGCCTGCAGGAAGGCAAAACAGGCTTGTAAAACCCATACTTGAAACCCTGAAAGGGAACCGGTTTGTACTGCCGGCTGCAGCCTTGGAGTGGCAAAATTGCAAAGGTGGTAGGGATTTGGTTTAAAGAAATGAAGAAACACCTGCCTCTAATAGTTAATGTAACAGCCTGGATTTCACACTTCTTGCGTTGACATTTCTTTTGTCCAAAATGACCCCAAAGCATCCTGGGCAATGATACCATTAAAAACCTTATCAGTTGTACTGCCCAGCTGTTGGACTTACTGTCTTTCTTGCTATAGCCCACTGTTTTGCTGAGCTGTTAATTTGGCCGTAAAGTAAGTTTTTCCTGACCTTTTAGTAATATTTTGCAACAGGTGACCTTTGCCCCTGATGTAGGCCAGGCATTTTGTAGGGAGAGCTCTTGCCACCTTATTGCTTTGCGAAGGAGTAGCAGCATGTGCAACACTTGAAATGAAAGTGGGTGATATGCCATCATACCCAGTCATAAAAGTGATTGTTACAACTCTAAATGGGCAGCGTAATCTGTAAAATTCACAATATACTGAAGCTTTATGGACTTAGAAAGCCTGAAAGGCAGTTCAAGGAAGCACTGAGCCTGGCATTCATATTCAGAACAGGTACTGCTTTCCTTACCTGATCCCCTGTTACCCCTCAAATAAGAGCTGGAGCCATCATTTTAGAGTTTTTGACCAAAGTGTAGCAATTTCTATCCGGAATGAGGCATCTGTATCTGTAATCTTAAATGGCTGGGGCTGAACTCTCCTAGTCTAGCCAACATAAGCCAACTATTCGTGGTCACATTAACCTCCCATGACTGAAATTACTTGGGTGCCCATTTGTGCCATCAAAGACTAATTTCCAGTGAAGACAAGAGCTGACTGCTCATCAAGTCTGCCTGCAGCATCTTTGCTTTATTAGTCTGTATTAGTTCCATACCTGTGTGCTTATGCGCACCAATTTTAGCAGCATCTGGCTATACAGTGTGGTATCCAACCTGACATCCCTCCTTTTGTCGATCGCATAGAAGCTGGTGAAGCTCCGGCTGTGCTTCAGAAGTCTATTGATATTATTCCATGATATTTTCTGATGCTGTTTTTGTTACCTGGATTGATGTGCTTGGGGTCCCAGATGCTGCACTGAGCTTAGGATGACCCCAGGACCTTTGCAGGATTGACTGCAGGACTCAAACCTTTATATATCCACTATTAAAAGGCATTTATGTGACTGTTTACGTTAGAGCCAGTTGCGTTGTTGCCTGTGCACATGCTGTTACTTAACAAAATTTACTGGTTTTTTTAATTTATGGTCAAAATGTGATGCGTATACTTACTGGAGTACCTTGCTCTGCGTAAATGGCCTGTTTGCCTTCAGTCAGCACTCAGATTTCTGCAGGAGAACGGGAGTTGGGGTTTTCTGGCTCTCTGTAGGGATGTGTCCATGGCAGCATTCCTGTTATTTCTATATTTGTTTGTAAAGGACATAAAATTTCTAGATGGCACATTGCCAGTATATTTTTAAATGACATTTTGGGTGTATTTTTTGTACAATAAGTTCCCTAATTTGTAATACATTTCCAGGTTTTGTGGGTTCCTTTATTTAGGCTTTATATATGAATGCATGCTTTGTGGGCTTATTGCCTTAAACATTCACTTGCTTTTGTTAAATCTCTAGCAATACTAAAGTACTGAAGGTACTTTGGGCTGGGTCACTACCAAATAATGTATTTGGTACACTAGAAGTATAAAATCTGTTTTCTTACTGACTGGTATTTTTGAGAAGTTGATAGATGTGAAAACCATTTAACAGCTGGGTTTTTTTCTTCCTTTCCTGTTAAACTAAGCTACTGAGGAAATCTTCCTACCGCTACATGCTGCAATATGTCAGAAACACCGTTATGTTATAGTTGCATCATTATCTAAAGGAAAAATTGAGTGTGGGTTTGAAGTCGACAAGTGATGAAAGTAGCCCTGAGGTTGTCAATTAGAAAGCCAGGGCCTGGAACTGATAAGTTAATGGCTAGTTCCCTTCACACCCCCTCGCTTTGCTGCCTGCTCCTGCCTCACCGTGCAGCAGCTTTACTGCTTGGAACAGAAATAAAAGGCTCCCATTGCTTTGCGTCCCAAAATTTATCTCACTGATATGATTCACTTAAATTCTTGGCTGGCTGCAATGTTCTTACTATGAACAGATAGTTAAACGAGGAGAAATGAGACGTAACAGTTAGAAATACAAACGCAAAATCATTCCCCCCGCCTGTTTTTTTATTAGTTTGTTTATTTTTGTTTAAATGTTGAACTGTTAACACGGTTGTTTCAGACCATCATCTTGCAGTACACACAGCAAATTTAGCAGCAGTGCAAAATTTTAACTTCTACCGTATGTTTGTTTGAAAGTTTTAAAACCTGAAATTTAATGGCAGCCAGTTGGAATCCATGTGTTCCTGTTAAAGACAGAGGGCAACACATGTGGGTTTTCCTGAAGAGAGATACTGGTTACCAAAGTTTATGATATAACGTAATATAATACAAAGTGTTTCTGTTTGCTTGGGCAGGAGGGAACTAACACGGTGGCATTTCTCCTGAGGAACACATGGGTTTAGATAAATAGATAAATTATGGAAAATAACAAACAGGATTTATTCAGATTGTAATCATTCCTGGTGTTCTGAGTTGTGAGAACAGCAGTAACTTTATGAAAAGAGCTTTAAAGTAGTATTGGAAGTAGATGTAATTCAAACAGGCATTGTGTAAAACAAAACACGTAATTCATCTTCACTTTTTTGAACTTTAGGTACAGTGTGGAATTTTAGGGCTGGTAAAAATTTGCAGTTGGGCACCCCCTCTGCAGCCTGAGCTTTCTGCTCATGACACAGCAGCTTCAGTGACAATAAAAATACAAGATTTTTTCCACATAACCCTGTCTCAACCTAGAGCAGATGAATAGTAATCATGAGTTTGTGAAGGCAGTTTAATTTGTAAGCATGTTCACATTTTTGACCCCTCTGGTAGTTTCACCATAACTAGCAAACATCTGTTGAGTAATAAACAAACTGCAGTTGCCGCTTACTCACCACAATCAAATGAAACAGGGTGCTCTGAGCCTGGACTGCTGCTCTTGAGTCCCTCTCCTCTCCAGACAGATGTAGTAAACATTTTTCTAGCTTCATTCACAGAACAAGAGCTGTGACATCATATTAAACAACTCAGAATGGGATGGAGCTCTCTCCTGATGTGCTAGCTTGGCCCAAGACCCACATGGTTGAGCTTTTCCAGGGCTTCACCAGAGAAGCTGTGTAGGAGGGGTAGTACATGATTTTCTGGAGGCACGTGTTCCATCTGTGCCCTACTTTGACTTACTCCTTGAGATACATGTTTCACAGTACCCATAAATAATGAAAATCAGTGACATTTTTAATCAGAGGCTTTGTTTCCTTACACATTGTGACGCTGGTGTTTCCAGTGCTACAGGATAACCTGCTGTGGTGGCCTGCTACAAGAGAGGTTGTCTCACGATGAAGGGCATTGTATCTAGTTTAGCCTGGCATGTTCAGATATCACACCTTCCAGAAAGCGTGATTCTGTGGTTTCCTCCTAAACTGATCCTTTCCTTTGATTGCGGTTTTGTCCTTGCAGGAATCTTCTGTAGTTATTTTTTGAATGAGGTTCTGAAAGTTAATGGTGGTGTGTCAACAAAGCTCTGCTTCCAGGGGGGTAGTCATCTCTATCTGGATTTTTCTTCTCTTAACCTCTCTTGTATGCTTTTATATACCTGTCGGCCCAGCAGGGCTGTTGTGCAAGGTACATTCACGTGCTGTATGGAAGCTAGGCAGCCAAATTTTGGTGAAGCCAATCACTGCTCTGCAAAAGGCAGAGGGATGCCAAAAATCCCCATCTCTTTCAGTGGGTTGCGCCAGGATGCTTATCTCTGCTCGTCCGGGTTCCCCCCCGCCACACACACCCCCCTTTTGTTTTCGCTGTTGGTTAACTGCATTTTCTCATTCATGGTACTCTTTCAGTCTGAGAGACCCTCTCTTGCCGTGTGTTTCTTTACTTTTGCCATGCCTTAAGTGTATCCATGTCTTTCAGTGTGGATGACCATTTGACATCTGTGCCATCTGCTCACCAGTTTACACCGGTTACTTCCTTACTTCCACAGCGCATGAAGCATAGTGTGCTAAGCAGTGCCCATCTTAGGGTAAAGGCTTGGGTGTTCTACAGAGAGGTTACAGGTTGAACTGGCCTTTTCCCCCCTTTCCCTACCTAAGGAGGAAGAGTCTCATTTTAGGCAGAAAAGTTTCTTTCCTCCCTGCAAGGCTGGGTCCACATAAACTCTTCAGCTCTCTAGAAGTTTGGTTGCATTGGATCGCTTCTCTCTGAAGGTGCAGAAGCCTAGTGCCAGAGCTTTTGATGGTATGGAGCTTTCTAAGGCTAAAAATCAAAGGGCCTCCTTTCCACCCACTTTCCACCTACTTTTTCTGACAAATAGAGCTGGAGCAGTGCTCCTTCCTTCCCATGTAAGAAGCCCAAAAACTCTCAAGGCCAAAACTCTTGTCTTGCCTCAAATGAATGTTGGAAAGAAATGAAAATTGTTTACTAAAAAGTGGTGTGGCATTTCCTGATTGTTTTTCATTCCAATAGGGAACCTTAAAATAGGGAAAAGCTTGTCTAGATTCAGTAATTTGAAACATTTGGAATGGATAAAATCATGTCTTATACATGAGGAATTTTAAAAAAAAAAAAAAGGAAAACACAGTGACAGAGTGATTGCACAAAGATATGTTCTGAGCGAGAAAGTTGACATTTCCAAATTTTTAATTTCTAAAATAAAATTGAAGTCCTCTATTGTCTTTATTTGGTCATGATAGATTTTCTTTGAGTATATCTGAAATTATGTAACAGAGCTCAGTTAAGTCAACTTTCTCTTTAATGTCGTTGTCATAATCTCAGACATATTTATTAGCAGGATTCCACCCCACAGGAACTCAGCCCACTGAACGAGATAAACCAGAAAAGGAATATGCTGTCAAAGGGCTGCATTTCTTTGGGCAGCTGTTGGATTTTTAAAATCAACTTCTTTGACCACTTTTGCCTGGAAAATGATCTGTTAGCATTAAAACACAACTGATAAATGTCAGAATATAAAAAATGAAAATAAAAGACGTGATGGTTAAGGGTTTTTATTGTATTGTTTATTATTGTGACTGTATAAAATGACATCTTCATTATGCAATGGCAGTGGCAAAATTATATGGTTTCAAACCAAGTGTAACCTATTTTGGTGGAAACCAGCGACAGTTTGGACCTTTCTGGTACTGTAGACTGCAAATATGTTGTGAGGCCTTGACTTCAGAGACTGGAATATTCACCCCCTGCCTGATGGATCTGTTGCAGTGCCTGTTGGGGTCTTCTGCAGTGTGGAGTGTGGTGTCTGCAGGATGTCTTCACTCGACAACCATGAAGGGAATTAGTTTAGAAGAGAAAGACACTGAAGATTTTGAACACTTTAGACACTGCCAGTTTCTTTTTCAGACCACTTCCAGCCTGTTTTGCAACTGATAAAAATATATATGTTCTGGCATTTTTATATAAAATATTTGAGATGTAGGTGTTGCTGCTTTCTGCCACTAGTAATGGTAATGCTGGCACATTCCTCAATTAAAAAAAAAATAAATTCTGGAACTAAATGATAAGCAAAGAGCTGAACTCTGAGTTGATGAAATGGCAAAAACTTTGTGATCAAGAAATAAATAAGGAAAACAGTTTTCAGAATTTATGCTGAGTGTATTTTTTCTTAAAAATTTGTCTATTAAAATTATGCCACAGCCTAAGCTTACTGTGGTCTGCTTAAGCCATAACTCCCCCCCCAAACAAAATAGAAACAGTGCTTCCAGGATGTGGATCAAACCATTCAGCTGATGAAAGTCAATGCCTAAACTCTGGAAACCCGAAGTGTTTGAAGTACTGTGTTGGCCTTTGAGATCAATAGCCTCCTCTGCAAGTACCAGGAGAATATTTTCTTCAATATATTCAATTAGCTGAGTTAAATGACTAATTTATTCAAACTTGACCAAATGGGAGTTGAAAGAAGCAGAAAAGCTTGTTCTTCTATACCAATCTGTGAATAAAAGCTAATTATGAGAGGATTAGATTTGCTAACACTATAATATTGAAGGATATTAAGACGAAATACTAGATTGGTGCTAATTCTAGCTAATAATGAGTTATTTTAATAGATCAATTTTTAAATCTAATCACAATTTTTTTAGAAGCCTAGCCTCTTTCAGATAGTGTTATACAAGTGAACAACTGTTTCATTACATTTTAAGTTGCATTCATTTCCATCCAAAGAAACATAAATCATATGTAAACACAAAGGGATCAACTAGTAAATAAGAATTGTGCCATACATTATTTCCTAACAAAAATAGTAAAATTAATCTGAAAAAAATATATAGTGAGGTATAGAAAAGTTTAAATATATATCAGCAGAGCTACTCTGTCCTTCTGGCTAGCAATGAGAAGTGCCAAATTTAGTGTAAAAGCTATATTTAGTTACAAAGCAACATACTTTAGTGGTTACAAACTGAGAATTAACCTTTCTCCAAGAAAATAACTAAAACCTTTAAATGGGTAAACAAGATTCAAATTAATTATTTAACTGAAGATTTCCCACTTCTTAGTTTAATTCATTATTTTTAAGGTAAGTGGTTTGAAAGATTTAATTCTGCTGAAAGTCATCAATAACTGAGGTACGTATAAGTGAACATAAATATCAATGCAAGCTTAACATAAGTATTCAGACATTCAGCCAAGAGCGCGATGCCAAGAATGTCAAGATACAGTTTTAAGTCGTGTCCATAAACATTTGGTATATGGGACACCCCACAATGAAATTTAATTACCTCTTCTGCTGATAGGATCATGAGAAAAACATTGCTTCAGGCACCAGCAGAATGAGGTACGGAGGACAGGATGGAGAGTGTCTCGGTCACCATGTCTTTGCTACAAAGATTCTGACTCCTGCTGCTGTTGGTCCTTGGTGTCTCAAACACTGAGACAGACACCATCGTGATTCCTCTCCATCTCCTGGTCATGTTGGAAGCTGTTCCTCTAAACGCCAATTCACAACCTTTCATCAAATTGCTTAGAAAAAACACTGCTCTCTGAGCTAACTATTTAAAATGTCAGTTTGGCAGTTCCCCCACAAACAGAGTCCGCCAGTGGCACTGAGTTTCCAGGAGGTGGTCCTTCTCCAACAGTTTACTTGACAGTGGGTCTGGCTGACTCTTCTTCTCCTCCTAGCCACGATCAACAGCCAGGGTAGTAGAGACAAGTGCTTGGTGCAGGGCTGCCAGACCAAGAAGTAAATCTTGGGGTGCTCCAAGACTGCTGCTGTGCGCTTGGGTATGTTCTTTTGGTTTTAAGCTCTCATGAACATGGGTTCCTCATCTTCAGCAGGTCTTGTGGACCTGCTGAAGCAACTTAACAACTGACCTGCTGAAGTAACCTGCTGTGTAACTTAGAAGGCACCTATTAGTAAGTAGAAAAGGAATTTAGGATTGAAAGTTTTGCTGGATATAATGGCCTGTTTCCCCAGATCCCCATTCTCCTCACGGTTATTTCCCAAGGCAGCACTCTATGTGTTGTCTGTATGTTTTCAGCCTCCAGGAGCCTCCTGCTAAGCACTTGCTTCTCTTGTTGACAAGCCCAGGAGAGGATTTCTCTTAAGTGGCCACCCAGGCCACTGCTCACTGCTGGAGGCACAGGGATGTAGCCAAGACGAGTGTGTAACGGATGAAGAACATAGATGATCATGTCTGCATCCCCAAAACTACTAAGATGAACAGGCTGTGTGTTCATCCCAGCCTCAGTTCCTCTCTGCGCGATCTGCAGTCTCCCTCATTGGAATCTGGGGTCCACAACCCTGCCTGGGCATTCACCGCGACAGGGATGAGGCTCTATGTGTTTACTGAGCTGTAACAGCCAGTGTAAAGGATGGTGAGATAAAGGCTATGTGTTACCTGCCCTGTTTGTCTGTCCGGGGTCCAAATTTTTAAATATGCTATTTCTATTTCTTTGTAGTACCCTTCAAGTGAAAATCCAGGTTTTGCCATCAGACACAGCCACTGTGAAAGATTAGCACAGTGTTTAGGTTTTCATGGACCAGTTTTCAGGGTAACTTGGACCTTTTTTTTTTCCTGTGATGTTTCTAAAACTGGCAGAAGAAGAACTTTTTTTTAAGCCTGCATATGCCGCAAAGAGTATTTTAAAATACAGATTTTTTTTTTTAATCTTTAAGCATGTTTAATGCTTGTATAAGGTGCCAGATTTTAATTACAGTTGGCATTTATAAGCGTGGTGCTGGCAATGGCAACCATATTGCTGAAAAAAGGCATAAATTTTGACACTGGCAATATGGGAACCCAGCATATGAGACTGTAAACCTCATTGCTTTCTGTTTTAATATGATGGTTTAAGGGAAGGACTTTTAACAGTTAATATTTAACTAGAATATTTAGGGTTTGATATAAAGTTGTTCTAATTTCAAACTATTTACTAATTTAGGTCCTATCAAAGATCAGTTTAGGTAATAACTTTCTCTTAAATAGCCTTTAAATAAGCATGCTTAAAGTAGGGAAAATAAGATGCTTCATTACAAGAAATGAGGTTGGCATCTACCAGGTTTTCCATTAAGTTCCAGGTCACAGACAAATAAAGGAAGTATGTTAGAAAAAAAAACCTTTTTAAAAATAATTAGGGAGATGTCTGTTTTGTTCACCAGATGGAAAATCAGTAGTTGTGGGTGGTCTGTGCTGGATGGGGCATCTCACAATTGGCAGAACTATGCCTTTAACTTTTAAAGTCCTGGGACAAAATGTGAAAGTAATTGACTGTTCCGAATGCTCTCTCTCTGGATACGTAGCATGCTTTTAAAACCAAGATTTGGTGAGTTTCTGACTTTTTTTTTTGTAAGAACGCTCGAGCAGTTGTGTCTGGTATCCAGTTGGGTATATTTTTGGTAGCTGTTTAGTGGGGCTGTTGTCTTTTGTGTTTACTCCTGCGCGTGCCTGGACCTGCACGCGCACAACTGAAATGCCACAGCTTTATAATTCTCCATTTGCTCATGAGTTTCATAATACTGTCAGTGTTTGCTGTGTTCAGGGTATATGTAGCTGTTGGTTAACATAATTCGTTTCTGTCCTTTAGTTCATTCTGGTTTAAGGAATTTAAATCTATCCATTTGCCAACATACTAAAGAAAACAAAATTGCAACCTTATTTTCACAAACAAGAAGGAAATTCCTGTTTTAAAATAATGAGGGTGTTTGCAAAACTGTTAAAAATCCATAGTAGGGTGTTTTTTTAAACGTGAATAAATAAATCCAAATGTGCATGTGTGGATAGTATGTGTACAGATATGCATATTAAATATGGTCATTTATGAATGTGTTGGAATCTTCTTGGTGCAGTTTGTAAGTTAGCTTGCTGTTTCAGGACTCATGCTTCATAATTTCCAGGTTAATTTGACAAAACAGTATTTCAAATGTGGAAGATAGGTTAGAAAATCCTTGTATTCACATTAAGAATAACTTTTATTATCTGAACTGCCATAAGAATGCATTCTGTTCAGTAGTGACCTCTCAAAGAATGAGACCGAGCCCATTTGCAGCATAGGAGGCAGTTGCTAAATTTTACTTTACAGACAATTTTTTTGCAGTTATCTATATGAACGGTCACAGAGAATTGTATGTGTGTGTTATATCTATATTGTGGTTTGTGTTAAGCTGATCCCCACTCTTACTATGTAGAAGCATTCTTGAAGATAAGTGAGGCACTCAACTTAGTGCCTTCTTTGTAAAATCCCTTTTGCTATGCATGACATGTACTCTGTATTTTTTTCCTTGCAGTAAATTATAAAGCTTTTTTCTTTCCATGAATCTCCTTCCAAGAAAACACATACAGCCTAATAACACTCGCCTTGAAAACCGTGCATTGCCTCCACTACAAAGCCGTGTTTTCATTGAAGAGATAATTATAATATGGTTTAATGTTCTTGTCAACCCTGAAACACTGTCCCTAAAGAGTGCTATTCTGGTGGATGTCTTTTTGAAGAGAGCTGAATGTGGCTAAGAGAACATACACATAGCCACACACTTCTCTGATAAACCAGGACAGATTTTTATTACAATAAATGCTCCCTGAAAAGAATTATACATTTTCTAAGGTGCTAATTCAGAGCTGCTTCTTCCACCAGATTCCACTTTTAATAAAACGGAAAATTTGCTTGAATTATTTATTTTACTTTCTTCTCTCCCCATCCCCCATTATATTTATAGACTTTAAACCTATGCGAAAACATAAACTCACAATAATAATGAGAATGTTTTTAATGTGCTTTGAGGCACAGACTTCAGATGAGTGAAAAAGCCCAAACTGGAACACAAATGGTTCTTCCCAGGCAGCAAACACGCTTGGCTGTTGATATGCTGTAATTTTCTGCTTTACTTAGTAAAAACAGCAATTACTTATTTGTTCCGTATCCCCCCCAGCACAGATGCTCCTCAGTCTGTCCATTTTCTGAGCACCAAGCAGGCTGCCTGCGCGGGAATGCGTGTGCACGCGTTCTGGTGCAAAGCAAGTCAAGTTTTCCCCTTGCATCCTGCACTGTTAACAGCATTTCCTTGCCACTGATGCTCCTTTACCACCAGCCCAAGACAATGGTGTGCTGGAAGCGGCCGTGTCTGTGAAGGTCTCGCTTTTAGCTGTCTCTCCTGCTGATGGCAAACATTTCCAGGTGCAGCTTTGCCAAGCGTCGAGATGACCTTACAAAGCAGAGCGAGGAACAGATAAAAGCCAGATGATCACACCAGTTAATAGTGAAGACCAGTCAAACAAATCTTTAACATCGTTTTTGCTGTACTGTATTTTGTGGCGGTCTGGCGGTTGTCACAGTGTCTGATGCTGCTAACAACTATGCAGTCTGAAGGAAAAAGGCTTTCAGGGAAATTAAATCACGGGCTGGCTGAAGGCAATGCAAAATTCCCCTTGGCTTCAGGCCGTCTGGGATTTCCCCCTCAGTTGCAAAGCCCAGTTAAAGGCTGTCGCACCACAAAAAGTGAATGTGACCAAAAAAACCCCCCGAAAGCCTAAGAACAACACAACTCCTTCACTCCTCCTACAACTGTTAGTATATGCAAGGAAGTGCGTGGCTCAGCACAATGCAACCTGACGCTGAATCAGGTGCTTGGGATCTTGAATTTAATACCTAATTATTTTTGAGAGCTACTATTAAACGAGGAATATGAGTAAATATGTTAATTAAGGAATGGCATTTTATTAAGAATTTAATTAGCATAATTCTGGAGAGACAGTATAAAAGAAATACAATCCCTGCAAAAGTGTATAATTTGAATCTTCATTACACTCATCATTTGCAATGGATTAGCTTGCTCTGAAGTCAATGGGATTTTTTTTTTTCTTGAGGAGGAATTACAAATTGAGGCCTTAATATTGTAAATAACCTCTCTAGAGAAACTTTTCACTGCAAAAACTTTCTCAATAGGCAAGTGTTAAAACATTTCTGGTGGTGCACAGTTTAAAAGTATCCTTGAGATTTTTGCCCACAGGTTTATATATTCAAGAGAGGTAGCCAACATTCGAAGAATAACCAAGAGTTTCTGGCAGAAATGACTTTTTACTGTCAAGTATGTTTCCCCCACCATTTTTCTTTCTTTTTTTTAATCAGAAGAAAAAAGGTAGTCTAAAAATAAAAAATCATAGTTAATGAACATAGATCCTAAGTGGCATGAAAAGAAATTTGAAGTGCCATTTTCCCATTGCCCCTTCTTTTCATAGCTTTGAATTTGTTACTACACATACTGGTTTAGAGCTTATTATCTTTTCACAAGATATGTGTGTTCCTACCTAATCTTTTTATGCAACTCAACACCTAACATTTTGGTGGATATTGCTTTAACTTAAGTCTTGGGTTCGGGGTTGTTTGGGCTTTTTTACTAAACTACCCCTTTTCTTTTTTTGAACCAAAAAACCCAGTGTGGGATTAAATATTTGATAAAAACATATTAGACTTTGCCTATAAGTGTGTATACATTAGTTTGGTAATTTTATTTCCTCCTTTTTTTTTTTTTCCCCAGGCTATATAATTAATTTATTTTAAAAAAACCTTTCTTTTGTTTCAGCTGTGATGATGTCACTTCTAAATCCACTGCCACATTAGGTGCTGCGGCGATCACAGCTAAGGCTCAGTGATCTCTGCCCAACAGAGAAAGACTCTCCTCTCCTCTCCACTCTGACAAAGGCTGTGTGGAGGGATGCTTCCAGGCAGCCCATTTGGTGCAGTCCTCCTCCCACTGCCCAGAGGCACTCTTGCACACGCAAATGTTCCTGCTCTGCTCTTAACATACCCTTAATATTCCGCTCGCCTTTTCCATGGACTATTGCAGATAAGGAATTGTTAAGCTTTAAATATCCCCTCAATGTTTTATTTAAAGTAGTCTTGATTTTTAACACTTACTGTTTTTCAAGTCGCTTCATTTCCAGTTCACGTCCAAATGTTGAGACAGAGAGAGAAACTGCACGGAAGGCTGCATTGTTGAACGTTGTTGGCCAAATCTCGTTTAAGTGTGTAAATACTCACTTCGACCCAGTTTCCTCTGGAAATTCCCATTGGTTTCGTACTATTGTCATGAAATATAAAACTGATTCACTAGTATTTTGTTGCCTTCTACAAGACTGGAGCAAAATTTTGATGATGTTCTCTTTTGATATTATTAACATTTTTTTCTTTTATGATTCTGGCATTCTTTCAGCTTCTGTATCTCCCTGCACACAGCATTCTTGGAGGTCTTTTTTTATAAGATGAGACTGCAAAGACTTGCAACAGCTCAAAGCAGCTTCATTAAGGCTGGAAAGTAAAATACTCAGGACTTAGGAAATGTCAGAATTAGGACAGCTGAGGCAGTTGAAGTTCGGCCCCCTTATACATTTGCATGATAGCATAGTCTTTTAAAATCAGGATCACACATAAGTTTTTCCACAGGACCCCTGCCTCAGTTAGCAAACAGGATGGACTATGCTGAGTTAATGAGCAGTTATTCAATATTTTGTTTTCTCCTAATTTTTCAATGTGTAGCCCTAGGCCTTATTTACTGCACACTATTGAAACCCTGCTGTGAAGACAGAATTGTTAATTTCCTCATGAGCTTTTCTATGGCACTTATTGCTATAAATATCTGAATGCTTAGCAAACATTAATTAATTTATCTTCAGAAAACCCTCATGATGAAAAGGGCTGGTATTACTACTGTTTTACAAATAGGGAGCTGAGGCATAGGGAGATGAGAGTCATGATTGTCCCATAAATTTGGGTGCTTAGTTGTTAGCTTACAGTTAAGGAAGTAGGGATCTCTTCACTTGCACCCTTTTACTTTTGAATGTCCAAATAATTTTAATGCTGTGCCAGGAAAAACTTCTAAAGAGATCCACAGAGCATTGCGGCTGTTGACTTCACGTGGGAAGAGGTGGGAATGATTAGAAGGTACAGTGAGCAGGGAATCATCTAAACCGAGACAAGGGGAAATACTGCAGAATACCATTCCTTAAATTACAGCCTTTCCATGGATTTAGTATCCTTACTGTGGGTGAAAGGAGAGTGGTGTCTTCCATTCAAGATTCAGAGCTCTTAGCCCTTTATTAGAGTCACTTATCTAAACTCTTGCATCCAAAAGTAGTTTGGAATTTGATTTAATTAGGTAGGACTCTTCCAGAAGGAGACAGAAACAAAAATGTTGACAGGAGTGTCCTCTTATTTTAGAAAATGGTCTGTGATAAGAAGCAATGGCATGAGTTCATTCTTATTTTTGAGATGATTCAAGCCTGTATTTCCAAAACACTGCTTTAACTAGTAACAAGTTAAACTGTGGCTTTCTATCTAGATGAATAGGTATAGGCATTCACTTGGTAGAGGGCAGACCCAGTTCCCATCCTTGCTCCAATTAGTTATCCAAATAGTTGGTATTAATCAAGTATTGGTTAAAATAAGAAAGTAGTTTTTGGTTGAGTCTCATAGATTGGCCACAAAGGTCACGCTTTGTTTGTATCGTCTCCCTCGGTTGCAGTGAATATGTAACTATGCCAGCAGTGTGTCCGCCGGTTAAGGGCAAGACCTTAAAAAACCTTAAAATGAACTCACAGAAAAATAGAAAACCTCTCAGGTTCCCACAGACAATTATCTTCCTTATCCAGTCATGATTAAGGTCTGTCCCATAAAGCATCTCTGCGGGAATATATTATTGAAGACAGTTTCATAAACTGTGTGCCCTGAGGGCTGAATTTGGATTACAGAGAAAAGTCAAATTGGCTGTTTCCTAACTTTCTGTTAGTTTGCCTCGTAGTCATAGCCGTAGTGTTTTAGTAAGGTTTTTGCAGATTGCTAAGAGGACATTTTAACCTGAAATGATACTGGATCCCATGTGGTCCGTCGGTGTGGCTTGAGAGCTGGAGAGCACTGAGTCAGAGGGCCAAGGTGCAGGGAGTACTGCAATACTGCCCTTTCTGATATGCATATGGCACCAAGATATTAGGCACTGATACACTGCGCAGGCGTTCTGTCTGCTTGGTGTGGCCTGAGGTCACTGAGCCACTGCCCCTGCCACTTTCGTCCCCAGAGCACGGCCGGTACATGGCGCTGTCCATGGGGTGGGAGGGTGCCATGCTGCTACCTGAGCACACAGCCAGGGCAGGCAGACAGGAGCCTTGTCCACACGAGAGCAGGGGTCAGAGGACAGGACTGCAGGGAGCAGAAGGAAAACAGGGGTTGCAGTGCCCTTAGGCCCACTTTCTGCTTCAGTTTTTGGTCACGATTTATGATCCCCCACTGTGAGCAAATCACAGGAGCCACACCCTGCCAGAGTCCCATCCCACTTATTGTCTAACAACTGAATTATAGTTGGTGGTGCTATGACACTTTTTTGGGGGTTTGCTTTTTGCTTGATTGTTTTTTGTGGGGGAAATCTCTGCATCTTAAAGATGCCCAGGTGCATCAGGGGTCATTGCAGGTGATTTGATGCTTCCTGCTGCAGTTCTTATCTTGTCCCCTCTCTTCATCAGTGCATTGTTTCAGTCCCATTCACCATCGGAGGCTTCTCATTTACTTCATCTTTCTTGTTGGGCCAGGATTAGCTTTCCTCTTAGCGCTCAGCATTTGGGAAAAAGTTTTGGGGAATACATAAGCAAAATGCCTTCTTCCAGAATTTTCCCAGAACTGCTGGCAGTCACCATCACAGGGCAAGAGGTTTGGGGTACATACTCAAGTTGTGACATGGAGTTCCCTTGATGGGACAGGGTACTGCACAATCTGGTCTGACCAAGGGCTGCAAGTGGAAGGAGCACAGCAAAATATTTAGATTACTGCCATCTTAAATGAAACAAATCTTCCTGGCCTATGGTGAACTGGAATTTCCCAGAGGTTTCTAAATTGGCTAAATTTGGGTGATTTCTAATGAACAGGACAAAGACATACATAAAATAAAAAAGACATCCAGTACTCCTTGATAAGTTAGAAGTAATTTGAAAAAGAACGTTCTTCAAGGTCTTGGTCATTTCAATATTCAAGAGAACCTCACTCTTTGAAATTTCCTGTTACTACTGTTACTGTAAAGTTCTCAGAACTTCAGCCTGAAATGGATGTGTAGCCCAGGCAGTTTCTGTCCCCGCTGTCAGCAGAAGAGCATGCAACTGAAAACAAGGACCATCTGGCAACTAAGGCCATAACATGATCCTACTGTAGATAGCCCACTTCCAGAGGGAAGCTGGATGTGGAAAATGATGTTGCTGTATTAATGGAGAAACAAAACTTTCTGCACGGTTCATGGATAAAAATGACTATTTTTCCAGTCTGCTTAAGTAGCAAATTCCAGAAATTTAGAAGAATAAATTCAAGCTGTAGGCAAGCATATATCCCTCTCCAGTGCTCAGGTGCAGAGATAACTCAGTGTAGAGGTTTGAGGTTTTTGTTAACAAAATGACCAACGTTGCTAGTGCAGGCCCCCTGCTATTAGAACACCAGAGCATTGGACTAACAAGTTAGCACACAAGAAATCTGCAATTGTGGAAAAACTCAGGTGTCATGATTGTAATAATCATTTACATCTTTCTAGAGCAAAAAGGCTGTTTAATCATGTTGAATTACAACCTCGTGTTCAGATAGTGGGCTTCCACGTTACTGTCTTTGTGAGGATGAGTTGTCACTTCTCTGATCTAGGTTGCTATCACAACAAAGAGGCAGTAAAGCTTTCTGTTTGAATTGGAAGAAATAGAAAAATTTCATTTGGTGCTAGGCTGTGCAACAGTTTCCCTGAAGCTGAGCCTTTACTAATTGGTACTGAAATGAAAATTAATCTGTGTGAGAGAAGGGAATTCACAGCTGAATTCTAATTACTGCAGAGAAAGTAAGCAAAACTGTGCTTGGGCTGCATGAAAGCACAACTTAGGAGTTGAAACAAGCTGAAATGCTCGGCTCGAGCTTGTTAACTGGAACTGATGTTCTGAAATAGCAGCTGGTAGCTGGGTCGTAGTTGTGCATTTTGAAGCCAGCTGTGATGGTTGAGAGTGGCACTGCTTCCCCATCTCACTGCCCGTCCAGGAGAGGCAATTGCTCCCATAGGTCTGCCTCGGAGAAGTTTGATACGCACTAATGGGGCTAATGGGGTTGGGGGCACTCGAGCAACCCCTTCCCACCAGTATGGTTGTGGAGGCCATCGCATCCAGCCCGTGGGTGATCCCAAGAACCCCAGGCTGACGCCATCCCAGGTTCGGCTCAGAAGAGGGCATCTGCCAGCAGCCTTCAATCACCGAAAGCAGTAGGTGTCCTTCTGGTAGAGCTTTTATGGCTCCTGCTTAGCACAGTGCTCTCTGGAAAGCGTTTCATGTCCCTCTTTTCGCTCTCCCTAACTGAACTGCATAGACTTCCCACATGGGTACTCAGTCAGTGAAAACAGATACCTCACCAGTTTAATGAAAATGTTTAATTTTTACATACTCTTTGTGAAGAGTAAATTCATCCTGTGATTGATGTGCTACATCTCTACTCTAAGCTCCTGGTCAGATAACATTAGAGCTGGTTGAAAAACCTTAAGCAAAACATCCACAGTTTTGGAAAGGGACACTTTTTTACTCCTGTTCAAAGTAAAACTAATGATTTTTCTTTTGGGGTTTCTTTTTTCTTTCTTTCCTCGCTCTCACTTCCTCTTACCCTTCACTTCTTTTCCTACTTCTAGTTTGCCCTTTTGAAAATAGAGGGCCAGTAAAATGACAACAGTATATCAGGCTGTGCCTATATTTCTTTGCCTTCAAATTTTGATGGAATAGCAATATACCCTTGGGTTTTTTTTTAAAATTAATTCTTTCTTAATACAAAACAAAAAAAATTCAACAGCTCTAGTGAGTAACGGCTTTAGAATAGTCTTGGAGGTTGTTCATAAGCAGCAGTAAGTGGCCATGAAATTCTGTAGCAGCAGTACGTAGGCTTGTACCCTTCTGGTTTATGTAGTGGTCCTGAGGAAACATGATGTTGAACTTGTACCCCCTGTGCAATGTGGAATTACTGTTATCATCAACTTCGGCTGCTACCTTAAGGAGCAAAACCAGCCACAACCAGAGCTGTACAGAGTAAGAAAAGGTCATGCCTTCTGCAATTTCTTTTCTGAAAGACTTGTAAGATTTGATTTGTATTCCCAAATGGTGATAAGTGCTGATTTTTTAAAAAATGCTTTTTAAAGGACTTACAAAAACTTGAAAATCTGATGACAAAAATCCAGGTGTCCATCTGTTTCTTCAGCATACACTCATTTCCGCTCTTCTTCTGCTCTGGAACTGTGGCACTGTCTTTGCCCTGCATATTTAGAGGGACTTAGGCAGAAGAAAACAAGAAAGGCTGAACTTCACAAAAGCTGTTCTTGGCAATTATCTTTGGCAGTGCTAAAGTCTATTAACTGTTGATTTTTTTTTTCAATAAAAAGTAGAAATTAAATCCTACTGTGCCCGTTGGAGACTCTTTCCAAAGGAAGAGTTACTGATGAGCTATTCTTCCGTGATTGTGCTGGTTTCTCCAAATAACAACATCTCCGTGTGTTTTTCACAAAGTGAGTAATTTTCATAGCATGCTTTTGGGAGTTTCTGCTGCTGCCAAAGCTAATTTAGTACTCATTAAAGTACTGAGCAAGTCTAATCCAAAGCCTTATGGGCCTTCAATGCAGGCCTGTAAAATGTGCAAATTTGCACTTGCTGGGCAGCTGCAGGGAAGGCACACTTTGGGAAGAGGGGGTTGGTGTGCATCCTGCTATCATGGAGCTGCCACTGCATAAGGGGGAATTGGGAGAAGATTCCCATCACCGTGGGCAGGGGCATCTATACTCTGGTAGCAATCCTAATTGCCAGAGGCACAAATGGAACTAAGGGCCAGCTCTGATGCTGACTGTCCTGTCCTAGCAGGCTGCCCAAGCCGTGTGACTGGTCCTGGAGTTCCCTGAGGGATAGCTGGCACGGGCTGCTGTGATGCCACGGCTGCCCTTCGCCTTGTGCCCGCAGAGGGGCTGGGCTGCTGAGCTGTGCCACCCACCAGCCCTGCTTCTCAGGAGTGGGGCCCAACGCCTGCTTGCCCGCTGACAGTTCCGTCTCATGATCCATCTCTCTGCGATGGATGAAATCACGGCGCTGTCACTGCTTTAGATGGGGCCAGGGATTTACCCAGCTCGCTGTAGCTGCGGAGCAACCCAGCGCACCTACACCGGGGATCAGGAGATCCTCTGCGAGGGCAAAGCCAGAGGTGGCACATGCATGGTGCGGGCAAAGCACATGCCTGGGCGATGCCAGCTGTGGCTTCTGCTGGCGTGGAGCCACTCAGGACGAGCGCTGCCGGGAGCACGGAGGGACCGCGACTGCCATCGCCTACCCCGGTGACCTCGCTGCTGGCAGCGGCGGTGCCGATCCCTGCGTTGGCTCGTGTGTGCGCCCCACACCTGGGACGGTGTCAATTAGGACACGGCAGTGCTAAAAACACCTGCGCAGCTGCGGGGTGGTGGCAGGAATCCCCAGCTCCTCAGCCGCGGTGGGCTCACTCCCGACAGGGCACAAACCTCGTCCCGCACCGGACCTGCAGCTTCAGGGTTGTCTTCTCACAACACGTGGTTGTTTTCGAGGCTGAGAACGTGCGGGGGGAGGGGGGGGGGGTGTTTCTGAGAAACCGCAGGATCTGTTCGTGGGCAGAGCGGGCGG
The DNA here is from genome assembly GCA_035584735.1 of Pseudotriccus pelzelni. Classification (NCBI taxonomy): domain Eukaryota; kingdom Metazoa; phylum Chordata; class Aves; order Passeriformes; family Tyrannidae; genus Pseudotriccus; species Pseudotriccus pelzelni. Next base: position 76,431,958 of record JAWMRA010000001.1, read on the forward strand.
GTCGCGCCCAGCGCCCCGTCGGGGCCGGGGGTTGCCGCTAGATGGCAATGCTGTCCCGGCGGAGCCGCCGCGACCCGGAGACGGTGCTGCTTAAACCCAGGAGCTCCTTCCATCACTTTAATGCCGTTTTCTGGGGCACAACTGCCGCGAGTACTTTGCTTTTTATTTTGTTTGTTTATTTATTTATTTGTTTGTTACCACGGTATTGTGAAGCATAGATAAATTGTTCACTGCTAGTCACAGAAACAGCAACAATTCAGGGCCCTTTCTAACCAACTAGGAGCTCTTAGGACCCTTCCAACCCGAGCCATTCTATGATTGCATGTAAACATTAATTCCAAGACCGTTCCCAGCCAGTTTGGTGGAGAAGCAGAGGCAGAATGTCAGGGAATACTGTCTAAATGCCATAGGCCTAAGTCTCTTGTGCTGTAAACTGAGACACTGACATTTAATCCAGAAGAATTACACACGTTTATTACATCAGAGATTAGGGCTGGAGAATTCTGAATGCAATCATAGTCATGTAATATTAAGGAAATTCCTAATTTTCTGTTGGAAATGAAGGAACAAGTCTCTTTAAGCCATCACCTCTGTGAAATGATGGCTGGTTGTCTGAGGCAGCCCTGCTTCTGCTGCTTAGTGAGTTGTTCAGAGCCTACATGTGAGAGTGATTCATCTCTGTGCTTCTTGGTTGAGATAACAGCATCACAAACCTGGCTGTTAAGGTTAACCTGTACACTACACAAGGACAACAGATGGAAATTCTGGTTTAGAGCCACTGCAAAAAAATAAAAACATGCTCCAAAGGGAAAAGGAGCTTGTATTTCTGTGTTTGAACCTTTGATCTTCAGTCACATCTGAAGGGAAGAGTAGACCTTTTGCTGAAGACACATGGTTTTGCATCTGTGAAAACACAGCTGTATAGAGCAAAACAAAACTGGTGGAAAACACAATGGGTTTGCTGTGTCAGTTTAGCTGGTGGCGTTAAAATGCTTTAGAAATAGTGGGGGTTTTTTTGAAGAACCTTTCTGAAAGTCTCTGTCTTTACACAATTGTTTGTTGAGATTTTACTCTGGATTTTAAAGTTCGTCAGTGATCAAGAGACAGCTGCTACCTAAATATTTAAAGCAAATTCATGGGAAAGTCTGGCAATCTCTCAACAATCCTGATTTAACAGTTTTCTAAAGAAATATAAATTGAAGCATCAGAATTTACAGGAGAATCCACGCTGGCAAACTCACCCTGATTCAGAAAAAAAAATAATCCAAGTATCATTAATGCTGAAATTGTTAGCGCCGTACACGCTATTTTATGCCAACATACTGCTTTATCCAAGTTGCCCCACAGCACCCCCTCGAAGTAAAGGGACGTCTCCCGGTGTCCTCAGTCACATAATTTTGCATTTGAGCGCGGTGGCAAAGCCTGCTCTTTTATGCCTGCCTGTTGTCTCCTGCCTCCCCACATTTGCAGTGGCACATTGCTGTCCCCGCAGTGTCCCCCACAGCCCAGCTGCCTCACTGCGTGGCCCAGCACTACCTGTGACCCCCCCCAGCACCTCTGTGTGTCCGCCCTCCCTCCCCCAGCACTGCCACACGCTCACTTGTGTCCAGAGTCTGGCAATGTCACTTGTTTTCTGCCTTAAATCCCTTCGCACTCCAGTTGGTTTGTTACGAAAGACAAAGAGAGGAGCTAGAAATGAGGAAGGCTAAGTGTGAAAATGCAAAAATATTTTTTTTTTTAACTGAAATAAATATTCTCTTATATCTTAACCAACAGATTTCTTTTTGGGCAGGGAAGGAATCTGGCTTTGTTTTTTAATTCTTGACATCAGCACAACAGCAGTTTTCTCTTAAAATTTTTCTGTCCTGAAGCCTTACAAAAAATTTTCCAATGTGTTTGGGTTCCTAAACATGCAGCTGGCACTTAATGGGATTTTCAAAAGAGCATAAGCAGGTTAGACATCCTCCCATCCACTGAAATCAGTGGGATTTAGGTACCTATCTTGCTCACTTGCTTTTGAAAATCCTGCTAGGTGCCTGTTTGCATTTTCAGTTGCCCTGGAAAATCTGGTCCCCATCTAGCCCCGTGACCCCCTCCCGCTCCCATCAATATTTGTCTCCTGTCTCTGTCTCCTACACTCTGGCCTGTATTGATGCCAGAGTCTCCTCCTTTGTAGTTCCTAATACCAGGGACATCCCTCTCCTTTCTCTCTACCAAACTGGGTCTTGGGCTGGTTAAAGGTTCAGTTGAGCAATTATGACTGTGCCCAGATTTTTCAAATTAGTTTTCCTCTCCTCCTAATGATTTTTAATTCTTTCTTGGTGGTGTTTTGACTGTGCAAAGCATTTGGGGTTAAAAGACTTGGTGCAAACAGGCATGAATGTGAGGAAGCTCCTTGTTGTGCTTCTCTGTTTAGGTTTTGTGTGTCTCTAAGCTGAATGCAAGATGGGGAATAGTTTCCTCATCAGCCTGTCTCTCCTCTTCCCTTGAAATGGTGAAGTGGTCAATGGGTTATATATTTAAAGATGAGAAAATTGGTATTTTAATTTCTGTCTCGACCACAGTGACTCACTGAGTCTCCTTGTGCAAGCAGTTCCCCATCTGTAAAATGTATCCCCGGGTCCCCATTTTCACAGATATGGAGCACAAGTAATTAATTAATGTTTGTGCAGCCCTTTGAAAATCCTCAGACAGAAGGCGCTGGAAGGTGCTGTGGGTTGGCCTGGGGCTGAAGAGGCTCACCCCGGAGCCCTGCTGCAGTCAGAGCCCCACGGGGCGAGGATGGGAGCTGGGGATTCAGAGAGAGCTGCTGGCCAATTCCTTTGCCGGAGATATTTGCCCTTTTTTTTCAGGGGAAAACAAATTGGAAAGGGAGTTATCTGTGAGCACGCCTCCCTCACTGCATGTTGCCTTCTCTTTTCCCAGGAATAACAACAGCTTCATTAGCAAGCTGGGGGGGAAAAAAAATAAATTAAAAAAAAGAGAGAGAGAGAAAAGAACGAAGAAGAACGAGAGTATTGAAATATTAATAGTAATAACAGTCCGGGTAATGGAGAGACACAACAACTCTTGTCTTTGCCTCATGCAGAAAGTTTTCTCTTTGAAGTGGTTGCTTCTCTCCTCACCCCGCTAGGAGGGAAGGGGGAACAATTGTGGAGATCTAAAGCTAGCCAGGAATGCTGAGCTGATGGCTTTCCTGCCTGCCCCCTGCCCGCACCCCTGCACACATTCCTCTCTGCCCCTGCCCGCACCCTGCCCGAATCCCAGCCTGCCCCATCCACATTTCTGCCCGCCCCTTCCCTACCCCCTCCAAGGGCGCTGCCTGCCACAGCCCACACCCCTGCCTGCCTCCCTCCCTCCACCCCCCTGCCTGCCACTGCTTGCGTTCCTGCCCGCATCCCTGCTTGCCTCCTTGCCTGAATCCCTGCCCGCATCCCTGCTTGCCTCTCCTTGCCTGAATCCCTGCCCGCATCCGTGCCCGCATCCCTGCCCAGCCGCTGCCCGTCGAGACTGACGGCCGGAGCTGCACTTCCCGGTGCGGCCGGAGGGTGTCGCCCCAGCCCCTGCTTTCCCCTCCCGGCGGGGCCGGGGCTCCGGACACCCGGAGTTGGGGGGGGGTACCCCAAAGCGCGGGGTGACGACCCCCGCCCCACGGAGTGACCGAAAACGGACATTTCCATATAGACATATCAGGGTTTTACAGGGGCGGATGGTTTGCTTTTGGGTTTTGGTTTTGGTTTTTTTTTTTTTTTGGGAGGGGGAGGAGGTTGTCTGTTTGGTCTGGGTTTTTTTTTTGGTTTATTTACCAAGGGGGTTGTCGAGTTTTTTCCCGCGTGGGGAAGATTTCCCTCCCTTTTCCTGAGCGTGGCGGGCGCCCTCGACTTGCTCTGCCAAACCGCCTGCTCGTGAAGGGTGCGATTCCCGTCTTGCTGCTTTCTTTAGCAGCTATAGAAATGCCATTGGTGACAGCGAAAAGAGGGTGGGTTTTTTTCCCTTTCGATGTGCAGGTTTGCAGGTGTCTGCCTGCCATCGGCAGCGAGGACAAGAAGTACTTTCATTTGGCTGAAGATCATCAATGCACATGAGCGAGAATTCCCTGTCTGACTTTGACCAGCCAGTGAGATAAATGAATATTTGTTGTTTTACAAAGTGTACACTCGAGCCATTTTTATCCCATGAAGTTTCTTGCACGGGCACAGTTCCCTCGCAATCCAGGATTATTTTCCTAGAGCGTTATGATTTTTCTCTCTCCTTTTCCTTATGAAAAAACCAAACCAAATCAAAGAAACCAAACTAAACCAAACCCCCTCCCCCCCCAAAGATAATTACTTTAAAACATCTTCCAATGTTATGGGCTATCCACATTTTGCAATGTATTCCCACTAATTTGCAACTTTTGAAAGCCGGGCATTGTTTTTCTCAACTTATTGAAATGCACAGATATGTTAAATAGAAGGGGGGGGGAATCCCAACCCCAATGACTTCTGTTTGGCTGCATATGCAAAGAGAGGGCAGCTTGACTCTTCCCTCGGCGTTTGTTAGTCACATCCTCTTGGCCATTGTTTTGCTGTTTGCGCTGGGAATCCAATTTATTTAATGGTAAAGAGCCAAGGCTTGGTTGCGGTTTTTTTCTTATTCCACTCATTCTGAGCTGTTCTGAGAAAGAAAGAAAAAAAATATATTAGCCGTGCCAAGGGGCAGCCCCCCCAAAAAGCTCCAGTCTCCTTGAGGAAGGGATGAGGATGTCCCAAGTGACTAGATACAAAATATACAGGGTTATTACACTTTCTTAGTAATTTCTGGTTGAATATTTAATTTTTTAAGATCTTAAAACACATCCTGTGGATAGGTGGTGAAAACTTGGCCGTTTATTTCAGACGGTGGGCTGCATATACAGTATTCTCTCCTTGTAGTAATCCTTAGGAGGTGGTCCCCTCGGTGGTGTAGGTTGCCTGTTTTTGAAAATCCAAGTCCCCCAGAAGAACTGTTTATAGCAACAGGCCTGTTTCCAAAGTCAAGGGGGGAAAGAGGGGGCATCGTTTTCAAATTACCTTTTTTTTTTTTTTCAGGGAAACAGAAACAAATAAGTTCCTTTTGAGAAAGGTGTGAGCTGCGTAAGTTGAGAAACTGTCCCGCCTTTGAAAGCTCCCAAGTCCCAAAATTATTTTATTAAAAAGGGCATCGAGGACCAAAATTCTGCTGTTGTTATGGCAACAGAAATAGTTGGGCAGCAACGTGGGTATCCAGAACATCAAGATTGTAAGAAACCAGCAAAATAAGCACAGTGTTGTATTTGGAAAAACAAACTGAACGGTGGTGGCCAAATCATACACTTCTTTCATTCAGCGTAATCCCCATTTTCATCTGTCCAGCCATGCCGACAGTGCCTTAACGAAGATGCCAGCAAGTCATTACGGTATTTATTGCCCTTCAATGCGACCTAAGATTTCAGTTTGTCATTTTCCCCGTTGACATACTAGGAGAATCTTTCCTTGTGTTTTTTATTTACGCCTTCTTCAGTGCCTCCAACTTTTTTTTGTTCTCTTTTTTTTTTTTTTCTGCCTTTCTGTAGTGACACGTGCTCCAATCCCTTTTTGTCCCTACGCTCCCTACCTCGCCTGCCACAGGACCGTCGACAATCGCCCTGTAAAAACAGCCAGACGTACTCCTCTTAAACCTCCGCGATATTAAAATTTCACCACCGCTTTCATTTAGTTCTAGCCGAGGGAGCCCTGAAACCGCAGCCCCGTATCCCCTAGTTTAGAAACAGCCAAAGTATTTGGGAAGCTCGCGGGTCTCTACTGTAACACGCTTCAGGGACCTTTTGTATAGCAGCCGAATGAGATGAATTTGCCAAGTTTCAAATTTCAGGGGCAGGAAAGACATTTGTAAGTCGGTGTTTTTGTTATTCTGGAAAAGTTCTTTGATTTGCAGGCTTTTTTCCTTTTTCTTTTTACCTTACTTTTAATAAAAAGGAGATGGAGTGTGACATTAAGCAATTTTACAGCATTAGTAGCTTTAGGATGTAAACAAAGACAAACGAATCCCGCTTACTTTCAGTCTCAGAAGTTTGCTGTCAGTCGGTCCTAAACTGGGGACTCGATCCTACGGGACATTATTCAAGCAAAACACGGCTTGAAGTCTCGGAGAGTTGTGTCTGAGTAAGTACCCTGGAATCAGCCCCTCTGCCTGCTGGAAAAAAGAAGTGCTGATTATCTGCTTTTAAAGTTCTTCTCTGCCGTTGCAGACTTCATCCTAAAGCTTTTGATTTGCTTTGAGATTGCCTTGTTAAGGCAGCGTTCTCGATCCACAAACTGAAGAGCAAAAGAGAAATCAGTGGTTTCTGAGTAAGGCTGGGTTTTTTTTCTGTGTTAGATTATTTTTTTTTTACTTTAAAAAATCTCCCCCTCCAAATAAAACAAACAAAAAAAAAGTCTTTTTTCGAAGCATCTGATTTTAATTTTACATGATTTTTGTTTCGAGGTCCCTGAAAAAAATAAAACATATTCCCTTCAATGATTTGAGCTTCAATTTTTAGCATTTTACAATGTAAGATTACTTGACATTATTTAATTGGACATGAGGGTGTAATACAGGAATTTCCGTTATGTGATGGATTAATTGTTTTCCTAATACTTTAAAGGCTGAGATCCAAACATTTTTCCATTCTATTGCAAAATTAACTGCAATAAATCTGTCAGACCCAATTATTCATTTAAAACATTCCACACTGATTAAATCTGCACATTTGCCTGCGTGCAAGCGCGAGCGAGGGAGAGGAGGTGTGCACGGAGGGGGGAGTCCAGGTTTATTCCCTCCTCAAAACGGCAGTGGTGTTAGAAACGAATCCTTTAAATTTAACCTGGAAAATGTGAGTAGCTAAATAGTCTAACGAGAGGGTGAAGAATATGTGGACACACGTCCCCGAGTCTCCCTGCCATTCCTCCTCCTCGCTGCCACGTCCGGACACGCAGAAGCGTCACGTTTGGATATTTGAAAAGATCATATTTTACTTCTAGTGGGGGTGGAGTTCTTGATTTTTTGTTTTGTTTTGGTTTTTTCTGTAGTTTGTTGATGTTTTCAAAGTCTCTAAACAAAGTCAGATGTGTTAACAGTCTTATTAACAATGTTAAAATGGAATTAACAGCTTGTGGATACCTCTGGAGTACAATAGAATGTCAGCCTACCCTGCCCCCTTATAAATCGCGTCCCGCTGTCTTTCTTTTGTTTCGTGCCCAATCAGCAAACTAAAGTTTTGTTGAGACAGAAGGGCAGTTCAAGTGTTCCTGCTCCGGCGGAGGGAGGAGCGGCGGTGGGGTTTCTCCCTGGCCCCGGCGAGGCCCCCATGCGAGCGAGCGACTGAAGCAGGGACATGGAGCAACCCCCAAACCTGCGGGCTGGGCTTTGCTGACCCGCCTGCCTCCCTGACCTCTGCCGTCCTGTTTTGTCAGTTTAAAAGGCTTTGCCGAGGTTGTAGTTTACTTTTATGGGCCTTTCAGCGCGGCTACAAAAGCTTTTGTTTATTTTAGATGTAGCGCGGTTCAGATTTCTATTAATCTTCATATCATTTCAGTGGCTTTCCCGCTTCTGTAAAGGTTCGTCGCCGAAATGCTGCCGTGCCTGCTCTGAGGCAGCCAACATCGGCTGGGTAATTACAGCGAGTTCAGGGGATTTCAGAAATAATTTGCCTCTGAGAGTGGAAATTAGCACCAACACATGCTGTTGTTTAACTCAATTTCACGATAACTTGGGTTCAACACTAAGGACTTTTATTTTACCTTTTACTCCGTGAAGTTTTACTTCTTGCATGCACGCTCTTCAGAAACGTTGCCCAGCTGATTTCAGCGTTCAGTGTAAAGCGAGTATTTAATGAGATCTAATTTTTTTCACGTGGCTAGAAGCATCTCGGGTTAATTTGTATAGAAAATTTATGTAAAACATGAGACATTCCCCATAAGGAAAATTGTTATGTTTTTTCCTTAATGGTAATTACATTTTTACTCCTTTTATCCAAGAATCTCCAAGTATTTACAATTTCTCCTAGAAATGCAGAGCACTACCAGGCGATGTGCACTTCAAGCCCTTTTACCGCTCAAAAAACTGCAAGGCACAGACAGGTTGCAGTTCACCCAAGGGCTGCCAAATGTTCTCAAGCCCAAAGTAGAAAATGCCATCCATTTTTCGGAAGGACTCAGGCCCCGTGTGCTCCTGGCCAGCTCCACAGGCTGCCCCAGCACTGCCTGCCGCACCCAACTCTGGCTCCCTGGCCCTGCAGCTGCCCACTGGACAGGGATTGTGCCCGCTGGAGATGCAACTGCCCACTACGGCACCCAGGCAGTCTCTGTGTCCAAAGCCTGCTATCTAGAGCAATGTTTTTTTTTTCTGGCAGCCTGTTGTGCTGTGCCCTCTCTGAAATAATTTGGCCAAGGCAGGCTACACTCTTCCCCTGCTTTCTCTGGGCTTCCCAGTGCTGGTTCCCCTTGCGTCCCCACGTGTGTCCCACAGCCCAAATGCTTGTGGGGGTAGCAGAGGGATGCTTGTTGTCCGTAGTCAGAGATGCAGCTGGACTGTCTGGCCCTTCTTCCCTCTGTCCCCTCTGATGTAGGTTTACCCTCTCAAACCCCAGCCTAAATCCCTGCTGCCCTCCCTTCCCTTCAGTTTACACAGCTGTTCCGTAAAGGGAGGAGATGATACCAAATGCAATGCAAATGAATCAGTAGCCCACGGGCCATAAGACTTCACTCTGATTGGCATCAAGCATAGCTTGCCCTCACCACCACAACACAATCTAAAAATGTTTACTCTTTCTATGGATCGTGTCCCCAAGAAGGTGTGTAGTGATGAGTATTGAGTTCATTATTTTCTTACCTACCTGGTACAAAAACTCTCTCACAGGGAAACTTGTACCAGTTTTGCACATATAAAACCCAATATATGGTCTTAATAATGAAAGAACCAGGGTGATAAAGACTAAATTATAGAGAAATAGAATGTATGTTATTTACAGTATAGCTATATATTATGGAAATATATTAAATATTTTCCTTCAGCTTATTTGAAATGCTCTGTGCCTATTTTTGCACTCTAAGAGTTATACAACACTTCAAAATTCTGCAGATAAAAAGATGTATTTTCATCTTATTGTAAAGCTGATGAAACTGATAAAGAAAAATTTGTAAGCATGTGCTGGTTTATTTGTAGAGAAAAAATAAATGCCCATTTTTGGGAATTGTATTCATTTTTATGCAGCATCTCTTGAGAGAACAAAAATATCATTTATCTGACTACTAGAAAATTCATAGTGTTTACTGAGAAAATATTTATTATTGATTGAAATTGTGCATTACAACAATTATGATAGTCCTTTGCATTTGTTGTCATCTTCCAAGAACAGGGAGTCTCAAAGGGTCTCAGATAAGCAGTCCTCCCAGGAAGGGTGCATAGGAATGTCAAGGTGAGCTGTGTCAGTCACCGTGTGCACCCGCACGCCATCAGCCATCCCCATCACCTGGGGCACAGCCCGCCCATCAATCACCGTGCTTCTGTTATTATGGCTGTAAATGTCATTTATTTCAGTAGCAGATCAACAGCAGTGGAGGAGTGCGGAGTAGCAGGGCAGTCCTTGCCAGCTCACCTTTACGGGGCCCCAGAGCCCAACCATCGGAGGTGCTGAGACCTTCCCGTGGAGCAGCTTCAATGGAGCAGCGGCTGCTCCCTGCCACTTCCCAGCGTCAGGCCCTGGCATCGTTTTGTTGTGCAGAAGCTTGCTCTCATGTGTGATTTTTCCAGATTCCTTCATTTCTGTGGTTATGCAGAGATCATCTTCCTGCTAGACATCTCCTGAGAGAAGATTTAAGAATAATCACATTTCTTCCTTTTTATTTCTATTCTTTGTAATGTGTAGCAAATTCCTGTAGAAGATTTTACGGAAAATGTGCAGCGGTTTTGTATATAGAGCTATATGGAAACTCCTCATATTTATCATAGTCTTAGTGAGCTCTTGGTGGTGCCGGCAGGAGTTTGCATGAGTTTTCTGAAAGGAGAGCCCCACAAACTACACAACAAATTTTAAAGAAAAGGAAATAATGAACAAACTTAATTGCATTGATTTAAAAACGGTTTAAAGTGACAGAATATATTACCTATTTGCTCATCCATTTGGGTCCAAATAACTCTCATACAAAAATGTACAGCAGAAATTGAAGCATAAGAGCAGGGCCAAAGAAGTGTTACATTATTCATGAAAAATGTACCCACATATTCAATATTGCAAATGCAAAGAGATCTGTTGAAGGTAAAATCTGAAAAAAAAACCTTTCCAGGATTAAGCCTTCAGACAAATGTCTGTATTTCAAAGAATCTATAATATTATACAGTATGATGATAGCTGTTATTTAAGTCTAAAAATACTAACTTGTCTATCTCTCATTGGCCTTTTTAGCCATCAGCACCCTTGTAGCAAGTGTGGGTAGAGCCCTTCCCAAATCTTCGTTCGCGAAGCCCAGCCATGATGATAATATTTGTTATTTAAGTCTAAAAATACTAAGTAGTCCTTTTTGGACATATTTCCTGCCAGTCCATCTGAGGAGTTTCTTCCAGCTCCTGGAGATAGGCAGAATTGGAAGGAGGACTCAGTTTTAGTGAAAAGTGGCTATGCAAGAGAGGTGGTGGTCGCTTGTTGGCTGGAGAAGAGGATGAGTCATAGCCAAACCCCTTGGAGAAGCCGCTTTCCCAAGACCTCAGATAAGTCCCACAGATGTCCATGGCAATCTGTCCTTTGCCCTTATCTGCAGGAAGAGCAAGCACATGGCTTTGGAGCAGGAGAAGAGTGTGTGGCTTCAATGGGTGCCAATTTTGTGATTTCTTTTGCTTTGGGTGAACTACGTATGAGTTGGGCCAATGTCAGGGTCAGTGTACATGCCAAGGGCCGAAGGTGCCAAGGATGGAGAGTCCCATCTTTCCTGCAAAGCAAAAAGAGGCCCATTAACACAGAAAGCACTGTCCTGAGGGCTGGTGCGCAAAGGTGCTTGAGAACCAGACGTTGTCCATTCAGTCACCTGCCTGATGCCCACTCAAGTGGAGGGGGGGCACTTGACCAGACTCCTGGCAACTTCATCAGAATATTCCTGGGGTTCACTTAAACCCCACCTGGCTAAGCTTTTCTGAGGCTTTTCTGTTCATATTCTGTGTCGGATGATTTATTTATTTGCCTTTCCCATGCCAGGAAAGTTTTATTGAAGACATCCTGCAGGTTAACCAGTTGCAGGTGACTTAAGTTTGTGTGGCTTCTGCCCTTGCAGCGAGGTGGCCAGAGGGAGGTCTCTTGGGAACTGAGGAGGCTGCATTTAATCCATAGGCAGAGCTGCCATGGGACGGGTGCAAGTGAACAGTGATTTCGGGAAGGAGCTAAGAGAGCTTGTGCGTGTCAGAAAGGAATTTTGGCTTCCCCAAATCAATGGAAGAGTCTTATCACTCTGATTCTTTACTATCACTATATTTTTGTGAGAACATACTTGTAGTAGGAAATGCTGTCTCAACTCAAAATGTGTTATCTATACAGGTATACCTATATAGAGATTTTTCCATAGAGGTATAATACATTAAAAATATATGTAAAAGGCACAAGACACATTTTGAAGATATAGTACCTTTAATTTTATATTCTTTCCCATTGCAAGATGATTTTTAAATAGGGAAACTTGGGAAAACCTTGTAAATGAGGCTGCTGGTTTATTTATTTATTTGTTTCGTTTCAGCTGAGACAGATGGGATTCTCGGATCATGCACTGTTAAGCCTTCCTTTGGAATTCGCGCCACTGTGGCCACAGAGCCCAGATGGTGCTTAAATCTGTCATTTTTTAACAACCCGACTTTCTTAATTTTATATCCAAACACATTGAGCATTCGAAGTGATTAATTACTGTCCAGATATGTCTGTGCTTCAGCAATTTACTCGTGTGTGCCAAAGATCATTTTGTTTCGGAGTAGGTAGTTTGGTGAGGGCTGAGTGGGTGGCAAGACACTCACCGGCAAATACTTTATGTTGTAGGTAGCAGTGTGGTGTTTCTTGAATCACCTTCCTACAGCAGTGGCTGAGCAAAAAGTTTCAATAAGTGAAACCGAATTTTCTTGCACTTGGACTTTTTACAGTTTCCGTGGGGAATTCTCACTATTGCATATAAGCTTCATTTTCACCAAACCTTCTTTTTTGATGCATGACAAATACCAACATTATCCTTTCAGGATTTTATATCCAGACACTAGTGGCCTCGCCAAGATTATAATGGCCAGGTATTTGGTAAGAGAAAGCTGAAGGTTTTTGTCAAGAAGCAGAGCTTTCTCCCAGAGGTTTCAAGAACCAAATGATCAGATTACTGTAATTCTTCAGAATCGTATGTTTCTCTGTGTCTTCTCCTCAGTTTTGGGTTTTTTTTTTAAGTGGCAATTTTTCTGGTGGAGTTTAAATATTACTTGCAAGTCTGGCACTTGCATTAATTTTCATGCTTGCAGCAGGCTGCCATCAGTTCCTCAGTTTTGGAAATGAGGGAAGGGCTGATGCTGCATCATTCATGCAGCTCTAGCTCTAGCTTCACAGTGGACATCAGTAGAGCCCATCAAAATCCTTGAACTGCTGCTGCTGTTCCTTTGACCGAGAACCACCAGACAACCACCTGAAGATTATTCTTGGATGTTACTGCGTATTGTTTATTTGGTTACCTAGGTTTGGTGCAGGTGGAAGTGGAGCTTTCAAAAACCCAGAGAAGTGGGAGCTTCCTCCAACCAAGAGTCAAACAGGGTTTCTAGGACTTCCATCCCCTCTATGAAGGAATTGTATTGCTCATGGTATGTTTAACACCGGCAGAGCAAATGTCTAACTCTTTCCATTACTGAGGGGACACTGGGCAGAGTCAGGCTGTGTCATGCCTTCTACATACAGTCTTTACACCTTGTACAGCCTTAACTGTTAGCACCACTGTTTCATGTTTTACCCACTGTGCACAGCTCTGCTGAGGACCAGTTCATGCTCAAGAACAATTTGCACTTACCTAAGGAGTAGAAGCTTAGCAGTGATGAATCTGGGTTCTTCTTGAAAACCTAGAGAAGGGGCTATTCATCATCATATGAACACATTTTAAAAGGAGTGTATCATGAGTCTGAATGTTCCAATTTTTGAATGTAATGTTATTTAGCATTCTGCTGTAGAAGGGTTTTGTTTCTTCAGTGCTACATCTTCATATAGACATTTCCCTTATTAAATTTCAGTAGGATTTAATTACCGTTAGTAATTACTGACTGGCAGTCACTGCTGCAAAATTGACAATATTAAAAAGTTAATGTACAGGATTTAAAAAACCACCTTTTGAGCAGGGAGGCACCGAAGCCTGGTGCTATATCCTGGCACTGCTTCTGGAGCAGTGAACATTACTTCTTTCACATCCAAATTTTCCTGCCATCTTCTAACACAGTCTAGGAGGTCTTAGAGTAATTATATTAAGTTGCAGCAATGCTTTGATGTTTGTTTGTGGTTTATGATTTAATAAGGCAGGAGAAGGCTGAGAGGGCTCTGGTTTTTAGAAGGAGAGATTAATTGCTTTCTGGGCGGGGAGTTTGAGTTGCTGTGTGTTTCCTCACTCTTTTAGTGGTGATATTGGTGATATTGATATCTAGCATGACATTTTTCAGACAGGCTAAGAGTGCTGTAAGTTAGTAAGGAATATTTCTGTCCTATCTGATTTGTACTCTACCGTATACTAAGAGCTGTTACCTTATATAGCATTGAACTGTTCAGTTAATTTTTATGTAAGTTATAAATCTGAAGTTTATATAAAAAAGACTGATAAACCCTTAACCTGAGCCTCAGTATAAAAAAAATAACTGCTCTGCATTGCTAGTGCTAGAGTAGAATAAGCCTGGTTAGTATTTGTTTTTTTTTTTTTTTGTCCTGTGAGAAATAATTCATCTTTGTAGCAACTCTATAAGCTGTTAATAAAATCAAACTATTCAAATCAAATAAAATCAAATTAATAAAATCTTAAGCTTCCATTAAAATGGATCCTGGTGGTGTGGTGGGAATTCATTCCTTCACTAAGGAGGTTCAGTTCTCTCCTCACCTTGTTCCTGGGTATCATACTAGCTTTGGTAGCCCATTTAGTGCCTGTACTAAGCATCAGCAGTTAATTCTACACTTTCTAGGTGCCCCGAAAATGTAATAATTATACTTTCTTAGACAATGAAAGTGACAGTTTGGTGGACTTTTTCACCATCTTTATTAAATACAAATTTTTATCTGTAGCTCCAACTCTATTTTGTCTTTCCTGTATAAAGAAAATGCCTGAAGTTCTGGTCCTGGTTTCCATTCCCTTTATTTCCAGGAAGACGCAGAAAACTATGGCACTATAGAAAAAGTGCTACCTGGTTTGCACTTTTTAAAATACTTCAGGGCAGTTTCACTCTTGTGGAAATTATTGCTGTTGCCACATTAGTATTGCATGTTTGCTTTTGGAACAGAGATTACTTGGAATATCTTTACACCATCTTCCCTAAATCTTGTTAGCCACAGAAATACCTGACACTTCTCACTGCCTTCCGAACCTGAGTGTGTCTTCTCCTTGGAGTGTACTCCTCAGGAAATCCAGGGGTTTGATTTGACTACTCAAAATACAGAAATGCTTTGGATGAGTAAAAGTTAAACGAGGATGTCTAATCAAAATCCCAAAACACAGTCAAAAGGATGAAACTCCCAAGATCTTGGTTCTTATTCACCTTTAAAAAACAGTGTTCTTCATAGACTCATAGAATTACAGAATGGTTTGTGTTGGAAGGAATCTTAGTTCCATCTAGTTCTAACCCCTGCCGTTGGCAGGGACACCTTCCGCTAGACTAAGTTGCTCAAAGCCCCATCCAACCTGACCTCGAACACTTCCAGGGATAGGGCATCCACAGCCTCTCTGGGCAACCTGTCCCAGTACCTCACCACTCTCAAAGTAAAGAATCATCTGATTAACATGATTTCAAATCTATTGGCTTCTATCTTAATTATTTTTCTGTCTTCCAGTGCTGAAAAACATTATTCCTAGCAAAATATATCTTTTTAGGCTATGTGGCCATTTTCACCTCTTGTCCTCAATCAGGGCAGGATATAAAACTTTAATGGAAAAAAATGCAAAACAGTTACTTTTTTTCTGGAGTATACTTTTGTCATGGAGTCCACCCATGATGAGTTTGGTACCCTTCCTAGGGCTCCTCCCTCCTTTCTCCAGGAGCACTTCTTCCTAACACCCCAAATGCTGGACTCTCCAGGATGCTGTTCTAATCACACAAAAAAAGCCGTCTTTCACAAGTGAGTCTTTTTAACCTTTTCCTAATGAGTTCCCAAGTGCTTTTTGGCCACAGATATTAAAGCTTGTGTGTTTGCGATTTCCCTGGCAAGTTGCCGTTCGTAAAAAGGATATAGTGTTTTCTTGGTCCTTTGCCCAAAGTAATTTTGCAAGGAACTGTAAGTGCATTTAGTACATGTCATTCATTGGAGAGAAGTCATTGTAATTGCATTTGATCACAGTCAGTTTATGGCTCTTTTATCATGTTTTCATGCTGCATATCTACTCAAACATTATAGCAAAACTTAATGGCTACTGTTTTACTTCTGCATAAAACATTTTATGGCCTTTTTGTGCAGCAGACATTAGGTTTCAATCACCGTTGCCCCATAGAGAGAGAAAAAAAGTTGGATGAAGAACTATCAAAAGTCTTTAACTACATAAAATTTTATTTCAGGTCAACTTCCCATAAAAGATATTAAATGTATTTTGTGGTTTATTCTGCACGTTAACAATTCTAGAGGAGCAGCAATATTTTGGGGAAAGCAGTATGAAAGGGGGAAGTTAATTCACAGAAGATGTTTTACATTTGGGGTAGTTTTCCTTTGTAAAAGGATGGATTTGAATGTGGAAGGGGTGGCTGGAGAGTGCTGCTCGAAGCGGCTTTAAAAGCTCACTGTTACCTCCACAAAATTCAGATTTCTGACCTCATGCTCAGCCTCTTTAATCATTGCTTTAAATTTTTGATGTTCCATTCATAAAACCCAGCACAATTCATGTGCCTTAAATTATATATTCTGCTGCCTGAGTGCTGCCGAAGTTCCCAGCTGAAAAGTTTAATTAAAAGGGAAACTTCGACATGCTGCTGAGAAGATTAGTTCACATTAGAGTGTTGAGATAAAAGAAAACTTACTTCTAATCTAATTAACACCAATTAAAAGATGTAAAAGAATTTGCATTGGCCAATTGTTAATTATGCATCAATTTGCCTTTCCTGTGACCAAGAAAGCAAAATGTGACCTGTTTTGTTTTAGGATACCTATAGTGTGATGATATTGCCACAGTCATTTTTCATGTGAATTGGTTAAGATGGTAACACTTTCTTTGCATCAACCCAGTGCTTTGGTTTGTGTTCAAGACTTTAGCACAAGGTTATTTCAGCTTAATTGGTCTGTAACTTGACAACTGTATGTAGGGATGATGGAAACACAAACAAAACCTCCAGTTTTACAGAAACTTATTGCTTGCACGTATATGCTTCTTCTCCCTAAATGTGTGTATATAATAGCTTGGAGGCATTAGAGGGGCATGCCTGTCCGCTTCAAAGTTTGTCTGTGTATTTACACATGCTTCTATTTTTCTGATTCATGCTTTTTAGATTATAGCTGGGATTATCTGGTAATAAATATGGGTTTATTCCACATGCCTTGGCAGTGCTTTTATGCAGGATGTAGTATTTTGGGAGAATTGGTGTGGCTAGTGAGCTTCTCAATTTTGTTCTAGGTGGAAGGCTGAAAATATTTCATCAGTGTATGGTAGACACTTGTTGCATGCTTAAAATGTTCTTTATTGGCTTTGCGTGCATTGGCTTTTTCTTTTTCTCTAGTTTTGCTTTTCAACTTTAGAATTTAAACATGAGACATTTAGTTCAGTATGAAGAAAGGACCCAGGAAAGACTAGGGTCTAGAGAGTAAGTACTATGAGGAACAGCTGAGGGAGCTGGGGTTGGTTAGCCTGGAGAAAAGGAGGCTCGGGGTGACTTTATGACTCTCTACAGCTACCTGAAAGGAGATTACAGCCAGGTGGAGGTCAGCCTCTTCTCCCAGGCAACTAGTGATGGGATGAGAGGAAATGGCCTCATGCTGTGTCAGGTGAGATTCAGGTTGAACATCAGGAGAGAGTTCTTTGCAGAAAAGGTTGTTAAACATTGGAATGGACTGCCCAGGGAGGTGGTGGAGTCACCATGCCTGGAGGTGCTCAAGAAATGACTGGACTTGGCACCACGTGGTGGTGATGAGTCAAAGATTGTACTCAATGATCTCAGAGGTCTTTTCCAACCTAAGTGTCATTCTGTGATTCTGTGACTGTGCTGTTTATGTTCTGTTAAGCACTTTTATTTTTATTGAGATTATTATATTACTAGATGATTTTGTATATAAATACCATTTTTTTTGGGTAACACCATCAGACAAAGAATTAGCTTATGACTTTGGTTGCTGTTTCTGCCTGCAGTAACATGAAGCTAAATTCAACACAAGTTTCCTGAATTCATGTTTCTTTCATCATCTTTCCAGGTGCTTTCACTCACTGTCTATCTGTACAGCTGATAGTGTAGATACAGTTTGCCTTCAGTGTGGCAAATCTACTGGGCTTATGAGGGTGTCAAAGCTCTAAGCAGAAAGAAGGTTGTGTATTTCCAGTAACCAGCTACAGAGGAGAGAAGGTGCTTGCTAAGGTCTGAAAGAACAGTTATATCAACCCTCTTGAGGAAAGAAATATGGAAATGGAGTTTTATGGCCACATTGTAAATCATGGGGACAAAAGAGAGCAGAGAACATGTGAAAGGGGATAGAAATATTTGTGTACGGTATTGCTTGCAATCGAATAATACAGAGTTGCAACAATGTCTTAATTAAGAATTGCCCTGAATTTGATCACCATATTCAAAAACGTAAGTAACTCTTTACCACTGTAAACGTGTATCAAGTAGCTCTTCTCTATGTCTTCGTGTTATACCTTGCTGAGCTCTTCTTTGTGCTTTATATTGCCTTATGTGAAAAGCACCACAAAGGTCCTTTCTAAAGAAAACAAACCAGGAGCTAGAACATTAAGAGTATATTATATATTTGACCAATCACTTTTATAAAGTCTGATGCAAGTCTTTAATCTGAGATCCTTGAGTTTTTAATATTTCTATGACCTTCTCCAGGGGACTGAAAAATTACTTTGAAGTATTAAAGTGGTGCATGGAGTTTTAGCTGTGTGATTCCCATTACAGTCAGTAGGAGCCAGGTAGCTAAAACTCAACACAACTATGAAAACACGCTCCTTGTGCAGTGTTAAGTAGTAAAGCAATTCTGTGACATGGCAGTGACATTTTACTGCATTTGCTGGCTTTATAGGTCCACTCAAGGCTTGTATTTTTACTGGAGTTTTACTGTTCAGTGAAAATAGTAAAGAATTATTCAAGAGCAGGTGTAGGCTATTCTACTAAAAGGCACAGCTGTTGGGAAAAGCTGGAAAATTACCTATATTTTTAATGTAAAATGGCAACATCTGTTTTGCAAACTCTGAGCTCGTCACCTGCAGATTGGCCATACTGTAAGGATTTGTTTGAGGTGCCTGAAACTATTTTGCATATCTCAGCCGAGGGCCAAAATCAGCCCTGGGTAACCCATGATGCTGGCAGGTGATGGGGATTTCTCAGCTCAGCCATGCTCCTGTCAGTGAGAAAGATGAACCAGTGCTTCCCAGAGGTAGGGCAAAGCAACCATTCAGAAGAGAAGCCTGATCTAATTAATACAGTTTCTTTTAGAAATATCTCTACATTTGCCTACATGTGTCTATGAAGTTTAAATTACACCGGTGTGAGGCAAGAAATCAGCTGTTCTGTTCACCTTGCCTAAAATCAGAAAGGAGGATTTAAAGCTTCCAAGTTTTGCATTTCACAGCAACATTCAGTAGCCATCTGGACAGCCTTCTAATGACATTCCTACCTGGGCCTGCCGTGTCCTCACAAGCAAGAACCAGAGCTTTCTACCAGTGCTGCTGTCTGGTACGTGCTCCTCCCTACAATAGTAGCTCACAGATGTACCTTCTGAGAGGAGTCCTCCAAGTTGCAGGAGGTGAGCAGAATACTCAGTGAGGTGTATTGTCATAAAAAGTTCTCAAGGAAATAAACTTAGAGCCATCCTATCTGTTTCATAGGCAGCACTGAAAAATCAAAATCAATTACTCCAGAGTATTGGGGCCTGAGTTCATCACTGATATGACACAGCCTACAATACTCAAAAGATAAATCTAGACATTAATATCCGACTATAGCTTCTGGATATGGCCAATGATATTTACATTTACATTTTCACAAAAAGAGTTGTGAAATGCATATAATGCCTCACGTTACCTGAATAATACTGCACCTTTTATGCCGCTGGGAAAGTATATTTATAGCGTTCAAGTTAAAGCATATCACATTTTTTTAGCAACAAGTGTTTCGTCATTAACGCGATCATTTCGGTTTTTCTCAAGCTGACTGCAAATTATCCAGAATTAAGTAACACAGTAAGATAGCAAGTACTGTCTGTGGACTAATATGTCCTTGATTCCCAAGTTTTTGTTATGTGAGTCTCAGCACAGTTTACCAGGATCTCCCCTAATGCTGAACAGGGGGTTCAGTGGTAAAAATAGTAGTAATTCATCTTTAGTATGGACATATAGTGCCCAGAAGCTACAGGCTTCAGCATATAAAATAACTCAAAGCACAAACGGCAGAGATGAAAATTCCGTGTCAAAGAGGAGTTCTGTGGCACTTCTGTTTTGAAACAGAGCGCTGCATTTGGAAGTCATAGTGTTGACTTCCTTGGGTCCATCATTTGTATGAAATAGATGTTCTGAGCTTCCTTGGGTTCTTTTTAAATACCATGTTCAAACCTTTTGAGAAGATCATAGTGATGAAATACTGACCTATACTGTAGGATACAGGCACAAGGCCAAGCACTTGCTCAGTTTTCCTGCTCAGCTACCCCATGCGCGTTTATGCTGACCTCTTGGGAAATGCATAGCGATATTTATTGCTACATGACAACAGAGAGTTACTCTTCTCATATGGTTAATGCAAAATTATGTTTCTGAAATTTTTAAACAACACAGTGCATGAGTATGCATCTGTATTTGCATGTTTAGTTCAATTACTAGAAAAATCTTGCCTTTGATTTGCAAAACTTAGCAAACATCTGAAAAACAGAAGAAATAATAGTATCATTACATTAGCTTTATTAGACTTTTCATGCCTACATATGTAAATAGAATATGATTTTGTTTAATAGATTATTATTTTATTATTCATTTCTCTTTAATTGAGAAATTTTTTGTAGTATGCAGACACTGAATTGAATTTTCATTACGTAGCTAGTCAGGGACCAGTCCAAATGATTCTTTAAGCAGTTTAGGAAAAAAAATGCTCATTGAAGACTTGTTAAGTCATGTGAGAATATGCATTAAATGCTTATCTCTCCTGTGGGTATGTAGGTATCAGCTACTTGGTTTACTGTGTGAGGTTTAATGCTTTTCTTCTAATTTCTAATGAACTTTACCACCAGACTACTTGATCATGACTAAGCCTATGAACAATGCAAATGGAATTGCCCCCTGATGGTGAGGAATGGGGCCCAGATGGCCCTTAAAAGGTGATAATTAGGAAATATAGCATATCTGAGTAGCTAGAAAGAGAGAAATTTGTTGAAAACAGTCAATCTGTTTGAAGCAATGGTCTTTCCCTTAATTATATAGATTTTCATTTAAGGCTGCTTTCAAGTAAATTTTCCCAGAAAATTTTATTTGCAACTGGAAACTAGAAACCACTGATTCTGCTTCTCCCTGTTTTAAATTCTCTGTGCAAACTTTTCATGTTGTCTTCAAAATATGAGTGACAGGCTGGCTGTATATGTTGTGACAGTATTTTGGGTTGTAGGTACCCTTCTGCTGCAAAATGGCAGCAAAATGAGAAGCATCAGAGATACAGATATTGGTACGTTGTAAAACATATGTATTACCAGAATTCAACTGTAAATTCTGCTGGATGAGGATTTGCTTGCTTCTAGAAAGATTTGTCACTGTTCTGAGCATTTCTTTGCCTTTTGGGAGTTTCATAAAAGCTCAGATTTTTATTTCTCTATTTAACTTTATAACTTTATTAAAACACTGTAATTTGGAAATATATTGTTGCTTTATATTATAGATTAGATGGTAATGAAATAGTACACAGGTCATTTAAGGCTTTCCATTGTAGCTCTCCCTTTACAGCTGTCTTATGAAATGAGGTTTTATGTTGATTGCATTTGCTGTGTTGTGAGAAAATTGCCAGTGGGGAAGGGTCATCCTTCTGGGAGGATGTTACAGGGGAAAAAACCAAGTTATTGGTAAATCCACTACTATTAATTTAGTTACTTTAGTAAACTGCATCCCTGAGAGTTATGTGACTCAAGGACATATCAGAGTTTCAGACAACAGGTAGGTAGATGTAAAGGGAAAGCCATATCACAGATATCAGTTTTTTGAATATGAAATTTTGACTTGAATTCAAGTGTTGAACACAAGCCTGTGACAAGTATTTAGCAGTAAAATCTGTTGTGGTGGCCTGCTTGCCTCAAGCTTACATCATGATTCACCACGTCAGAAATAGTTCTCCAAAACACAGGTTTGAAGCCTTGCAGACTGTGTTTTATTGCTGTGAGACAGGATAGACTTGCTGACAAACTAGGGAAGGTCCCCCCGGAGGATTTTTTGTCCCATAAAATATTTAATTTTGTCTCATATTCTGTCTTTAGGAGACAGTACAATGCTCTTACCCTGTCACACTGAAATGAAAATATAGGGCTCAGCAACCACTGTATTGCCTGAGCCCAGAAGTGCTCTGATTGTCATTGTCTGTGTTAACCTCCACCTTATGTTATGTATTGTCCTCGGTTTCTAAATGCATTTTCCTCAACTTCTCCTTGGCTGAACTGGGATCATTAAAAGGTCAAGTTTCCGGATCTTTAAATATCAATGCATTACTGGTTTCTCTTCAGCTTGACCATTGTCTTCTTGCTAGGAACCAAAATCTAGTGCTAAAGGAAAGCCAGACTATTAAGAGGGAAGCTACAGGAAAATGTTTTTTTTCCGTAATTTCTTTTGATTTTCTTTCTTCCAAGTCTAAGGTACTCTAGTGAATAGGATGATATCTACTCAATTGTTGCTTCTATGTCTACAAGTCTTATTGCAGAAAGTAAAAATATTTTCAGGACTTTAAGTACACTTATAACATCTTGTTTGATGATGCAGATAATATTAAATGCTAGTATTAATATGATGTGTAATTAAAAGGTAGTCTTTTTTGTCAGTTTGCTATAGGTTGATCTGACATTGTTGTGATTTATCCGTAAATTGCTCCTCAGGCAGATAGTGATTTGTCCAATATTTTTTTTTTAGTTAATAGTTGTTTTAGTTAAGAGTTTTGAGGCATGAAAGCAAAGTTTATGAAATTCTCACATTTTTAGGAGCGTTTTTAAACTATTAGTTATTACATTAAAAAAACCTAAATTGTTAAGAATAGCTCTGGCTGATAGTATTTCAATGCAAATTAGTATAATTTTAGGAGACCTGTGACTACTGAAGTGCCAAAAAACTACCAGCTGTAAGCGTGTGTGTGGGTGGAAATAGTAAATAAACACAGCAGATTTTGTCCTTCCCACCTCACATATCACAGCACACTGTAAATAAAAACGTCATTTCAGCAAGGCCTGTGGGATTCACCATGTGCCTGATTCAGGAGTGGTCCAGACGCAAACCCCACCAATCAGCATCCATGTCTACAGCCAGATCCAGCATGCAAGTGAGAGCAGTCACGGTAAGAATTGTCTGTGGCCCTTGCATAATTGAGATGATTTTCTGAGCATTGGAATAGTACTGCATATTTGGTTAAAAGTAGTTTAGCGCACACACAAAAGAGGGTGTTTTTCTTCTTGATTGTGAGTTTTCCACATGCTCAACTTTATGCCCATCTGAAGCAACAAGCACGTCCAAGTGGATGGAGTTAAAGGTATATAAGGAGAAAGCAAAGGAGACAGACAGTTGATGTTTGTATGTAAGAAACAGTTTGCCTGTTCGTCACTTCCAGAAGTGACTTTCCATTTGTCAAGTCACATGGTTGCCTTCCAGCAGGCTCCCACCTTTCCTTCCTTCTGTGCTGCCTACTCCAGTAGGCTGTGCTCCCTTCCTTGCCCTAAGAAAAGGCTTTGCTGCCACCCCATTGTATCTCTCAAGTCTCCTGTGCGCTCCATTTCTTTTTGTTCTGTCTGGTTTTAGCCAAATAAGCAAATCTTACCTGCTAGACGTGATGCCACTGCTTCCCAGTGTTTCTGTAGGATCATCATTTTGGGTTCCCTTCTGCTTTGAGTGGAATAGTTTGGGTTATTCTGCAGCTGGTTTAAAAAAAAAATAAAAAAATAGAAAGACTTACTGCCATTAATGTTGTATGTTATTCAAAAAGTGGTTGTAGTCTTTCTATCCATCTCAGCCTTCCAAAATCCTTCCAGAACGTTCCAGATTCTGTCATTTTACAAGTAATTTATTGCAAGGTTAGTTTTACATGGCAAGAAGGAGAAGTCAGAGGTGGAGCGTTACTGCATGGCGCTCTGATGCAATTCAGTGTGCTTGCTCTGTTTATTATAATTGATTGGGAATGGTTAAAATACCTAACAGCTGCCTACTATATTGTGCTGATATTTATGTGGTACTTTTATATTCTGTCTGAAACCATAAGCACAAAGGGTTTCTAAAGAATTAATATAAAACTTGCTTGTAAAATTCCAAGGTTTATAGCACAATTCGTTTGGTGCAGACCTGTTTGGTTTATGTGGGTGGATGCTACTTAACTCATCACGATCCTTTTCCATGTTTCTCTCACACAGAAAAACTCCACATTTTGAAAAGCTTAAAACCTTTTATCTGACTGAGACAAGCCTAACATCTCTTCGTAAGGAATTATTTCTGAAGTAGGTGACAGGTATACATGCAAGATTAATGTGGCATAGATATCCTGAAGTACTTTAAGTCACTTGGATAATCAGCGGCCACTTTTCCCTAGCACTTGAAACCTTTTGTTTAGGATTAACTCTTTAGTAGCTTGCTTTTCCCCCTTTCAAACAGCCAGCCAGCCTATGGCTTGATCTAGGCCATGATACTAGTGCAAACTTGCTCAGGACCATCTTTTCTCTTTATCCAGTGACCACACTTGCAACAAGATGGGCCTCTTCTGATACTTTCTCCAAAGCTGAATTTATAGTTTCATGTGCTTTACACCCTAACCTGGCTCCTGGTTTCCTGCTCTAGCTGGGGTAAACCATAAGCCCTTTCCCTCCTAAGCCTGTGACCACTGGAAGGCTTTGTACCACCTTCATCCAGCTGTGCTGGCCTGTCAGTGAAGGAGCATAATAAGCTGGGGGAAAATTTACATCTCTTTCTGGTTGTTGGCAAACACTTGCTCTGGAGCCTCTTCCACTACTACTGTGGCTGCTTCTCCAATTTCAACAATATCCTGGGAGCCACTGTATTTCAGTCCCATAAATAACATTATTCTAATGCTGCCTGCGTATATTCTGATTAACTCAACTGGGAGCATGCAAAAGCTGAGCTGAAGGGACTGGGAGAAAGAGAGCAAGCGTATTAGTCTCAAATCAGTGGCTTTGCTAAGGGCAAAGGAGGTGTGATGTGAATTTTTTCCAGGTCTTTTCTGACTGCAGATGGTGATGAGACTGTCCTGAACATCTCTACCTCCCGGGAGACTGGTCTTTCCCCAGGCCATAGCATCTTGGGACTTGCCCTCAGACTTGGTGTTTGACCGTGAAAGAAAACCTTGCAATAGGTGGGCCAGCCTTGTCCCATGACAAACTGAACATGGCTGGGAAGCAAGTTTTCTTGGAGCAGTGTTAGCTGTGTATTGCACTGAGCATTAGTCCTACCTGATGCTATAAACTCACGCAGTTGCCTTGCTTTGGTGTTGTGCCTGCTGGGGCATTTGAGTCTGTAATTCCCTCCCTGAATGAGGTTACAATGAATTTGCACCTGAAACATTAAAACCCACAAAGTTTTAACATGTGTGGTAGTAATGCTAAGAGTATTCTGGTTTTGAACTGTGTGGTTCCCACATTTCCAGACTTTTCTGTGCAATCAGATGGCTTTGAGATTTACCATCTTTTAAAAGCTGTCATGTAGGTCTGTGGCTCTCAGAAAGTCAGGGTGAACAAAAGACAGCATACCATGTTTTATAATGCTGGTAAATCCCGAGGGCACAGTTAGCATACTGAATGTCAACAAAAATGAGAAGAGGCAAATGCCTCTATGAGTGTGGTTATTTGTGCCCATTTTTTTGTCATGGGCTGGATTTAGCTTTAATGAATGCATCAGTGTGGCAGGAGCATCAGAGGCACTCCCTGCCTCTTCCCACCCTTCCCACCCCTGGTCCGGATGTTATTACGCAATGTTAAGCATATTCTTTCCTGGGCATTTGCAAGAGAATAGGAAGATTACCTTCTTTTCATGTCTATAGCCTGCATCACAGATAACTTGTCCCCTGTTAGAAGTACTGATACTTGAAAATAAGGCTGTGGTTAATCTGCACTCGCAGAAAAACCTGTATTAAATAAAGAGTCAGAAGCAGAGTGGGATTAGAGAGAGAAAAAACTAACTGATCACACAGAAGGAGCTCGTGGGCCACTGGAAGAAGAGTAAACTCCCCATCACATGCATTCTCCTTATTTTGTTTCAATTTGTATTTGAAGAGTTAAATCACAGATTGCATATATGAAAAGAGGAAACTAGGAATTCATGGTTTGGGAAGGGAGCAAAGCTGCCTGCTTTAACACTGTGCTTCGTAGTGGGATATAAGGATTGCCTTCACTTTGCAAAGCAGTTTTGAGTTCAGGTAGCTAATATACATCTGCTGAGCTCAGGTAAAAACACAGTGAAGAGGAGGCACTTCGGTTTTGTTCTGAGGTCATACCCTGACTCTACATGGAGTTAACCTTCTGACAAAAATGAAGTACCTAGTTTCCAGTGTCATCCTACCTGCCAATATCTGCCATGGACTAGTTATTTCAATGGGAGGAAAAAAAAAAAAGCAAGCTGCTTTTTTATCAGGGAGAAGCCTGAGGTGATGGAATCCTCAGCCTTACAAAAATATAAATGACCAGGCTTTGATTCCTGCAGCAGGTTTAAGGCTGATTATTTTAAGAACCGTTGAAACCTGAAGCCACAGCCCTCTGATTACAGTCCTAGTCTGTATTTGACATAGTGCAGTAATGATTTCTAACATCTATTTTAGTTTGGATTTACAGAGAGAGAGGCAACCTACACTGAAGTATATTACCATGCTCTGACTTGTGAGCATTGTGTAGGAGGTTTAAGTCAGATTATTTTAAGAACTCAACAAGCCTGAAACAGCATTTTTATGATTATAGCTTTTTCCCCCCCATCCTTTCCACCCAGAGCAGTAGTGAATTCTAACATCTCTTTTAGCTGGCTTTAGAGCGGAGCCAGCCTACACTGAATTGGCCTCTTTTGATGCTACAGTATTGACTGAGGGGAGGGACAGATGGAACAAAAATCCTAATTGCCCAAACTTACAATAGGTTCCCAGCAGCAGCCATCACAAAAGAAATGTTAATGCAGCAAAAGGTAAATGGAAGGAAGCTAAACCCAACTTGCGGACAATTCAAAACCTACATCAATTTATTTTAAACTGCTTCCTGCAGTTTGTGAACACCTTCCTTGTCATAGTAGAATTGTATTTGTTTTTACATTAGTCACTGCTCTGCAGAAGTCTTATCATGCTTCTGCAATTTGTAAAGTAACTGGAAAATGCCATCTTGGGATGAGGAACAAATGACTTCCTATGGTCTGGGCCAACTCTGTTGAAGTTATTTGTTGCAAATGGTCAACTTGCCCTGCACAGTCATCACAGCTGCAGCTGAACACTGTCTTTTCTAGCAGTGAGACGTGAGGGTATCTGCAAGCACAACAGATGGCAGCAGTATTTTGATGTTTCAGCCTCAAAATGAGGGGGCAAAATGTCATCACTCATCCATCTATCCATCCGTCCGTCCGTCTATCTCACAACAATTCTGTTAATGTGTCATTCAGCGCACTTATATCTGCCATGTTCTCTGTTCCATTTGCATTTTCTGATTCCCTTACCTGTATGTCTGCCTTTTAAAATGTAGCTCCTGAGGATGATGTTACAATTAATTAAGAGCATGCTGTAAACTGAAGAGTGCATTGCAAGGAGCCTGTGTCCTTGATCCATGCCATGAAAAGCTCCTCCTCGTTAAAAAGATTTTAAGAGTTAGTGTCTTTGGCTGACCATCAGTACCTTTTCTAATATTGGGTACAGCTGAGGATCATTTTGCCAGTTCTTAGACTTCCAAAGTAGACATTAATTCAAGATACAACTTTAACATGCTTTTAGCCAGTGTAAAGAATCTGTAATGACAGAGCAAACCCTCTCATGTTAGACCAAAAATTTGCTATTTGAAAAAATGATCCATTCTCTAAAGAGACATCAGTCATAAGTAATTAATATCTAATTTTCTAACTTCTGTTTGGGATGATTTCTGTAGACTGTTTGGAGTACACTGTTCTACAGCTGATGAATACCTGCAGTTACACTCTCAGGAGAAGCAAATAAAACTGTCTTTTAAAATTAAAGTAAGGTGGGAACTGGTCCATATTTAGTCCAGAAGATTTTAATTTTTTTTTCTACTGTGTTAATAAAAAAATCATGAACAGTAAGTTGACAGGAACCATACCTGAAAACTAAATCGTGTCACGACTGGCTTAGTACCTTGTTGAATTTGGCAGTCAGGTTCCTTCCTGGCCTTCTCATGACCACACATCACACCAGTGAAGTCTCTCACGTGGACAAGAGCTGCAGAGGACAAAGCCTTCAGCTAGTGGGCCAAAGGAAGTTATTTATGAAATTGTGTGTTTAATCAGAAGCTTTCTTAGTCTCTATACATACAATTTAAAGTACTCTGCCATCGAGATAGTTTTATAAAGAAAAGTGAACCTCTCAGATGCAACTGCATTTGTCCAGCGATGGGATCATATTCAGAGAGGTGGTTGGTGTCTCCCTGCTCCTCTGCACCCAGAAGAAGGCAGTCAGGGTCTTGGAGATGGCTATTAGTGTGAACATGCTTACACGAACATACTTGTAGGATGATCTGTGATGCTTTTATTGTGCAAAAAAACCCTGAAGTTTTCTATATGGTTTGACATTGTTCTGACATATTTTGGCAAAAAACATGGAAGTTCCAAGTGCACAAGTCAGATGCAGAGTTGGGCTTTAGGGCTTACCTGTAGGTGCCTCCCTTGTAAATAGTAAAAATGCTAAGTAATAAAGTTTCTAGAAGTTCCTGCAGAAAACTGTGCTGCAGCTCCCTGCAAGGCTCCTACCCTCCTTCCCAAGGTGCCAAGGTACAATTGTTGTTTTCCACTCTTGCATTTAGCTTGCTACTTCTGAAGCTGTACCCCAAAAAGCCCCCTTCCACTCACATTACGAAATTGCTGTTCATTTTTGCTCAGAAACCTTTAATGGTATTATGGTCAGTTGCTGCATCCAACATTTGTGACCATCGCTTTTGTTCTGGAAAACCTTATAATTTCCCTCTCTGCCTGCAGCATGGTCTCAAGTGGGTGGATGGAGGAAGGCAGCTGCCAGCTCCCCCCCCCCATCCTGTCGTCCAGCTCCAGCTGGGTTCAAGATTTAGCTTTTATTTATAAAGTGCTTTTTCCCACCTCTGTCTGATTATTAACCCCTTCTTTACCTGGCATGTGCACCACCGGTGGGAACGCTGTGAAAACACCAACCTAGGGTCCCTGGGGAGATGCATCTGGTGCTGCACAGCAGAGGGGTTTTCCTTAGCAGAAGCATCTCCCCTTCTCCTGTTTCCCTTCTGCCTCCTTTTTCCAGGTGACAAGGAGTGAAACCCGTGTTCTTGTGAGCCCAATTACTTCCACCCTGTAGCCACCCTCTACTGTGGGGCACTTGGTTTCAATGCCTGGCAGCAGTGTCGCTTGCTGTTCCCATCCACGGTAACAATTCAAGGTCTGTATGTTTAGTTATAAAAGTCAAAGGTTAAGTGATTTGGGAATAAAATGTCACTTAATGCGACAGAAACGCGACACAACTGAACCTGCTGATGCTTGCATTACTCCTGGGGTTTTCTTTTCGCTTGCAGGCTCAGTGTTAAGTAATTTTATTAACTGAGGAGGGGGAAACAAATTATTTGCTAACATTTTTATCCTATTGCGAAATTTATTGCGTGTTGCTTCATAAGGTTTTGAAAGCAACACAGTTGTGAAGGCAAGGAAAGCAGAAATGGAACATGTTTGGGAGGTTTTTCCTTTTGGAGGTGTTATTTAAAACATTGTGCGATTAGTCAAAAAGATTAATTGTTGCTTGTGGCTAAACAGATGATAAATTTTAAAATTATATTATTACAGTGTGTCAGCATAAAAGCTCTGTGTCCCAAGTGTGTCGCCTTTTTATGTTTCTGTTGACAAGGTTCACATTTTATAGCACACTACCAGAAAGTGTTGACACATATTCAGATCGCTGATTAAATGTTTTTAAAACGTGCCACTCAGAAACTAACCCTGATGGTCTTGGAGACAGGCATTTTAGAAGTCTGCATGCATTTCCCTTCATCAGTTAGGTTGTAGCACAGTGAGCAGTATTAATTAACAATTCTCTTTTTTTTCTTAAATTTTAGAACATTACTTAGGAACAGAGCTATTTATAATATATTTTTAGGCACATATTTTTAAGGTTGTCTTCAATATCGTATCAAAAGTGTACGTTAAATAGTTCCTTAGATGCTGAAATGGAGAAAAAATCATGTTTCTGATATAGGAGTTTGTGGAGGTGATTTTTGGTTTGGAGATTTTTTGCTTTTGCTTGTTGTTAACACTTTGATTTGTCAATCTCAAGACCCTTGGATGATGTTAAAAAGTACAAGGCAGTGTGTTTGTAATTTCAAGCTGAGGTCCTCTCCTTACTTTGGAGATTTCACTCATGACTTGTTCCAAGTCCTGCAGTGTGATTTTCCGCCTCAGACATTTTCTCCTGCATGGAATTGCCTGGAGATGGATAAGTTTTCTCCAGACCCACCACTCAGGTTTACTCAACCACTTTCTATTATCTGGTGTCACAAGTTGCTGGGCAGTTCCCACTGCCACTGCTTTCACAGAAGGGCTGCTTCTTCCCTCAGAAAATTGATAGGATAAAAAGCAAAACTGAAAGCACAGCTGGGGACCTAGGTGGTTCCTCCCCACACCTGCTCACTTTTGCAAATTCAGGCATCTTTTGTAGTTTCTGCTCTCATCTATTTTCTGTTCTTGGAAACCAAACAGCCCATTTGCAGGGATAACCATAGGTGTAGTATTACTTGGTTGTAAAAATCCCTCCTGTGAGTTGTCATGTGTTTCAGCCTCCTGAGCCTGAGCTTAGCATGAGTATCCCAGCTCTTGCTCTGGGCAGCAGCTGCTGGGTAGCTGCTTCACAGACTGTCCTTCAAAAGAAAATACTGAACTCTCATTAGAAAAACATTACTTTTCATTGGAGATATGCTGTGAAGCTTAACTTGATATTTTCTACTGGGTTTGAGGTTTTTTTAGGAGAGAAGATGTTACTGAAATATGAAACATGCCATCTATTAGTACCCTTTCTCAGCATTTGCAACTGAGTTGCCTGAGTAAAGCTGTAGTATTTCTGGAGTGAAAAGTTTAGTCAGGTAAGAATATCAGATTTACAAATTACCTTGCTATTTCATGGAATAGGAATGTTTAAAACACTGTAAACATATCTATAATTATCTCATCTCTTGGTTCACTAGTAGATTTTGTTCTCTGTCAAACTCTACTCATATTAAGAGTGACATCTCTATTGTGTTTTGTTGTCTTGCAATACAATTATTCAGAGAATTTTTTTTCTGGAAAGCACTACTAAAATTTTGGGCAAATGGGGAAGCTGACTGAGTGGAGAAGGAATTTTTTAATTGCACTGTTTAAAGCCTTTTGCATGCTTTGTTTCATCCATCATTAAAAAAAAATGTGGGGCTTCAACTTCAGTTTCTAGTGAAAACTCCCTGTAAATATTTTTAAATAAAAAATATTTGAAAGAAGACTTCCTCCCCTCTTTATGAATTGAAATAACCTATCGGAGGGAATAAGTCCTGTTTTCACATCTGTAGGACCTGGAAAGCATCACATATATGCTCAAACAGAGCAGATGAAAGAGACCTATCAACCTCCCTTCTGCTCTTGTGGTAATGTTGACCTGTCTTTTGTTTTCCTTTCCTGTTAACGCTGCTGAGAAGCATTTTTCTAGTGCCTGGACCGTGAAAAAAAATCTGTGGTGCAGCTGCATGTACAGCAAGTCCCTCCAGTTGCCACCTCACCTGGGAGCCCCCTTCTTGCTTTGCTCCTGCCATCTGGGGCTGCCACGCTTACGCTTGTCCTCTCTGCCAGCAGAGAAGTTGGTAGAGCTTGTACAATCCAGGGTGGTAGGAGTGTACTAAAGAGAGATAAATCATGATTTTACTCAAGAAGGTAATTCAGCCCATCCCTGAGACAGCAGTGATGAACCATCCACTGGGGAGATGCCTTTTTTTCCACAGACTTCCTAAAGGAAACAGGTAAGTTGTGTGGGCTTGAGACCTCATATGTATTTGACTAAAGAATTTTAAAAGGCACACTAGCAAAATCCTGGCTCTGTTAAATCAGTGACTTTTTTATTTCACTGCATTCAGTAGTGCCAATGTAATTCGCCCAGAGTGCTCCAGAAAATTCCTCTCTGGCAGTCAGGTGAATGGCCGAGCACAGGGCACCTGAAACTGAACCTCCCATTTGGTGAAATGACATGGCTGACACAGAAATGCAGGATCAGTGACCTCAGCTTGGGGTTCCCCACGATAAACAAGAAAGCATTACCTCAATATTGGCTTAATTCATATTTTTGAAAAATAAAATACCTTCCAAGCAGTAACAAACGGAGCCTTCACAGCACAAACAGACGTGAAAATGCATCCATCGCTCTGCTCACGCTACAAAAAAGCCAGCACCCAAACTCCCAGTTGGGTATTATTTCCTGGATTTACTACAAAAAGAACAATGCATGTTTATTAAAAACAGAGTGGCTTTTAGCAGCAGCAGTAGCACCGCACACAATACACCAAAGCACAACAGGGGCCTTCTCCCGGCAATTGATGTGGAGAAGACCTTTGGCAGAGCAATATGGAAATTCGCATTCAGTGGCTTGATTAATTTGGAGTTTGGAAGCCACCTTCCCGAGATGGATGACAGTAGCTTATTAAATAAATAAATAAGGAGCAAGCTGAAGTCGCGCTGGCGTTATAGCATCAGATTTATGTCATCTGCGCAGGCAGAAAAGGCCTTTGTGGCCGCTATTGTTCGGGCTGTCAGCAGAGGCCTTGGCAGCGGCCTTTTGTCGGGCCTTGTGTCGGGGGGTAATAACGGGGAGATGACGGCGGTTGGTCTGTTTGATGTAACCCAGTTTTATGGATGCCGGAGTTGGCATCCGCACACGCAGGCGGAAGAAAATAAGCGTGCCGGGGCGCCGGGCCTGCCTGCCCTCAGCTCCCCTGCGCAGCGGCCGGCGGGCAGAGGCGCTGGCTGGCCTTCCCGGGGTTCAGCTCGTGGCCCCGCGCTGTCACCCAGGGAGCTGGACGGGCAGGAAAGGTGTCCCTCGAAATGGCAGGTTGCGTCTGCCCCCCACCACCACCACCTCCGCAGCTGGGGAAGCGTGCACGGGTGCTGTGGGAGGATCAGAAACAAGTGATGGCTTTTGCCCAAATTTACGTGGAAGTAATTAAGAGTTGCCTGGTACAAATCAGAATAACATGATATATAATAGTAGTCTGGCACACTCAGGCCAGAGGTGGATAGGAACATTGGAAAAAAAAACGCTGCACCATAGGTTGCTATATGACATTTTTAGGGGGGTGAAGAAACGCTGATTTAACATCTTTTCAGGAGATGCAATCTGCAATCCGGTGGTTTTTGCTAAGATCTTTGTACTTCTTCTTGAACCGATATTTTAATGTCTTATCCTAAAAAGCAGAAGATTTTAAAAAAAACAAAATGTTTTTTGGAGTGCTGTGTGATTCATTTTCTCTACAGAAACATAAAAGAGGTTTATGTTGCTCACGTGGGAGTCACTTAGCTCTTCCACACTAAACATGAAAAGTAGATAGATCACTGCAAGTCATCAAAAAATGTGAGCACACTGAGCTGAAGGTGGAAGATAAAAAAGAAGACTCTCAGTTTCTAACCAACTCTAAGAGCAACCCACTTTATTATGCCACAAAGCCAATATCATTGGGTAAAAAAATTAAAGAATATTTGGCACCCACTGAGAGTACCTGTCCAGTCTGAGCTCTGCTGCTGCAGATGAGTTTGTGTGAGGACTGAACAGTTGCCATTCACACTGGAGGTCTCAGTTTTTGATTTGCAGGCAGAACGTGAAAGTAATTTAAACAGTGAATTTATTATAAGGATTTCTTGAACTTCCTATTTTGGCATGGCTTCGGAGGCAAGTAATTAAAAGTGAACTGAGTTTGAAATCTGTGAACCCAATGAGAAAGACTCTTTGTCTAGAAGATTTTTTTGATGGGAGGCTGGGCAAGGACATTAAGAACAAAATTATCCAGTTTCCTCCCTTTTTGAGGAGTAGATTTTACACACGTATAAATCTTATAGTACAAAAGTAAGAGGTCCACAGTATTCAAACAAACAAACAAACAATAAACCTGGACAAACTCATGTCTTAGTGCAACTACATGCTAAAGAGATTTGCCAGGGTAGAATTATAGCACAGGAGTTTGCTATAAAATCCACTGTGCAGAATTTAATCTTCTTTGTATAATCAAAAAATCTGTAAAAATACTGGCCATTATTCTGGATTATGACCAAATTTCAGTCTTTTTGAAAACAGGGGTGTTAATTCTTTGTGTATGTATGCAATGGAGAAAAGTGTTTTCTTGAATCAACTTAGTCGCTCTTAAATTTGGGGGGGAGCTGAATGTAAAGAAGTACATTTTGCTGCTAGTACTGTCTCATTAGCTATATGTATACTCCAGCTGGGCCACTTTGCATGAGGATTTCAGTGTTTGATATGGTCATTGATGTTACTGAGATTGCATGGTATTGATTTGGTAAGAACTGAGATCTGTAATAATGTAGTTTCATTTAAGAAACTGCACATTCTGTTCACCTTTATGTGGCAGGCTGAGCTCAGTGTAAGCAATGACAGTTTGCTTTGAAAAACTATGTAGATTGGTAAAACTGCTGTGGTAAGCTAAGAAGGTCCATACTACATGAAACATTTAAAATTTAAGGGTTAAATATTATAGGTAACCATATAAGTCAATTTAGCCTAAATCTTGTAAATTCAAGTTATATATCTGTAACTTTGGAATGTATTTTATTAGTATTACAAAGAAAACATCCTTGCGTGACTTTTGATTAACTCCTGCACACACACCATTGGCTTCTTAAAGTGGTTGATTGTTGCCTTGGTGCAGCGAGAACTGCACTGACAACTTCAGTGGGGACAAATTTTCATCCACAGTAACCTTCTAGAAACAGAAAATCCCGTTTCTATTAGGTTTCCTTCACTTCTGTGTGACTTTAGTTGGTGAATTGAGAGCTTCAGGTATTTCAAAAGAAGCAGATCTCACTTTTCAGGATTGATGTACCCTAAATTACCTATGTTAAAAACCCACAAAATCAACAAGAACCCCAAAAAACTGTTTTTGAAACATCCTTCTGCTGTACATTGTGTGACTTCTCCTTATCTCTGGAGCTACTCTTTCATGTGCTCAGTTGTGAGTGCAAATTAATGTTAGACAATGTCTTTAGGTACTATTCCAAGTGTTTTAAAGATACTATGGCATATATCAAAAGTAGGACATCCTGTTATGGTTTGGACTGACAGAAAATAATACACCAAAACCTAGAATGCTTCATGAGGTGAAACAAAGCACGTATTTTCATCTTGCAAAACTATTAAGAGCTCTTTCTAACCCGTTCAAATATTGGGCGTCTATCACTGCTGTAAACATGAATATAGGCCAGGCAACCCCTCTGATTACCAGTGTAACTGTTACACACCTACACACATAAGAGATTTTGCTTGGGTTTGGCAGGCTTTGGATATACCATTTTCTGAAAGTCTGAGATTATCATTGATTAATCCATGTAGTCTCATAGGTAGAAAATGTATTTAAACAAAATGCTTCTCTTTAAATGCGTACCAGAAGTTAGCTGATAGTATTTTTCTTTTTCCTGTTTAGTCATGGAAATCAGTGGCGTTTTTACCAGTGTAGTGTTTTATCAAGAATGGTGGGTATGTGGGCTTCTAAAATGCTCTCCTTTCATCAAATGTTCCGTTTTCTTTTCTGCTCTTATATTAACTGGATGGCTCTGGCGTCCTTCCATCCATCTTATCAAATCTCCTTTTTTCCTCTCTATTTGACTGCTTTTCCTTTTATACCATTTAATTTGGTAGGATTTACTCCTTTCTTGTTTACTTGTTCATAGTAAATAATTCCAGTTGCATTTCTTGGAGGAGGGCAAATATTTTTGCATGAGGATTTCAGTTAAAGCCTGCATTCTTAAGCAGCCCTTAGAGTGCAGTCAGACATATATTCCAGGAAACTGAGTTTGTTCCACTAGTTGGATGCAAAAACAGAGCAAAGCTGTTACCTTGACATTTCCTCTGTAGTCTCCTGCACCCCTCTCATCTGGCCAATCTGACTGAGTTTTATTAGCAAGAAAAATTTAGCAGCTGCTAGTTGGTATTAAAATGTTTTTGCTGAAACTGTAGTCCAGGTCCTAGATGTTAAGGAACTGGAACAAAAATTAAATTCTGAAACTCCTCTTTGACCCATACATTAAGGTATCTGAAGACCCAAGCAACCAATAATTCACGGGGAACTTGTCTGAGAAGCAATGACCGCTGCAGGTGTGTACATCAACTAGTAAAACGTAACTCTGAATCAGAAATCTGTGGTTAAAACAATACACTTGGAGATCTTTCTACTACTGTTTTGTAATGTGCTGAAGTGTTTTTTTGCTTATTTCTGAGCTAAGTTTCTGTATCCTAACCAGATCTTCCAAAAGAGAATGAAAAAGAGAGAAACCTTTTCGGAATTTGCCCTGACCTATAAAAGCGCTGCTCTGCAGGAGTTACAAATGGCTTTCTGGCTAAGTTCAGTTGAAAGGGCCTCTACTTTTGTCTCCAGCTCTGACAATAGCTGTGGAGAAGAATGTCTTCTTTAAAAGTTCTGGGGATCAAGCTGAACCTTCAGCTGCCAGAGTTTTGTCTTCCCTGCAACACTCCCCACCCCCCCCAAATGTTAAAGGGCCTAATCCTGCTGCCATTGAAATTGATGTAACTTTGTCTCTTTTCAGTACTTTTTTTTGGTAGGCTCCTCTTTTGGGCTGCTGGAAGTATTTTTTAAGTTATTTTTTAATATACTTTTAGGTCAAAACCAGATTTCCTATTTTAAAATACAATATTCAAACAGCTAAGGAAAGGAGACAGGATTTCATTTCTGAAAAAAACCTGTTTAGGTTCAATAATAAACAGTAGGAAGCTGGTGATTTCTACATGGTTGCAGATGGTGTGAGCCCTCCTATTATTGGTTGCAAGCTTCTGTATCAGGGCTATGGGCAGGTGTCCCCCAGTAGTCAGGATCCAACGCTAGTAGGCTCTCTGGAGTCAGGTCAGTAAAGCAGTTATTCCAAGAAATAGCTGAGTTGTCAGCAGGTGTCCTTGTGTATTTCATTAAAAAGGAGTTCTCTGGTGCCTACAGTCTTTCTGATATTCCAGTGTTGCCCCACCTGCCCTGACAGTGAGAGCTGGGCTCAGTCCCACCATCACGCTGACCAGGTTCAGGCTCCAAAAATGCCCAAGTCATCCAGCCACTTGCTGTTGTGGTGGAGGATCCCTTCTTCATCCTTTTGAAGCAGAGCAAGAAAGAAATACCAATTGCTTTTTATATTTCAAAAATGTACCTATCCCTCCATCTTCCCCAAAACAGCTGCTATCCTGGAAAGCAAGATCTCTTGGACTGCATGGACAATAGGGGGGACTCAGGCTCCCCTTCCCTGGGACAAACTCTTATACACAGTGACTTGCCCCTCCTTTTGTACAGCCATGTTTCAGGACAAAGAAGTGCTTGTGAGGGAGCTTATGCTGGACTGGAGATGTTCTGCAGTGGGGTGAGGGCCTGTCAGAGCATACTTTGTTTCTCAGTCCCTGGTCCTCACAAAGAGCTGCTGAGGACTGAGGACACGGCAATACAATAGGAAGGGTTAAAAGCCTCCTTAATTGCAATTATCTTAAATTGCTAAGACAGAAGCCTTGTGATGTAGCTGCAGCTTTTAAAGTGCAAGTTGTTTGGGTAACTTCTACAGTCAGTAAAGGCAGAGAGGCGCATTGGGAGGGCAGGTCCTGCAACCCAAATATACCAGGCTTATTCTTTGGAAATATCTGATTCTCTCAGTTCATAGTAGTGATCACCTACACAAGGGATGCTTTAGATTACCAGTGTGAGATGGGATAAAATCTACTCCTGAACTGGGAAATTATTTAACTTGAAAAAATTGTGATGCCATTGAAGAAGTTTCAGTCTCAAACAGCTGGGGAAGCAGAAAAATCATTCTGCACCCAAAATAAGCGTCATGGTTAGCTGATGAAAAAAAAAGAAAAATTATCCTAAAATATATGGATTTCCAAAGGACTATATCACTGAATATGTATTTGTGAACTTGTGAACATATTATAAAAATATGTTATGCTTTGCAAAGGAATGTAAAACGGGCATTAAATTGACAAAATAAGATTTTGGGACAATCATTACAATGCCATTCTTTCTTTTCATTATTTGTATTTTTCATATGGTAAGCAGGTATCTTCAGTTTAACAGCTTCTGGGTTTTGGCTTAAAGGGGAAAAAGTACACATAGAGACTTCCAAGATACTTACACTGTAGCAACAACTATTTTGAGCAGAGGCTGGATACAATGCAATGTCACCTAGAAATGCTTAAATTACTTCTGAGCGAGCTGGCTCAGGAAGTCAGAGCAACGTAATTGCATTAAGTGCTCTACTCAACCTAATGGGTTTTTTTCGGCTTGTACCAGGACAGCTTTGATATGTCTGATGGTATTGCATTAGGTGTGTCAACTTGTCTAATGCACAGAGTAACGTGCGGTGCTAAAGAACGGGAAGACCGACATAGGTGCCTTGACAAGAAGAAATTCAGTGCTTCTGACATTGCTTTATAAACTCACTTTCCTACAGCAGGGGAACATCATGTGTGTGTTTGCGGGTGCTGTATAAAATCTATATAATCTATTTCATATAATGTCAGGCATAATGTAGGGCCTCAGAGTAGGATTAAATCAGAAAGAAAAAGGAACAAAAGTGGGATCATTTGGCCTCCTAAGGCCCTTAAGGGAATGGAAAACAAGTGTAACAATGTGATGATTGTAGCTCCAAGTTGTCTCCTCGGTGTGACACCGTTGTGGGGCTCCCTGGTGTACCTACAAACTGTGGGATTTGCCTGTGCACCCCACTGAAGGCAGCCTTGGATGCGCCTATCACCACTCCAAAATCATAGCTCACCGGAATAATATGGAGACTAGTGAATTTCTTTAATGATAGAGAAGCCCAGAGGATAATGCAGTCATTTAACTGCCTAGTCTGGCTTGATGTATGAAGTAGATTCACGAGTACTTCCCATAACATTTTGCTGGTGGTTTAATCATTACCAAGAGAAAAGCCTAAAGAATGCAGAGAACAGGACACTGAGCTTGTTGGTTTTTTTCAGAGGTAGTGTTTTCTTCTGTTTTTAAGAAATGCGTGTCTTTGATGAGATATGGCTGCAGGCTACCATTTTACATTTTATGGCTGCAGGCTACCATTTTACATTTTACGTCGGTTACCTTTTGTCAGCGGCTCATTATTGATGCTGTATTCTGTTTTAATTCACACTCCTCTGCTAATCAATTACAGCATTTATCCATTAATCAGGTATTCTGACAGGGTCAATAACCGCTTTGCAGTTTTGTGGGATGTTGCACATTATCAAGCAGGTAGCAACAGTCGGTGGATTAGTTTAGCGTGGTGTTGTTTTCTCAGGCTGGTGGACCTTCAGGGGAGTAAACACCCAGTGAGGCTTCTGGCAATTATTTGGGGTTTTTTTGATTCCTTGTCGAAAACCTCATCTGTTTGCAAAATTCATCTTCACTGGTGGGTGTGCGAGAGCATGTGCATGAATGTGTGCGCTCACGCATGTGAGCCTGCATGCACCCATGTGTGCCTGCCTTCCCCCATCTGTGTGTGTGCAAATAGATGTAGGTACCCTATGGCCTAAATAGCCACCTTATAAAACATGCCAGTTCAGCTGTGTGGCTTGCAACAGCTAAACTGGTGGTAAATCATCACCAACATTAAAGGTGGGGTTTTTTTCATTTTAGCAAGTGGTATAGATAACAGAGGGGGCAACACTTAATTGGACAGTTACAGTTTTGGTAGTTAAGTTACCATCTATAATGATGGTAACAGGTTTCAATTATCTTTTTTATGACAGATGTACCAACATTTAATTGTTTCTCGTCAAGTGTGGAAAGAAAAGACACTTCTGTAGATTTTTCAATTCTTCTACATGTCACTTAGCTGTCTGCACCATTGTTTGAGCTCCTTTCTCTCATCCTTTTTGCAGCAATGAGTTGTGTCATTCCCTCATGATCAGCACTTTTGTTGTCTTTGTTTTTTGCTGTACCTCAGAAGTCCATCTTTTCTTTCATCTCCTTCCCATTCATGCATGAGGGAACAGTTGTGCTCTGTTGTGGGGATGTTCCGCTGGATTTCAAACAGTAGGGTTTCTTTTTATTCTCTTCTGAGTAGTACAATGGGGCTGAATGTCTGTTGCAGAATGCACACACTAATATGCCAGGTTATTTGGTTTCTAAGAAGTCAATAAAAATGCTACATTTAGGTTCAGTACTTGGCTTGCTTTTTTTTTTGCTGTTTGCCTTTCGGTCTTCAGTTATAAATCTGTTTGTTTGTTTCTGGTTATAAAATATAATCCTCGATATTAAATCTAGGCGTGGAATCAACAAACACTTAGGAAAAAATGTTACTGGAGATGGAGTATTTTCACACTAGCAGATTTGGCAGACTCTGTCTTCTCTGATAAGGAAGGGAAAATTGCCGCCAAATCTAATTAATGGGTTCTATAACGGGGAAGGAGAGAGAGGGAGTACAGGGCAAGGGGGTACATGCAATCATGAGTTCACCTTGGCAAAACTTTCTTGTTTCTTGGAGACTTAACTAGTCTTTGCATTTAAGAAAAGGAAGCTTTAGTTTATTTCATTTGTAAGGACTTTTATTTTTGCTTGTGCATATACTTAGTTTATAAACACTTGTTCAAAATCCATTTCAATGGCAAAAGGCTAAAGACATAAAAAGCTAGAGATATCTTCAGACACTTTGTTCTCATACTCAGGAACAATCTTCAAAATCCTTCTTAATGAGGTCATAAAAGAAAAAAAATCGAACAAGTGGTACTTGTGTACCTCTCTAGGATGTGTCATCGGGGTCACTTGCCACTAGGTTATCCTATTTAAAAAGGGATTGGGATAGTTCAATCAAGCATTGCATTAAGAGAGAGACTTTGATTAATTCCTTCTCTTCTCTATTGTGCTATAGATAATTTCAGTAAATTTGTGATACTTTCTTCTTAGTCAGTGTTGAGGCTTAGCGTTCTCGATGCGTCATGCTGAGTATTAGCATTTATTGGGCCTATTTGGCTGAAGTAAAGAGGAGTGTAGGCTGCAGACAGCCCTCTAATCTTTGACAAGTGAGGCCATTCTTTCAACATTACCGTTATCTCAGGTCATAGAGAGAAAGTGTTCTCTTACGAGTTTGCTGCAGGAACAAATATGGCATGTAAAGGAAGGGGAAGAAGAAAAAGTAAGTAGGCTGATGATTTATTGCAGATTTTGGAAAAAATAGAGGTGATTTTTACAGAGAAAATTGCTGTCTCGAATAACTTGTTCATTTTGTGACACAATGGGAGAGAATTAAAGGAAGGCAAAGCTGAGCTGTGTTACTAACTTGTGCCGTGGCTGGAGACTTGAAATGCAGCAGAACTGCAACTCAGAACCCAGCTGTGATTGCATTATTTCTATATTTTGTGAAACCTAGCTTGTTTTTTTAAAACTGATTGGTTTTAGTGGGAAATTTCCTTTTTCACTTAATTGTCATTTAAAGAAAAAAAAAGAAAAAACCTAAAAGGACCTGTCTTGACAATGAAGGAATCACGTTACATCCTATTTCTCAACTTAACATGCATTTTTTTTTCCATTTAAACATAGGTCTTTAGAATTTGCATATGTCTTTTATTCATTGTAAAAAATCTCTCTCTTTATGTTGTTTGGTGTAATCTCCCTTCCCTTCCCTGGCTCATTTTGAAAATGTGTGTGATAGTTGCTCTGGAAACTCAAGGCCCTGTTGGGTATACACATATTTAGGCGCTCTTTAAAAAGTGGATTTTTGACCTGATAGACCGTAACGGCTCCCAGGGAGCCACTATGGTCATTGTGTAAATCCTTCTTAGTTTTCGGTTTACTCACTTGATATACCGTAACGGCTCTTAGGGCCGTTATGGTCTTTTGTGATAATCCAGCTGCTGCACATGCGTGTGAAGCTTTTGTGCCTAAAAATCCTGGGGAAGTTTTGTTGGGACCGTAGCGGGCACATCCAGAATTGCTTCCTTTCTGGTGTGGGGGGATGAAATGGCTGGAGGAAAAAGTGGTGGCTCTTCTTCCTTTCCCTCTGGCAGCAGCCAAAAATACTGGGGCACCTGAAAGACTAAATAGCCTGCCAAAAAATATATGCACAAAAGAGCCACGAAACCTACTGTCGGATGCTCAAAATATCATCTGGAAAGACTGATTCGATTCAAAATGTTCACAAGTGTGAAACAGCTGATTTTTATTTATGCGGTTGTTTAATGTATGTCTAAGATGTGTCAGGCTTCTGCCCAGTGGGATTTTTGACAACTGAGTTATTGACCCTTGAAAACAGGGAGTTGTAAGTGAAAGGCTGATATAGTCGTAACTATAGCAACACTGTCAGTGTTCCTGTAATAATT
The DNA here is from genome assembly GCA_035584735.1 of Pseudotriccus pelzelni. Classification (NCBI taxonomy): domain Eukaryota; kingdom Metazoa; phylum Chordata; class Aves; order Passeriformes; family Tyrannidae; genus Pseudotriccus; species Pseudotriccus pelzelni. The sequence continues at coordinate 76,474,279 of JAWMRA010000001.1, forward strand.
AACTTTTTTTAAATAAAAAAATTAAGAAGCTGTTTCTTTTCTTAAAGAAACCTTTATTACAAGCTGATGATGCCACCATGGAGATGTGATATGTTGAAATAATGTGTGTCAGCTAATTACTAAAATAATTAAAATACCGGGAAGTATGGAAAAGAACCAAACATCACCTGCACGTATGAGTAAGGCCTATCGGTTCAAACAGTTTGTATGAGACAGTGATGGCAGACAGGTTTAGCCATCGTTTTGTGCTGTGTAAAGCCGATAGAAGGCTACGTTTTCATTACTTGTGCAACTTTTCATGGGGTGCTGCCCTGAGAGAGTCGGTTTGTGTACTGAGGCTTCAGGCAGAGATTCAGACATTTATTTGGAGCTAATTCTCTCTTGTTTGGGACCAGGTGATTTAACTACAATGTGTGTGCCTGCTCTCAGCTTGGAGAGTGGCTGCGACTCCCACGGATGCAGTTTTACATGGGCTTCGTGGCAGAGAACGCTGCAGAACGTGATGCCAGTGGGCTGTCCGAGCCACACTAGCCTGTGCTACACCCTCCCTCTGCTCAGAGTTGCCAGAGGTTGCCAGAGGTTCTTATCCTGGCATGACTCTAAGCACATGTAAGACATATCTCCGTTGTACCACTTCCCATGCTTTTCTTCCAACTCTTGCTCTGTGGTGGCCATCAGCTGATGTGGTGCAGGTGGGGCGCCTTCAGAAAATTATGCTGTTTTTCTGGAGTAACCCTTCACCCCCATGGGGACACAGCCAAAGCCTTCTCATTTGAGTATGGTTTTCCAGGACCATATGTGTGCATGTTTTAAGGGGGAATCAAGAGGGGAGGGAAAGACTTCAACAGGATATCCTGAGCAGCAGATCACTTGCAGAACCCTTTAATGGTTTTCTAAGACTTGGCAAGTCACTAAAGCTTTTATTATTCGTCTAGAGTTTGTTTGCATTTTATAGCCTGTCTTCTCAGAAGGATAGAAAATGCCCATTCTGTATAAAACTTGTGCACCTTAATATTTGATGTGAGCACAGCATGTGCAGTATTAAATACTGCCACAAATGACAGCAAGTCCTCCATTTTCTTACTCCTTAGAATCCAAACTATTGATTGTACTATATTTAATTGAGTTCTTTAATTCCTTCTGTTAAACAATTAGTTGCTACGCTTTCCTTAGCCAGGTTTTAGATAATGGCTTTTGTTTTTGCTTAGCCATCTGTTCTTGTATTAATTGTCCTTTTCCCCTAGCATTCACCCATAATTTTGGCAAACTGGTTCCCAAGGTTGGTCTGAATTCCTTTTGCCTCATTGTCTGTTGTTGGACACTGTTACCTTTAGCATTTCACACATTTAATGGAGGCAGTTCTGGCTACTGAAAGGAAGTTCAGTCACTCGAACTGTGTTGCAGGGAGCTGAAGTTTCTTTGTTTTTATGCAACATCAAGTGCTGGCAAAACAATGTAGAGGCCTAAATTAAAATGGTCACTTGTCTGCGGCAAATCAGGGTGTAGGTCAAGTAAAAACATCTTCCTGCTTTCACTGTGAAGTGAGGTGACAGGTCACAGTTAGAGGGTTTCAGAACGACTTCTGGGGTCAGCATCGAAGTACCCATTTCATTTCCATTCTGCATGTTGAACCATTTGTTCTGTGTGTTTTACACATCTTCTTCCCCAGTTTTTCACTGGAAGGCTCCTGAACCAGGCCCTGATTCAGACTCATGCTTAGTCAAGTGATATTATTAGAGTGCTCAAACTCTTCACATTGTACTCAGCTACTTGGCTGAATCAAGACCCCAATGTCTCATTTTTGCTTCTTCCTCCTCCCTTGTACTCCCATCCTTGACTGCCTTTTTACTGCTTCATCCTCAAAGGTTTATGCCAGGCTACCTTTTTTTCCTTAAGTGACACAGCTGGCTGCCCTGAGTTAATATGTTTTCTCTGTCTGTGGTGTCAAGAGATTCCTCAGTCTCTGCTTTATTGATGCTTCCCTCACCAAAATCTCCACTGACCTCCTCTTCTTTCTTCTTCCCATTTTTTTTTTAATTACATCTTCACCTTACCCTTTAATCTTGCCTTTGACCTTGTTTTCTTCTGACTTTCCAAGTGAATACTAGCCATGTCTCCCTTTTTGCAGCCCTGGTTGATGGTGTGTTTTCTGTTCCACAGCCTCATCTCCTGTCCCTGTGCATCTCTCCCACAGTCCTCCCATGCCTTCTCCTGTGGTGGCTCGGTTTGGGTTATATCCCAGCACTGTCTGCCTTACCACTGGCACGAAACCAAAACCCATTCCTCCCTTTGGTGCCCGTGGGCCATCTCACCAAACCCTATGCATTTGTCACCCCTCTCCTGGTCAACTGGGCCATCCTGCCTTGCTGTGTGCTGGCTGTTCAGAATCGCCTCTTTTGCGTTGGCTCACCTGTAGAGCTGCCTGTTCCACGTTTCCAGCTTCAGTTTTCAGGCATATAGTGCCCAGGTCCTGGGTTTTCCTTACTCTGTCAGACCAGGCTTCTTGCAGCCTACAATCACCCTTTCATTCTCTTCCTCCCGTAGATGCTTTTTCAGTCTTCTTCCTTATTGGCCCTCAGACTTGAGCAGTCTTACCAAAGACCTCCATCTTCCCTGCCTTCAAAACAACCCTAGTATTCCTTATGCTAGGTTAAGCATCTGTTTGTTGATTGCTGTTTCCAAGCAATGGAAAAGGTGTATGGAGTAATAAAAGTATATTTTTAATCAAGTTGTGCACTAGTGCACTGTGTGTCTAGTTAAATAACAGGGTAACCAACATACCGCGGCCGCCTGAAGCCTTAATTATCTCTTCAACCTCGTTTGTCTTCACTTCTCCATAATTCAGTCGATCCTGGTCTAGAATCTGTCTGCTGTTTGCTTTTTTGCAGGAGTTAGAAGATAATAAAACAGAATATTTGAAGATTAGTATAACTCTAACCACATAGACTTAACTACTGGTTATTTATTTTTTAAACTAATAAGCTCCTGAGGCATGAATGAATGTACTTACTAATATTTATAATAACTTTTTAGTGGTTTGAAATCTAGCAATATCTTCAAAATGCTCCAATTAGCAAGCTTGTCTGTTATCATGGTGGGAAAACAATTTACATTATATCTGCATAGGGCAGGAACAGAGGCAAAGACGCCAAAACGTAACTGTATTTTATGAAAGAAAAAGCAGGGTTTCAGACCAGATTGCACCAGTGGTATTTTGCTTTGAGCGTGCTGAACGCTGGGACATATTTTGTAGAGCATCAGAGGTGTCCAGCAATGGAACAACATTTCCTCTGAAGAGGTGGATGTTTTAATATATAGTGGAAGAAATTATTTAATCTCAGCACTAGCACTGATGGTGGTGGTAGTTACCTTTCAGCGCTTTCAAAGCTGTACAAAACAGCTAAATACATATCTGTTCAGGTTCAGGTATCTAAGATGGGCTATCTTCACTGTTTCCACAGGGATCTCAAGTCTGTTTTGCAAACAGCTCAGCTGTGGTTTTCACAGCCCAGCCTGGGTAGACGGGTGGAGAACATCATTGAAATTGGAAAAGGCCCTTAAGATCATCATGGCAAGAGTATGCCCACCCTTGTCCTGGTGCTTCTCAAAAGGGAAGAAAGAATTTTTGTCTGTTCTCACCACTCCAATCCTCTTTTGTGGTGCAGTTTAGTGGCTCTGGGTACTGCTGTAAATGCTGTTTTAGCCATTAGTCTTTTTCCCCACCTATTAATGTGTACTGGTAGAGTACCGGTGAAAAAAACCCTCAATTACCTCCTTGCCCTCCAAAATAGTGTGAGCAGGATCAAGGAAAATAGGATATGAGATTATTCGCTTACCTTTTTGTGGCTAAAAATGTTGAGCTCCAAGAGATGAAATGGGAAGGAGTGTCACTTGTGGGGAAAAGCATGTTGCTTGCTGTGTTCTGGCAGGAATTTGTCAAAGACAGGAAGCAGTAATGGTGGGAGGAGAGCTGCTTTGGATCACTAAGAGATGACTTCAGTCTAAAGCAGCTGTAAATCTGCAGGGTCACACCTGAACTTGCAAGATACGCAGGATGCCCACAGTGTGTGGATGCAAAGTGTGTGCAGAGACCACAATCCTTGCAAAAGCAAGACAATCTCATTGATAACTAATGGTGGAACAGCCTTTGGTCTAGTATCCATGAGGGCCTGGGCAGACTTCATATTCCACTGCAAAATTTCCACTCTAATGCCATTGCTGGAGATGCAGGAACAAGTGTCTCCAGCTAAACATGAGGAATTCAAGCAATTCCAGCAAAATATGAGGAAAGTTTGAGACTAAAAGTTGAGGACAAACCAGCTTTATTATTTCTTGGATTTATGCAACTTAATGCTTTTTGTGGCTTTCCATCGTTCAATGCTGCTGTTGCACTATGCCACGCTGGGTCTTTTCATACACATACATGTGCACATATATGCACATTTATGTATGCACATTTATATGTGCATAAATAAATAAATGAGTAGATTGTATATGTAGATATATGTACAGGCACATAAAAATATAAACTTAGGCATGCACACATATAAATGATGTTCACCTCGATTATTGTGGTTAAAAGCCAAAAGAAAATCTTACCTTTAGGAGTGGGCATATTGTCATGTCTGTTCAGAGTCTCCCATTTTTTCCTTGCTTGTACCCAGGACTACTGAGATTATTGTTTTGCATTTTGTCTTTTAATGCAAATGACACAAGAAAGGAGGAAAGACTTTCCCTGCTGGATACATCCTGGAGAAAAGAGTGGATATGCCACAATTTATTTTTTTTTCCAGCGCATCTGAAGCTAGTCTCTGGCAACAAATCTTGCCATTACTGAGACAACCAACTCAACTAAACTGTTATTTGGGAAGATTAAAATTGAAACATTCATTACATTCTTCCTGTCAGCAAGGAAACGATGACAAACAAGGCCATGTGAGACTAAAACTGATGGTTCAAACCATCCAAATTCCTAACATATAACATTGACTTGGTAGGTACTGTGTTTCTTAATATTAGTGCAGATTACTGACATGTGCTGCAGAATTAAAATGTATCTCAAGGATATTATTTCCCCTTTGTGCTAAAGTATATCTAAAATGTTACCCAAACAAAAAATGGTAGGCAGATTCAGTAATGGAATATATTTTCTCTTTATCCAGTACAGGACAAATGACATATGACAACTAATTGTCTTATTTCCTAAAGTCTAAAATTTTTTTCACGATACGGGTTGTTGCAGAACACTCAAAGGAAAGCCAAGTGATACCTTTATGTATTTTCAGAGGAAAGTTCTTTCCTCATAAGGTTGTATATCAGTGAGTTCGAAGAGTATGGATGCTGTCAGGTTCTACACAGATGTGGAGTGCCATAACACTTAGAGAAACACAGCTGCTCATTTAAATGTCATAAAAGCTGTTATATAGAAGTAGACTTAGTCCTATTTCTCCTTATAGATTTTATTTTCATGTAATCCAGGATCTTTGCTTATCTACTATATATCATCATTATAAACTAAAAACCATTTTATTTGTGCAGATTGCAAAGGAGGCAGTGTACTTTTCTTCTTCATTTATTTTTAAATAAATGCTGAACAGCCTTTGTCAAGAATTTAGATGGAAAAAAATCCTCAATTTTTAACTGGGGCAGTCAGAAGAATGTCTTCCTTCTGGTTCTCCCAAGGGTGCTGTGTGCTTGCTGACATCTTCTCCTGGCTCTCTCTTCTCTTCCCTTCTCTTGTCTTCCCTCCCCTCTAGGCAACCACCAGGGACAGGCCTGTTTTCTAAAATTTAGTTTTAAGAGAACAGGACCAGTGATGATGATGTGTGTTTTGATACAGTGAGGTAGGAAATCCACATTTAACAAAACGGAGGTGTCTGGGAGAAAAGGGGTATCCTGTGAAACATGGCCATTGGCGAGGAGAGCAACTTTGATTCTATAGCTTTACCTAAGTTGTATCTGGCTTTTTCATGTGTTCTCCAGCCACAGTAAATATATGCTGTAGCAACACAAGGAATCTCACCTGGGAAATACAGATAAGAAACTCCCACAGAGCATGTAATAAGAGTGCTTGCACTTACACTTGCACAGGCCCATCAGGTGCTCTCATTGCCCCGAAAGGGGTTCCTAGCTGATAATTTGACTTTTTTTTTTTTTTTTTTGGATGAAAATAAAATCATACTGATTTGCAGGGAAGTCGATTTTCACCCCATCTCACTTCCAGTCTTAATGATGATGATTTATAAAGTGTCCATGTTGGTGACTGACTGACCATCAAATGGGATGGGGCTTACTAGGTGGGGGGTCTGCAGTGGGGACCTGGGGGGCATGATTTTATGGCTGGTTTCTAAGTTTCCTGGGATGTGGCAAAGCTGATCTGAAGAGTTCTGTGAAAATGTTTAGATAATTAAATAATACCAGTAGCTTAGGAATGGGGTTTTCTATAGAAGTCTTCTGATTTAGTATTAATATGTGTCTCTTGGCCAACATTTTTCTTCCATCACACGTTCATATTATCTGCCTGGTGGATCCAGCACCTTTATGGTCTTTGAGCTCTCCTACACAGCAAAGTTCATCCTTGGTAAGACAGGCTGTGATGATATGCCCTATGTGTTCCCGTGAAATTAGTTCCCTGCTGTGGACACCCCTGGGTGCGATTCATCTGCCCCAGGCGTGCTTACCTCCTCAAGGAACTTAATGAACTGTCTGAGTCAGGGGGAGGATTATGGCTGAATTCCCCCCTGGAAGCTGCACCCAGGGCTTTGACCACATGCCCCAAATATGCACTCCTGGGGGTGGCAGAACCTGACCCACCATCTCAGTAGAGTGAGGGATTTGTCCCTTTCAGGGCAGCAAAAGCTTATGACTCACTAAGAAGAACTCAGTGGCTAGAGAGATGCTGAGCCTAAATAGACTAGTGGGTGCTAAATTTACCATTTTTAGTTTACTGACCTAACTAAGGAGATGATTTTGGGGGGCCATTGTTGAGTTAGGGTTTGGCGCAACTGTTCCTATGTAATAAATTTATCCTTGAGCTGCTTAATGTGAAAGATCAAAATGAGCTGACAACTACCACCTATGTATCAATTATGTCCCAATATTTGCTATTTCCTTTAAGCCTGAATTCCTGAAGTATCACTTTTAATTTTTTATATTTTTTAAGAAATTTTTGTCTTTGGAAAAGCTTGAAAACACAAAGTCGGGGACACAGAACCAGAAAATAGTGTTTCAATGTGCACTTCAGAAAGTTGCAATTTTTAATGCATCATGTTATGATTTTTTGAATTCGTGGTGGTGTTAGCAAACAAAAAATTAATAGCTTTTTTTTCAAACAGTGTATGGAATAATGGGCAGATGCAGGATAAATATTAATATATATATAATAGGAAAAAACTTGGTGTTTCATTGTCATCTGTGCAAAAACAGTAATATTAACTTTTCTAATGTACTGAAAAAGGCAGAGAAAAAATGATCTTTTATTATTGGATAATAAAGCTTTTCCAGGTGTTCATTTACTAGAGATCGTGAAAGTTCTGCCTCGATAAGGTTGTTTAATCCAACCACTGCTAATATGAAAATATAGACGTCAGAATTTTGGGGCATTCCCTGCTATTCTTTGAATTTAATAAAATAATAATCTGTTTTTCAGCTGATGTCATTCTCAAAGGAAATAGGGCTGGGCTTATTATTATTACTACCACAGCCATCACAGAAAGATTCCAAAATTTTGCTAACATTGAGTAGTGATAGCATAGAAAATTAATTTGATCTTATATAATATTTTCATGGTTAATAAGATTTGCGTAAGACATTTTTACATGATTAAAAGCGCAGGAATTTCATTGCACTAGGTATTAACTTCTGTGATTGAAGTTAAGGGAGATTTTTTTTATTTTTTTTTTTAATAGGTAATCAAGAGTTTAACTGCCTCTGGGGCATTTTAAGAAAATGTTATACAGTACTTAACGAACATTATACTACAAATAAGAGTGATATTCCTGTAATTAAAACAGTCTGGATATTGCTTAATGAATGTTTTTCTTATCTTAATGCATAGGCAGTAAGGATTCATGTAGTTGCCTTTATTAACTTGTGGAGTTAGTTAAAAAGCTGGTTAAACCAGTAAGTCCATATCAGGTCAATATAAAATGCTTCTGTAGGGATTTCATTGCTCTTATAAATCTGACTAGTTAAAAAATAAACACAGATGCTTGTTTGTGCCATCCTGAGCCATATTGCAGGGTAGTATTTCTGCCTGTAGACATTTCTAAAGTTAAGTGTTGCCTGGAGCACTGCAGGATTTGCAAGGGTTCTTCTTTATCGTCTGTTTAGGAAATATTTTAAAATTTCCACCAGGCTTGTATTCAAAAGCAGAGAGCAGTTGGTTTTCAATTAGTGTGGCCACAATTGCTGTTGAACTAATAGCATTGTGCATTCGTTCTTTTTTTCTGTCATATTGCATCAGCTCTGATGTAATTACAACATTTTCTCTTTTATTGGTGTAATTGCAGTGCATTGTAGTTTTATAGTTCTGTTCTTCAGCGGTTTAATATTTACTAAGCGCTTGCTAAATTGTTCTTCACTGCTCAGTTGTTTGGCACAGAAACCATTCTGAGTAAGTTCAGTTTAATACAGAAAAATTCTTTGACATAATAATTCCTCTGAATAATAGTAATTCTACAAAATAATGCTTGACTAAACATAATCCATATTTTTATTTTTTTTCTTTTTCTGAAAATATCATGCAGGGGGTTTTTTCTGTATCTGAGATTGAGCATCTTTTGTGTGAAAGATACTCACCAGCTGGATTGCATCTGCATACATCTAAGTCTCAGTTTTGCACAAGTCTCTGTGCCAAAACCTGAAAACAGCTGGTTGACCCATGTGTAGCCAAAGAATGCATGGATATTGAATAGTTTCATAATCCAAAATTAATCGCTGGTCCTGCAGGCCCTTAAGCACATGGTTAACCCTGTTTGACTAGTCCTTGATTTCTCTGAGCTAAGCACATGCTCGAGTGGGATTATATTAAAAATCCCAAAATGCAAAGAAGACTGCAATATTATTTTCTTTTTCCTATGTGGTAAAAGTGTCTGTGTTTTATTTAGTAGTATAATTTGTCTACATTTTTAAGTACAGGGATCATCAAGATGTTTGTGCTTTGGGTAAGTGTAGACTGCCATATATTGCAAATTGAGATTAAAATATGGTCTATTTAGTGAAAAATTCTTAGAGTGAAGGGACCCTCAGTTTGTAAAATATCCCCACCACAACCAAAACCATAAAGATGACAGTTTGTAATAAAAAAATCAGAATTCAAAGTGCATGACAAATTTCTTCTTTCTTCTGATTTCTGCAGCACCAGTATTTTGACACTCCATTCATTTCCTTCTGCTAAATATTCTCAGGCACATCTTTAGTGTGATTTAATTTTAGCTCAGATGTAAATCAGAAGTGATTTTAAGGACTGTTTTCCTTTTCTCTGACTCCGTGCAGACATGGATATCTAACCTGCGCAGGCTCTGGTGAACATAGCGGCTCTCTGTTACGGCAGGGTCATTTTAACAGGCAGGAATGGCACTTTATTGATTCTGACTTTATCAAGTGCCTGTTTCTTGTTTTACATATAACTCGTTAGCAGCCTGCTCCTAAACTGCTGAAGGAGTCTTTGGCTGTTTGGGACTCAGACTTTAAACACAGTAATTAGCGTGGAATTTTTGAATCCCGGTCTCGATCTTGACCCTTGTAGCATTTAGCCAATGCGCACACAGCTGGACCAGCGGCAGGAGCCGCAAGAACTCAGTAGTGGGGATGCTCCTTGTGTCCTGGTATGGGAACCGACGCGGAGGGAATAGAGGGGAGTGGGGAAGAAAAGAGGGGGAAAGCATGTTCAGTAAGAAAAGAAGTTCTGTCCAAACATTCTTACCAATTTTTGTGTGTGAACGTAGAGATGTGCGTGGGTGTGAGAAAACGTTGGGGCAGAATTAGGAGGAAGGGAAGTACCTGATGGTGAACCAGAGGGGAGAATTGGAAGAGGCAAGAGTGGGTTTGCAGTGAAATAGAGAATCTCTTCAAAGTTTGACTTTTCTGCAGAGGCCACAAGAATGGGTCTGACTGTATAAAAGTGAAACTATTGCAGATTTGTGGGTTTTATAATATTCACTTCCTAAGACAGATTTTGACATGGGATGTTCCAGGACATTATGTTGGTGATATGTGCCTGATCCTCCTCTTGAACTGGAAGATAGCTGACCTCCAAAGACATGCTTTTTCCTTTGTGCCATGACCACACTTGGTGCATATTTGTTTGTATACATAAAAACCAAAAACAAATAAACCAAATCATACATCAATGTCATCCAAAGTAATATCTTCTTACTTCTCAATGCACATCTTTAAAAAACCTAATATATGTGTAGTGTTTTCTAAATCTTTCAATATTGATATTTGATCTTCATCTGTATTGTGTGATGTTTTTGTTATTTAAAATGTCTTGTAATTTTCCATCACAGCTGTAAGTTGAATTCTGTAAAAAAATATCTAATGTAAAAGCTTCTCTTGGGAAAATGTATAACTAATCAGAATTTTACAAAATCTCTTTTAAAACGCAAATTAGAAACATCATTAAATAAATGAAAGGACTTAAAATTTACTTGTAGGAACTAAAACTTACAAACTGTTTGTATTTAGTGGCACAGCTTATAATGGCAAAGTGAACATGTTACAGGCAGGCAGAGTGCTTTTCCATTGCCCTGCAGTGCTGAGGGTTTGATTTAGCAGCAGAAAGCATCCCAAGGAGTCAGACACTTTGTTAATGGTAAAAGCAAAGCCAGGTACAGCTCAGCTCGAGAGTACTTTATGGGCATGAGGAGTTATCCAGAGTTATCCACACCGTAAGGAAGGGAGCAAACCCTCGACTGTATGTCACATATGTTAAAGCTCCCCAAGACAGGACACCAATTAACCTTGGATGATAGCAAACACACACACAGAGGCTGCCCGAGAGAAGCAGCCTGTTGCCATTAGTAGGAAGCAGCAACCCTTGTCACCCTGAGCCATTATTTAAATTTCTTTTAAAATTCACTTATTAAGTCAAAGGACCGTAGCACTCTCCTCTTCCTCACAAACAGACTATTTTTGCTGCCCTGAAAACAGGAGACGTTAGTAATATGAGAAGCCAGTGGTCCTTTTATTTTTATCGTCGCTGTCTAATTTGGCCATTTTGAATTGAGAAGAAAAAAACCCCTGATCTTCAGTCAAAGCAATTTAAGGCATGATGGAGCTCGGAGTGAACCAAAACAACAGGGTCAAATGTAGTTGAAAGAACATGGTGGGGTAAATAAAAGGTCTTTTTTTTTTTACATTTAGTGCTGGTGGGAGGAGAAAGTTTGGTTAACTATTTAACCTATGATAGCCTTTTATCATTTTATGGCTTAGAGGTCCATGATTTTAAGCCTTTGTCAGTAAGTTCCTGGTTTCTGTTCGATCTTTTCTCTGGTGTCTAGTTATATGGCTTAAATTGATTTACTGGAGGTAGGAAGAAGCTATAAATAGCAGATGGAAGCACACATTTTTCCTAAAATTACTTTCCAGCAACTTTGGATTTGGTGCTCATTTTCCATTTAAATCCTAAACTTCTTTCTTCCGCTCACACTTCCCTTCATCATTTGATCAGTGGGGTTCTCCTTCCCCATTTGGTTCACGTCTCTATTTTTTGGCTAAAATGCAATGTGTCCTGATCAGTTGGAGCAAGCGCTTGTGAAAGGTCACTTGGAAGCCCCCTTTTCATTTCTCCCCACTACAGTTTTTCCAGCAGGCAAGCATTCTCAGGAGCAACCCCCTCCAATCTGTCCCTTTTGATATCCAAAGCTGGTTGTTACGGGGGTTAAATTTCTTAATTCACTGAGTTTTTGTGAGCGCTTCTTTAACCCAACCACGCTCAGTGCCCGCAGCTGGGTGCAGACCGCCTGTCTCCCTTAGTATGCTGTGGAAGTGTTAGGGTTTATTCTTTCACCTTCTCCACGCTTTTGGGGGGCCAGTTCTGTACCTGTATACCCTTCCATCAGCTTCAGGGTAATTAATCTTCATGTTACATTTGTGCAAAATAATATCAGCCTTATGGTGGGAAGTTTAACATCAGACAAAGCCTCCTCTGGTAAGGAAAACTGCTTGTCAAGAGATCTCAAAGCATGAGAGCTGGTGGCTTCTGCCTGCCCTGGCAAGGGGTTAGGTTTGGGGGTGGGGGGGTTCTTAATTAGTTTTTTGAAGGTCAGGGAAATGACCGTACTGAGTCTGGGACAAAGGAAGAAATCTAAATGTAAGGCTGAGTGTTCAGTATGTTGATAACCTCCCAGTTTTAATTTCAACATAATTGGATCAGGGTTAGTGGCAGTTGTTATGTAAAGTTCCTTCCCTTACTTTTAATTCAAAAGTAAATATCATAGTTCTTCGCTTTTAACTAAAGTATTTTTCTTTTTTTTCTTTTTTTTTCCAAAGAAGAGCTGCTCAGTTTACCTCAGATTTCTTTCCACTAGGAGAGGACTAAGATTTTGGGGACCTGTATTTTGATGGTAAATCTTGTGACATGACCTTTTGTTTTCCATGTGAGGAAACGTTAGCATTTTTTCACATGCTAACTTTTAAACAATTACGGGGAATTTCTTTTCCTTGAAAACTGCCATCCTTTTCTTTTTCCTCCCCTTTTCTCTCTTCTTGATATTTTTATTTCCCTTTTATATGGAGACTTGTAGATTTTGTCACTTCAAACGTTAGCTGTTCCTCCTCTTTTCTTTCGCTTTACAATACACACTAGGAGATTTTTTTTTTTTTTGCATATTCCTCCCCTTTCTCTGTGAGATATTGTAGTTCACCAAATTTAAAACACTACAGTATTTAGAATCCCCGCAGTGCCATTTTAAGTATTTGGACCTGGAAAATGCCCCAAGCAATAACTACCTGAATTGCTTTTAATTACACAATATAGCTGCATCATTTTACTTCAGATTCTTTTTGATTGATGCTGTAAGGCAATTGTAACCATGGATGATGGGATTAAGTGCCTCTTGAAGTGACTTTAGCTTCTTGTGGGAACAAAGGGAAAGAAGAGAACACTTAGTCCCTTTTTGAGTGAACAGCCTTTTTTCACTTGCTATATAAAGAAATACAATTAACAAACATTATCCCCAGAGGTGAATTGAAATGTACATGCGGACAATAACCGCTCTTGACTGCAATTAGACATATATGATCCGAGGTATTTTGGCCATTCATTAGTGCTAATTGTTTGAGAAACAAGCCCAGAGAACAAATGATTAAAATGTTAGTGCCATAACCAGGATTATTAGCATGTGTGATAAAATGCATGCGCCGCAGCTGTACCAATAAAACTCTCCGGCGAGTCGCTTTGATTCGACAACTACTCAGCTCGGCTGTGAGCCCTTCGTATTTGCACAGGGCCTGCTGATGTTTATAACAAACAACTTGTATCTTCTTTTCTTAATTAGAAAGAATTACCATGCAAATTGCGGGTCTGTGTAATTCCGTAGAAGTTTCTTTGTCTTTGGCAGTTTATTTGTGTGTGGTTGTGTGCTACTGCCTAGTGACTTCAACATATGAAAACCATTATATTTACACTGGAGTGGGGTGGTTTTTTGCACATATCAGAGAAATAATTTGTGGATTTTTGCTACATTATCTGGGGCTTGTTTAGGGGGTGTTGTGGGTCTTGGGTCACTTCTGTCCTTTTCCCACAGCACAACAGACATCCAGGATTGTGACTGGTACACATGGAGATCATAGACTCGTGTGCGGAGATCAGAAATACATGTTGTGGGAATTCTCCAGCTTTTTTAATGGTTTTAATCAAGTGCCTAAAAATGAGCTTCAGAAACACTTTGCCAACACTGTGCCAAAGATTGTAGAAGAAGAGATTTGGCCTTTTGAGCAATGTTTTAGGCAGTTCCCAATGTAGGATCTCTTCCAGGGGTAATTTGATTTAGCAAATAAACAGGGAACAGAGGAACAGGTTAAAGTGCTGAAAATCACTTGTGGGAGTACTTTACTTCTGAGCTATATGTTGTTGCCGCCAATGAGCCTGCACAGGTGTGTGCAGTTAAGTATATGTGTGTGAGTATGAGCAACACTGGAATGTGAAAATGCAGTTTATAGCAGGGAAATTTGCATAATTGGGAGTAATTTCACTGGCTGCAGTCACAGTGTATGGCTGCCATTGCAAAATGCAATGTCTCTTAGTAGTCAAAAAGGTTTTCTTTTCTCCTTCCTGAGGATGAACTATTCACTCTTGGGTGAAATGGTTCTCAGAGGACCATGAGTAACTTTAACTTGCCAGCTATCTTTACATATTTGATGAAGACTTTAGTAGAGTGTTATGTTTGCTGAAGAAATCTAGTTTTATTTCCAAGACCCAAGAGCACACAGCATGCTGCTAAAAGCTATGAATGAAAATATGCTGCTGTAAAACAATTTAATGAGCATTACCCAATAGCCTAGTCCTTATTTTAACTTACAGTGCTTAAAGGAAGAAACATTGTCTTAGCAAATTCACTTGGCTTTTGTCCATGTGTTAGTTTAAACCGTAGTCAAGCTTAGTTTGAATCATTAAAATACTGGGAGTCAGGAAACATATGTAAGATTTTCTTCCGCTTTATGGCACAGGGTTAACAATATAATCGAGATCGCAGTGCTGTGTGGGTTTTTTGTCCTAAAAAAGTAACTGCTGGGGATTTTTTTATTCTATCAAAAGAACAGAAGTCAAGATAATCAGGATAATGTTTCCTACTAGAGTAGCTAACTGCTCATATACAGAGCACCCTGGGCCTTGCCACTGCTTTAAAAAGGTCTATAGGCAGATGGATTTCTTAATAAATCCATGTCTTCCTCTACTTTTAATTTTATTGTAGAACATAAACTATGACTATGCAAGGAAAATGCACAGTAATGATTTAAGAATATATGTCAAAGCAATAGCATGTGAAAACATTTACTGCAGTCATACCTAAGCATGATTGTTGAAAACTCCTTTTTCACACAAACATTTCTAGAGCTCTTTGTTTTGAAAAGAGAAGGATTTTGTGCTGGTCCACTGGCACCGGTTCCTCCTGTACAACTTTTTTTCTGGCCATACCTCTTGGAAAAATTGTTGCTTCTTCAATTTGCTAAAATGTCCCAAAAGACTAATAATTTGGCATATTGTCAGTATATTTCTTATAATTATTTTTGTCCTGAGAAACCTGTGTTTTGAGTCTGTGTGGCTACAAAGTTGGTTATCTTAGGAGGAGACACCAGTAGTCAGCAGGCAGTGGTTTTTCTTTCTAACGTTGAGCCTATTAAGCGATGGTGTTTCAATGGATTAAATCTATCACTTCTTTGGAGTCAGATGGTCCGCTGTGGAAGCTGTACTGCTGCTGCATCTAAACACAAGTTCATAGACCTCAGTGGCGACACCTGACTAAATCTGGCCTGCAGGTTCTGATGCTTTTACCTGCACAATACTACACGCCATTGTGTGTGGTATGCAGAGCAGGGCTGCTTTCGTGGAGCTGGCAGCAGTGAGAGGGAAACGGGTTGGTCAAACAGCCCTTCGTTTGATGACAGCCCAGAAGAAATCCTGGGAAACATGTGTGACAGGAGATGCATCTCATCTCAGCGTGCCCTGAGATTATGGTGTTAGCCACGTCTATCAGGTTTCTGGCGAGTTGGAGGGTTGGTGAGAGGCAGTCATTAAGGGTGCTTCAGGGACTGCTTGGCTCTAGGCTGGGGTTAACTATTAATGGGCTGAGCTCTTTGACTCCTTTGTGCCGTTGGGAACCACAAGGTGGAAGCCATCAGAGAAAGCGAATAGAAACTGATCACTTTTGTCCCCTCATATATGTTTAGCAAAGGACAGCAGACTTCTTTACTGACCTTTGTGTCACACTGAAAAAAGACCCTCCTCTTTCCATTTGAGGTAAAGCTCTCTTCCACCTCGTCCTTCCTCTCCCAAAGTGTACTACTGCAAAAAAATGAGATTAAGTGGATTTAACTAGCAGGCACTTGAGTTGCAACAAGTTTTGTTACCATCCCCACTTCAACCTGAAGCAGGGGACATGAAGTGGTTTGTGGGAGAGGGGCAAAGAGAGTACTTGGGAGACACTAGGTGGATCTCAGCTGTGTGTCTCCAAGTGTTGTTAGAACCTCCACCACCTGAGTCTTGAAGTGACTGCACTCAGAGATGAAGAAAACTTATCAAAAAGAGTAACACTAGCACTTGTAATAAAATAATTTCTGTTCAGCAGCCAAGCTGCCCCATTCCTTAGGCTGAATGAAGCATTACCAGGCATGTTACAAAGAAGAGTCTGGCAGTGGGTTTTTGTGGGATCAGAAAGTCAGTTCAACCAGGATTTGCAGAAATGCAGCAGTGGAGATGGTGGAATAGTTTTCCTTTTCAATTTTGTTTACTGAGGTAAAACGTGATAAAAGCTTTATTCATCTTTTTAACCCAAGGCTTATATTCAGCTTTTAGGGTGCAAACTCTAGGGGAAGAGAGGTTTCTTCAACAGATTCATCTTAGAAAGGCAAGCATTATAGCAGCCTGTCAGTGACATACCATCTTGGCTCTGATTTAGATTGACTGAACTCATTTCCAAGCGTTTGAGAGCTTTAGTCATATTCACTTTGAAGAAAACCCACATGCGTGGGTAGCCACGTGTCATCCAAGTGTTGCAACTTAGGAAGCATTATTAAGAGGGGCATAGGAAGATGCATGGATCCCTGATATGATGTGATAATGACATGTTCAGCGTGGTGCTAGAAAAGCCTTGCATTATTCAAAGTGGCAAATAATACACATGATAATGCATAATGGTGTTATATGGTAGGATTATTTTGTGGCATAAGTGCCTTGTGCTGAGTATGACGGCAAATTGTATTATTTTTCCCTCATTTTTGGTGCAGCAGAATAGACCTGGGGGTTACAGCATGAAATGGGGAGAAACAGGAGCAGGCAAGGAGTTTTTTTTTTGAAGGCCATGAATTGCCCTCTGCAATTTATTTCCCAGTGCTTGTCATTGTGGAGCAAAGCAAGCTCCCCACCACCCTTGAGAGCAGCCTCATCCAGCAGTCCTACTGCCTCCAAGTGCACGAACCCAGCTCATGCCTGAGGTGGGTTAGCTGGGTTCTCACCAGCACTATTGGCACGAGGTGGAGGCCACCACAAACCTGATGCCTATGGGCCACACGTGTCACCCACTCAAGCCATGCAACACCACTGCAGTGTGGTGCACAAAGCATTTATAAATCTTAAAAGTCACCACAGCCGACGACCTGCTGATAATGTTGGTGGGTTTATGAGCTCTGTCAATGGATCTGAAGGTCGAAAGGCTTCTGAGAGAACGTGCTAGGATTAGTGAGGTTCCACATTACATGGGGTTTTCATTCCTGTTTTCCTCATTTCCCCCTCCATCCATTTTGCTTATTTAAAATTTGCATGCAAATATGTTTGTTGATAAAATGCCAAGGTTGCAAAATCAACTTCACAAACCCCTGTTTGTTTTAGCCATCACCCCTGCTTCATTCCCAGCATGACATCCAGCTCCTGCAGAAAACGTGGCAGATAGCAGCCTCCTCTCTAAAGCAGTCCTGATCTGTTCCCAGCACAGTCTGCATCCTACGGAGGAGTCCTATGACAGGGGAAAAGCCAAGTATTTCAGTGTATTTCATACTTGCCATAGCACTCAGAATGGCCAGCATAATTAAGGCTGCATGGATACCCTCAGCCCTGGCAGGTCTTCAGTTATGGCTGTTTATGTTTCCAACTTCTGTTGAATATAGCAGTTTCAGAGTTTTATACTGTAATTAACTGTAATACGGGTATATCCTTACCGTCACTCTTCCTAAGGGTGGGGGGGAATATAGATATCCTGAAACCAGCTACTGTCTAGGTAGGAATGTTTCACGTTTAAAGTATAGTAAAATATAATTTACAGCATTGTAGCCAAAAGTCTAATTTCAACAATATCGTTTACAGGGTGAATTCTCCTCTGCCAGTTGGTGTTCCTAAGATTAGTTATCACGTTGCATCATCTCACAAGTATGTTCCCAGACGAGCTGTGCTGTATGTACCTGCAGATGATGAAAAGAAGATACGAAAAATCCCGTCACTGAATGTAGATTGTGCAGTGCTGGACTGTGAAGATGGTGTGGCTCTGAACAGAAAGGTAACTAAAAATTATCTGTGTGATAAAACCAGCACTAAAGAGAACTTGTGGGAAAACATTGCCTTTGCCTTGGGGAAGTGACAACCAGAGAGACAAAGATCTTAATTCAGGATATACAAAGTAATGTCACAGTGCTAAGCTTTGTGAAGGCGTTGGAAAAGTCTGGTTACCCAGAACTCCATGTGAGTAAGTGGGCAGGGAGTTCTGAAGGAATACAGAATTGGGCGTAAGCTCCCATCACAGAAGAGTGGAAGATACTGTCATTATTACAGCATGTTTCTTAGGGAAGAGGACAAAACAGTCTGTAAGAGGAGAAGTGGAAAAAGAAGAGTTAGTTCAGAACCACCAGGTGGCCAGTTTATTGTTGAAATGAACGCATCTTCAGATAGCAAGCAAAACAGCGTGGGCCTGGGTTTGAGTCTTGGAGTGTTTGGAAATATTTATTTCCTGAGATTTTGGGAAAAAATGCTGTTAGGAATGTTTCTCAAGGAAGGAGTAGATAGATCCTGAGTGTTTGGAACAAGAATGGAGAGCGGAGGGGGAGATAGATGTAGATGTCTCAAGTACCTATGCCAAGTTTTCATTCGAATTGAATTGTGTAAGGAAGAATGATCTAGCATGCATTCAAGTTCACTTGCAAGCATATTTTTTTAATACATGAAAATAACCATTTTAAAATGTTTCACATCTTAGAATCATAGAATCATTTAGGTTGAAAAAGACCTTTAAGATCTTTGAGTCCAACCTTAAGTGTAACTGCCAAGTCAGACATCTTAAACAATGTGTACAAGAAATTAGTGTGTTTCCTAAAGAAAGCTATTTCTGAACAGGAATGTAGGTTTGTTGTCACATCATTTTCATATTTGTCAGTTTTCCTAACCGTGTTTCAGTGCTTCAAACTACAGCAAACAGTGTTTAGGATTTGAGTATGAATGTGTTGTCCAGGGAGTTAGGAAAATAGGCAAGAAAATTTTCCTGTGTCATCTCAAAATATGAATGAAATTTTATTCTTTTCTTTTTCTTGTGAGTTAATGCTTTCCAGAAGGACTTTCTTGGATAGTGCTGTCTTTAACCTTCAGCTCTTTACAGGTATGTTGGAAGGGAAAAAGTTTACAGAGTTTGCATATATCTATTCTAGTTCTGAAAAGTCAAAATAGCATGTTCCCGTGTACTGCTGAAGATCATTGGAAAACATTTTCCAGTCGCTAAAATTCTGTGTTGTAAGACTAAGATTATATCTGCTGTCACAGTGAATTAGTGCTGTTTCATCATATTTGGGAGGCTGCTGCTGTAAAATGACACAAATGTATTAAACTCTAGTATTTTTAGGTGCAGCTTAATTATTTCAAACAAATAATTTATAGCAGAAGCATCTATTTGTAATAGAGGATGACAGCAAAACAAAAAGTTATGATCAAGATGACAAATTTGACAGTAATAATTTCCAAAGGGTGGTAAAATTCTAGCTCTGTTGAAGTGAAGTTATGCCACTGAGTATAAGGTTTCAAATAAATTAGGGGGAAAATCAGTAATAGAAACTTGAGACGACAGATGAGCCCCTGACTGAGCTAACTACAAGAAAAAGCAGACAGGAGGTAGAAATGGGGACAAGCTACCAAGGAGCAACACAGAACTATGGTCCAGGCATGTATGAGCAGAATGAGGAAGGTCAAAGCTTGGCTGGAATCAAAACTGGTGAGCAATGAGCAGAACAAGAAGAATGGCTATTCTAAGTGCACCAGCAGTAAAAATGGAAAGGAAAACCAGTAAAAGTGTGGAGGCAGTGCTCTATGAAGCCTCAGGCTTTACTGTCAGAGTCTGCCTGCTGTCAGGCCTGCTAAGTTGTCTCCTAGAAGCAAAACCTGGGGAAAGGAGGTAGCAGCCACAGTAGGGGAGGATGGAGTTAGAGTCTATTTAAATAAGCGGGTCTATGGGACCAGACAGGACATACTGAAGGCCTCTGAGGAAGCTGACTAGTGTCATCAGGGAGCTGCCGTCTGTCATTTCTGAAAGGTCAAGGTGGCTGGGAGATGTTCCTGATGCCTGGAGAAGGGCACCTCTGCTAAAAAGCCCACGAGTGCAACAAGACAAACGAGGTCAGAGGTGTGCCCTTGCAGCAAAGGTGGCCAACCACCTCCAGGGCTGAGCTGGCACAGGTGCAGCCAGCAGGTCCAGGGAAGGGGCCCCTCCCCTCCCCTTGATTTTGAGGGTCTCCTTGTGTGTTGCCTGTGCTCAGCTGTGGATACCAGGACAAGAGAGAGTCTGGCCAACGGGAAGGAGCCCAGGAAGCACCGTCAGGGTGGTCGTGGCACAGGAGGAGAGGCTGAGGATCTGGGTTTGTTCATCCTGGAGATGAGATGGCTGAGTTGGATCTTGATGGAGACTTTGCTTCCTGAGGGGAGCTGAATGGGGACCAGAGCCAGACACTTCTCAGAGGAGCTCAGAAACGGGGCAAGAGCAATGGCCACAGGTTGCATGAGGGGAGATGCTGACTAGAGACAAGGGAGAAATGAGTTCCTCATGCGGGTGGTCAGAGACTGGAAGAGGTTGTCCAGACTGGTGGTTTGTCCTCCCTCAGTGGGGTATTCAAGCCTTGGCTGAATGAAGCTGTGATCAACCTGGTGCAGAGCAGTAGTTAGCAATGCTTTGAGGAGGTGGATGGATGAGGTGGTCTCCTGAGGTCTCTTTCAACCTGAATTAGACTGTGTCATTGCGTGATATTGCATGATGTAGTAGCAAAGCCTAATTCAAAGTGATCAGAAGTTTGAATTTCACTTTTAGATCTGCCGCAGATACTCAGGAAGATTTTGGGAGTTTTGAGCCTTGGGAGGAGTTAGCTGCCAGGTCAGCCTAGCAAGAGAAAAGCTGGAGTTGCGACTGTAGTGTTTATGTCTCTCTCTGAGTCCCTGACGAGTTTTGGAGAATTTTGTTGCCTCCAGACCAATGCTATTAGTGGCTTTGTCTTCATTGTGGTCCATAAGATGTATTTGAAGAATGGAGATATACAGTGCCTTACTCTGTAGCTCCCTTCAGTGTGCCATCAGGCCAGGAAGGGCACAGATCCTTCTGCCAAAGATGTTCTTTGAAAATTATCTCAGGCAAATTTTGAAAGTGCTAGGATTTGGCCTTTTCTTCGCATGGGGAATGCCAGTGTTATAATTAAGAATCAAAACAAAGCCCCATGTTCCCTCTCCTCATGTTTTTTGTATCAGAGGTATAAAAGCAATCCCTTGGAGTGTACATATGGCTGAGAAGTGTCTGTGCAGTCCTCTAACGTAAACCATTTGAAAACAGGAAATTTTGCTGTTGTTCCTCTGAAACTAAACAGACCTTATTCATCCAATTAAAGATTATTGATATTCAGGGCTCCACGGTAAAATGATGTAGGACTGATTAGGGTTTAAGTTCCTAAGCCTTATTTGCTGTGAATCGTGATTGTATTGCTTTGTCTCTTTTAGAAAAAAGTTGCTCTCTCCTCCAGCACTTGAACAAGAGAAGCTGGGGAAGAGGAAGCCTCAGCTCTCTCCTTTTCCTTCCTGAAGAGAGGAAGTGGTGTCCCCTGAGCCCCTCCTGTTCTCCTGACTCCCCTCAGCAGTGACAGAACATTTGGTTGCATTAAGAGGATGGATAGAGAAGGACATATTTTGCTTATCTGCAGCATGGCATCTTGGAATCATAGCATAAATGTGTTCCTACTTAATATCTTGGAGCCATTTAAAAGATCATTGCTGTGCTGTGTCATGGGAGAAAAAAAAAATCTGTTAGTTCTTCTGAATCATCTGTTTTGAAAAATAGGATTAAAGCCTGACCACTTTTCAGTGTTCCATTATGAATAACACATACGTAAGAGATGACTCTGGGATCATTACAGTTAAGAGCAGATCATCCACATACATGCTGATTTTATGGAGATTTCTCTCTGTGAGAATGCCTCCTCCATCTCTAGTGACCTGATCCTGGGGTCAGAACAAACAGCATGCCAGAGAGAGAGCATCTTTACCTACCAGTTTTCCCATAATCTGAGACCTTCTGACCTTTTTATTCCTTAGCACTGATGAGAAGAGGCTGTTGCATATAAAACAACACTTCAACTAAATTTGGGGGTGGAGATAAATACATAAAATGGGTCAGCGTGGTATACAAAAAGAGAATTCAAGGCTTTCTTTGTTGAAATGCATTTCCTTTTTGATCCTACTGAAGGATTTTACAGTATTAGTGGAAGAAAGCTCCAGTTGGTTTCCATAAATCTCTAGCTACTTCAATTAAACCCAACAGTTTTCCTGTATTATATGATGATAATTTATTTTTTTTTAATAAGCCCATGTTGGTCAGGATTTATCAATGCCACAGGTATTTCTCTAGGCTCATAGTGAGAATGTTAGCTGGTACTTCATAGGCACAGTTGCATGGAACATTGATAACTAGGTTATTTTACCAGGTCTTTGCTTTATTTATAATAAATTAGTACTGTACCTAATTGTATTGGTCCTACAGGGAGAAGGCTTGCTGATAAAGTGTGTAGAGAATGATTAAATGTACACAGGCGCATAGTAGGGTGACTTCTCTTCAAAAGATGCACAAAATTAAAATGGGAATGCTGCTTTCCCCAGTGGCTTGCCATTATTAAAAGTCTCAGTAGCATGGGAAATTTCTTCTGTAGGAATTGGGAAGTCCAAAAGTCTCTCTGGTTTATTGTAGGGAAGCTGAACTGTACGGTGAAACTCTGCAAGGCCTTTTTGATCCTTGAAGAGTTCGATGAATATACATTTTTATGAAAGTTGTAAAGTGTTTTCATTTCCTCATTAATCCCACCATGGTCCTGGAAGAACTGCCACTCCTGAGTACTAACTGTGACAATAAAAGTTTTTGTTCCTATTGTTTTACTCTACGAGCCAATCATTTTCCTTACATAAAGATTTGAGGATTCATAAGGAGATCACAATATTCAGCAATTTTCTTCTTAATGAGCTCAGTAATGCCTGTGTCTCTTCGAGAAGAGCCTTTGAATTGCCACTTATTTCTTTTCCACTGATTCAGATGTATCCAATTAAATTTGACTTGGACGTTATCTGATATATAACTATTACTGCTGACAGAATGGTGTCTAGAAATGTAAGGAAAATGTCTTGGCTCAATATTAGCAGGGATTTCAGGCAGAAATACATTAATAGACCTGTGAAAATATTTTAAAACATAGTTAATGTTTGTATAGACTTATAATTCACAGTCCACAGGCGCATCAGCGTACCTGGGTACTGAAGGCTAAATACAGGAGTGGAATTTGTTGCTACACATTTCTGGACTAGTTTTCAATATTTCATCTGTTCTCGCAGCAGGAAGGACCTGGCTACACAGCCACTGAGCATCTAACACTTAGTTTCAACAGAGATGTTGAGTTTCAACTGTGCTACAGAAGAGCAAGCTAACACAAAAAGTTCAGTATACACACGTAGGTTAGAAACAACATGTGGGATGAAATTTGGGCACTTTTGTTTGCATGCAAAGCCATGTGTTGGGTTGTGTTGTCATGGCTGCGATGGTACCAGGGGAGAGGAAGGCATAAAGGTATTGCCCAGATCGCAGTCACAGGGGTACTCAACACTTAACACCATTTGCTCCAGGTCTTCTTTGCTTTCTTCATTGGCAATGAGCAGTCAGAGGAACAGGTTTGTGTATCCAGGTTTCTATTGCAATTAATCTTGAAACCTAGTCTTGAGCCTAAGATTCCATTGCGCTCGTAAACAGTCGTCCACCCTCCTTATTCTTCCTCACTGCAAAGGGCCACACTTCAAAAACAGGGAGGCAAGTAAAGTGTGAGGAAACCCACAGACCCCATTAACAGGACATGGATCAGAAATACAGACAATACAGCCCTTGCTCTCTTTGATAAACTTTTCTGAAAAGTATCTCTATAGTCACAGTCAGGGTAATGGTCTAGTGGACCTATGGTCTGATTTGGAAAAGTTAAGCAGAGAAAGGAAGGTGGAAATGCTTTTCCCAGCACATTGTTGCCATCAAAGCTGGACGTGTCACAGTAGGGTGTGGTCATGGCTAGGCCTGGGAACCTTGTTATCTGTCAGCTGAATGCATGATATTTAACATCAGCACCTTTGGGTTCATCTATTATTATTCTTCTGGAAACCAGATAAAGGGATCTTAGCACTCCGTAGTGGGAACTAAGCCACCAGCACCTACACAAAAGCATAATTTCGTTCCCCTGTCTGACCAGTTAGCAGGAGTCCACAATACTTACTAAGGATTCTGCAGTCCTTGTTCAGATAACATTTCACAATGAATTAAGAACATTTATGTCTAAATTAGTGATTCAAAATTAAGCCCTTCAGGAGTTTGAGCTTATTCCTCATATACACCACCATATATTGCACTGAAGGCATGTGTACTGTGCTAGTTGCAAAATAAGCATAGAACCACCTAAAACCAGTCTTTTATTTCCACCAGGAACTAAACCCATGCCATGACATCCCTTTAACTTGGAGCGGAGGAATTTATCTCTGTTCAACAGAAGACAAAACACATGGATTACGATTGCCTAAAGCCCTGGTTTTTACATATTCTGTGAATTACTTTCTTCTCTGAATTGTGAAAGACTGTATGTTAAGCTGTGCTTCATACACCAAAAGAATACACTTTCATGGGAAAAGCTGATACCCAAAATCTTTAGCTGACTTACAGTGAAGAGCATCCAGAACCATGAATTTATTGTGCACTTACATACCAGAATAGAACACAATACACAACTCTTGCAATTCTTCTAGGCCATGTCATAAAAGCCTTAATAAACAGCGACAGAACATTATTTATTTCCTAAATATATAAACATGCATAACTCTGATGGCTACATAGCATACAGTAGGGTCCAGGGGCACAAAAGCTCTTAATGCATCCCCACCTTACACGTGCCACGCCCAGAGTCCAGGCTTCCAAGCAAAGAATTCTTTTGCAAATAAGCAAAAAACTTCCCAAATTTATTTCTTCATTTTGGGTAAGCCAAAACATGTAGCTGCATTTGAATGTTGCACTTTGACAGTGGTTTTTATACCAGTGTGGAGCATGTGCAGTTGTTAGCACATCTAAATGTACTGACCAGAGTATATTGTGTAACTCCAAAATAAAATGCACACTTCTGCAAATCTGGCCTGCTACAGATTTTGGTGTTAATGTCAGCTGCTCTGCTAAGATTGTCCTTCTTTCCTTTTGGTTATAATATCACAATATGATCTCTCTTCTTATTTATCAGTAAGGAAAATGATAAGCTGACTGTGGAGTCTGACCAGCACTTCGCATCTTTTTTGAAAGCATAAAGGAAATCTTAGTGTTTTCTGAGTTTGACTAACAATTTCTATCTTTAAGGCAGCTTGGTTGCTCTGAGATTGCTGTTTCAACTCCTGCATAACATAGTGCTGCCCACTGTGGTTCACTGAAATGGCTCTTCTGCTGTCCTTCTGTCACGGTAGTGCGTTAAGGCTGCTCTTCAGAACAATGTACTTACCAGTTATTTCAAGATTGGGAGAAAATAATTATAAATATATTTCTTTATTCTGATCACTGAGCTCCAGAAGACCATAAATCCTTGTGTTGTTCCTCATTTGGGAGCAAATGGTTATAAGGATCCTGGCTGTTCATTTTAGGATGGTTATAAACCATGGCTTGCTCATTAATTCTTTCTTACTTATTACATTCACTTTCTAGATTGCCTCAAACTAGCTGCTCCTAAGCCAGACTTAAGATAACTTGATCTTCTGAGGTTTGTTAAAAGGGGATATGTTGTACAAATTGGTATTTTCTTCCAGCTTAGCCAGGTTATTTGGTTACATTTTAAGCTGTGATTCCACACAGACCCAGTCTTCCATCGTTAACCAATTATTTTTAAATAGGATAATTATAGATCATAATTTAGTATGCATTTTCTTGAGAAAAAGGGCAAATTAATACATGTAAACATGGATGAATCTATTTAAATACACTGTCCACAAAATCCTTACAATATGTAAACAACATTTGTTATGCCTTGGAGATACCATATGATTGGACTCACGAGACCCTGTTTATCCTACTGAACAGTTTCTTTTATAACTTCAAAGGGAATTTTATATATTTATGGCAATAGCAGGGTGTTAAGTGCAGCTAGACAGAAATTATACCTCAGCTATTTAGTTAATGCCAATAGGGATTAAATTAGATTTTATAGCTGTTAGTAGAAGTCTGTTTTGTAACTAACAAGTGGGATTTTTAAATCCTGGAAAGCATAATCCTATTATAAAACTGGCAGCTGAATTAACATTATCTAGGAAGCATGTCTTCACAGATTAACATTTTTTGACATTAACAAAGAAAAACTAATGCTACAGGGATATTAGATGCTTTTCCCAAAAGTAGGAAAAAAAAGAAAGTGAATATAGGACAAGATAAATGGAACAAATACTGCAGGAAGGAAAAATGGAGTGATATATGCATGAGGTGAAATCTGGGAGTGGTCGTGTTCTGCCTCAAATACAAAGGAAATACACTGAGTAGGAAAAGATTCCACAATTGATAATTCATAAGTTATCCACACATTGATTTATATGTGCCTTGTGACTAATTCCCAGTCATCCCAGCATGGGATAGCCACCAAGGCCTTCTCCTGTCCTGGGGGCTGAGGTCTCTGCATTCCAGCTATAGGAACCAAAGACTGGTACCAGTGCAGAAGAAATACTCATCCCTTTACTGAACAGGCACGTAAAGCTGTTCCACAGAGACCCTGATAAAGTTCCTCTTACATACCTTGAAGAACAGTCCTGGGGCAGCTGCTGTAGGCAGTGGTACAGGAAATGAGTGGGACACTGAACTTGCTTGGACTGCAATACCTCATTCTAAGCACTGATAGACTTAATAGCTACAAGAGTATATACCATGTCATATTTCAATTAAAAGATCTTTGTCCACATCACAGTTGCAGAATAAACCTTTTGTTAGTTGAAATTGTAAAGTATGCATCTCCTGTATATTATTTTGAAACCTCTGTGTTTAGAATCTGAGACTTTACTTATTCACAGTTGCGGCATTGAAATAAAGAAATGAGTATTTTGTTGTGTGGAGAGTTAAGAGGAATCCACTTAATAAACCTACCAGTCACAAAAACATGATGAACAATTCTTTTAGATTTTACAACATCATATTCAGTGTTGACCCAGTACAGATTTTACGGTAACTGTGTCTTTTGGCTGCCATCTTGTATCACGGACTTCTTCCTTTTTATCAAATAGAGAGTTTCATTAATTACAAATGAGAGCTAAACTGAAGCAATTTGTTTTAACTTTGCCTTCCAAACTCCCAGTTTCTTGATTCAAGTAGAGCAGAACTTCCATACTGTCATACCGGGGTTTTGTTGTCAGATTTAGCTGTGGCTTTGCAAACCCACTGTGTGACTTCATAGGTTGATTCTTGACTTGGTGCTTTTGAAATGCTGCTTTTTTCCTCTTTGTGGGTTGCTACGTCAACTATTATTACTCAGTGGCTTTCATTTTTACTGAGCATGTTCTCTTCCAGAGCATGCATGTGTAGCAGTCATTGCTCTGGTTAAATCTGTTACCAGGGGTGTGGCTGCAACTGCCTTAATAGCTTTTTTAAATTGTGGTTGCGCAGCGTAGACCTTACCTCACAAAGCATATAACAACATCTAAGTTGTAGAAATAGCGTGAAATCTCTAAGTTGCCAAACTATCCTCCTCTGAAGTCGGTGCTATGAGGAGGGACCTTGGCACCATTATCCCCGTGGGAAAACTCATCCTGTGCCCGCTATGACTGGCTGCCGCTTGACTGTGAAAAAAGCCACTGAATGTGAAGGGAGGGATGAAGGATGCTTGGCTCTGCCACTAAGCACTCTTGCATCTGAGTACATGTTTTTCTGGAGCAGGTGCTTTGTAGAAGCTCGTTCAGGGCCAGCATGTGGCAAACAACAGCAGCACCACTTGACCATTGCCAGCAAAGGGCACCTGATCTCAGAATTTGGCTTCATGTTGACAAATTTGCTTACAATTCATGAGGTACAGTGGAAGTGCTGAGAAGAAGAAGAAATGTCCAAAACTGTGAAGGTGGGTTGTGCGTTTCAATGACTGAAGGTTGTTACAAGTAGCCCTGCACACACATGCTTGATTTTGTAGCTGGAGGTGATTCACACACTGAGCAACCTCTGAGTAGTGCTTGATGTGAATTGACAGAAGCTAGCAGAAAGAGCAACTGGCTCCTAGCTTGTAACAGCGATCCTGATTCCTGGCCAGCAGATGCCACCTCTTCCTACATCCACCTCTTCATAGAGGTGTGGTGCTACATAGCAAAGCATTGCATGGGTCATGCCTCCATGGCGGTGACATTTCCTGCAGGAAGAGCAGCAACTCTCTGCCACAAGCACAGCCAGCAGGTTAAAGGGCTCTCAGGGACCTTCCCTTTTTTTTTTTGCCACGGAAGCTCTGAGCTTTCTCTGTGCTGCTACTACTAGTGAACAGACCCACAAGTCTCACCTTTCCAAGCCACAGTCTTGGCAAGCAGGCTCCTGCTGTCCTGACTGGGGTCAAAAAATAGTACATACTGTGCATATTTAGCAGGTAGTGGCAGGAAGTCCAGGTAGTGGCAGAGGGGACCTCTGTGAGCTGGTTGTGGCATGCAGCAGCTGGAGCTGGAGGTAAGAGAGGTCTTTTACGGTGTGGTTCAGGAGCTGGTAAGTGGAAGACAGGGTGTGATGAAATGCTAATGAAACAAAAATGAGGCACTGCTGAGGAACAGTGGAACAAAGCAGCAGCTTCTCAGCTCAATGAAATCTTGCCTGGGGTTTCACATGGGCCTGCCTTAGGCCCTTTTTTCACTCTCACTGTTCAAGAAAAGAGGACTTGTGCTACCTTTTAAATGGGCGAGTTACACAGGAAGTTCCCAACTTGTCAGCCAGACAAGTGGCTTTCTTACATCCAGAACTTCACAAGTGCTTAGTAAAGTTGGTATGTGTAGTAAATCTGTCATGGCTATCAAGCCCAATTTCTTGAGTGAAACAGAGCATTTATAGAATTGTGTCTTTTTTTGTTTTACTGACAAATTTATCTGGCAGGGGAAACTAGAACCTCCATTTGGGATCATTTGTCACATTAGCACATTTCCTTTGAAGCTGCTTTGTGCAGCAGCGTCAAAAGCTTTCTCACATCTTGACCGCTCTCCACAGTTTCTTAACACCTCTCTTGAAGTGGCCAAAGCTGGAGATTGTATTCCAGGTGCAGCGTCACCAGTGCTGAGTAAAAGCGGATAATAACCCCCTTAGTCTTCTGGCTATGCAGTTTGTTTTGTTTGCAATGAGAGCATATCATTCCCTTGCTGTCCCTCATTCAGACATCCACCTAAGTCCAAGGCCCCTTTTAGCAGCTGCTGCCTGTCGCCTCTGGCTAGGCAGACATGGGATCATCCTGCTGTACAATTTCTTGTTTCTCTTGCTGAACTTTCTGGGGCTCCTGTTGGCCCAGTACTGGAGTTTCTCATGGTGCCTCTGGACTGAATCACAGAATCACAAATTGTGCTGAGCTGGAAGGGACCCACAAGGATCATCAATTCCAACCCTTAGACCTGCACAGGACGATCCCCAAGAGAAACACCATGTGCCTGAGAGTATCATCCAAACACTTGAACTCTGTCAGCCTTGGTGCTGTGACCACTTCCCTGAGGAGCCTGTTCCAGTGCCCAACCACCCTCTGGGTGAAGAACCTTTTTCTACTTTTTCTACTATCCAACCTAAACCTCCCCTGACACAACTTCAGGCTGTTCGCTTCGGTCCTATCACTGGTCACCACAGAGAAGAGATCAGAGTTTGACCTTCCTTTTCCCCTCACAAGGAAGTTGTAACTGCAATGAGGTTTCCCCTCAGTCTCCTCTTCTCAGGCTGAACAGACCAAGTGACCTCACCAGCTTCTCATACGGCTTCTCCTCAAGGCCCTTCACCATCTTTGTTGCCCTCCTTTGGACACTCTCTAACAGCTTAATATCTTCTTTATATTGCAGTGCCCAAAACTGCACACAATAGGCTGCTCATGATAGGTGAGGCTGCACCTGTCTCCAACCCACATGGACTTACCCGTTTTCTTCCCTCATGTGGTTATCATGAGATCATGACTGCAACTTGTTCTATCCTCTTTCCTTTTTTACCCAGCTAGAATCAATAGATATAATGAACAAGAGACTTTGTTCTTACTTTGTCATACAGCTTCACAGTGTCAGGTATCTTGAAGCGTCCTTGGCACTGGAGCATATTATGGTTGCCTTGAGTTGAATTTAAACACCTTCAACTAAGAATGCAATTCCCAGCCACACTGCTAACACCTGCATGTGCTCCTAAATGCTTGAAATTCTGTTTTAGGGCATATTTAGAAGTGTTTCTATCCTCTTCCGGCAGCTTGTTGTCTCTCGCATGCCAAGGATATGAGAAAGGCCCTTGAGTAATCAAAATTGAGCAAAAAAAAGCCTAGCAGACTCTGACAAGAGACACATGCAAAACACAGAAATTATGGCTTTTTTATTTTAAAATGGCTAGGATAGGAAAGAGGAAATAACAGTCAAGTCCAGGGTTTCATGGGTAACAGGCTTAATAAAAGCTGATGGATCAGTGTCAGAGGGGAAGCCAGAGCGGGGGAGTGTCATGGTAGTGAATGATCAAGAAGAGAATGTGGACGAAGGCTTCTTAAACAACTGAAAGAAGTATCTCCAATTCTTCCTGACTCTCATGGAGAACTTTAACCATGCCAGAATTTACTGAGAGGGCAGTCTGATGGGTTGCAAAGCAATCCAGATTTCTAGAGCTCAGGGAAGACAATTTTTTGATGCAAGTGCTGAGCAACAAACTAGGGGAGATGCTTTGCTGGAATCCTGAATAAAAATGAAATGTCAGTCAATAACAGTCTTGACTGCAGGAGCTGTCAGATGCTAGAATTTATGATCCTGAAGGCAGTGAGAAAGGCAAGGACACAAGACTTCAGCTGGTAGGCAGAACTGATCCCATGTTAGGCTTCACCTGAAGGCAAGGGAGCTGATAAGGGCTAGTCAGACTTCAATGACAGCCTGCACAAAATGCAAACAAAATCATCTGAAGGGTAGAAGAACAGGCAGGCATGGCAGGAGGCCAGCTTGCTGAAGAGGGAACTCTTGATTTAACTCAAACACAAGAAGGAAGTATACAGGAAATGGACGCAGGAATAGGCTATCGAGGAGGAATAGAGAAATATTATCTGAGCCTGTAAGCACGGAATGAGGAAGGCCAAAGACTGGCTGAAACCAATGGCCACAGAGTATATGAAGGGAGATGCTGACTGGAGAAAAAGAGAAAAAGTTTTCCCCAGGCAGGTAGTCAAACACTAGAAGAGGTTGTCCAGAGCACTGGTGTATCCTCCCTCCGTGGAGTTATCCAAGTCTTGGCTGGGTGAGACCCTTACCAGCCTGGTGTAGTTAACCCTGCTTAGAGGAGGCAGATGGATGAGGTGATCTCCTGAGGTCCCTTCCAACCTGAATTAGATTGTGAGATTGCATAATTTTCCTAGTGTTTAGAAAACTTATCCAGGAAGCCAGGAATGCAGATCTATCTGCCCTTATCTGGACTGATGACAGCACCCTGCTTGCTAAATAAAACTCTGATGTCCATCTGTATGCACCTTGCTTTAAGTAGATATTAACTGGGCAGAGACCAAAGCTGGGTCTGAAGCTGACTTTCTAGTTCAGTGATTAGGACATGAACCTGAGACAAGGAAGACCTGGATTTACATATGTTCTCCAGGGACAGCTTGTACATTTTAGTCTATGGCTTTTTTTCAGGCATCACAGTGCATGTCTCCCTGTGTGGTTCTAGTCCTAGTTTACTAACCTAATCAAGTAATCAGATCCTTGACAGACATGAAACTGGTACCACCACTAAGAAAATTTTCATTTACGCTTTTCCCTAACAGACTGCCAGCTCCTGTTTAAAGACCTTGAAACCATTCACTTAGTTTTTACTGCTTTTCTGGTTGTATCTGGGAAATTGTATATTTTATTTATAACTGGTGACAGCTAATTTTTCCCTCCCTCTGTCCTCTTTCCTCGCCTGTTGCAGTCTGATAAAGAATTCAAGCCAGTTCCTCCTTTTGTTGGAAGTGCTTGGATAAAATCTGCAAGGGTCCCAAAAATAAAAAAATGATGTACTAAAGGCTGCTGAATCCAGCAGCCCTTTAGGACCAGTCCCACCATCAGTGAGGCTGAGCAAGTGTTCCCAATATGTATGCATACACATATTCCGATACATGTGTGTATAGAAGCCAAGATTTCTCAGTCAGAGATTAACGGAAAGAAACTTGCTGTCACCTTTTTTTTTCAGTAGAAGTCAATTTGCAAACTGTTTTTGCAAATCCTGTTTATCTATAGATGTAGCTATGAAATGAACAGCTGTAAGTGTGGTGTGCTTGAGCATCCTAAAGAATTAGGAAGGAGACTTCACAGAACTGATGCATGTTTTATTTGCAATCAAAAATTCAAAGCATTGTATCACTTAGCCGTGCTGACCCACATGTGAGGGTGTGTACGTGCAGCATGTTTCAGTAATCCTTTTGTAGAAGGTGATGGAGGAGGAGGAGCAGCTCAACTGGGTTAAGCACAGTAGATGGTATAGATAGGAACTTCTGGCTACCCTGCTGCTCTTGCAGTTGATTAGCTGTTTTCAGTAATTATGCATTTCCATCAGGGGTGCAATGGTTATCACCTCTGGTAATGAGATTACTCCCATTTCATACAAGTGTAATGTTCTGCCGGTTCCCTTTTGGCACTTTACACATTTCCTTGACTCGCACTTTCAACGCTTGCCAAGGTTGCACACCGTATTCTCTCCTATGGACTCATCGAACCATGCAAATGTGTTCCCCAGCATTTGTCAGTCTCGTGGTAGCAACCTATAGGCCTGCCAAAGTAGCCTCACAGCACGTACAGTAGAGAGCTTGCTTTGAACTAGTTCAGGTTTTTTTGTTGTTGCCTTTTTTCCAAGTGGCTGCACTGGGCTGTCAGAGAATGGGAATTACATGTTTTTCACTTATGTGAAAGTGTCTCTGTAACCCATGACATAGCATCCCAAAATATAGGTTTGTACCCCATTCAGGCGCTAACCTTTCATCACAATATTGGAAAACTTGCAGACTTTGCTGGGATTCCCTAAATGCAGAGTACTCGTTCCCCAAAGCACTTGTGAAAATCATTATTGCCAATTATAGGACAAGCCAGAGAAGTTAGATGCTGGTGTTGCATCTTATTTACACAAATTGTCTGGTAGAAATTTCCCTGGAAATGTTTTGAACAGTAAAAAAGAGAGAGAGAGACCAGCAAAGGACAAGTAAGTCATTGAAGAAGGTACAAAATCATAACACATGCTTCTGGAGCCTAACAAAGAGGAAAGAGTACGCAGTGAAATTTTATACTGCATGGAGCTGCAGATTCCAGGCATTCCTTTTGATGGAGCCTCTGAAGGAAGTATAGAGGCTGTGTACCCCTTTGGAGGCAGCTTTACAGGTCACAGATCTGGCCTAAACAAAAGTATTTTTTTCTAAACTACTCCTTTCATTTTCCTCCTCCTCATGTCAGGACTCCAGCAGAGTTTTGTAAGCAGTCCTAGGGCTGTCCTGGCAGCATCTACCTCCCTGCCTCTGGGGACTGATTCCAGGTCATAGATCAGAGGGAAGGTATACTTCACAGAGTGTCTTGGTGCAAGCACACCTCCTTTCATAGTGTTTTTTATTTCTTCCAGAGTGTGGCATGAAAAGGGCAACACTGTAGGCCACCAATCAACCACCTCCTTAAAATAAAACCCATCATCACACTAACTTTCATGTAGACATCCCAGAGAGTAAGCTGCATGGTGCAAAGAAGGGCATCTGGTTTTCACCCTGTTCTGGAAATCAAGTGAGTTCATAAATGCGTTTTTTGCCAAGAAATAGAAATATAAGTGCTTGAGCAGCAGCCTTGGAGTGTGGAGACATCCTTGACTCTCCATGTGGTTCCAGAAGCCGTGTGACAAGTTCCTTTAATGCTTTTTCCCATTAAAATTGATCCAAAATGCCAAAAGATAAGCTATGAAATTCCCCCTATGTGTGAAGCTGCCAGATTTCCTAAAGAATCCTGTCAGGAGACCAGAAAACAATGCTACCTCTGTGGAAGAACTCTCCTTATCACTTCAGAGAAAGGTCTTCATTTGGAAGGTGCTGCTTAAACCAAGTGCTTCCAAGCAATGGCATTTAGCGGAAAAGAGATTAAAGGTGCCTTTCTTAAGAACAGGAGGGCCCAAGACTCCACGCCAAGAGGAGGCACAAAGGAGCTGTCAGATGAAGCCTGCCACTCAAGGAAATGGTCTCCTCCCTTCCTGCTTTTCCATATACCCTTTCTTGCCCGTAGCCCTTGTTTTAATGTGCTAAAATGAGACAGAGTGGTGTTCAATATAGTTACTTTCTTTGGGCTTTAGAGAGTCAGGCTTTTGGAGGCCAGGCACCAGCTGTGAAGTTAAGTTGATAAGATCTACGTTTCAACAGAACAAGACATATAATTCACCCTTGGAAAGTCAGAAGCCTTATTTCTGAGAAACTGCTACTTAAGAGAAGATTTGACTATACTCTTTAATTCAATCTAATCTACCTAGTCTAATTATATGCTCATTTCTCCTCTAGTTTTGAATAACAGTAATATTAAAAAATAATATAAAATTTGGGATCTTTTTCAGCATTGCATGAGGTCACTAAGATTGGGTCACAGAAGTGTTGTGAAGGCAACACCAGAGTTTCCATTGACAGGGTTTGATAAGGGACTTGTATTGTTGTGTTGAGGAAAACACAATTGGATAATCTGTTGAGCTTGTTACTTCATGTAAAGCAGTAGCTGCAATAATAGGAAAGAAAATCACATCTAATTTCCTGGAAAAGTGAGAAGTAGAGAGAATATATTTCAGTAGCAGTCATACTATTAACTCTTTGAGATTCCAGTGTATTTCGGTGATCTCTAAACACAGCTGTACAGTAGAAGTGCCAGTGCTGGCACAAGCTGCATCTGAGAAAGTTCCCTGTTGTGCCAAGACTGTGACATTGCGTTCTGCTGGAGATCTCTTTGGCTTCATTTCATGCATACCTAGCAGATTTAGCAGATTGTGAAAATGAATGTTTTCCATTCTCATGGCTGATTTTTGCATGCATCTGTTCACTCATCTAAACCTTAGTTACATGCTGCTATGAGAATGAAAGGCTATAATTTTTTCCTTGGAAATTGGGATTGTTTCATGCACCACAATTTCTGCTTAAGGATCCTGCACAGAAATTGTGAAACACATGTCTCACTAATGTCGTAGAAAAAATTGTAGCTACAGGGATGCATTTTCCTCTCCTTCTGCATTCATATCTGGGCCTCATGTAGTAGGAATTATGTGCATAAATCAAGAGAAAAGTACTCCCCCTAGAATGGAAAGTACCTGTTGGTAGGTACCAAAAGATAAATATTTAAGCATGGCATTTGCATATAACATTAATAAACCCACGCTGATTGTGTCACAAATTCTATATTGTAATTCATAGTGCTTACTTCATATACCGGGTTGCAAGTTACTGTGAGTGCACAGGATTTGCCAAATTGTTTGAATATTGTAGCTGTGCTATATTACAGGGCTTACACAGGCATTTGTATGCTTCATATTCCTCTTTTTATTTTTTTGAAAAAACATAACCAGGCAATTAGCTCGATACAATGAGCTTGAATAGGGTTATGAAGGAAAACCGATGTATGTGACGCTTCAGAATTAACAATGTTTATACTCTCACTTTTTAAAAATTACATTTCTGGTATTTTAGATTTTTATGCTGTAATTTCACTGTGTTAACCAATCTAAATACCTTTTAATTTTTATTTTTTTTTCCCACAAAGGAGGGGTTTAAATGGCTTAACCACATTCTCATAAGAGATCTAGGCAAAGACAAAGACTGAGATTCAGATAGCTCTCGGCCCACCCAACCCTTGCAATATTACTAATATATAGCACAAGTCTGGGGTTTTTCTTCAAAACTATTTGTGCTCTGCAGATTTGTATTCCTTTTGTTGCAGAGATGTACTTTTCTGAGCCTTATCCCTGTGCCACCAAAACTAACATGCACCATCTAAAAGGTAAAGACAAGGATACAAAGGCAAGAAAGCCATCAGTAGAAGCATTGTGCTCCACAGTACTCTTAAAACACTTGCTGCTTGTGCATCCAAAGCACCCATTAAACCTTTATATCACTCTTCAGAGACTGTCATTTCTTTTTCCACAGCATAAAGTTTACTGGTTCTTCTCTTTTCTAAGGCACCCTCTTTGCTGAGTAGTCACACAAAAGGAACAGAGCTAAAAAGTGAGTCACATTAGTCATGCTGCGTAAGGTCCAGTGAAGTGGATTTCCAATTATTGCTAATTTATTCAAGGGTAAATTGTTGCACTGCGAGGGGGCTAGCAGTAGGGGTGGGTGCAGAGCCACGCTGGCCCAGCGGGCGCCTGGCAGGGCACATCGTGCAGAGGCTGTCATGGTTGCTGCATCTCCCAGGGCCTGGCTTCAAAATGCAAGCGTGCACGTGCAGGGGTCCCTCTGCCGTCTAGCAGAAGGACAAAAGAAAGATTGGTTTCCATTGTCCCCTTGCTCCTCTGTGCTGTCTCTGGGGGCCCAGATTGCACGGAGGAGCTGAGCTAGACCTGAGTGTGGCCAGTCACAGGAACAGCGGGTCTGCCCTTGCGGCTGGTTCCTAATGGGGGCTGGAGTCCAGTGCTTCCCCTGTGAGGATGGGGTGCTTCCTGCTCATCTATGCCACAGGAACTTCGTGTCCCTTCTGGTTTGGGAGTATTTCATGGTGGGAAAAGAGAGTACCATGACCCAAGGCTATTGCGTGGCAGTGCAGCAGGCAGCATCCAGGGCCCCAGGAGGTCTCAGGGTGAGTTCCCAGTGCTACACGTGCTTGGCTGTGCCCAGCCACAGAGACAAATGAGCAAGAGTGGCCATCAGCAGCTTTGTGCTTCAGCTAGCATGTTGTAGTCCAGGGAGCTCCTTGTTGAACACATCCCTCCTGCCTTGTGTCCAGACACGGTGTTGCTCCTTCAGCTTTGTCACAAGTATGGATTCCAAAACATTGCGCACCGGGCACTGCTCAGCTCTCCGTTATCTTCTAACCAACATCCGTGGCTCCACTAAGGATATGTAGGAGAATTTGTATTTTGTTTTCAAGAACCCATCCTCTGCAAGCTAGTACATATGCTGGCCATGTTCTGGCAATGCAGGGTAGAAAGTATCCCCACTCACCTCACGGAGCAGCTAATCAATGCTGTCTTAATGTAACAGGAAAGCTCATGTGTGGTCACCTTAGCGAGAATGATCAGAGCACTGGATAAAGACAACTTTGCAATTATTGGCTATATAGCCTTGTGGTTGAGAACAGCTGGTTTGGTGCTAGTGGCAAGCAGTGTGTTCTTGGCTGGGCAAAGTAGCTGCCCATGGGAGCCAAGTCCATCTGGGCCCTTCCCCAAGGGCCACTCTCTCTGCTATGACTAAAGGGTTTTTCCCAGTCAAGCTTGCCAGCCTTTCTCTGCAAAGGAGCTAATTTTCACATGCTGTGTCTTAGTGAACTTTTGAGGACCTTCTAAAAAGCTAAGGATGTTTTCAGTGGAGTTTAGACATGCTGGTTTAAAAGTCTCATTTAGCCCATTCAAACTTCTGAGTCAAAGACACAAAGTATTGTTTCATAGCAATTTCCTCAGCTCAGGGATTACAGTGGTACTTGCAGAGCCAGAAAGGCTGTATTTTCCTTCTAGGCTAGGAAGAAACACAGTAAAACAGGTAGGGTTTGGAGCTTTACAGGTTGGATGTAATCTTGCTGTCCCTTGCACTATTAATTTAAAATTTCCATTCTGTTAAACTCAAGGGAAAATCAGAACACAATGTGTTTCTTCAAAGAAACAAAATCCGCTTGGACTTTTAGACCACGCATGCTAGGTAATAAATAGCAACAGTAAGAATAACCAGTCTTACTTTTACTAATTCCTATTTAGTCTATGAGGCTTTGCAAATTTTTCCTGCACTTTTTTAACGTGTGTGCTAAATTGTTGTGGAATTACAGGTGCTGGGTTTGGGTAGAAGGTTGTAAAGTGTTTACATTTGTGAAGATTTTGTTAAACTGGAATGCTACTGTAGTCTACACTTATCTAATCTTTTACATAATAGAGACGTAAGTTTGCTTGCCTTCCCCTTTTTTATTTTTTCCATTATAAATATAACGGCTGAGGAGGAATTAGAAATAGTGGTTTTCTTTTGGCAACTAAAAACTGTTAATAGTCGTAAAGTTATGTTTGCAGCATAGATTGCTAATAAAATGCGCCTCTTCCTGCCAAAATCAGAGAGTCCAATTTTCAACATCTCCCCGGTCTCTCTCTCTGCACGAGCCATTCACACCGAACTCGCTGCACTTCTGGCTGTTTTGCTCGTGCACTCTGTCAAAAAATATTTTCTGCATCTCTAATTTCATCAAGATATGCTTGACTGCGAGTGTCAGCATCGCTGAGCAGTAGTGTTTAATTCAAAATTCGCTGCGTCTGTGGCTGCGGCAGCTGAACAACTGAAATATCAGTGAGGAACCAGACCACCGAGGCGCCGCGGTTTGTTGGCATGTTTGTGCGATTAGGTGGGAAACATCACTCTTGTGTGACTGCCCGTGCTTCAGCAGTGCTCCCTCCGTTGACCATATACCATGCATTTCTAATATTTACGTCAGCAAAGGGCTACATGTAAAAACTCTGGATTTAATGGCTGTGCTATAGGGGTGTATGCCATGTTATGAGAAATAAAAAATACGCTTTTTTCTTCTCCCATTAGTCATAGTAACACATTTTTAAATAGCAATCTGCAATGATATTTATCTCATTTGTGCAATTTTAAGGTATTTCTTACACTGAGATACAGTCAGCAGTGTTCAGGCTTGGATAGTGCTGAAATCAGACGTGGGTAGGATGGCAAAGGTCATGAGCAAAGACCTGAAGAAAATAGATGGAAAAATTTGAGGTGTCTGCCCGTCTCTCTATGTTTTTTGGGGGGAACATCAGTCTTTTTTTAAGTGAAACTGTAGTCTTCATGTTTGATGTGCCCTCACTTTCACTGTTGATTGTGATCTACCTTGCACACAATGGTGATTATCTGCTATCCTGGCTATTTTATTGCCCTGCACAGATAGGGTTTTCTTTGAGCACTGGTACACCAGGAGAGGTAGATGCCCAGGATACCAAGTAAGTGATGTTAAGGCATTGTGCTCCTACTCAGGAACATGGCATTGTACGGTGAGGGGTCATGTGTTGGGAGTGGGCAGCTGTCTGGACCCTCAGAGGTGTGGGGTACAGCTGGGTTGGTGTGGTCCAACACGGAAAGCAGGCCAGTGAACTCAACTCATATCTTGTGTAAATCCAACCATTGGTGATCTTCCCCTGAATATATTTAGCTAGGGAATTGGGTTTAGTGGGTGAGTGTTTTGAATGATGAGCTGTTCATTACATCTGTTTTCCTTGACTGCTGATGTGAAATAATTGACAGATGAAATGTGAGAGGATAATTTCATGTTTCACACCAGTGACTCCATTTTATTTGGTACCCTTCTCACATGATTGGGAAAGACTAGTGTCATATGAATCCTTTGCCTAACTGAATGGTGAATCAGCAGGTCAGTGATGAGGTCATACCAAGACCTCCCGAAAAGCTCTTTGTTCTTGTTTTGGTTTGATTGGGTTTTGTGTAGGCTTCTGAATAGGTTTCGTGATGCAGCATGCAGTTTAAGTACTTGTCCCTTGGTTCAGATTTATTCCTGGTTGGCACTGTGAAAGACCTTAACTCTCTGACAGCAACAAGATTTGGTAACAGCCAGTTTTCTGGCAGGTTTAGCCAAGTCACCAGTGGTTGGTCAGACAGAGACACTGGCCTGTGCTTTCAGTCCAAGGATAATATCTTTGTCTTGGGGATCAACAGTACTTGCATGAGCTTGTGTGATACCTTATTAGAGAAAATGGTGCCTGGACTCTGCCTGCATCAGGCAAACCTGACAAATCATGGGATTTAATCAGAAAAGAAGGGCCAGACACAGGTGAAACAAAACCTGTGGTATGTTTTATCCTGGTAGACAAGCCTGAAGCTTCCTTAACTGCTTGCTTTGCTTCAGATGCCTCTGGCTCATAGCAGAGGGCAGCCCTGTGTGCTGTGAAATCAAATGACTGATCCAAACCACAGCAGGTAATCACAGTGGAAATGAGACCTTAGTCGCAAGGAATAACTCCCCAGAGCAGTCACCAGTGCTTCGAGCCTGCTGCTCAGGAGAAGAGTTTGCAAAGCAAAACAAAGATGCAGAAATCCCCTCACCTTTTCCCAGTACTGATTGGAAGTTAATATTGTAATCCTAAAGCTTCGCAGAGGTCTATAAAATAGTATTTGTCCCATGTTTGTCGGTTACAGTTGACACTGCAAACATTTTCTCCTGCTGCCCCCCTAATGGAAGAGGGTGGGGGGCTCAGAGCACAGCTGCTTACGTGAACACAACATTGGTGACACCATCCTGGCATTCAGAGTGCTAATCCTTTCCATATTTCTGAGGTGCCTGTCAGTAGGGTTTTCTGATGCACCAGTGCTTTGGGAATAGAGCTGATTTCTAGCTTACAGAGGACTCCTCACAATACCCACCTTACAAACTCCTAGTGCAAGATAAATAGTTGTTTAGCACTGATGCTGCCTATCAGTGGTGCTGGTTTTGTGACCATTCCCAGTCCCGATGTTTGGTCTCCCAGCCAGCAGGTGCAGGAAGCTCAGCGAGGGTGGTCCAGGCTCAGCATGATCTGCGAGAGGGTATCCTGTGTTTCTCAATAACAGCTTCTCCAACCGGCGGATGAGCCCCAGAGGGAGTCCTAGACAGTCCTGCATTGGGCAGAAGTTGGCAGCGACACAGGGCCTCAAGGATGTAGTTTAGAAAGCCGGGAAAAAAATCGCCTCCTGCGGCGCAGTGCTCCTTGCCAAGGCCATCATCCTCCCAGCCAAGGCGGGCTGGATGGGTCTCCTGTAAGAGCCTGTCAGCCCCTTTCATTAGGCAGCCAGAGGGGCTGCTGCTGAGTGATGCACGGCACCTCCTTCCACCCCGTGTGTGCTTCCTGCCAGCCGGGGGAAGGAGAGGCTGGGATTAGAAATCAAACTCTGGGTTTTCTGCATGACTGTGCAGGGTGTATTAACATTAGAAAACCCCCCCCCAGCTTTATTTATTTATTTAAAATAATTACGTTTTATTTGTTTTTTCCCAGCATCCGTGGTTTTGTTCTCACCCCCCATACCCTCAGCCAGAGGTGTGGATACATGGGGGATTGTTCTGGATGTGAGTTTTGGGAGTTTGTCTGTCTCATTACAGCGAATGCATCACCTGCGTGACTCAGTCAGTCTTTGGCTGCCTGGGGAGAGAGGCCTTCAAGAGCAGTTGCAACAATAATCCTGTCTCATTACGGCACATGGCACTGCCGCTGTGAAAGTAGGCAAGCTAGCAGATCTCCTTCTTAGAAAATACCAGTCTAGCCATGTGGAAAAACTACCTTCTATTACTGGGTGGTGAATGCTATATTGTGGTCTTCTGTAGATGGGGTAATTTAAAGCACAATAATTAAAATGAAAAAATTGTGTCAGAATGGTGCAGTATCCTTTTCCTTCATCTGATATCTGTCACGGAAGAAGAAATAGCAAAAATCTCAATTGATAAGGAAAAAAAAGTCAAAATATATCCTGCAGCCTGTGGGTATACTAAATATTTATTAAAAGTAAATGTACAAAACCCTCATATTTCTTTGTGTTTGCCTGGTGATTTTTTTTTCCCCTGCATTTGGGAAAAGATGCTGAAACTGGATGCTGTCAGTGAGTCCTCCTTTAAATCACTATCTCAGTTTGCCACTGTTGTGGTCTGCCATGCTCTTCTAAAACACAGCCTATTCCCTGGAATTTGCTTCATGCTGCGCTTCTTCTAGTGAACACGCACCCTTCAAGTGCAAGGGCTGGTTTGGGTACAGGTTTAGAAAATTCCCGCTGCAAGGAAGAACTGTGAACTGTCTCTTCCTAGGAATCCTTCTCTTCCTGTATGTCCACCTATAAATCCATCTAGGACCACTGGGAAATGTACCACCCTATTACAGCTTTTGTCCTGCTATAGCCACCATCATGGGGCAACATAAAGCTGCTTCCCTCTACCCACCTGGTAGCCCTGGCATCCCCAGCAGCCTTCCCCTTTGCCTGCTCCCAGGCATGGCCAAGGAGCGGCCTGGGGCTGCATGGGGTCCTCC
Source organism: Pseudotriccus pelzelni (assembly GCA_035584735.1). Classification (NCBI taxonomy): domain Eukaryota; kingdom Metazoa; phylum Chordata; class Aves; order Passeriformes; family Tyrannidae; genus Pseudotriccus; species Pseudotriccus pelzelni. Next base: position 76,516,863 of record JAWMRA010000001.1, read on the forward strand.
AAATGAGGACTCCTGGAGCTGGAGTTTGGCTCACACCCGCTCCCACGCAGCGGCCAGAATGCTACCACCATATTTTAGAGAATTCACTGCAGGAACATCCTCCCAAACTGTAGATGTCCTTGCCAAAGAAGGGTAGTCAAGCTTATGTTTTCTATAAGAGAGATATTTCCTGAACGATTATATTTTTTACTCTGACTCTCTGTATTAAAATATTTTTAAAAAGACAAAGTATTACTTTGCACATGTGACTGTGCAGTTTAAATATAATTAAAGGGAAACTAGTCCTTTTTTCTCCCTCTAAAGAGTTGAATTTATACATTTTAATATGAAGATATGCTCAGTAGGGAGCAGAAGCCTATCATTGGCTCCTGCTACAGGCAACACGAACTGCAAATGTAAAAGAAAGGGCTACGACACAGAAAGGAGAAAGCGGATTTTAGATGCAGAGGGAGAATACAAGTATTTAGACCATATCTGTAGCTATAAAGCTAGAGATAAAAGGCTTTTTCCTTTATATTTTCTTTTTATTGTTTTTTATAGCACAGTACAATACAAACATTACAACCTGGCTGACTCCTGCAGAGATGCCAGGCACTAGCATCGTGTCCAAAAATTAGCTTTATACATATGCTAAATTAAAGATTGGCAGCCGCAGCAGCACAAATCCCATATTGGCAGCAGTTTGCAAATCCCACATTGGCAGTCTTCTCCACATGAAAGAAGAGAGGAAATACAAAGGGCAAAAAGCCCAAGAGTCTTTCTCTAGCAAATAGCAGTGAGTGGAACACAGAAACTATCTGCAGGGAAAAAAAATCTCCAGATTACTGAAGATAAAAGAATATAGCTGAATCTGTAACGAGCTCAAACAAGAGCCCACTAGCACCTTTTGGAGAAAGAGCCATGAGTAAGCAAATGTTATTTTGGTGGGAAGGGTGGGAGTCCAGTGATGGGCAGAGGACAGCACTAGCCCCTGCATGTTGTGGAATCAAGGCGGTTGCGTTCTTAACCAACACCTATGTAAAGCTCCATTTAAATCTCTTAAATTTGGCTGTTGCTAAATATAGTATATTTGGGTTCTCCTTTAAAACTGTGTATTCGGATCTATCTGCAGAAAAAAAATCAATTGCATTTTTTATGAACCAATCAACATTGTTGTTGATTTTAATTCATTCATCTGAACATCCATATTTTCATGTAAATTCTGTGTATAATTGTATTCAGGGTGCATTTTGCAACAACAAATAGTTTCTGTTACATGTGTGGTTGGCAGCAGTGCCTTCTAGGTCTGCCCAGTTGGGAGAGATCAGTTAGCTCCTTGAATCTACCCACCTATGTTATTTTTGGCTAGCATTGCATCCTTCTTAAGAAGTTACTGCATCTGGTAGTTTACTATGAGCAGTAAATCCTTACAAAGCTTTGACTTGCCTGGAATTTAGAAGTCATGGATATTGTTTTCAGGACAGATACCTGTATTTGAACCAAGTTATGCATTAGTAAGTGGCTGAGTGAAGGTAGAAGAAGAGCCATAAGTTGTGATTTCACCTAATGCTTGGCTGTATAGAAAGGTGGGCTCCCAAAATGGATGTGCAGAGAGGCAGAATATTGATTTCTGCAGAGCTTTGGATTTTGCTTAGTCTTAGAGTCCCTACAGGAACTGAAGTTTTCATGATCTTCCAAATCCAGACCTTCATTCTAGAACAAGACATGATTTTTTTTTTTTCCTTCCCCAGAAAGGAATTTGCAGTGAATCAAATAGAAGCAGATGACAGAGGTTTAGTTTCTCTCCATCTGTGTGCCACCTGTCAGGTCTCACCACTCCAGTAGCCAGCTCTTTCCCCAGCCAGTCAGTTCCAGGCTGGTGCTGCACGATCTGATGCACTGCTGAGTCAGTGGATGTGGCTCAGAATCTGGTACCTCTGCTGAGCAGGGCAGGGCATGTGGGACACTGTTTTTGCCCATGTGGGACATCGGTCTGGTGCACGGCATCCCCCTACCCTGTCACATTTGTCTTTCCCACCTCCTGCACTGTGGGGCACCGGACACTGCGTCAGATAACCTGCCACAGAAACTCTATGCCATTTCCACAATGCCCTTTGCTTTTCAGCGGCTCAAACGACACAGAAGCATGTGCCAGGGAACAGCAAAGGCCCTGCAAGGGTTATCAGAGTTGTGCTGAGAGTCTCCAGCCTAATGTACCATCTCCTGTGCCATCCAGACCATGCACAGGGAAAGCCAGGGTGCCGGTGGATCTGGGCTTACAGAGCACTCCAGTGTCTGTCCTGCAGGAGAGGGAAAGGACAAGGGGTCCAGCAGCAGCACAGTGAAGGCTCGACAGCAGAGCAAGTGCTGCTGGATGAGGAGGACCGTGTTCATAGCTGATGAATCACCTTGCAAACAGGAAACAAAACCACTGCCACAGCCACCTGGAAGTTGGTGACTGTGTAGCCTTCTCTGCTACACTACAAAGTGTTTGGGGTTGCAAAGTGAAAGCTAGCAAAGTTCTTGGCCCTCTTTTCCCACAGGTGGGTTGTCAAAGCAGTCTTTGCATTGGGCTTTCCAGCTGCATCAAGAGATGGGATCTAAAGGCTGGACACGGGATTTAGAGAAAGTGTTGTTACTGTATTATTTATTAGCTGACCTCTGCTAATCATGTTCTGGACAAAGGCCCTTATATTTTCCACTGAGGCACTCACTGAAGGCTGGCTGTGTTCCATACTCCTGGTGGCTTTCTCTGCCAAGTCTGATTTTGCATATTCACTCTGTGGAGTCTTCTCTCAACTCTGCAGCCCTGGTTTTGTACCCAGGGTTTCTCTAGAGCCTGTAGGACCAGCTGTGTCCTTGAGCTGTCTGCCTTTGGCTGCAGATGCCAATACACTTCAAACAAGAAAAATTATCAAGTGGCACGTTCCAAGCAAATTGAAAAGCAGCTCTGTTTCACACAATGTATAGTTAGGCTCTTTTCCCTCTTGATAGTGTGGAAATGAACATCAGTCAAAAAGAAACAGAGTATATTCATGAAATAATCCAGTCAAGGACTATTAAACACAGAGACCGCCTCTTGTTCCAAGGATCCCTGGTCCAGTGTAGGTAGAAGAGAAAAGTTATTTTCTTCTTACTCCTGGGAACAGAGAATTTTTGACAGATTCAGTGAAAGATGAATGCATCAAGACCAGCTTCCAAAATACAAGAGAGTGAGGAGAAGGAGCTTAGATTGCCTTTTGGTGATCACTCTGACCATTTGAAGGCACCACACAGACTGGAGGATGTGACTTGGATCCATGCTGTTCTAGGCTGATGAATGTGCATCTGTGCTCATGCCAAGCATACCCTTATTCTGTGATTGCATACTGTGACTGCAGTACATTAAACCATAAGAGAAAAGTTCTGGGCAGGTTTGTCTGGAAAAGCTTGCTGTGCTGGGAATCCCTTTTGTTATCTCAAGTCCAAGTTTGATTTTTATAGATTTCGATGCATTAGATGAAGTTCAGAGGAAGATCTGTAATTATGTATGGGATTTGCTGTATGAAATTCCTGACTCTCACAAAATCAACACCTTGTGATTCATGGCCATTAATCCTAGAAATCTCAAGCCCACACGGAGAAAGGCCTGAGGCCATGGAAAGCTTAGACCCTGTGTCAGGGGCTGGGCTGTTTGGCATATGCAAGACTGAGGCAGCTGTGTAGGGGTGTATACGTGCATGAGACAGAATGGAGCTGCAAAAAGTTACCCTTTTGCCCAGTACTTCTCAGCATGCCCAAAGAAACCTATGAAACAAAGAGCAAACAAACATTGCTTGCACACTGAGGGACATGGAAGACAAGCCACTTTACGGATATCTTTGGAAACCAGTGCTTCAAAGAGGTTCCCTCCAGTCATCTCTTCTCCCGTCTATGGTCATTAACCTTTTATGGAAAGAACTGACTTAAGTCAACTTCTCCATGAATCATCATGACCATGCACATAAACAAGGATAACCACATCCAGGGGACAACTAGGTGGCTTTGGAGGACTGGGAATGGGAAGGAATCCATGATAAATCCATGGTTAGTTGAAGGAAGTCCAATCATTTTTATGCACACCCACAGCCACTATCTGGGCCAAAGTTACCCTTCTAGAAGCTACGAACAGCCTTCACCTGGCAGAGGGACCTTATGCTGTGTCAGTGCCTCACATCCTGTGGTTGAGATTGTTTTTAAATTGTGTATTAGGTGCTTTAATCATCAGGCACACTTCCCCACTGAAAACAGCTTTGATTTTTATAACTTCTAAATAGTACTTAACCAAAATGCTAGTGATGTTTCTCTTTTACTATGTTCAAGAACTTACCACTTTTAGTGAAGTGTTCACATGCTGAAATTATTTGTACATACCCTGCATCTTGATTGTAGTTAAACCAAAAAATATGTATTTATCTCTTTTAATCTCTTTTTTACTTTGCTCCTTAGGAATTTATTTATTATGATCTTTCTGACGACAAAGGCACCAGAACTGGAAATAAAGTCTGTCAGTGCTGTTGTTGCTGAGCTGCACAGAGGTGGAGGTGACAAAATACAGCTCCATTGGCTGTTTTTTTTATTACTGCATCGTCACATCCCTTTCTCATTTGCCATCCCTCATTTGCCACACTGCCACTTCAGCTTTATCTTTATCACTGATGGTCTGTGGCTTTGAATTTTGTTTCTTATATTTCTTTTTTATTTAATTCTCATCCTTTTGCATGGCTTTTGTTTGGGGTTTTTTTATCTTAGGGTTGCTAGAAATTTTTAGTACAGTGATGTTCACATTTTCTCCAAGCCCCTCAGTGCAGATGCCGATTAAGGAAAAAAATCCAACAGGACTACCCTGGACACTTTTTTTAGCTCAATCTGATTATTTTACTGTTCATTTCAGCTTATGATCTGTTTAACAATCTTTTCCAGGAATGCATCTTTTTCCCACTGAACATTAATTTTGAGTGCTCGTATCTCAGTGGTAAAATATGTAAATTGCACTGAAATTGTGAGAAAGTCTGGAACAGCAAAATGCTTCTGCAATTCATAATTGTTTGAATTGTCCTCCTGGCTTCACTACATTATTTTCCTTCTATTATATCACAATGGCATGAGCACATATATCAAAAAGCTGAAACGAGCCGGAATCATGACCATCTACTCCTCCCCCATGTCCTGTCAGTTTCTTCATCCCAGATTAGTGTCTGTTGGCTTGGGAAGCAAATAGGGAGCAGATGGACCACAAAATGAGATTCTGTAACCTTCTTACCCAATAGATCTGCTTTCTGCATGTATTCAGACATATTTACTGACTGTAGTGACAATTATCAGTTTTATTTCTTTTAAGAAAACCAAACAACTTCAGCTCAGTATGAAAGAGCACACTAAATTGTCTTCTGGCACCGTTACCATCCATATAATTTCAAATCAATTAGGAATTATATTGCTGGATTCCGATCTGCACGATACCTGAATATGCCCATTAGATTCATAGACATGCTTAGGTATAAGGGGACAGACACAGTATGTACAGCCTGTGGACTCTCAGGTAACTTTTTATGGTTCATAATGCAGGTCAGAAGAGCACAGTTGTTTATTTCCTGGGATATTTTGTTTGAATATATTGTTTGGATGGCCAGATGAAGCATATTTATTTGTGAATGAAATGAGTTGGATACAAAAGTAATGAAATAATAACTACAAAGTTTCAAAACCATTCTGTGATTCGATGAAAATGCATCAAGTGAAGAATTCTTTTATTCAGAAATTTGCATGTTTCCTGTGTCTCATTCAAGATGCACCCATTCAGAGCGCTAGATGTATTTGAAATGACGGGAAATAAATGTAGCTGACTAGTGTTTGGTTAAGGTATAACTGTGAATGGAAGCATGTCTTTGCTCTCAGCCATGCAGCGTGTCAGTATAACCATACATTCTTATAGCAGCGGAGATCTCTAGTTAGACCTTTCATGTCAGCTAAACGTTGTGTGTCTCATGTGGAATAGGAGACACCAGCCTTGAAAACACTGAGGTGAGACTCAGCTTGCCTCAGCTCTTTAGGAACAAGGTGCTTCAGCCAAGCAGCCGCTCTAGGAGAAGATAAGTCTCCTTCCAGATATACTTACCTCTCACTATTGACTAGAAAAAAGCTCTAGCTAAATCCTTAGATCAGACACCTAACTTTTAGGATGACTCAGGCTGGATCCAAGGAATCCAAGTACATTGTGACAGCGGATTTGGCCAGATACATTGCTACAAGCTCCTGAAATAAAAATAAGTGCCTTCACTCTCATGCTGAGCAAATGGGACTTGTCCAACAAGTGTATGGCACACATATGGCCATGCACTGGAAGCACTGCGTATCTTCCTCAGAAGAAAAAAGAAATGTATCAAACCTAGCGATTAGGACCTGGAGTTTTAGGAGTTTTAGGTAATGGGGGAAATAAAATCAAGAGGTAAAGCCTCTGTGTGCAAGAATTGCCTGGCTGCCTTATATACACAAGTGCATTGCCAAGAGCTGCAGGTGTTCAATCAGACTGCTTTTATTTGAGGTGCCTAACGTGGATTTTAAAACCACCATGTATGCAACCCGGCTTGAAAATTGACCTTAATTTCTTCTAATTGCATGTCTTATTCTTCATTATTTTTCTTGTTAGGGACAGAATTTTGAAAGGCGATTCACTAGTGCAGCTATTTTTGACTCATCGCTGACTTTGTCTTACTTTGTGTTATTTAATGGGTTCCAGTGGCCATATGCTGCAGAGAATCCTGGAACAAAGTGAGTAAACTGGGAGGCATTGCTCAGAAGGATAAATTTCACAGTTGGAGACACACTTAATACTAAGCTTTCTAACCAGTTTTTCCAGAAATCACAAGCTTGATTGCCATGATATCCGAACATGGCATTAGCTACTCTAATGAGGAAAATAATTGATATGCTATGGAAATGAGGTCTAATTAGATCTTGTTAAGATAAATATCTCAGTTTAGCTGAAAACTCGAAGAGATACATTTTGCATCATTCCAGATTATAAATATGACCCTTGTTCTTCACCCCCCTCTGCGTCTTGGGTTACTACTTTGTAGAAATGGATGTGAAAAGCCTCCTTATCAGAATCACTACAGTCTGTACCCACTTGACATGGAATAAGAGACAAAGATGCTGGATAGTTTAAGCCTTACATAGCTTAAAACACATTTATTTTTACATCAGCTTTACACAAAGATCCTAATTTCAGAACCGTGCAAAAGATATGTCCTGCCTATTCATTTTCTAATATTAAACAAATGCATTAATGTTTATAAATTTTCAGATCCACAGCAAATAATGTTCTTCAGAGCTCTTTACTGAGCTGTTTTCAGTGACTTTAGAACAACATGCATGCCAAATTATATCAGTACTTGATATGTCTTGATGGAGGACAAATATTGAATGCAAACTATAACAAAGCCAAAGTTCCTTTTAAATTTAAAAGGAAAATAATTATAAAGAAAAAGTCACCAAAAGGTGACTAAACTTCAATAGTATTTAGACAAAGCAGATGACTTATATCTAGATGTATACCTTGCAAGGTACTGCCAAGCAATGGGCCAAACTCATCTTCCCTCTTCACTGGTGGATTTGTCATGGGACTCAGAGCAGGAGGAAACCTTACTTGCAGCTGCTTTGTTTTCTTCCATCTTGCAAGAAATATAGATCCAAAGTATTTACTGTCCCAATGGGCTTGAGTTTTCAGCTTGCACAGTGACACTTCTTTTGCAGTGCAAAAGAGAGGGGAATCAGTGTTCTGCAATAATTTTAGTTTGATATTTTTTCATTTTCACAGAATAAGCTATTTAAAGTGAACCCTTTAAAAGTCTGTCTTCAGATATTACTTTTTCAGAACCCCTTATCTAATGACCTACAAGCTCTAAAACAGCTATATGCACCCTTTAACATCACAGACCATTTAAAAAACAAAACACGTTAAGGAGCCAATTTCCATTATTTGCTGTAATTCCTTTGCCATCAACCTGGCAGAGCTGGCAGCTTTAGCCAGTTGTTTCTGTTCCCTGCAGACACCAGCTTGCCTTCTGGGGAGCAAGTTGTGCTTGGGGGGTGACTCTGCAGTGTGGTGGGGACAACTCCTTGGTGCACCAGTGCCACTGGGAGCCCAAGGGCATGAAGAAAGCACAGGGGACCAGCCTGGGCTGGGGGGATTTGTCCATAAGGACAACTGCTCCAGGAGGTAGGTTCACCAAGTGGTCCCTACAACAGGAAGGGTTTGATGACAGAAGGCACAAAGGCTTCTTTTAGACAAATCCGCTCCTCCTGAAAAACAAGCAAACAAAAATCCATCTATATGTCCTGTTCTTGGCAAATCTTGAGCGAGGGGAAAGGTGAATGATCTGATGTTTGCAGCCATGGTTCCTGACAGGTTTTCAATGTCTCAGTGTCTGTCCAGTGACATTTTTTCTTACAAAATGAGTGTGAGGGAAACTAGCTTGCAGGGGAAACTACTCTGTAATTTCCCTGGATGAAGGAGAATAATAAGTGAGTAAAACAAGATGATTCTTCCTATGACCTTTAAATATTAATAAATTAAATACCCATTTGCATTACTCATTTTCTATTATTAATGTATTTCTCTTCTGTTTTTCTTGGTCTGTCTGGTCATTACCACTATTCTGCATCTTCTGTTTCAGAAAATAGTTGCAAGCATTGAGAAGATTCACAAATATTCCGTCCATGTACACACATACATACTCCATGTATATATGTACACAGCCAGTGAATGAGATACCATGCAGACCAGCAGCACATGTATGCAGATTTCTTCAGCAGAACAGTCTATTCACTGTTGAAGTCACACAGCACGAAGGCAGCAGTTGTTGGGGGGGTTTTAAACCTATTTACTCTTTTTGTTACAAACCTAATGATTGCAGAAATGAGAAATCAGCCTGCAAACAGTCCAAATTTAAATAAAATCAGCCCCACACTAGACTATAACAGTGGCAGATGGACAGAGGAAGAAAGTGTATATAGTCATGTTTTTTGCCATTATAGTATAGACCCTTTCAGATTGCAGCAAACAACTTGCCATCTGCAAATCTGAATCTTTCCTTTTCTGCTGAGGCACTGATTCAAGAATCACGATTTGTGAAGTTTGAGTTAAAGCATTAAGCAGTTTTTCTCTCATTTTAAAGGCATACTGATCTCCTGATTTTACTTCAAACACAGGGGGAAAGCATCCTGAAAATTTCCCCCAAAGTTCTTCTCAAGGCAAAACCCAAAGCCACTGACTCTCTCTTAGGTATGTGGTGAGGTAATGGGTTCCCACATGAATATTCTTCTGTCAAATAGTCTCATATTGCTGTTGTTCTCGGGCTTTCGTTTGGTTTACTCTTTGAGGAAGTGATTTGCTCTATGCCTATATGATATGTAGATCACACTGGGCAGCTTCCTGACTGCAGCACACGTGCTCAATAGCAGCAATGAGCATTTGGTTTTAAGGGTGTTGCCCCTTTGAAGAGAGAAGAATCTGATCACTACATAAATGTCACTGATTTTTTTAGGGCTAAATCTTCATTTTAATGGTCGCTGATTTAGTGGGAGTGTCAATTTAATACAGATTTACAAACAAAATCTGGACACATCTTAAAAACTTCTCGGTGTGTCGACCCGCTGCTGTTTTCTACAGTTTTATCTGACCAGGTTTGCAAGGGAATGTGACCATCACAGACCTCAGACAAACATAAGCAAGTTGCAGCCTGACAGGGTGTCTGATGCTTTCACATTATGGGCAGGGAGTTACTTAATCTAAGGGTCAGGAGTCTTACATAGGTTTAACTTTTCAGTAACCAAAAAAATCTCTTCTAGGTATGAAAGCCTATTTTGAGCTTGTTTAAGAAGAAGAGGATGCAATTCAGTTCTGGCAATTCTCTTTAAAGCCGTGTGTGCTTTGCATTGTGGTATTTCTAATTTTCACCAAATCAGGGCTGCTCTCTGTGAGGCAAAAAAAGAAAAGGTTTATTTTGTTAATCATACGTGCAAGAGCCGTGTACCAAATAAAATATCAAATACAGTAATTACAGTAATTTTTGTTAAAATATTTCTACACAATAAACCTGGGACTTTGAAAACTCTACCAGAAGCAAAAGAAAAACAAACTGTAATGAAAAAAATTGAAATCAGAAGCCACTAATAAAACTAAAGGGAGCTTAAAAGCCAAATTAATGTTTCTACAAAATGTTTCTACAAAAAAAAAAACTTTCCTATACCAGGCAAATTTCTCCTAAGACTCTTACCTGGGTCTTTACAGACAGGATTCAGATTTCATTTTGAAGCACGTTTTTTACAAACTGTTTAGTGTTCATATGTCATTACCACTGTTGGGCCAGATTGCACCTGGCATCGATATAAACAAAGCTTTGGCAAGAATTCTTTCCTTTGGGATGGAGACATCTGATTTTCAAGCTGAAAACATGTCAGTGTTGCAAGACTCTCCAAATAGCCTGTTTTACCAGTGCAGTAAATTAACCCGCCTGGTGTAGTGTTAAATGCTTTACAAACATCGACTGAAGGCGAGGGAGGGAAACAGCAAAAAACAAACAAAAACATTTCAATAACTTGTTTGACTAGGAGCAGTGAAAAAAGTACAAGCAAACCTCAAAGGGATGAGGGGATTCCTTGGGAGACAAGGGGGATCCTTGGGAGAAAAGGCAGCAGCAGAATAAATTTTCAGAATTTTGTCCTGTATTCAACCCAGAAACTGTGCCATGGTGTGGGAAGACACAGAAAGAGCAGAGCAAGTTATATAGACGATAGAAAAGGCGTATTCATTTGAAAAGCAGATCAAGATAGCAGCAAACGGTGACTCTAACTCATCATTGCCTTGTCTAGAGGAGGAAGGCTTTTAGAAAGCTATTGCATGAAAGAGGTTTGCCTTTAATGCTGCAAAACGCTGGTGGACAAAGACTACGTAGGCAAACCAGAAGATAAAATATTAGGCTATCCCCCTTGCTTCCCCATTGTTCAGGATGAAAAAGCTGAGCTGAACTTCTGGGCACGCAGAATTGGCTGAGTGAAAGCTCTCGTTGCTAGATCGTGCATTTGTGCTAAGCTTGAATGGTCTAGAGGACAATGGGGTTCAACATGCCTGTGGCTCTACAGTGATTCTGCAATATAGATGTGAAACAAGAATAGCTGGAAAGTAGGTCCACATGCGTATGGAGCTGAACAACGACCTGTCCCGAGAAACACAGGCAGAAGCAGTATTCTTATATATATATATATATATTTATATATATATTTATATAGCTGCTAGTCTGAAGCCATTTTGCTACTCTTGTCTTGCTGTTTTAATTATCCTGATAGCCATCTATTTGCAAACATGCATGTAAGTGGGATAGAATAATTAATTAATATTCATAATTATTCATAAAATGTGACCAAATTTATGTTAGGGTAGATATTAATTCCCAAGAAAATTACTTTTCTATTAAGTGTAAATTTGTATTAGTAAGATCCAGCATGATTGATTCTCGCTTGGCCAGCAATAGAAGATTTAGCATCCATACTGGCAGAGATTATATCTGGTCAACAGGAAAGGAAAACTGTCCAAGAAACTGCCAACACAGAATCTGAAGCTGTGAAACCTGGTCAAGAAGAAATAAAGCCAAATAAGCAACAGATGAAAAATTATCTTAAAGCAAAGATCAAATCACTCTGTTGGAAATGAGAATTGTATTGAAAAAGGTGATGCTGAGAGCATGAAGGGACACGGGAATTTAAAAAAAATAATATTAATGAATAAAATGGAGTGCTGGATACCAGTAATTTTTTTTTTAAATGGACCTTAACATTTTTCAAAAATGAAAAAGAAGTAGACAGTTGTAATATGGTCAAAGACTTCTGACAAATAGCAGAGAGGACTTCTAAACGTTGCAAATAATTTGGAAGAGAAGGCCAGAGGTGTTAGTGTAGTAGAGCCATGGACCTACTGCAGAGACCTTAGGAACGGGCTCCAAAGATGATGAAGGAACTGGAATATCTCTCCTATGAGGAAGGGCTAAGAGAGCTGGGACTGTTCAGTCTGGAGAAGGGAAGGCTCAGGGGGAGCTCATCTATGTATATAAAGACCTGAAGGCAGGGTGCAAAGAGGACAGAGCCAGGCCCTTTCCAGTGGTGCTTCATGACAGGACCAGAGGCAATGGGCACAGGCTGACACTTGGGAGGTTCCCTCTGAACATCAGGAAACACTTTTTCAGTGTGCTGGTGACCAAGCACTGACAGGATTTGCAGAGGTTGTGGCGTCTCTGTCCTTGGAGATATTCAAAACCTGTCTGGACATGGGTGTCCCTGCTTCAGCAGCAGGATTGAACAGATTACCCCCAGAGGTCCCTCCCAACCTCAGCCGTCCTGAGATTCTTTAACTGTGTCTGAAGCCCACTGAGAAAGGTGATAGATCGAATGAAGAACCAGAAAAGAAAGAGATTTCTGTAAGATACAGGCTTTACAACAGTTTTCTGTGCTGTTGTACCTGGTACAACAACACCCTCAGACACTGGAGTGGCCTAATGGGCTCAAGAAGGACAACAGCCTCTTTCCTGCACCCGTGCTACAGAAACCTTCTGCCTCCAAAGAGGAGACTTCCTAGGAAGTTTACTGATGATTGCATGTCAAATCAAAGAGTAGGGAAAGAAATGAGTAGAGTACTGTCAACAGATAAAGATAAAAAGCATTGATGTCGCTGTGTGTTTTGACCCCAGAAAAGAAGTGAAGTTCTCTAGATGCAAAGCAACCAGTAGGACCACTTTGGACTAAGCCCCATCCTAAGCAATAGCAAAGACACCTTAACTAGCAAAGGACCCAAACAACCTTCTGTGTCCAGCAGCATAACCACACATCAGCCCAAGCACTGCAAACACACTGACGGGGACAGTGCCTGGGTGCCCAGCTGGAATGAGCCATGGAGCTTCCGGAGGTTACAGTGGCAGCTGCCAAACAGACATGATGCTTGGTGGCAGTCTGGCAGCAGAGGGAGCAGCCACAGCCAAGAAAAGGGAAGGGAGTACCACCTGAGTCCCACCAGGATTAACCTGCACCTGATGCAGGTGATGAGAGTGGGGATTCTGGCTGCAGAAATGTCTCCGAGCACTCTGGGGGAAAAACTACCTTCTGTTCTCGATGCCAAACATATTACTACTGGGGCAATCAAAAAGCGTAAACAGGTTTAGCAAGTAAAGCAGAACAGTTTCCTATAAAAAGCGTTTGTTAGATAAGTAGGACATATTTTCTTGACTCTCTTTTGTCAGTCCTTCATTCAGATCAAGAAAGAGAATCATATCAAGTCAAAGGGACAAAAAAAAAATTGCTAAATACATACTTAGTCCAGACAGTTACTCAACAATAAAGCAAATTGGGCAAAAATGTGAGAGGGGAAAAAAAAAAGTGAGAAAAAAAGGGAGGTTTAATAGGTGTCAAACTTGTGAATACTGAATTCCATTTTATCACTGTTGTCTTAAAATATATATAAGATAAACAAAGCAGCAGTAACTGCAATGAATGCAGTTACATTGCTGTAAAATCCTTATTGTCCATGAATTTCATTCACACAAGAAAATAAATTATACTGCTAGTAGCATTTTAGCAAACAGTTGCATGCCAGAGCTTGGCATCAGCTTAATGTTATTGGTCTCAAATAAATCTGAAGCAGTTCCATCGGTACAGAAGCGAAGTCCAGGGGCTGACCCCAGCATCCATTGTATGTGCTCAGAAATGGTCCAAAGCTGAGCCTATCTTTTTATTAGTCTTTTACTGACCTTGCATTTGGCAGATTCATGGTCCAGAAAGTGAGAGAAAATACCTGATAAGCCATATGTAAAGAATTTGAGCTCAAAACCTGACAGTCTGCTTGAAGTGAATGAAATCCATGTTGGATTTGGACAGGTGTAAGAGTAGGTAACCAAGGCACAAGTGAAGGAGCCCCACATATTCAGAGTAATGTTGTGAAGGGAACAATGTAAGTGAAGGCAAAAGTTGTGTTAGTCAAGTAATCAGCAATTTAATAAGGTGCTCTGCTTCCAGATGCCCAGGTCGGTTATGCCTAGGTATGTATATGGATTATGGATAAATACATATGGATGTAAGAATGGGGGCTTGTAGTGTCAGTTGTTAAGGGATGCAGGCATTTTCTTGGATCCTACCTACTACTCTCCTCACTGGCACAAAACAAGTGAAATGATGGGTGCTTAGCTGGCTGGCTCTGGTGGGAAAAAACCAGCTCAAGAAGTTCCTGTTTCCACGTTGCCCTTCCTAGCTGCTTATTGTCACCCTTTGCCCTTGCCTGCAGGAATGCAACTGTTTGTATGGCCAGCCTGTAAACAGGACTGCTGAAATGGCCTGGGATAAAAACAATCCTACTCTCCCACCCAGAAAAGCCTGAGTTTCTCTAATGGGATTGCTTCAGTGATCCAGTTTGCATCTCAGCTCAAGAAACAGTTGCATTGGAAATGCTTACATGGGGAAGAAGTGGGGCATAGAGTAGGAATAAGCAGAAGAGGGTAGGAACTGCTTAGATCTTGCAGAAATAATCACACTGATTTATTTTATCCTTTTATTGGGGAATATGCACCAACCTTACTTTAAACATCATAGATATTCCAGAAGCCTCACTAAGGAGCACCTTCTCAGTCAGCCTAGAATTTAAAAATAATTGATTTCATCAGGAAAATAAAGTTGAAGAAAACCTTAGGGGAAGAAATGTCACAAGTTCCAGTAACTTGTTCCTCTGCATTCAGGCATATCCAAATGAGGAACTTAAAGAGGTTTTGAAGCAAACCAGTAATCAATTAAGGGTTCTCCTCCACATGTCTGTAAAGGTGTGTATTTTATTGTACCAGTACAATACATCTATCAGTGGTGTACAAATACCGTCCTACAACTGTAGGATTGACACTGGTGAGATTTGACCCAGAAAATAACCACCTTCTCAGGTCCCATTTTCAAACTGAAATAAAAAATCTCAGTTCCTTTGACACCAATCACAGGTCTAGACAGGGAAAAATTCACATTGTCAGGTTTGGTTTAGACCACAGAAAACAAGTGAAGTAATTTCTAAGAGGTTCTCACTCCTTGCCATGAATACATGAGTCATAGAGTTTGGTTTTAATATTTTTATTTTATATCAGGGATCAGTCTCTGCCTCAGCTAGTCACTGCTGATGCAAGGACATGTGGGACATGGCATTCTGGTGCTGTTTCCTCTCTCCCACTTCTGGGATGTGGGGGTGGAAAGAAGGGAGTGTTGCTTTTGTACTGGTGCCCATCCTTCCAGGACTCTGCCAAGAGTGAACAGCTAGCTGTAACAGGCTTCATGTCATCATTAGGAGCATCTGAGAATATGTTGCCTGCAGGAGGTGCTAAAACCTCCATTTGGGGTGGAGTGGGTTGCTTGGGTTCCGTGACTCATCCCAGTCACCCATCCAAGTGAGCTCTCCATCAGAAGCAAGCCCTTCTGGTAGAGAAAGAAGAAGGAATTCTGGCAAAATCCAGTGTAGTGAGGTGGTCTTTGTTGAGGTAAGCACTGGCTGCGAAATACATGTATAAAATCAGTTTGCTTTGCAGAAAGGGAAGGGTTCTGTCAATTTAGTGAGAAGCTTGTCAGATCAAAGTTTCCCATGGAATTACTGCCGTTACAGGCTACTTCTACAATGCTAAATGCATCTGATCCAAGGAGAGATCTCTGCTACCCTCACTAGTGCAACAGAGGGGCTTGTGCCCATCGCATTGCGGCAAATCTCTAGAGCAGTCTAAGTGTAGTGATGGATAAGTAGCATATGAGTGCCCTGTGTCTCCACATGGGGTTTTGATAGACCTGTATTATGACCATTTTTCTAGGTGTTTTTTCTTAATTTCCATCATATGAGCAGTGTGGCAGATTAGTATGGGGATTGTTAACACACAGGACCACATAAAGTAATCTCTGCTTTAAAAAGTGCCTGTGAGATAAGGTGGTTTCAGAAGTCCTCTTCTAGGTGGCTCAAGAACCCACCCGGTGCGAGGACTTCCTGGGAGTGCCTTACATAGCATGAGATACCTGAGTGACCAGTTAGGGTCATGAATCCCATACTAAACCCGTTGCATGGAAACACACGCATCTACAAGGTGACACCACTTAACTTTGAAACAGCAGTCGAAAATGAAGAGCCGAGAGGGTTTTTTTGTGCAATTACAACTTTACAATTAAGGTGACCTGTAAACACTTAATACTTAGGGCATTAGGTGGGGTTTTGATCACATTACAGAATATTAATTTGCTAATTTACCAGCACAGATAAGGCACTTCGTGAAAACTGAGATAACAGCTGTTAATCAGTATTTGCACAACACCAGAAAACATGCTCAGTTGTTCCAGGCTTTCTCATTGAAACACCTAGTTTTATTGAGATGGTAGGTAGACTGGGAAGAGTTTCTTCCAGAAAAAAGAAAGGATGAAAGATGCCATGGCACAGCAGACCTGACTTTTCTTAATGCTTTCTTCATCCCTAGGGGCTTCTAAGCAGCTTGGAGCAGACACTAGTTCCTTCAGTACAAGCAGACAAGGGTTTTTTTCTGAAAACCTCTGTTTACCTCTCTTGGCTTTAAGTATTTTTTCAATTAAGTTATTAAATAATTGAGGCAGTAATTAAACGGTGCCTCTGACAGTACCCATTTGCTGATCTTCAAAACATCTGATCCATATCTCACTTGAATCATCACACTTGGAATCAGCTGTTGAACAGGGATTGATCATTTGCTAAAGCAGATGTACTTTTGACGACAGCAGTGTATTTCACTATTAGCATTAACAAAAAGATGCATTTATAAAAATAAAAAATGGATGCTTAAATGTACACATTTTCTATAATTACCTATTACATACTGCCAAGTAAATATATCTTAAACTGTTTTCAATTAAAAAAAAAAAATCATAACATACAGTTCAGTTCATGTACCAGATGAAAGAAAAGTATAGCCTTTTTTTTTCTTTATTGATACATCAGATTGTGTATTTTGTGGCCTTATTTCATCACGCAGCAGCTCATTTGGGCTGTTCAGGAAGACTAATTAACACTAATGCTTCTAAAGAATTTTCATTTGTGATGCTAATCTGTCACAAAACCAAAAGTACCCTCAGAAAGCCAGGGAAAAAAGTAACGAGACTACATCTTGCAGCCAGCTTAGATTAGTGTTATCTTGATTTGTCATAATTGAAAGGTTGTTTACATCTCTTTTGTAAGTGTTTATAAAAGTTGGCAGACAGAAGGATAGTTGCCTACTTATGTGAACAAAATTTTCATTTATTGAAGCTGTTGTATATAGTACTGTCACTAAAAACCTCTTGAAATATTTCTGTACACATAGTCTTAAGGTATAATTCTGTCTGTGTTTATGAACACACACATGCACACATACCACGCTGTATTATTTTTGCTACTGAGATATTTATACTCAGTCCTCATATTATGTGAATACTTTTATGTGCCAGTTCATTTTAGCATCCTACTGGCCTCTGTTTAAATTTCTATGAGATATGTGCAAGTCAGAAAAATATCTCGATGACAACTTGTGAAAATGTCTCGCTGTTGCACTAATATACACATCCTTGGATGCTTAGGCTCAGAAGGAATGTATTGCTTACATAGCTAAGCACCCCTAAAGCTTTGTTGGGATTCATGAGCCCTGGGTTCTGGACTGCTGGCTGGGTGGACATTGAGCTCTTGTTCTCTGGTTCTTCACGTTCACAGCAGCATGGGAGAGGCCACTGATCAGCCTATGGGGAAATTGTCCAACTCCGATGATGTTGGATAGGCCCCCACCTCATATCCCCATGATCCACATTGTCCATGCTGGTAGAGGAAGGGAGAGGCTTGCTAAAGTTACATGACAGCAAGCTGCTCCCAGCTATTCCTAGATAGCTTGAGAGATCTTGTCTTTTAAAACTACAGGATATATATTGTTGATAGGTGCACCGATGTGTTCCTAGACCTGAAATGAAACATCTAAGAAAAAGGGCAAAGAAATTAGGTTTCCTCAGCAGAGCATAATTAAATTGCTGCTTCATTCACAATGCTGGCTGTCGACGTTTGCATCATTTTAGCGTTGCTAGACCATGTACTGCATGTAAAGACAATTAGCAGAGCAGACAGAAAAGCAGCAGATGCTAGAGATGCACAGAGTTAGATGAGTCATTATGTCATGGAGAATCTTTTTCAGACAAATGAAAAGGTTGGTATAAAAAAAAAGAAAAAGCTTGAATAGACCGAATAATTATTAAAGAAATAATTTAAAGATTTCAGGAAAGAGTAGCAGAAAAATCAGTGTCTTGCATGTGTTTGCCTGAACAGAGGAGAAACACTGACATGGAGACCCTATTCCCCCTCTTCTTCCGCACTCCTGCCCCTTCTATCATTTAGGATTAGTTACATGGTAGGTTTGGTGTGTTCCATGTTGAATCAACAGAAAATGTGTTTTAAAATTTCCTAAGTCTTTAAAAGCTCATTAACTGATTACCTGCTCAAGGATAACAATAAGAAAATATTTAATAACCACTTCCTGGAGGCTTTGTGATGTATGTGTATTTTACAACCGTTTTTCAGTCTAACAAGTCTAACTAGAAATAAGTATTTGCCATTTCAAAGATTTATTCTCACAAGTACCTGATGCATCTAAGGTAGAAGGCAAGTCTCGTAAGACAACCACCTCCTGCTCTCAGAAATGCTCTGCCCCGCAGTTAGAGTTCTCTTTGTTTCCTTAAAAACAAATGTAATTTGTCTTTTCTCTTGCCAATCTCATTTGTGAATTTGAAACTAAATGAAGTATCATTCTGTATGGCATCACTTCATTGCTGAAAAATTAAGCCTGCAAAAAATGTCAGGCTTTCCCCCTGCAGAAACTGGATTCTGCACAGAAGCCACTACGGGTGTATAATATATATGTGCACTTCTGCAAAATCTTATTTGAGAGGCACATTCATAGAGCAGGCACTAATATGAGTGACAAAAGATTCAGCAATGTCAAGTCCTGTAAACAAACCACTCTAAGGAATTAACACATAATTGTATGTTTTTACCATGTCAGACCTGTCACAAAAAAAGAACTTGAATTGTGATCATAGTAATTAATTTTTCCTCTCTCATTTGAAATATGCCAACTTATTATGGCAATGAGGATGATAGACTCTGGCCTGCCATTTTAGCACATTATATATTTGTATTTCCATATGAAGAATTACTACCAAAAGGTTTTAACAGGATGAGATCTATACATAAACATGTCTTTAAGTATGACCACCATCTTTATATTAAGACCTGAAGGTCTTTAGAAAAAAAGGGTGTGCTACTAGGCAAGAATGTTAAAGCAAAATGGAGATTTTGTCCTCAAAATCAGGTAGGTCTAGAAATCGCAGTGCTGGAAAACTGGTTTGTCGGGTATCAGACCAGTTTGAAAAGAAAGAAGAAAATGTAATTTTTCCATCTGCTGTTAATCTGACCATCTTTGCTTCATTTTTGCTGCATTAACAGTGTGTCCAGGGTGAGTGGGTGGCTGAGCTTCCAGTGCTGTGGCATTCCTTCTGTTTTGAAGTGGAAATTTCTCTGTCTTGTCACATAACTTAAAGGAAAAAACAGGGGAAATAAAGAAAAGAAAGAAAAATGAAAAGGTACTGATTCAGCTGATAGGAAACTGTTTCTAATACTGTTAACCAAAAGTACCTATTTAGGTGCGCTTATATTGCGTAGTTTTATAAATAAGCCCAAGGGGCTCCTTCTTTAGCACCACCCCCTTCCTCAAGTCTCGTGCTCTGCCTGCCTGATCCCATCCAACACTAGAGCTGATACCGCACTAATCCCCCCAAGTTTGGGACTAATGAACTAACTGCTGGGCTGCCGCCACGGAGCTTGGTCCCAAACTATACTGTACTTCACACTCGATTTATTCTCCAGATGGCGAGACCGCGCAGCCCTGCCGCGAGGGACTACCTCTTCCACTGGAGTGTAAAAGTGGATGGATGTTGTTTTCTTTGCAGATTTGATAATTCAGAGCTAGAAACTCTCGAGGATGGTTAGTTATTAGGTTTAATGGGTGCCAGTCGAGCCAGCAGTATGCGTATTCCCAATTTTTATTTCAGTGTTTGTGTGTCTGGGTAGCAGTGGATTTGTCAGCAATGCTGCGTCACCAAAACCTTTCTCTTCTCCAGTTGGCGTAGCTGCACGTGGTAATGAACATCTTCCTGTGTCCTCCTCGAAGTCAAACAGAAGGGATACTAAAGTAGCCACCCTGAACAACCTTTTTTTTTTTCCCCCAGTGGGCTTTCCAACACAAGTTGCAAATTTAGTGTCTTTTTATAGTACCACAGTTTACCATGAATGTCTCTGTTGTTTTTCTCATTAGTTCAGTTAAAAACCCAACTCATGCGGGACCCAATGAGGATACCCCCATCCCAAGCTACCTGGGCATGGAATAGTTTACTTAACGATCAAGTTTATTTCTTCCTCAGATATTCTTTCATGACCAAGTATGATCTGATGTGGTAGTTCTTGTGTGAAGAACACAGAAAATAACTTCTTTCACCATTCCTTAAAAATTCTCGTTTGCTCCTTCTTGGCAGTGTCTGAAAAACGTGGTTATTTCTGCATCTACTTCTGTAAATATATTATTGTGTCCAGAACTGCTTTTTTTTCTGTTTAATGTTGAAGTAGTTTACCTAGCTTAGAATTTTAGCTTTTGCACAAATCCTACCGTAAGAGTAGCATCTACATTTCCCTGTGTAATGAGGTAGAAAGGGCTCTCCCTTTCCTCCATGGTTTTACTAGATTTAGTCAGAGGTTTCAGTTTGTTTGGGGTTTTTTTGCCCATGAAATGTTTTATTGGAAACCTGCGTGGAGAGCTGATACACCCCACTAACATCAGTGGGATTTTCTCCATTGTAGGAAGGGTCGGCACTGAGTCAGCCCTATCGTGAGCTCTGGCTTTGGCAGCCAGGTGCTCTCAGTTTGTTCCACAATTAAAAACATAAAGTGAATCTTGATGTGGAAACTGCAGTGAGTAGAAGTATTATATCATGGAAGGGTAATGTTTCCATTCCTGGGGTATCTAGGCAGACAGATCTAAAACGTAGCGGTTCTAAGAAAATGAATCAATTTTCAACCCAACAGATGGCATGGGTGTGTTAACTAACATAGCAACATATTTTCTATTAAAATATGGGGAAAAAAAACAACAACCCCCTCCCCATGTTTGTTGGTTGGTATAAATTCAGTGAAGTTGTTGGTTATTTTTGGGATATGTACCAGAGGGCTGCACATTTAGTTTATGTAAATTGATAACAGCAACAGCCTGTTAATAAGTGTTTTGTATGGAAATATACCTAGAAAGACACGATCTGTCTTTTTTGGGAAGGGAGTTTGCAGACTGAGGAGAAAAAGAGATATGAGATGATCTATTACTCATTATTATATTCTGAAAAAAAAAATGACAACAAATTAGACTGTAAGTTTGCTAGAGATGTGCCTTCATTTGGAACTGGATGCTACCTTAGCGGATACTTTGGAGAGATCTCTCTTTTGCAAATTGGATTGGTGTGTGCTGAAACAGTGATAATCTGACTTTAATTAAAAGCATAAATTGATTTGGAGTGTGTTTTTAAGTTACCCTTCTGTATCATATGCAGAAGCTTTCAGCCCAGCCCTAGAAACCCATTACCTCTGGTTGGAGAAGGAAAACATAGGGGATTTGTATTATCCAGAATTAGCATCATATGGTTCGGTTTACCTAATTTGGAAGAGCCATTTTAGACAGCTATGCGCCAGAGCTGTCTTCCAGCTGGACATGTTTGTACTAAACTGCATACATCTTTATGTGGCTTTCCTAATGGCCCCAGACAGAGTCCATTCACAGCAGTTCAAATGTTTTGGGTTGCATTTTCCAAAGATTACCTCTGAACGTGCCCCTTGATCGCAACACAGGGATACATACATGGGCTCCTTGTTCCCGTCTGTCCGATTAACGGGCATATGCTCCCAACCTTGGGAGAAGCATGGTTAGTAGCCCCAAGCTGAAGGCTGTTCACTTCAGATTTCATTAACTTTCTGCTTCATTATTCCTTCCTTTTAACCAGTTAGAGCCATCAATTGCTTTGCTCTAAACTTACCCTAATTATCAGGGGTCCCAGGCCTGTAAATCAGTACACTGCAGAGCTGTCTTAAACTGGCCGGGGAGACCCTGTTCTCATCAGGCCTGACAACTGTAAGCTACTGTTCCCTCACACTGTTTAACTCAGACCACATTGGGAAACCACCTCTGCCCCTCTCACCGGCAGAGATTTGCATCCGTCTGGTTTAAATCTACTGTCATGTGCTCTCTTGCTGATTGGTATTAGCCTGGATATTAACTTTGATGATTTTTTTTTTTATTTATTTTTTCTCCCTTGAGTTTGTCTGTTTTCTTGAAAAGCATCTCTATTCAGCGACTGCATATTGTTAAAGTCATTACTGAACCTCCATGAGTCAGGAGCTTTAAAGTTTTATTAGCCCCATAAAAACTCTTCACAAATGAAATGACTTTTGATAAGTGTGCATTTTGACAATGAGAATTTGTTAGGGGCTGTTGGTGAGTGGAAGGAATTTGGGGTTGAAACTGCAGTTGGCAGGAAGCAGGGACCCAAGCAGCCTCCTACCACCCCTATCCCCTCTCCAGGCCAAGAAATTCACTTCATTTCAGAAAAGCATGCAAGTATTCTTCATGCAAATCAACTATTAAACAGATTTGTAAAATTACATTTACAAAAATAGCAAGCTACCACGGGAAGCGTGTGTTTTTTGGAGATCTTATTTTTTATCAGCAGAATATCTTTTTATGTGGTTTAAGAAAAATCTCCAAGTTATTTCAGTGTTGTGTTCATATGCAAGTTGTGAACTCTACTACTGGCTTTAATACACTTTGAATATATACGGAAAAGGAAAAGCAAAGAAGCATATGTACATCTGTGCTTATTGATGTCCAGGCAATACAGAGATGAATTACAAGAATTAGTTGTTTTATGCAGATTTTATAACATGCCATTTTTCGACACAGCAGATAGTGTAACACATTTTCTTAGTGTAAAGATTTGTGTTTGCTAGACATGTTCATCAGTAGCAGACACAAAAGTCTTGTTTTGTACAAGTGGTACAAAGAAACTCCAAGCATTTAATTTACCAGTTATAAAGAAACAGTAAAGTGGAAGGTAAAATTGGAAGGTGCTGGTGACGACTGCTTCAATTAAACTCCAAGAGTGACAGACATCCAGCTTTTTCCCTATGTATTTCAATGAGTTTTCTTCTCAGTGACATTTTCTGTCAATAGAAAATATGCTTTATTTTTCTTTTCTCATGCCCCTAAACTCATATATACTGTAGAGAGAAGCAAGACTGGCCATTGTGAAAACCCTTGAAGAGTTTGACTTCGGCCACGCTGAAAAATGTGTCAGGATAAACTCTGTGTCCAGCGGCCTTGCAGAAGAAGATCTAGAGGTGCTTTTGCAGTCTAAGACCCTTCCTTCAAGTATGATGCTGCCAAAGGTTGAAAATGCTGAAGAAATAAGATGGGTGAGTACCAACCACACAGTAGCTTTTGACTGAAGCTCTTGGGCCAAGTTCACACGGGCACAGAGATGAATGACTGTAAGTTAAGGGGAAGGCTGCAAATGCCATACAGTATTGTTGCTTAGGTAAGGTAATTGGGAAATGCACCCACCGAAATGTGTGTGTGATGTGCTGCATAAAAAGCATACATGGACCATGTTGCATTTATAAAGAAAACCAGATTTATGTCTCCCACAGTCAACAAAGAACCAATGTTGCTGTCAGAGTGTATTATCAAAAATAGAAGACTAACTGCCTGATGCTTCTCTAACTATTGTAACAAGCAAAATTAGTGTCTGTCCATGAGCCTTAGTTACGTGCATTGGAAGCAAGAGATGGGAAATCATGTTAGCGACATATGAAAAAATTGGTTGGGGGAAGGTCACTCCTTGGGGCAACTGGAGGAACAAACAGGAAGCTTTTAACTAGTGTTTTTAATTAGCACAGATATTATTTCCTGAACAGTTCTCTATTTCTTCCTTTTTAATTGCTGACAGGTGTGTTTGTTTCACAACTGACTTTTCAGCCAATAAAAACCTGAAATGTAAATGGTTGGCATGTCAAATTACTTAAGAAAACTTTGAAATAGGCCTAATTATGCTATAATTGTTTTAATTGTCAAAAAAGAGGGACGCTTGTTTAGATATACCATTATTGCTGTAACATGACAGTAAAGGGATAATGCTTAATTATTCACTTTATATTTTTGCAAACCACTAGCTAAGCAACGAGCACGCGTGCAAGCTGTGATGAAAGGCAGGCAGACGTATCAGGATCTATTTTAATCTCAGCATCTAACCTTGATCAAACCATGGAGATCAGGCACGAACGTACAGCTGAGCACAGCCCGATATGCTGGGGGTGTGACAAGCCCCGTCCGTTCTGTGGCGCTGCCCCTTTGGCCTCTGCTGCTGGCGATGGAAGGCACACCATCCCCTTCCACCAACATTTAATTAAATTAACCAGAGTATACCTCTCAGGGTTTACAGCCATGTAAGTGTTAGACGTAACTTGTCAGTAATGAATATTCATGATACCAAAATGGCAGAGCCCTTGCTGCCACCAAGTAGGTTTTGCAGGGAGGTGGGATACCGGCGCTCTTTGTCCCCTCATCCTCTTCCACTTCCCCTCTCACTAACTTTTATTTCCATCATGGAAAACAAGCCAATCCCAGCAGCTTCTGCCTCACTGTCCTCCTTTTGCTTCCCTCTCCCTTTGCCCAACCTTTGCACACAAAGAACACACTCTGCTTAACGCCACTGCCTTCTTTTTCCGATCCACCCAAAATTCACTCCGGCGTGATTTTTCAGCCTCCCAGAAGCTGTTTCTTTCCCCCCACCCGCTCCCCTCCCTTCATTTTTATTTATGTGCAGCAGAAAACCTGGAGGCTGATGCACAACTAAAAGATGGGCTTACTTGTTTTCTTTTGTGTGAGAATCTCTTGCTTTCCTTTTGTCCCTAGTGTGGGTACTTGTTTGACTGGCATGGCTTATTGGACTATAACAAGCGTAACTCTCCCTCCTTTGTGGCGGGACAATTCTCCCACAAATCCCGACCAGTGTGCATTCTTCCCGACACACTATTGGGTGTGCACTGGAATTGAAAGAATTGCTGAGGCCTTGCTACTTCATCCCCTCCCCAAGCTTTGTGGGGTGTTTTTTTTCCTCCGCCTTCTTTTTTTTTTTTCCCCTTTCTCCCTGAAATGAACACTTTACCAGGCCGGAAACATTTAATCGTCTCCTTTGGAAAAAAAAAAATTAATTGAAACTTCTCCACTCGTTACCTTTTGTATTGGTGCTTATTGCAAATCTTTTACAAGGGAGAGGAAGGGAGGCAATATTTAATTAAGTGTGCTTTTTTTCTTTTTTTTTGCTTTACCTTCAAAACAAAAGATAGCAAAAATCCCAGGAGCATGACTTTTAAAATATTGTAAAATAAAACAAACCTTAGCTTGCACCTAGAATGTAAACACAGTAGCACTCGACACTTTTTTTTCTCTTAAAAAAAATAAAAACCAGATAGGAATCTTAAGAATATATGATGATAAAATTATATTATCTCATTTTTTGGATTTGCCTGGGTGAACTTTACTGTTTTCTGTCACTGTAGTACCTGCTGTACTGTACAGAGTGAATTGCACTGATTTTTTTTTTTTTTTAAATCTCCTTGCACGTTTTTGATTGGAATTCTCTTCCCCAAAGAAAAGTTATAGAGAGGGCCAGAGTGACGATGAAAGCAGGAATGAGAAGGGCAGAATTCTTCGTGGAAGAAAGCTGTGATTTATTTTGGCCTAATTGTAAAGTTACTGCAAATCTCTGGAAAGCTTTTTTTTTTTCTCAAGATCTGGGTGATTAGATTTTTCCTTCTTTTGGGGAGGGGTGGTGGGGGGAAGCTAAAAGGGGAAATAACACCTCTAATCCAGCTTCTGGTAAATAGGCTGCCAGCTTTTAAAATGAGTTTCCTTTCTATTAGTCAGAATATTATGCTAAGCCTTAAGCATTAGTTTTTTATGTTGCCATAGCAGCCTTATTCCTGCAGGGTTGTGACCTGCGATGATTACAGTACAAAGCTTATAGGGTCTTGAAACCCCCTTTGAAGATGAAAAGTCTTTGATGGTTTATATTTATGCAAATCTCTTAGATATGATTTACCCAACTGAGACTGAATGGAGAGATGATTAAAATTCCCTTTCCTTTGATATCCATTAATAGTCGAATATTCCTTAAATTTAAAATATATGCACGTTATTTCTGTCTTTATTTACTAACATTTTTGCACCTGAAATATGTTTATCTCGACACAAATTACGCGATCTGGACAGATATAATAGATTTACAATATAGGGCTGAGGGTTTTTTCCCCTTTTTTTTTTTTTTTTTTTTCCCTTTTGAAAGGGGAAAAATCTGTGCAAGAGCTTTTGTATGTTTCCAGATGATAGATTTTGGAATTTGGGCTACCCCACTGGTAGCTCAGAGCTAGCTGTGAACTGGTCTCATGGAAAAAATTGGCAAGCTTTGGTCTTCAAAGAATTAAACTTCCTTTTTAAGGCCTTCCTAGGTAAGCTAAAAAATTATGAAGAAAAGCCTATTGAACAAAAGGGTAACGGTGCCGTAATGAATAATACGGATGCCACTTAGAAGGCTGGGGAGTGCTTCCAGTGATGGCAGTGCTGGACCTGAAACAAAACCGGACCTCAGGTACAGCAGCACTTCATTGTTTTCCAGGGCCTGCGGATTTGCATTGCACTAAGCCAGGGTGAGAGGTGCTAAGCCTAGACTGTGTTTTTTTTCTTGCAAACCAACCTCCAAATGTATGGGAATGCTGCAGTTTCAAATCGCAGGCCCTGTTAAAAGATGCTTTAATTTTTTTAATTATCAGGTTTTTGGGGTGGGGAGAGGTGTTTATTATAGTCAGGTGAATATTTAACATGTTATATGTACAAGTAGACTGTTCTTTTTTTCCTCTCTGATAGCTCATTCTGTCTAGTTTTAGTTTTCAGACAAATTCTTACATCACCTGAAAGGCCGAACACTTGTAGAGCCAATGAATTTTATCCCCTTTGTGGAAACTGCAATGGGCTTGCTCAATTTTAAGGTAAGCAAGTCTTGAAGTGTTCATATTTTGCCATCTCAGCAAACTAGGATAAGCAGGATACTCCTCAGTCTCTCCCTAATTTCACCAAGGCAGAGAGGTTAAAAAATACTAAACATATTGTTCAATCTCCAAAAACATTTGCATTGAACTCTGATGTTTGTATTGTAAAGGCTTTCATAAACTCAAAATATTCCAGTGACAGGACAGTTCCAGATAGTCCATGCCAAATAAAAAATTCTCTCTGCATTCCTGTTATCATTTTGAACACACTTGGAGTGGAAACAGGTTTCTCCAAAGCTTTGGAATACTCAGTGTATACACTTGGCTATTTGGTAGCTGTCAGACTCAACTTTTGTGTAACATTTAATTAGATAAAAGAGTTAATCGCCCTTTCACTATTGCTAAACTTGCATCTTTATAACGGTTTCTACTGATAACATTACAACCAAATTCCTTGTTACAGTTTCTTTATGCATATGATGGAGTGTTTAATCCTAAGATTTGAAGTATAATTAACTTTGAAAATATCTGAAGAACGTGCTCATTTTTTAGAGTAATTTATAAATTTCATTTTAATATAAATCACTCCCCTACCTTTACTATTGAGTCCAGATTTTTCAGAAAGGCAAGGCAGCATGGCAATGAAAACGGAAGACCTTGTGCATGCACAAGGAACTCTGTGTTCCCCTCCCAAGCTCTGAGGGAAAAGTTTCAGAGCAGCTGAGGACACACAGATCAGAAGTACCTCCAGAAGTACTGGCAGGCCTCACAGGCAGCCTGCTCATTTGATACAGCCATTTATCTTACAGCACACACTAACCTATCTGGGAGCATAATAAAGCAGTAACCAAACGGACACGCTCCTGTCCAGTGTACAAACAAAGAATTCAATCATATTTTAAACCCTCTGAGGTTTTTCTTCACCTACACTATTTTATAGTGGACGTTTAATATTGCAGTTCCTGATGCTGGCAGGAGAGTTGCCTTTTAAAGCGCTCTGTTAAAGAATAATTTTGTGTCCCACCCACTGCCATAGAAGAACTGTAGCATTAGTAGAGCTGGTAATGACATCTGCCTCTCTCCAAGTACCTTAGCCTTAAAAAATACTATCCAAACATTGATATAAAATAGCACTGTTACTCTTTTCCTAGAGTAAAATTTTTCTTATTTTTATTTTAATGCTTTTCTGCAGCACTTGTTGCATTTTTAACTTCCTTAGCTAATTATTAGTTATATGTAGCAGAATACTTTAAATTGGCAATCCTATAAATCCTTATATCCTATAAAGAATATACAATAACTCTATTCATATTATTTATTCCATAAAAGAGATTCTGATCTTTAATTACGTTTGTCATGCAGATATATTGCATGTCAAACTAATCAAATTTAACACTTTTTGTTTGCTTTTAAGCAGTAATTGCCAAATGTTTTGTTTTGTGTTGTTACATAGATATCTGAAGTAGTGCTCACAGTAATACCCAGAGCATTATGTTAACCAGAAGGTGGGGAACCTGCTATGTTGTCCTGTATTTACACAGTCTAGGGACAGAGGTGCTAAGGGAAAAAAAAATACTTTTTCTCTTCTGCTGAGTCATTTTAAAACACTGTGCATAGCCAAGCACCTACCACAGCTTTGCTTAATAGGACCAAATTTTGCTGAAGTATTTGGGTAACACTGAGTTGCTGTAATATCCTCTGTACTCTCTGCCACCTGCATTTCTGTAGAAATTAATACTCTGTTCTCATTTGAAGGCTGTCTGTGAAGAAGCAGTGAAAAAAGGATCCCAGGTTGGCTTTCATTTGGACGCAGTCGTCTTTGGAGGAGAGGATTTCCGTGCCAGCATAGGTTGTTACTTGTCTCTTTACTATAAACGTTTATGTGTGGCATTTGCATTGGAGGAGCCTGTGGCATTTCCAACAGCAACAATGACAACACTTGATTCTGCATTTTATGTTTTCACTTTTCCCATTAATTTTTTTCAATGCGGAATGTGTCACTGGCAAATTAAAACACATAAAACATGGTCCCCGGGTTTTACAGGGCATTGACACTTCCTTGTGCTTCTTGCCATTCAGCACCAAAAATTAATGAGAAAAAACCCCTGTTGAGTCACTGAAATAATTTTAAAATATTCTATAAATAATCAATACGCACATGCTTTTTAGAACTACATTTAAAAGTCTTAAAATTCTGATGTCTGCTTCATCACTTCTTCATAGATGGCTGTCAATCAGGCTTTTGACATCATGCACGAATATTCTCCTTTCATAAATTTACTTTAAATGTGTCACATGTCAATACAGCCACATATTCACAGGAAAGCACTATTAGCCTTCCTAAAAAATAAAAAGTGCTTCACCATTTCTTTTATAAGAGGTCACTTAGCTTCTGATTCAGTTTAAAGATAAAATATAAAAGCAAAGAGCTATCCGCTTTTAAATTAAAAATAAGTATGTTAATGTAAAAATTAGCATTGCTTTATAAAATATTCCTTACAAACTTGAAATCTGACTCTAAATAGCGACATTATTATTATTGTTATTATTTTTTACTGCGAAGCTTCACATGAGCACGTTGATTATGTGGTGCCCTGAGAGCACATGAAGTCTCATGAATACTTTTGCTTCTTCTCAAAAGTCATCTACCGTCATTTTTTCATTCAAATACTAAAGCTTAAATATTCAGCTTAGGACATCAGTTGTGACAAGAATCAGAACGAAGGAAAGTGCAATTCTATTCTCAGTGTGAATTTTTTAACCATTTAGTTGGACCCAGTATATCAATTTTTGTAGAGCTTCTCTTGCTGTAATGCTTCTCACTGTACATGCAGTAAATACGAAAATCAAATAATTGCTTCATTTTAGTTCCACGTCAGCAGTCCTCACCAGACAAAGCTTACACTGAATTCAGTCTCACAACTTCTAATTTAAACCAAATCAAAATCTGAATTTATGAGCTACTGTTTAAAGAGATAGCTTTTTTTTTTTTGGCTGAAGCAGCATTTTTTTTTCCTCAGAAGAGTATCATTGTGGCTATATAGCCTTACATGCCTCTTCTGTTTTCTAAATTCATTAAATAGCATCTCAAACTTTACTTTTTTTCCTTTTTTCAACAGGAAATATTTAAAGCAGAATGGTTTAAAAGACTCTTGTCAGCTGTTCTTTGTTTTCACTGTTTTCATAGGTGCAACAAGCAGTAAGGAAACTCACGATATTCTATATGCCAGGCAAAAAATAATAGTCACAGCAAAGGCATTTGGCCTTCAAGCAATAGACCTTGTTTACATCGACTTCCATGATGAAGATGGGCTCCGAAGGCAATCAAGAGAAGGTGCCTCAATGGGATTCACCGGTATGACTTTCTGCCCATGTCTCAAAATAACGCATACCTTCTTCATTTTAAATATATTGCTACATTTACTGTAACTTAGACAAATAGCTTGATTTTTATTTCAGGTCATTTATTGAAAAACTTGTTATACCAAGCTCTTCTATGTTTATTAGTACCTTTAAAATTGCCGCTGGAAATTTTGCCTAAAAAGTCACAGGCTGCTTTTTAAAACCACATCCCATGAAGCGTGTGACTGGTTTTGAAGAGAAGTTGGGGTAGAGGCTGTGCACCGATTCATCCCGTCACAGAGCATGGGAAAGGTGACACTGTACTCTGCAAAAACTGGAGCTTTTTCTCTTTGTTTTAACAATGGCAGTTGTTAAGAAATACTTTTTAGGCAAAGGAGGGGAGAAGCGAATCTCGTATGCTAAGTGTTAGGGGAAAGCTATTTTCTTGTTATTTTCTTTGATTTGTTTCTCATCTCCTGGCTCCACTGCCAGTAAGTGCTGGTGACACCTACGTGTATTGGCAGAGAGCAAGAGCAGCAGGCTCCTTGCCCCAGAGTCCTGTAATGCAGCCTGTTACACTGTGATTGGTGTACCAGGTCACTCGGGCACCCTGTTGGGACAGCACAGCCACCAAAGTTTGGGGTTCCGCAATAGAAGACAGCCATTTGACACGTGCATTAGAGAATTCTGGCATACAGGATGAACATTACGTTATTTTTTCTCTAACCATCTCTCAGGGCATACATACAGTACTAGTACATCCCTTAGGTTTTTGTTACCAAAAGCACGGGTCCTGGCAACGCCAGATAGCAAACTCTGTTTTTACGTAAAGTTAGCTTTACACGATATTTTAAAGCACCAAGTGAAAAAAACAAGTGTTATTTTAAGTGATTTTGGTGTGCCAGTGAGAGAATAGCAATCGATGCTCTTCAGCACAAACTCTGCTTTACTGTCTGCTGAGCTTCGACATTTGCAAAACCGAATATTGTTTCAGAGGTGAAATGGCTAGCTCTTCAGCTGCATTATCCATGGCCATGTGGACTTCCACCCTTCCCTCATCTGCCTTTGAAGTTGGAAAAATAATAGAGCTGCTGAATGGTAGCACCTGCTGACGGCTACCTAGTCTCAAGCAATATTTCCTAGCTTAAGGAAAGGCACGATTTTTGAAAAAACATAAGCATCTGAACCTCCTGTTGACAGAAGATGGAGTTGCAGATGCCTAGCACCTTTGAGAGCACTCTTTTTGAAAGCTTAATGTGCATTTAAATACTTAACTCGGACTGCCAACGTAGGAAATTTAGAAATGCTCAGTATAAGCAGTGCTGATGGTGGTTTGGATTCCACTGCCTTTACGGTGGAAGTTGTCTGACATTGTCTGACAGGGTCCAGACAGGAGACAAACAAAAAGGTCATGTGTGGCAATTTAGAGTGTAAAGTGACTTTCTCACTTGGCCATAGATGTGTCTTGCCTTTCCATACAAGGAGTAAAGGTCTGTAAGAGGTACAGACCTCATAAAGGTGAACTCACAGCTCCTGCTCTTTGCCTCCTGCCTTTCCACAGGAAAAAAACACATTTCCAAAATCCAGCAAACAACCTGACCACTCCAACCATAATTAGAGACAGGCGATACTGACTTTTCTGATTTGGGGGGGGGGAATAAAAAAATCTGTTTAACCTAAAACAAAACAGCATTTCTCATTTTATTTTGTAAAAAAAAAGAACAAAACATATTTTACATCGATCGAAAATGTTTCACTCATTCTTTGTTTCTTTTGCTTTCAGTTTATCTAATGCTTTTACAATCTTTCTTGCTTGTTTTGATTAAAATAAAATGTGATTTCAAAACTGAAAGCAAAATCTTTTTTTTTTCCAAACCTATGTAAATTAAACATTTTAACATTTCCAGTTTCATTCATCACAGAAAATTACAAATGGGTCTTAGCTTAATCCATGACCTTGTATACGGCAGAACATTGTATTTGTCACTGACAGTCCTCTGATAACGTGAGAGTGAAGTACTGAAATGTCACCTTAATAACAAGTCCAAAATCTGCATTTCTTCTAATTTTTAAATATGTAAGGTCCCTTCCTGCTACTTTAGCACAAAGAATCAGATGACCTGAGGCTTCCAAATTGCTCTCTTAGCTGGAGAACACCCATTTATTTGTAGGCAAAGGGCGGAATTCACCACCCTCAAAAGCAATGCAAATCCAAAATATTTACCAAAGGTATATGTCCTTAGATATCCCCATATTACACCAGTAGAATTTACCTTAGTGTGATCAAATATGTTCACTTGAGGTTAAACAACTGAAATAATATAACAAAGAATTTACCGGCTATGTAATTACTGTTGCGAACCTCACTGCTTATTCTAACCAAGTTTTCTTTTCCAGTTACCTTAAAAGCAGCCTGGTTTTCCTTCAGTGAGTGTGTTAACGTGAAAACAAATGTTTTCAAAAGTAATTTAGCCAAATTAATAGTCCTTCCATACGTATATTTATATATATTTACTTATATACATATACAGCCATAAACACACAGCAAGATGTTTTACAATATCAGTACCTGTGGACTTTAAATCAGTGTGTCGCCTATATAAATAGGCACAGGTTTTAAAAATGTTTATGTAAAAAATTAGGCAAACCTTGCCATACGCTTTAACAGATGACTTAGTTATTATAGAAAGTCCTGTGCTACCTGCTGGGAAGCCAGATATAAATACGAAACAGTGTAGGTTTCCTCTCTTTTGCAGTCTTTTGTAGAAGACTAAAATGACACCATCATACAGTTACCTAAAAGACTTGACAGGTATTGATTTAAAGCACAATATATCAAGTGGTACTGTAAAAAGGATTTCATGGTCATAAATTTTAATGTCTTCCAATTTTGCACTCTCTCAGTAACTTGTCAATAACAACAGTTCTGTTTAAAATATTTGCTTCGTTCCTGCATGGCATTATGTCTCTTATATAGTTATTTGGATATGTAGTCTGTGACAAAAATCAACCAAGTGATATAAATCAAAAGTTAGATTATATTCTCTGTAAATTTTTCAGCAGTGTTTTAATGATAAAATGCATGGATTACTACTACAGGTATTTTTATAAAAGCAAATCTTTTTACGGAAATGTTTTACACTTTAAAAAATCATATGTGTATTTTTAATTTTATTATAATTATAGATTGACTTTAAATATAATTTAAAATATACTCAACATTTTTCCCAGAAAGTTAAGCTCCTTAAGATTCTTCAGGAATTGTTGGTACACACTTCAATTTTAGAATTAGTCGTTTAGCTAGGGAGAATTTGTTATATTACAAATAAGGAACATCATTATCTTATTAATGTTGGCATTTTATTTTATTAAACTGACTAAAAAACCTTCGAGCAGACCTAATGTAAAAAAGATTGTGTTACAAAAAATTCTCCGTGTAATTTCCATCAAAAAATATAGTTCTTACCGGGTTTTAAGCTGTTACCTATTCTTAAACTATTTTTAAAATAGTTATGAAATCAAAATTTCAAACTGAGTATTTTTATGCCTGTAAACCCATAAACTAAACAGTGTTTAATAGGAAATGAAATTGAGCTACTTATGGCTTTTTAGCAAAGGAACATAACAACACTAAAAGACTACTGTTTCTTTGCTCATTTAATTAAGTAGATTTACTCTGTGCTCCGGTTTATCACCCAGATGCACTGTGGTCTGATAAAAGTAATCCCAGGGGTTTTTTGCAGTGGTTATTTCACTGAAAATAGGTGTGTTTCTGCGGCCACGCACGAGGCTTCTCAGATCAAGTGATGGGCTGATTTCTGGCGTACAGCTGGCTTTAAGTCAGAAAGAACACGGGAGCAGACCCCGTTGCGCAGGAAACCTCCCGCGGTCCTGACACTCCAAACTTTTCCTTGCGCGCCAGTCCCGCTCCCGCGAGAGGCTGCAGCTTGCAGGACGGCGAGGCGGTGGGACCCTCGGTCCGCAGGGGACTGCTCACTTGCTGGCAGGTTTGCAGGATCAGGCTCATCCCTCTAACTAGTTTTGTTATCTGGCACCGAGGAGAGCCATTAATTCCACGGGAAACTGGGAATTACGGTAGCCTCTCTTTAATAAAATACTTTGAAAGCAAACTGCAGAAATCACACGGGTCTGTGAAATCCGCATAGAAATGAACTAATGATGTCAAACGTTGCACTTTTAAAACCAGCAAACAAATTAGACATGTATTTGTTTTAAGGTAGCTAAATACAATCAAGGATTAAAATGGATTATGTGGCTGTCTATTCATGTTTGAAAATCTCTAGTAAAAAAAAAAAAAGGCAACATCTATTTTTATTTTCTTAACTTACGTTTATACAGGGAAGGATTAAAAAGGACCTGCTTCATAAAATCTCAGGGCAGTCCTGGTAGTTGTTTAGCATACTGGTGACTAAATAAATATTGCAGCCTACCTGCAACTGCCAACAATTGCAGCAACAACAGTTTAAACACCATTGAAGATTTTATGATTCTAAGCCACTACTGAGAATTTAGGGCATGATCCTTAAGTTACTGGTAACTTTTCAGTCCCACAAATCTCTCACCGTCTCCTTCAGATCTCGTTTTCTGAACACACTTTAATACAACTTATTTAGGAGTGTCTGGAGCTGTTATTTATATGGTTAAATTCAGAGATGCATTATACTTAAGTGTTATTGACTGCCCCAGACAAACAATTGCACCTGAAATGACTAAGAGATGTATGGATCAAAAGAGGGAGGGAGGAGAAAGAATTATGGGTTCTTTTAAACTATACTGAATGCAAGCATAGCACAAGATATTTTTATTCTTCAAAAATTTTGGCAAAAAGCTGTTTTCCAGTTTTTAAAATTAAAAAAAAATCGAGTAAAATAATTAGCTAAAGAGCAAGAAAGTCTGCAAGGCATATGAGAGCCTCAAGTGGTTGGAACATTTTGCTTGAACATCTGTTTGTCGATGCATGATTCTGGTGTTATTAATCTTCTTTGTAGGTAAGCAGGTGATTCACCCCAACCAAATTGCTGTTGTCCAGGAACAGTTCTCTCCAAGCCCTGAAAAAATAAAGTGGGCACAAGAACTGATTTCTGCTTTTGAAGAACATCAGCGATTAGGCAAGGTAAATATTCTGTTAATATACCATAGTGGAAAGAAAATCTGACTAATATTTAAGATTTAGAAAGGTTGGGGGTGGCTCTTTGCATTTATCTTACGAAGTGTGCTGTAACTGAGAGAAATGCCTGTAAAATCTGTCTCTGGATAGACTATAGACTATATTTATTATAAATGCCTCACTTCCCAATATACTGAGAAATAGAATGACTATCTTTTCTTTCCCCCCATTTTAACTTTAATTTTTTGATTACACAGCCTTTTGAGTACCTGCATATATCTACAGCTTCAGTGAATTAAAACTGATTCTCCATTACGCCGCAGAATAACAGTGTTACTGTCAGACAAAAATATTTGCAACCAAAAGACAGGTAGCCTGGCAGACAACTCAAACTGCTTGCACAGACATCATTTATGGAAATAAATAAATGGATTAGGAAGCCTTGGGTTTCTAAAAAAAAATCTGTGTCGGTAGACCTGTTTCAGTTTTGGGGGTTTGATCCTGCAAACATGCTCAGTAGTTAGTGAGGGTACCTTTGAGGACAACTGCTTGCAGATTGTGGTTCTTAATCATTAAAAATGGGAATGTTTTATGCGCATTTGTACCAATTGCTGGACCTGAATTTTGGATAGAGGAGAAAGCAAATTAACACTAGAATATGATTGTTCCTAATTTAGTGCATCATTGAGTCTCACGTTTCCTGCTCTGTGGGTTTCTGCTATGTAAATATTGCAGTGGTGATGCACAATCTGTCTCCACTTTGTGCCAGTAATACTTAAATTAGGGGTCGCCTGAAGGAAGATTTTATGCTAGTTGCAGCATTGTCAGTTAATTATCTTAAAGGTTATTTGCTATAATCCAGTTTGCCTCTTTTTGAAAGAAAAAAAAAAAGTTGCAGCCAAATGTATTTATCTTAGTCGCAGCCAAGCCTGGGCTAGTTAAAAAGCAAAGTCCCAATGTCAGAACGGGGACTGCAGATGAGCGGGAATAGTTCACATGTGCCTGTGTAACATTCAAGTAGCAGACAAATCCCTCCAGTCATAAAGTTCAGCTATAAGATTGTGCATAGGGTCTCACTTTCTCTGGCGCCATATAAATATTTTTCTGTGCATTTTTTTTCTGCTTTCTGAGGGGTAAAAAAAGATTGGGATGCGTGCCTTCCCTGTTCTCCCGCATTTCTGATCCTACAGATGTTGCACATTAAAAATGCTGTAAAGGTCAAAACAGAAATTATGCTTTCTTCTCCGTGAAAGCTTGACAGGGTATTTGCTATTGCTCTGCCCTTCTCTTCCCTAGGCTATCGTGTCCTCTCTGTGGTACCTGGGTGTTTCCAGTACAGCCATGACTATGATATTTGGGTGCTGTCCTGAGCAGTGATTTCAGGGTCACTGTTATGGATGCCGTATGCCAGTATCTCTTTGTTCTGTTCCCGTCGGTTTTGAGATGTAGCTCTCTACATGCAAACAGTATAGAAGTAAAAAATGTGTGATTGGTTTTGCCCATTATTCCCATTTACAAAGCTTGGCTCCCTTACAAAAGGCTCATTATAAACATACTGCTGGTGCAAATGTGTAGGCAGGTAGGTGCAGAAAGAAGAAAGTCAAACAACATACTCAGCCAAATATTGTTTATGTTTCTCATGTGTTCAATACTATTCATTCAGCTGAATTTAATGTCAGAAACTCATCTAAGGAATACCCCTGTCATATGAACAGTCGATTAGGAGACTGAACTAAATTTAACTGTAGTCCAAGTATCACAGTATCACTAAGCCAAACACTTAATATTGAATAATTTTGTATTTGGCAAGCATTAGTCTTTGGGTTTGTTTTGAAGCTGCTATTTTACTGACATAATACTGGGGGGGGTTGTCTATATCAGCCATTCAGGTGGGATGAGGGTCTTTTGGGTTTGGAGGATTTTTTTCTCTTCATAAATGCTTTTAAAATAGGTTATAAACTCATGTAGTTAGCTGCCAGAGCAAATTTGCTGAGGGTTTGTGGTTTGGGCTATTTTTTTAACCAACCAGGTTGCACGCTTCATATATTTTTGCATGTAGCCATCTATCAATAAAAAAGGACAGGCAGGTTAATATGTGAATTTCTGGATCTTGTAGCACTGCCATATTACCAGACTTTATAACAAAATTGGAAAAATAGTTTTCCATGTAGTGCTGACAACTCCTTAACCGAGTTCATAATTTGCTATTATGATTGTGTCAGTAAGAAGAGCTTGGACCATCTGATTACTTAATATTTTTTTCAAAGCAAACATATCTCACTGAGGGATCCTCTCACTCTGCATCCTAGCGACATGCTAAAATGTAAGTAATAACTCTTCCCCTACCACCTCCTGGCAAATACTCCACGCAGCGGTTTTAGTAATCCTCATGTCCTAATGAAACACCTCTTCTGTTTTCCTTTCCCTTTTATTATATTAAAGTGTTCATGTCAGTAAGACTAAAAATATAGCTGTGGTTAATATGGTTGAGACTTGCATGGGTTTGCCATGTTATTAATCAAAGTTGAAAGCCTGGAAAAAATAAATGTGAGGGATTTGTGCAGCTGTTTGTGTGGTAGGTAAGTTACTAGTCTGCAATCTATGGGATCCTGGTTTGCTATTAATTTGGTTTAAAGTTTGATGCCCTTAGTTAACAATATTTTATATTAAAATACAGTAATAAGCTTTTATAATCTATTCCAATTTGAGACCTACATTTGTCATAATAATCTGCTTTTGAAAGAAGACTGAACCAGGCTACTTCATCCTGGAGGCTGAAATGTTTTGACATAGTAGCCCCCAAATATGACTACTGAGGTCAGGAAAAATTAGGATCTCAGATGAGCACTGCAGAATTAGAGCTGCTGTGGCAGTGTCCAAACAGAAGGAAATTTAGAGAGCTAGCCAGCAAGCCAGAAGTATTAGGGCTTACCTTATGGAGCTAGTCCTGTTTGAGGGGTTGCTTTGGTTTGGCTTGTGGGTTGTTTTGGTTGTGGGGCTGTTTTTTACATTTCTAATCCAACTGAAAAATAGCATATCCAGGAAATAAATGGTAACATTGCAGTTTGGTCAAGAAGAAGGCAAATGTTGAAAAAGTACCTTTTGTATTTTATTTAGCTATTCATCGAGTGCTGTCTTTTGTCTAGAAC
Organism: Pseudotriccus pelzelni; assembly: GCA_035584735.1. NCBI lineage: Eukaryota > Metazoa > Chordata > Aves > Passeriformes > Tyrannidae > Pseudotriccus > Pseudotriccus pelzelni. Next base: position 76,555,708 of record JAWMRA010000001.1, read on the forward strand.
TTTGAGATCTAAAACTAAAAAGTGCTTTAAAAGATTTCTGTGTACTTCCAGTAGAACTGCAGTACTAAGGGGTATGATTTTCAAAATTAAAATATTCATCCTGAAGAAAGCAGGCACAGCTGTTGGGAAGGTCTAAATATAACATAAATGTCAGTGTGTTCAAAAATGAAAAAGAAGAGTAATAAACATCATTCCAGTAGTCTAAAGGACAGTTTCTTTTAGAAATTTCTGAAGCATTTGTACCACATTAAACAGGGAAGTGATCTTATAAATATAGATTAACTGAATTCAAGTGGGTAGAGTTAGCAGGAGAAGTTATTACCCTATTTTAAGAAAAAGGTCTGATTTTTAACCATGAGGGTACAACAGTCTTTACTATTTAAGCAACTCCTGTATTTACATTACCCATTTACTCGATACAGGACTGTAATCTCTTCTATATGTGGTGAGTGTTCATATATGACAAAAAAGTAAGACATTAAAAATGCATTTTTAAGCCATTCGACTTATAAATACATCTGGCACAATATCATTATCGTAATGGGATCTTCCCAAATTGTCTTGTTTTTAAATAAAATTCAAATATAACGAAAAGCAGAAGAATAAAGTAAAAGGTTTATTACACATTTATCTCACGTACTAATTTATAAATGCTTTCAAAGCACCCACACATTAAACCAGGGAATAACTAAATGCTGCCACCAAAGTCACTCGTCAAGTAAGGATTATTTAGAGTTAAGGTAAGTAATTCACAAACCCAAGTTGTAATATGGGTTGAATATTTTAGATCCCATAGAGCAAAACAAAAGAAATATCTGTACATGCCACATACAAATGCACAGAGTGCTTCTAAGAAGACTTTTAGCGTATGTTTCTTGCATTATATTCTGCGCCATTGTATATCATGTTCCCGGCAGCCGAGGAATAATATATATGAACTCCAGTGATTTGGCAAACTATACAATTTCATTTACGGACCTTTTCAGGATTATGAAAAATCTTAGGACTGCATTTATTTACACAGCATCAACCCAACAAAGGAATGGAAATTTCCAGCAGTGGCTCCTTTATAATGCTCTTTGTTTAGGAAAAGCTACCCCAAGCCACTGTATCTTGGAGACGATGCGCCCTTGTGCTTGGGCCAGCTCCAGCTCCCACTGCCTCACAGGGAGGTCTCTCCGTGCTTCCCTCCCTCTCCCGGCCGTGCCGCAGACCCCGTGAGGGCTCTCTGTGTACGGCCCCAGCCACACGGGATCCATCCCGTGCCCATCCAGCCCCTGGTTGCTAGGAAAGCAGGACCATGTCCCAGGGGTGCCAGGCTCGGGCTGCCTCTTGGAAAGATTGCGCTGGAGCGTCCCTCTGCCGTGGGGCTGTATGGGACCCCATCGACCCACAGGGATTATATTGAACTTTATAGGGCATTATATCTTGGGGTTTTAAGAGGAGCTGGGAGTGAGGGAGCAGCCCAGCTCCCCACTCTCCTTGCCCAGGACAGACTGCAGAGCTTTGAGGTGCCACCACCGAAGCTGGATCCCATCCCAGGGTGACAGTGGCAGCACAGGGTGCTGCCATTCCTCTGTGCATGCTGAGCTGCAGCACTGTTAGCCCTCCCTCCGAGAACACAGGGCATTTGCTGCCGTTTATGTTAATTAGGCAATGTATGTTTCTTCTACTGCAGAGTGGGGGTTCAGGAATTTGTGGTAAATTGATCCTAAATTGCCACCTCTTTGGGTCTTAAGAAATATAGGCTCAGGTGCATCTCTATGCAAAGATGAAGAGTGCTGGTGGGATTAAAGCATGGGCCACTGCTATGTTATTTATCTTTTTAAAGAGTGGCCAAGTGAAATTTTAATGTGAAAACTGATGAATATATAGAGGTCAAGAGAGCTTATATTAGTACTCAAAGTTTCTCTATACAGTTTTAGTATTTGAAAAATACTTTAGAAATGTGTTTTGTGTCATAGTTGAAGGCTTTTCTCTTAGGAAGATCCATCTGGGGGCAAATTTTGAACCTTTACAATGGAGCAGAAGGGGCTGCATTGGCTAATTGCTTGTGCTATACTGGTTCCTGCACTGGTGAAATCAGTCCTGAGGGAGTTATGCCAGGTGGGGAGAGAAGGAGACAGATTTTACTACACGGGGCTGCAAAAGCTTCTAAGCAGGGCAGAAACTCATACAAAACATTTTCTTGCCAACTTCTCCCCCTCCCATTCCCCAGCAGGCATTTGGTGGCTCTTAATCCATTTTCCTCCACTCATTAAAGACCTGTGTCCAAAACGCGGAGGGAGAGAGACTCGGGTGGCACTTTGATATTTCCCGCAGGGAGAAGTTTCTCTGTGGGCCTGGAGCAGGACAGATGCTGTGCCCCTCCATAGCCTTTCCCCCTGGAGGTAGCTCCTGGAGGAGGCTCCTCCTGTCCCAGGGGACACGGGCCCTGCAGAGGGCACAGGATGGCACCTCTCTGGGTCCTTTCTCAGCAAGGCATAACCCCTCTCTATCCTTGTTGGCTCAAGGAGATACCTGCAGGGTGAGTGCCCTTGCCTTTGGAGGGGCCATGCTGTGTCGGCACATTCCCAGTCAGTCAATGCTTTGTTATGGACATGGGGTGGGAAGACACCCATTGCTGCAGACACCTGCCCACCATTGTGCCAAAACCTGCTCTGCACCAAGCAACCCACCGAGGCAACTACCTACCTCCAAAATCCCTTTCTAAAAATCAAATCATTAACAAGAACTCGTGAGCCTCGTTTCAATTTCCAAAGCAGTATCTAACTAGAGATGTAATGTTCTGAGCAGATGGCTCTTTTAAAGGCTTACTGAGGGAATTCAGAAGCCTGTGCAGCCAAAATATTGTTTCAGTTAATTTAAGTAGCAGCGGTCTTGCTGCCTTTTTGCTCCTCTCTGCGCTAGCCAGCTTTTTCAGGGACCTGGAGAGGCTCTCTGCAACAGCTCTCTCAGCTGAAATAGAGAATCACAGTAAAATATGACTGTTCAATCCTATTCAGAAAATGAACCTAAAATTAGAAAAAAAAACAGAGAACACAAAAATACAGGCATTTCCATTCCTGTTGGCAGAACGAGCTTCACTATAATTATTTTTCTCAACTGCATTGTGTTTTACAGCTACCTTTCCCTTCAGTATCAAATGCCTTTTGTGTGTCCTTTTATCAGTCATTCACTTTCAGATTGAATTTTCTAGTTTATGTTTAACAAACCTCGAGTTAATTCCAAATTACTTAATTAAGGGCATCTGAGGATACTAAGGTCTTAATATTAGTTACTTTTCACTTTTCCGTATAATAACCACGATGCTCACTAGGGATAAAAAATGCATCGTTGGATAGGGTTTGTCCAGGAAGCTGCTTTTATGCTATAAGATGAAGATTTGCCAGGCAACAGCAAGCGCACTCTCTAGGATTCTTCCATTCACGATACATTATAAGACAGAGGGTGAAAACCAGTGGAGAATATTTCCAACTTCTAGGACTTCCCTCAGTTTCTTTAATGTTATTCTTTCCTACTCAAGAGGAGCACACGGAAAGGCAAAAACCATAGTGAGAAGGTAACTAAAGAAAGTGAAAAGACAGCAACAAAAATCTCCCCGTGTCTGCCTTCCATTCAGGGATCTTAAATAGGTTGTTTGCTCAGTGAGAGGGAGAGACTTGGGTGGCCTGAAGGAGTCTCTGGTGTTGGACCAAGCAGGATTCCCAGGCCCATCCCAGCTGAAAGGGCTGTCCCCAGTGGTTCAGGCAGCTTGGGGGACTGTGAGAGGGAAAAACAGCTTGTCTGCCTCACACAGCAGGGCAAGACCCTTATATATGGGCTGGGAAAATAATATCAGGTGGAGAAGAAGTGAAGGACCTTGTAGGTCCTTGATCTTCATCTTTCCTGCCCCACTGTGGACTTGAAGGATCACAAAGTCCTTCCTACCTGTTGAGCTTTAGAAAGGGCTTCTTCTGTCAGAGTTCTTGTACTGCTGCTTGGGAGTTACTTGAGGCAAAAATCAATCTCTATTTCATGTGGTTGTTGCTCTTTCTTTCTCGACCTTTTGTGTCCTTCCATCTGCTCCTAGAGGTGGAAGTCTATCTCATACAAACAGGCCTGCTTCTGGCATTACAAACTGATTTATCCTCTGAACTCACTGACTACTTCTACTCCAGTGGAAGTATACACTGGCAAAAAGAAACAAAAGGTAGTGATATTTAATGTTTTCTTCATAACAACAGAATGGCTACAGAAACTTACTGGTGTTGATACTTTGCAGAATTCTCTCCCTATCCATCCTTCAACAGATCACAGAGACCCACTGAGCACCTCCTCTTGCCAAAAAGATACCTTCGACAAACCTTTTCAGGGATCATTTGTTTTCCCCAACGATTTTATGTACAAGTGTCTTTTGACCCATAATGTTGCTACAGAAAAGGAGCAAATGTGAAAGAGTTCGAAGGAAAGGATATGGAAATATGTAGCCCCAAAAGCTCTGTCCACATAGCTTGCTGTCTGTGAAGTCTTCAGTTTGTCATATGTGACTACACGAGTTATTTGGGCATTTCCTACCTATTGCAAAGGTGCTAAAAGAAGGCCATAGTTGTCTGTCAGTTTGCCCTGGAGGCAGGACAGGCCTGACCAGAGAGTAGGGAGAGACTTTATCTTGTTATAGTCTGGAAAACATGCTCAGTTGACCCAGATATCATTGAACACCTCCTAGCAGCTCTCTAACCTTTGGAAGTTCATTATTAGAAGGTGCAGTAATGACCCAGCTCTTTATGACAGCTCTTTGGCTAAAACTTGCAGAAGAAAAAAATTAATTAAACCTGCATTCAGCACCATCACAGCTGTTAGCTTATTTCCTACTCTTGACTTCCCCAAAAATATGGTCTCAACCTTCTGTTTCAAGAGAAATCATTCCTTTGTACTCAGGATAATCACTCCTCCCCCAGGCACCGACCCAACGCCATTTGCTTCAACCAGAACCCTTTTCTCTTTTGTTCATTACCTGTAAGCAAACCCAAGCATTCTTTTTAAGCCCTAAAGCAAAGATTTCCAAATTTCCTCTGCAGGGAGTCACTTAAACAATGTGTGTTTTCATTAATCCCGGGGGAATTATCTTCCTGAATGCCATGCTTTTTAAGGGGAACCTTTGCCATCCACCTGCTCTCTTCCCTCCTTGGAAGAGCAAATCTGCCCTTCTTGCAGAACACAAAATTCTTATTCCCTTATAACAGCTAATATAGTGCAGCATTAGAGGTAACATTCTCAGAACCAAGCAGATTTTAGTGGGTTTATTCCTTGTATTCCTTGTATTTTTTACAAATTCTGGGTTTCAGAATTGGGCAAGCCACTGAATTACCTTGGAAAGAATTAGTGTTTCTCACATAACTGTGGATCAAAGATTCATCTTTGGACTTCAGGGTGCTTGTCTATATTGGTTCTATGTTTCTCCTAGTAGGAGGTATGCAAGGTTTGCCCTGGCCAGCTGGCATCACCCGTCCTGCTCATTTCAATTTAGCCTGGCATCTGCCCACGAGTGCCGACACAGGTCGCAGGGGTTGGAAGGGGACTTACATAATTACTTATTTACACAATGGCTGTATTCACACACGGCCTCTGGCCCATGCTACCAGAGCAGTGTGGGAGCTCTGTTTGGCTCACGACATCTCCTAATGATGAAGGGGGTGGAGGAGAGAAGGGTGACTGGCTTGTTGGCCCCCATATGCCCATTTCCCTCAGATCCTAGTTGCACATCCCCTGAAAAGGCAGCCAGGTAGGGCAAGAAGATAACCTGACTGCCACACACTCTTTGCAGGGATTTGATCTGCAAAGGAAAGCATTGCTAGCTAAACTGTTGAGCAAAGTAAATGGGAAAAAAAACCCCACAAATCTTTATCAGTGGGGCACTATTTCTAACCTTGTGACAGCAGAGTGCTGTCAAAGGACCTCCCCTCACTTGTGAGATTGCTTGTCTTCCACTCACTAGTCTCCTAACTAGTGGCAGAGGGGGTTTATGGCAGTTCCATGAGTATCAGATAACCCCTATCTTAGACCTATACCTAATTCAAAATTCAGCAGCAGGTGCTTTCTTGTCCATGTTGAAGTTTCTTGGAATATTACCTTGTCTTGCTTTTCCTTTTCTTCCACTGGCCTGACTGACTAGAGTCTCCCCCATGCCAAAGCCTTAACTACTCACCAGGATGCCCTAGCACCCCCAAGCCTGCCATCTAAATAGCCTGACTAGATTCCCAAAGTAAATTGCTTTTGAAAAAATTGGCTGTCTTTACGCAGTGGCCTAGGACAGCCCATATACTGACACACAGAACAAATTAACACAGCACTAGTGGCTATATTCTTTCACCAGATCCAAGACAATAGCTCTTTTTTTCTTTGTGCTGTAGACAAGCCACGGTCTTAATGTAAGCTCATGTAATCTTTAAGAAAATGCTGGCCACTGTCACATGGGAGTTAAAGTTGTTGGCTGCATGTGTGATGGGATCTGGTAGAACAAGACACCAAAGGTTTATTAGCAAAGGCTTGCCAATGATTGAGGTGATGAATAACAACAGCGGTTGTACTGACGGTCTGCAGTAACCCTCTTAGTGATCTCTTTGCAGTCATTGGGATGGATGTGGTTAGAGGTACAGATAACCACAGATGGAGCAAATGCTGAGGAAAAAGCCACAAGCATTCCCAGATGCAGGAGTACATCTAATTCTTCTGTCTTGTCAGCCAGTGGGGACTAGCTCATCTGATCATTGTCCCACATGTCCCAGAACAATTATTATTTTACTTTAATTAACTCAAGTACTTTAATCCACAGCTCAGAGATAATTGTGTCACATAATTATGACATGCCTTAAATGTTCTGTATTATGATGGTTTTATCCTGCTTATACCTCTCCTTACCCCAGTGGTTTATGAGGAAACAAAAGATGGTGAAAACAAAACCCCATGTAATGCTGTCTATTATATAAAAAGGTTTCAGGACAGAAAAAGAAGTATAAAACTTTGAATTCCCTGATCTTCTGGAAAAACACGAAGAGTATCTCACTTATCACCCTGTACCTCCCCTGTTGTAGTCAACATCAACACAATTCCATATATAACACAATTCCCTGTAATTTTATGTAATTTCATGTATACCCATGATAAACACTAGCAATAAAACTACCTGTATCATTTCTCCCCCTCTCCTGGTTCCATCGGAATATATTGATCCCCAGACAACACAGAAATCATGGACCCTGAATCCTGTCCATTTAACTTCTAGAAAGCTTCTTGTCCTAAAAATGTTATGTTCTGTTTATGAGATGGTCTTATAGATTTACCAAGCTCTTAACTACTCTCAGAAGTTTCATAAAGCGAATGTTTCTGGATGCTGCCACACACAGACACACACAAAAAGAGGAGGTCTTCATATTCCAGGAAACACTGCATTAATGTGTTCATCTTTTGACCAAGGCAAAAATAACAGACCAACACTGGGACTCTTTCTGTGACTTGATGAGTGTCATTTCTTAGAGGTAAAGGAAATCTTTAAGGATGGCATAGAGATACGACAAGAGACATGTCCAAGTTCCATGGCTAGAGTTGTCTTCTGAGGTATGAAAGATGACCCTTCAATTATGTGTTGAACTTCACTAGATCTGAGCTGGGTTTGGTAGTGGCTGCGTTTATCCAAAAGGAAGCTCATAGGATACAAGCATAAAGTCTGCCAAACTGATGTGTTACAGAGTTTGGTTCTGCACCTCTTCAGTCTCTCCACAGCTACCTGGAAATTTTTTGTATTAGTTATTCTTACTGCACAGCTGGATTTGCCTCCCTTTTTCATGAGCCTGTATCTTCATCTCATGACCTGTGAAAATGACTGTTCTCTGTCAACTCCACCTTATTGCTTCTCTTGTCAGTAGAGTGGATCTTTTTATCACTTGGGGCTGACCATTCTCAATTCTATTTTTATCAAGACTATAATTTTTTGCCATTACCTTCTGGAAAAAAAAAAAAGAAAGAAAAAAAAAAGAAAAAACCCCAGCAGCTTTCTATAATTTTAATTCCCTTACAACTGTTTTCTGTATTTGCCAAGTCTTCCCTGTTCCATTCTCAAAGTGCTTTAGGGCATACTGAAATTCAAAATAGAGCTGTTAAGACCCTACTTAGCATGGCCTGCATCTTGCATAAATTGCTGTTACTTTTTAAAAATGTTACTACTGCTTTAACAGAGCATTAAAAGTCATTGTGAATAATACTACATGGTTCCTGGGGGGAGCAGCAAATTTCACAGTACTGGTTCTGCATCATCCATCTTGGTGGTCTGATACAAGAGGCAGAGGTGGGGAGCGGATGGCTTGGTGGGCTCTGTGGGCAGCTGCAGTAGGCAGACAGAGAGAAGAGCTAGATGAGTCTGCTGCCTTTCTCTTCCTCTGCCCTTACAGAGCTATCCAGAAGGAAATACCTTGAGTCTTTCCTTGCTCGTCAGTCAGTTGGAAGGACACTTAACTGGTCTGCACGATGACCCAAATGGGAAATGCTGCCCATTCACTTTATTCCTTGATTCCTCCTTGACAGTCTGCCCTGACAGTGGCATAGAGTGATCAGGCTGAAGGAGCACAGAGATTGTGCAAATACAAACCCTTTTGCTGTGTTGTACTGATTTCACAGCTGTACAGCATGGACTAGCCAAAGCACCCCCACAGCTCCCATACACCACAGACTGATGAATGCCAAAAGTCACCCAATTTTTCACGGGGCTTTGCCTTCAACACATTCACTGTGTGGCTGCATGAAGGGTGGCACTGGATAGGTACGGCAGAATACACACTGCATCACTTAAAATAGGGCAAAGTCTTTGGCCCACAAAGCCACCCCTTCTCAGAAGGGCAGCACTTCCACATGCTGTCTGGTGAGTGCTGCAGTTGTCCTCCATTCCCTCACTCCTCTTCCAACTCGAGTCACTTGCACTCATGCACCATTACCCAGAGGCTGTGCCCACCATCTTCGACGCTGCCTCCTAGCCGCTCCTTATCCCAGCTTCTGCGTCAGCCTTTACCTGGAGGGACTGTCTCTTCCCAGGGCTGGTCGGACACATTTGGTTAGCCTGACTGGAGGGTCCCTCTCCAGGTTCCTGAAAAGGCTCCCACTGAATGATTTATATGGTGACATGGCAAGCAAGAGCTACAGCCACCGAACGCGATGGATGCAAAGCCCAGCCTTGCACTACCCACCTGCCATTGTTCCCGTTCGTGCTGCAAGCTTCCTTAAGAGCAGACCTTTGGTCCCATAGTTGAACTACCAGAAATCTAAGTACAGGCTGGAAGTGTGAGATTGTTGAGAAAATTAGCCAAAAAGACAATTTAGATCTATGACTAAATTAATCCCCAGATTAATGCTATCAAAGCAAATGGTGTTTATAGGAAGTCTTGTTTTCTTTATATTCATGCAAGAGAAAATCAAAAGAATGCTAAAGGCAAATTTCATCTAGCAGAATGGGAAAAGAGAGCATGGGGACAAAGCTGTAATTACTGGTATTTCCTATCTGCTGAAACCTGTGGGTGGAAAAAGAGTCAGTGAATAGAGTATATTCAATAGCATTAAAATCGGTTTCTTTTTCTGGACTTTAGCTCAACGCTGCAAATTAGCAGGGAGAAAATAAGCCTGAGAGTGAACAGGCAGAGAAGCCAACTTCATGTTACCCTTAACTGCTAGAAAAGAAAAAAAAAAAAGGGGCATTTTTTCCTTCAAGAATTCAAATCCTAGCAACTCAAAGTACAGCTGCACACTGCCAAGCAAGAAACATAGAGCAGTTCTCCAAGTGGTTCAGTGTTCGTGTGTCCACATGCACGGTTATCCTGGTTTCCTTTCTAAACATGTTGTTATAATGAAGAGAGGACAAGCATGCCGTTTAATTAACTCTTGCTTTGTAAAAAAGACATTCTGACCCAGATTCATTGTGCTACAGCTTAGGCACCTTGCAGAGGTATCTGACTTCAGATCATCCTGTATCCAGTCAGTGGAAGGGATAAGACCCTCCCAATCGTGATTCGGACTACCAGAGATCAGAATTGATATTGCTAGGCATCTCTTTCTGAAAACTATTGCTGGTACTTAGGATAACTGACCTCTTTTCACAAAACTGGGAAGGATAACACCAGACCTCAAGATACTTCTACCTGTCACTGTCAACCACGTGCAAATTTCTCCTGTAAGCAATACTGAATTAGCTTTACTCTTAACTTTGCTACTGAATTAGCTGTTACTGAATAAGCATTACTGAATGCCTATAGAAAAAAAGCACAATTAAAATAAGTTTTTCTTACAGTTAAAAAAATGTGTCTTGCAGCTTGAGATCACTGTGTAGACCTGATTATCCTGAGCAAATCCTATGTCATAAAATGTTTGCTTAGTTCCTAATTTAGTTTCACAATAGCTAGTAAATTGAATAGTTTGAGGCTGCATTTTCTGTAAAGGTTTAAAAGTAAAAGTGAAAATGACTGATATGTAGCTAAAATAAATTATTAATTTACTAATGTCATATTAATAGAAATAATAATATTAATGTTGGTGTTGTTGGGGTAAGGTAGGATTCATTGTTTCCTCTGTAAACAAAAAAATTCAATTTGAAACATCAATCTTTGAGTATTTCTGTCATTCCCGTTATTCTCCAAACCTACCTAAAATATTGCACAGCACAGTAGGAAAATCTGCTTTGAATAAAATAGTTTTTACTATTAGGTTTTCAATGGCTTTAATACAGCCTGTTCTTACACGCAATAATATTGATTTGATTTAGATTACTGTTTAACGTGGATTTTTGTCTTAACTATTCCACAATGTGATGTAGTATTTAATTAATACTTCAGTCGAACTAGATATGCCGCTGGAACAACACATTTCCTAAACATTTTTGTGAAAGGGTTATATTTTCACCTTACTTACTAGAGTCCTCTATTTAGTGATTATCAAGTCTCAAATGAAAACCAGAAAACAGTAAATGGCTTGTTCTCCTCTGCATTTCTCTCACTACGCGTGCACAGGCGCTCATGCTGATATCACTCTTACCCTGTCCTTGGTCAGCCTTGCTCACTGTCAAATCTAGGGCCAGCCTGTGATCCTGTATCGATTGCAGCAGGGCATTAAAAGTGTGTACAGTGCTTCACAGAGATGCCCTATGCAATGCTGGGGCCAGGCCCTCAGTTCTGAATTCTTCAGGGAGGGGACTGCATATTTGCATTTGGGTTTTGGGGGGTTGTTGTTTTTTGGGGGGTTATTTAAATGCGTCAAAGTACTGTTAGAATTGCAAATAAGTTGGGGGTTTTTTGTCTACTGAACTTCAGCATGTCTTAATGCAGTGTTTTGTCTTCCAAATGCCACCTCAGCAACATACGTGTAGATTAAAGCATCCAAAGGAATAAGTCAGGTTTGGCCCTATTTAAAACATGTGTCTTCCATTTAAAATTTAACTACGATTCACAGTTAATTGTTTTAAGCTTGTCACCATGGTACCAAACAAAAAATCCTTAGAAATAGAAAGTGACTTTTGAAACCTGTCGTGGCTCTCAGATCACCACTGCTGAGACACAGAGAAGTCTGCATCCATTTGGGGAAATTCCCTATATGTGGTGCTCAGGTGGGCTTTACCTTGGCTCCAGAGCAGATTTGGACAATATTATTGTGACATTCACTTGTTTTTTTCAGCTTTTATCCCAGTCCCTGGCTCTCAGCACAGGCCCAGCCTATCTTTAGCACCAGAGACCTAATGGAGAGGTGAAGCAGCAGCACAGCCTTAGTAAACCCCCAAGTAAAGAAAATTTACCTCCACCCCCACAAACACTCATTGCTGTTTTCTGACAAAGGTAACTTTTCTGGCTTTGCCCTCTGTCTGTAGGCAGTTTTATGCTGACCCTGTGGCACAGCCCTGGATCAATGCTGGAGGTGGGGAGCAGAGCTGCCCCCCAGGTGCTGTGTCTGCAAGCCCCTCTCCCCAGCTGGCATGCACAGCCTTGCCCTCGGTGTCTGCCAGCTAGAGAGGCTGAAACAGGCTGGCTGCACACTGGGCTTCTCTTTTCTCTCTCTTTTTACCTCCTCTTCGGAGCACTTCTTGCCCTCTGCATTTCATTAAATGCACTTGCCCATCTAGGTTAGTTTGCCTCCTAAAACTTGTTCAGGATTACTGTGGGAGCTGATGTTTCTTGGCAAACAGATGTGTCTTCAAAGAACAAGACAAGCCAACTACAATTTCCAGAGGTCTCTCAGGAAGTTTATATTCTCTCTTTTCCAGGGAGCGTTTACTTTCCACGGGAGCATGATCGACATGCCATTACTGAAGCAGGCACAGAACATTGTTACGCTTGCCACAGCCATCAAGAAAAAATGAGCTGGTAAATGAAGCTCTCACCATGGGGCCCCAGTAGCTGTTTTTAAAGATGACTATAATACTTGGAGGGTGTGGGGGGGAAATTGAAGACGTCAAGCTTAAGCAGAAATTCATTTCCATTTTGCAGATCTGTCATAGTTTGCTTGCCAGAATAGCTAATTACTAAAATTATTCCTGACTCAAACTACTGCTCACTCCTGCATGGCCCGTGTTCTACTCATAGCCTGTGACAGAGTTACATCACCAACTGTGTGACATCACGATAATTGCTACAAATGTAGGATTATGACTTCACTGAAGGAGAAAGGTGAAACATAAACTCTGAGCTCTGTTGAAAGAGCAGACGAAATCTGGTTCAATTGCTCCTATTTCTATCTGCGCTTCTTCCCACTCTGATGCAGAACTCCTGGCAGAAAGGACAAAATCTCAAATGATTACGCACCAGTTGAAATAATTGCAATGAAAACCTTTACCCTGTGTGAGCTTTGCCTCCCCCATACACAGCCCTTCTGTAAATGTGCAACAGCCATTAAAAATATTGCTCTAACAATGCAGGACTCTTGACTTTTTTCTCTTTTTTTTAAGTGGTCGCTATTCAGAGAGTTTCCTCCGGGAAGCATCCAGCCCGGGAAGGGTTGGATGGCAATAAACTTGTAGTTTTCGGAGACACAATGCAGCAGAACTCGTGCATATGGTCTCGAGTCAGATTTACATCACATTAGGGATACGGCTACAGATCATGTGGGCTGTGTGGTTAACGGGCTTAGTAAAGCTGTTTTGAAGAGGTTAACCCAGCTTGTAGTAAGGGTAAATAAACATAACAACCAGGCATTGTCCTCTATTCAGCATGTACTCTTATATGGAGGGCTAAAGGGTATTGAAGCTGCAGAGGATCAACTTGTGGTTGCCAGAGGACTCCAATGAAGTTTGAAACACCAACAATCAGAGATTTTGTTTCTGTTCCTCATTAAATCATGAGCTTTTGTGCTGAGACTATGAACGACTGTTCTTTAAGAAATTAACAGAATGGGAAGTTTTAAACTATGCACCAACCTTTTCATGACCTACACAGCAGCAATGCTGCTGCACTTAGACAAACACTGCGGGGAAGGCTGTTCTGTTTCTTTAAAACTGTAAACAGAAAACAGTTGTTTTTTAGTTTCATTTCTCACTACCTCCATGGCCTCACGTATGGAGCCACAGTGCCTTACTCCTCCCGTCCCCTCGCTTAGTGTGTTTCCCCTCCGCCTCCGAGCAGCGATTTCAATCATTTTGGGTTATTTTTGGTTTAATTAAGGGAGAGGAAAGGGGAGGATGAAGAATCCCACCGACCGGCCCGCGTGGAAGCAGCGAGGGAAGGGAGCGCGGGGGCGGCGGGAGCGCCTCTCCGCGGCCCCCCCGGGAACGGCGGGGACCGGCCCGGGAGCGTTTTAGGAACGGAGCGGAGCGGAGGCCGGTCCCCCCGGGATTGGACCATGGAGCGGGAGGGCCTCCCACCTCCCCGCTCCTCCGGGAGCCCTCGGGCGGCAGAGCCCCCCCCGCCGCAGCCCCTCTGCGGAGTTTGGGGATGAGCAGCGTGGACCGACCCCCCTCTCCCTCCCTTCACCCGAGTCCCGTCCGAGGGCGCTGCGCCGGCGGATCCCTTACAGCGCGGGGGCCTCCGGGCTAATCTGATTAATTAAAGACTACCTGCTTATATTGCAGCTCCCCCCCCCCCCCATCCCCGTGCGTTTCAGGACACCCTCCGTTATTAATTCCAGGCTGACTAAATTATGGGCAGCACTATTAAAACATTATCAGAACTAATGAGAAACAATTACTTAGGAGATGAGCTGGGACGAGCCGGAGCCGGGCACGCGTGTCGTTATCCCCGCAGATTGCGTTAATAAATCATCAGGTGCACGGCAAGGCGGCGGCGAGGCCCGGCGCGGGGGACAGAGGATAAGATATACGAGATAATGGTTGTTTGGGGTTTTTTTAGTTGGTGGTTTGTTGTGGGCTTTTTTTTTTCTTTTTTTGGCATAATTTTTTCATTAATCTCAATAGGACGCGTGTGGTGTAGATGGTTTTATTCCCTTAATACCGCGCCGGAAGATGGAGGGGGGGGGGAGTTGTCGAGGAAGGATTTCAAAAAATAATGTCTTCATTGTTTTACTGAAGTCTTAATGACAAGGCGTGACAAGCCCGCGGGAGCTGCGCGGCCGCGCAGGCCAGCGCGGGGGGCAGCGGAGGAGCCCCCGTACCCACTCCCACCAACACCCCCCCCCCCGAGATCGCCGCCTCCTCTCCCTCGTTAAACTGAAGGAATATTAATATACTCTCCTGAGGTGTTTAGGCGCACCCTCCCGCCTCCGCCGCTGAGTGCTTAAGGAACTTCATGACCCGAACGCGGACAAATCGAATATGCAAATAAAATGCTGAATATATTCAGATTTTTCTTTAAATTTCCCTGGCACCCACCCCCCCATCGGAAAATCCTACTTCCATTTAACAGCCTTAACGATTTTTGCTTTATCAAAAATAAAATCCGATTTATTTGGGGTTTCCGTTTACTTTCTGAAGCTTTCCGTGATTTTCCGGCTTTATTCCTCTCTTTCTTTCTTTTTCTTTCTCTCTTTTTCTTTCCCGCCTGGTGCTAGGCAAGCAATTGATGAAACAAAACAGATTATAAGATTAGCAGCAGGATTTTGTGCATATTAATGATAGAGAAGGGCACCGAATGGGTTTGTAATTGCAGATCTTGCGCTTGGGATTGGGAACTGTAGCCCTGCTACAGCAAAGACCCCCCTGTGAGGTTTTCACATTGGAACTTAGGGGAAAAGTGAAAAAGTAATTACCAGAGCACAACACTGAAATGTTAAAGCACTTATTCTTTCTTTCAGCGTTCTGTTTTAAAGGGGGAAAACGGGCAAAATGGAAAATAAATTACTTTCAAATAAGTAGGTTAGCACCTGAATGCTGGTGCGCATTTTCCGGGCTTTTTTTTTTTTTTTCCCTTCTCTTTTTTTTTTCTTTTTTCAAATTCTAGCAATTATTTAGCAAGGCATTTGCTTCTGAACCGACCATCCAAGTAGTAGAAAAGGGGGAAGGGAAGGCAGAGAGACCTCGAGAACACAGGGGTACTGCGTCTGTAAGGTTTGAAACAAATACCACTAGGAAAGCTGTTCACAGCCGCGGATGGAAATTTAGAGGGATTTTTGAGGTGGCTTTTGGTTTGGTTTTTTGGTGGTTTGTTTGGTTGTTTTTTATTGGGTTTTTTTTTGGTTGGTTGGGTTTGGTTCGAAATCGGGGCTTAAAAGAAAAATATTGTTTTGGTTTCCTCTTCCACACAAGCATCAAACGGTATTTTAGCAAGGGATGTATTTCACTGTCACAAATCCCTTCCAGGAACGGCGTATTCCTTGCCATATCGAGAAGTAACCTGACACTGAATTTTAACTCTTATTAAGGGTTTCTCCTTGTAGCTTGAGCTGCCTCAGTCCCCCTCCTCTGAGCTTAGTCTTCCTAAACTCTGGATTTTTGCGTTTCAAACCCAGTGCTCCTTTACTGACTTTCCTAATCCTTCTCACCCGTGATTAACGCCAAAGATGGCTTAGCTTTAATGGCACCTACTCGCGCGTATTGTTTTAATTCTGTTTTCAACGGAAAATCAATGTATCTGGTGGAAATTAGACTTTGAAAACTTTTTTTTTACGAGCCAATAAAACGAAGTATCTGCTCCTCGGGCAGTAATTTCTGATTACGAACTGGAGGGGGAAAAGAGGCCGGGGGGTGGGGTGGGGCGACCAACTTTGACCGCATTTCATTCATCCCATCCCTCCAACCCTCTTCCGCCACTTTCACCTCCCTCAAGTTCAGATCATGGCAAAGCCCCGAGGCAGGGCTAGTTTGTGACAACTATTTTGAAGATTAAAAAGTGGCAAGAGGGGAATAAAAGCCCGTACGGGCGGGTATATTATTTTCTATTTTTCCCCGTGGCTGGGGCTGGGGAGCCCCGGGGAGCAGCGCCCGGAGAGGCGGGGCGAGGGGGGCGGCTGCGGGTCGGTTCGGGGTGCTGGTATTTGCAAGAGGTGCCCGCAGACGGGAGGGGTGTCCTCCCCACCCAGGGTCGAGAAGCTGCCAGCAGTGCTCGGGGCGGCTGAAGGAGACCTCTGCAGCGCTCCGTACTGCCGCCGGACCGCCGGGATGCAGCCACGCCACCGGTGGGTGGGGATGGATGGATAGATGGATGGAGAGGCGGAGGGCCGTCCCTGGCCCCGCAGAGATCAAGACAGCCCCACGCCCTCCTGGGCTGCTGCCAGGAGCCCTGGACACCGAGGAGAAAGGGAAGGAAAGGGGAAGGAAAGGAGAAGGAGAATGAGGTCCTTCAATGACACTCATTACTCTGCCACCAGAACGGTCTCCTCTAGCCGGCGTCAAGCCCCCAACACCCCTTCAATCGGGACCAGGGTGCCCATGAAAAGGCCACCTGCAGAGTGGTACACACACACCATCCTGGCACCAATGGTGCCTGCAAGGGACAGGGAAGAAATTAGTGCCCTCTATTACCATCATTACCTTCCCTCCCCTCACAGTCCCCACTGGGTCTTCTTGTCCTCTTGGTGCACCCCAAAACTCCCTTTGGCTCCCAGGACTGGATGTGCCTCACTGCAAACAGAATGGGGGCTTTTCTCCTCACACTGGGATGCAGGTAGTGGAATGCAGAGCAGAAATGTCCTGTGTGTGCCCACACTGCAATCAAGGGAGAGATCAGACAGCCTCACTATGTTTAGGGTTATTGCTTCCCCAATTAAGTCTGAAGCTCCCAACCCATGATAGCAAAGCCAATACCGTGAAGTGCTGCTCAGAATGATGTCTTCAGAAATGCAAGAGGCCCTGTTCCTAAAGCTATTGTAGGTGCCCACTGCCTGCTGGCATCATTTGAAGCTGATCATCCTGATGAGAATGAGGAGTGATAAATGGTTATGCTACCTTCTTGGGCCTCTGTAGTTTAAAGTCTGGCTCCATGTAGCTTTGTGTCTTATGTTTAGAATTTTATTCCTACTTCTTCTAGTGCTGTTAATGTTATTAAAGCTGTGCTATCAAGCACACACACCAGTTTAGAATTTTCTGAAGTGAAGCCTGCTGAAGGTAAAAAGCCTTGTCTCTGTGTTAGACATGCCTGCAATAGCCTAGAATTTATGGCAGACCTTCATGCTGGGAAGATCTGGTGTAGTCTTCCTGACAAGTAATTTAATTCCTGGCTTGTTTTTGCAGTAGTCCCTAATATATAGTAGAGTTTGTGCAGGTCTGGTACTCTATGGGATGCCACCGGAAACACTGCATGTTAACTCTGCATGTTCTGTCCTATGTAAAAACGCAGCTCAGATACAGTCAGTAGTGCACATATCACTGCAAATCTGACCATCGCTGACAGCCTTGCCTCCAGATTTGTCACCAAGAGGCCTATGCTTTTATAACACAGAATTAAACACTTGTAAGTGAAGGAGAGACCTGTAGCAGTGGATGTGCAAGGGCTGTCTGGTTACATCGCTGGCGTTGCTGTGTGAGAGCACAGGCTGGGGAAAAAAATCACTCCCACCCTCTTCAATCATCAGCACTTGGGTCACCAGTGAAGAGTGTGTTTTACTTTAAACTACTGAAGGAAGGTCCCCCAGGTCTGTGGTACTTGGTGGGAGTTCAGGGAAGAGCGATGGTCTCTTGCCCACGAGATGCCCAAGAAGGGGCTCACCCTTCAGAGGGCTGCCCATCCCTGCCTGCCCTGCAGCAGTGCCGTGCCTCGACCTCAGCACTCAAGTGGCTTCTGGGGTACATATGAAAGCATACCTGCTCATTTGAAAGCATTCAGGCACTTTCAGCATCATGACTCTGCTCAGAGACCACTTAAATATGTCGTAGGTAGAGACATCTATTGCTTTCTTTACAATCAGTTTTGAAAAAAAACAGCTCCTCCCGTGCTAATGGCAAAATCTCTATTGGTGCAGTTCTAAGATTTTGCAAAGAGTTACAAAATCCAGAGACAAACTAGGTTAACCATATGGATTAATTGGTGTCTAATATTTTGTTGAATTTTAAGGATATACCTTAATTTACAGAAAAAGGCACATAGTAATTCCAGTAATAAAAGGTAACTACATCTCTACACTGTTGCTATATTAGGCAATTCTTTGTTCAATATTTAACTAGCATTTGTTAAAGCGGGTGTGTGAGGGCAATTTGTACAGTGCATATTTACTCTCAAAACCTAAGGAAGTAAGTGTGACTTTGTGCCTAGATTTTCCTAAAGCGCACGCACTCCCAAATATAGGCAGACAGAGTAAACTGGAAGGCTGTCCCATTTCACATGGAGGAGAGATGTAAAGACCTGTGCTTGGTTCCTGGCCTTGCTGCCTCTTCACTGACATTGGTTTGTGTCAAGCTTACCAAAAAACCCTGCTGCTGTAACACTCCATTTGAGAGGCGGGGGGGAAGGATAATAAACTTTTTTTTAATTGCTTCCCTGGCTGTAAATTAGCATGCATTGGGCTAATTTTTTTTTTCTGTGAACAAAAGCACAATTGACAGCAAGGCTTAGGGAAAGTAGGAAGGGAGCTCTGAGCCTGAAGACTCCCCTGCGTATTGAACCTGAGCAGGGGGAGGCCTTTTCTGTGCCCAGAAGCTGAAGGACACCAAGAACTACAACAAAACAACAGAGATTTTTCACTGACTGTTTTTGCAGCTGCATCTTCCCCCAGTCTTCCCCTCCTCCGATTATTTTATGTGAGAACCAAGTATGCAAATAGAAGCCACGGCTTTCCCTCCTGATACAGTCAATGTGCATAAAACCAGAGCAGAAATCAGCAGAGATCTGAGGGTAGTTGTAAGTAAGTGTTATGGACAAAAGCAGAAATTGGTTTTTTGCTTGTACACCATATTTCATGTCAGTTGTCCCACAGGACTGAAGGCCACTGACGGCACTGTGGGTTCAGTGTGCTCCTCTTTGCATCCCTGAGGCTCCTGACGGCACTTGAAGAGGAGCTGGCAGAGCCCACTGAGTTCTGCCTTTGCAGTTCCCCTCCCAAGCATGCTTCCATTCAGTCCTAGAATATCTCATAAATCATTTCTTCCCATGGTAAAAGATCATCTAAGGTGATCTTTCCCTGGAGCTGTCTGTGGAAGCCCTTATGCTACTTCTCCTCTGGTGCATACAGTTACCAAACTGAACAAAGAACCAAGTACAAGTAAGAGGTAGATGGGCATGGACCACAACTTTCAAAGCAAATGTTAACAGAGACGTGACCTAAGAGATGGGGAAATACTGCTGGAGAGTGGCTGAGAAATGGCTGAGGGATGGGGATGGAGAAGACACACGCATGCCTATTCTCCCATGCTCCACAGTGGATTCATCCCCTGCTCACAGCATCCATAGGCACGAGGATAGTCTAAAATAATGTTTAATTTGCAAAAAAAATGTGAACATTTTCACTATTTGTAAAACAAAAAAAGAATCTAATTGAAGACTAGATGCACAATGAGATGAGTCAGTAAAGGAAAGGGATGAGATTACTTTAGAGCAGATTAGGCAAGCATCTGCCACAGGACCTTCATGAAAGAGTGGACCAGGTGTACCATGAGGCCCTTTATAGTCATTTTCTATGCTATAAAATTTTTTTATGCTATAAAATGTATAGAGATGCAACAAAAAACAGAGGAGAAAGACGAATCTTATAAAATTAAAAAGGGAACAATAGGAAACTTACTTTCCTAATTTTCTTGCCTAAACATCTACACCAATGAACACTTTCCCCCTTTGAAAATATTTTTATAAAAGTTTTCTCTTTTTCCCTTTCTTTTCTTTCTTTTTTCTTTCTCTTTCTTTCTTTCCTTTCTTTCTCTCTCTCTCTTTCTTTTCTTTTTCTTTCTTTTATTCTCTCTCTCTTTCTCTCTCTCTCTCCAAGGAAGACCTACAACACTATTATTTAGAGAGATAAATAAGTCTCTGTATTTTTGCATGGACCCTCCCTGATTTCTTCAATGCTCTTCTTAACTCAGTGCACCTTTGCCTCAGGGAGCAGATTGTGGTGGGCTGGAAAACCCAGGACACAGCCTTCTCAAGAGGCAGGTACCCTGCCTCATCCACTGTGTACTCTGTTGAGGAGTTCCTCTCTCTCAAGACACTTTCCCTTACCATTATAAGGAGCCATGTGTGAAGGCCCCTCTCCCATGACTGTGTCAAGCCTCCCTCCAACCAGAAATCTCAGTAGATGCTGAAGGTGTGACTGGTCAGCTATGACTCCCAGGCTGAGTTTCCTGACAGGTACTGATTTCATGTCGTGTATCAGTGACACAGCAGTGAGCCCAGAGCATCAACTCTTTCAAGTTAAAGCACACTCCTCCTACTGCCATTCAGGTTCTGACAATGTTTATATTCTTTAAAATGTGAGGGGTTTTAGTTTGCATCTTATTTTAAAATAAATTTACCCCAGAGGCAATGCCATTTCCAAGAGCCAAATCATTCTTTTCGTCTTGTATTATAGAATGGAGCATTTGCAAAAGTCATTACAACTCTCACATTTGAATCAATTTCAGAATAATGTCCTGTTTCCAAGGACATTGGAATTATTTTGGGTGATTTTTAAATCGGTGTGTTCTTTGCTGTTACTGTTAGAATTGTGTGAAACATCTTGTTTGCAGAGCTGTGAAATGCTTTAAAGCCAGCAATTGAAATGACGAGGCATTGTCCAAATTGAAATTTATTTAATCCAAAACAGTGTCCTGAACATCCAGGTGGCAATAAACATTTTTCAACCGCACACAAACTGTGAATTGCATTTGAAATTAAATCTCCACATTAAAATCTGCATTGCTGAGCCTCCCGCTGGCAGCCACCGTTCTTCTGAAAAGTGACATCTTCTCTGGCACTGGTGGGGAGTTCCTGCACAGGATGTCACCAAATGATTTCCTATCACTCTTCAGATATTGGGACTTTATAGCCATGTGTGCCTAAAAAGTACAAAGGATGCAAGGTGTGTGAGGGGACCACCTCGGATTTAGTAAGTATAGATGGTTTTGTCCAGACACGCAAGGGTGGAAGCCGTTTTATAAACCTCTATTAAAGCAGCATATTGCTGATGTCACAAATTATGTCATTTTTCAGCAAGCTGTTAGGTAGCAGCAGGATACTTAGAGGTCCCAATCTGAGTTCACAGCTTGAGGCCCCATCATCCATTGAAGTCAAGGAAATACTCCAGTCCCCTGGCCCTCTGTTTACAAATAATATATCAAAATCAGGATGCCCACAACTGAACTTTCAGGCACTGAGCTAAAGGAAATATATTTGTGTGTGTCTGTATATTTCTATACATATATATATATGCATAATAAATATTAATCTATTAGTACATGTGCATGTGTGTATTTGTAACACAACTGAAGCCTGCAGTTTGACATTAGATTTTCTATAAACAAGCGTTTTTCATTATTCCTTGATATACAGAGCCGATCCTTCATGACCAATTTCACACACAGAACCCCCACCAAAGTTAGAGATACCCATGTCAAAACGGGGTACAAAGTATTCCCATTTATTTTTCCTTTTAAAAATAGTGAGGGTATAAAAGAGATCTGATTTAATAAAATGTACATAGGAAGAGATTTATCAATAATGGAGAGGACTGTGCAAAATAAAATAACACAAATGTCTATCCACATACTCGTTAGTGCAGCAGAACAGCTTGTTGGAGGCTCTCCTCATCTCCTGGACAAACCATATTTACTAAAATATGTGTTTTTCCCCTCATTAGAGTCGAGTATTAAGTTAAGTTTTTCTGACAATGCCCATGTACTTGGGAGACAACAGCCTACATTAGAAGACATAAAATACATAGTATGTGGCCTGAGGTTGTGAAACAGCTGAAGAGAAGGAATTAAATTCAAAGCTAGCAGTGCCAAACTCATCAGTGGATGCTTTTACCCCCCCCACCCCCCATGTATTAGTGGGAGCCAAAGATGGAGTGTCAAGGCACAGCTTTGAATTTCCTGACTTTTGCCAGCATGCTAACATCACTCCCCTAGCAAAACGAGGGTCCTGGCAGGGAGATGGATTAGATGGCCAAACATGGCATTTTTATCCCCACAGCCTCTCCCTCCACCAATTCTCGTATTTTGCTACTTATTTACTGACCTAGTTGGCTGTAACTTGCTCTACTGGAAATATTACAGGGTTGGATTAGCTTCTCCTCTATAGTATATCCCTGGTTTAATTACCACTGCAGCTATCCCCCACTATCTGCACCATAAATGCTGTTGCTTACAGAAACATGATTACAGGATTAGAGTTATTGGGCCCTCGCCCAAATGAACACAGTGACACAGCATAGCACTGGCACCTCTGAAAGCTACACTGACCTCAGGCATCTCTACATCAAAGGCCACGGCCACAATCTGAGCTTCATTAGCTTTCAAGGCTGAAGTTACAGGAGTACTACTTCCTCAGCCACTAATGGGAAACACTCTCCTCCATTTGCTGTTGAGGTGTTAAAAGTTCCTCTTAACATCAGTTACTGAGCTACAGCTTCACCGGTATCCCAGTAAAATAAAAATGAGTTGTGGAGTGGGAGCTGAGTTCAAATTGAAAAGCTATGTTGGACGTCCCTTACTCAAGCAAAAGGCAGTCACCAGCGCAGGAATACTTTGTGAGGAAGGACTACAGGGGGAGGTGCAGCCCAAATCCCAGACTGGGAGCCATAGGGAAATTCCCACAGCTCCTGAAGGGTTTCATATGGTTGTAACCAACTGTTTAATGACTGAGGTATCTGAAGGATGCTCTGGTTTTCATTTGTAGGATGTGATGCAGATGATTATGCAAACAGGGAGAGCTTGGCAGCTAGAGCTAGTTGCAACCCAGAGCACAAGCATCATTGGGTCCACATTCACAAGAAATCTCTGAACTGTGGTGATAACCCCTCTAGTCCCCCTGGCTGATCTGCACCCACAAAGAGCAAACCTGGGAGGTAACATTTAATTCCACAGAGAAAAAAAAAACTAGTCAGAGAGAGAACCACAAGGCGACAAAGCACTGGGTAGGACCAAGCTGAATTTTTGCTCCTAGCATACACCTCCTACGTGGAAATGTCCGTTAAATTTTGGTGTACATTGGTTCCTCTTTGCACAGTTGGAACATCAGTATTTCCTGTCTTGTTTATTTAGATGATGCATTCTGGGACTGTGTTTGCACAGTTCTAGCAAAGTCATTTGGGGCTTGCAGTCATTACCCTAAATGAAGAAACCAGGTAAGTGTCTAGATGATGTAAAAGAAGCCCCAAAGTTTCATGACTCTCTATCCAGAAGGGGGAAGAAATATTTGTTCCATGAAAATACTTGAGTGGTAGGACAGTCCACCACAGCAGTGAGCACCGAAAAGCAGAAACCGGTTTTGTATGAGAATTAAAAGGTTGAAATAATTTGTATTAAAAGACCTCAATAAGAACTAAAAATAAAAAAAAAAAAAAAAAGTTTAAAAAAAAGAGGAAAATAGAAGCTAGAGGATTTACACGGAAGGGCTTGCTTTTCTTTCTTCAGTCCAATTAGCCTTCTCTGGTGCTTGGGCTATGGTATTGTAATTTCTACTTTTTGAGGTGGTGCTGAGTAAAGTGACTTGCTCGGCTGGGCCAGCTGGATAAGGTGGGCTAGTCAGGTGCTGCCAGGGATAAGGCTACGAAATTACCCAGCTGGCCTCTGGAACTAAGCTGCTCCTTCTCTTCAGGAAGTAGAAGACTTACCCAGAAGATTTTGCAGAAGATATTAGCGAGCTCATGTGCTGGCTCCAGAGTTTTGTCCACCTTGCATGTTTGATAAACCTCAGTGGCTTACTTCAGCTGGCAAGTTTAGCTTACTCTCTTGGGTTTGTTCTGCCCTAAGCATTCTGTTCATGTTATCAGAGCTCATTTCAGTTTCCCAAGCTTTGGGCTGGTTTAGGAACCGAGGCACAATTAGAAACTAGAGTAACAAGAATTCAGTTAATTTTCAGCTAAGCACCTTTTCACCACAGAGATTTACAATACAGCATTTATTTCCTGGGAAGCTGTCACTGGATTTCCTTTTAAATTAAATTACCAACATTCAAAGAAATAGGAAAGTCCTCCTTATGCGTACATTTTTCATGAATTACTGATTCTTTCCAGGCTTTCCCTTTGGAGGGTAGTGACCCCCAGCTCAAGCACTGCAACAGCTCTGACCAGTGATGGTTTAAGTATTGCAGCAGCAGCCACTCCTGTTGCAGCAGAAATCCAAGCCCTTTGCTTTGCAAATTCGGGGTGTGTGTGATGTTAATTAGAAGCACTCACTCCCTCTACTGAGTCAGGGGTGGTGTGTAGGCATAGGTTGACCCAGGGAGTGTCAAGAGAAGCTGCAGCGCTATCATTACGCATGAGACAGATACAGTTCTACAGTTGTTTTCAATTGCTTTACCTTAATTATTTTCATTCATCATTTTCATAATTTTCATCATTTTCTCACTTTAGGACAGGGCAGCACATGAAGCACTGTATGGTAAGTGGACACAAGAAGGGATGACAGTGATACTGTGGTCCAGGTGAGAGTGTGGCTCTTTAGAGCTGTCATGTTTTTCAGAGGTGATGTACACCAGTCCTTGGTGTGACTCTCCTATTGTCGCTAATGATTATTGCTGTAACGATTTTAATGTGCTCAAAGCTCTGTGGAAGAGTCTAATCCAAAGCCTAAAAAGGTTGACAGGAATTTTGTGTTGAAGGGAGCCCAGATAATAGAATGTTTAAAAGATCCAGAAATTAAGATTTCTAAGATTGTCTTTATATAAGAAAATAAAATGGGGGAAGAAAACAGTTTCTTTCTTCCTCTGACTTGACAGCATGCTTTGATGGAAAACGGGGGTGATCTCAGGAACACTTGCTCCAGCCTCCTGTTCATAAGTAGCAGGAAGGCCTGTCAAACCTGTCAAACTCCTTGAGCTCCTGGGGTTTACAGACTTCTCTCAGCTACCCCAAGCAAAACCACAATCCCATAAAGAAGCCTTTTCAGCAAAACCTTCTGCCATTTGCCTGAAGCCAACAAATCACTCGTTTAAAAAAACGCAGCTATTTCTCATTCGGAAACATCCTTTCCTCCTGTGCTCACTCTCTACTGGTGAAGCCCTGAGCAATGGCCTTGCAGCACCAGGTTTTTGCAGAAACCTGCCACCACAGAGCCCAAAATCTGCAGTCTATACAGGGACCAAAGTCTCGCTGGTCCAAGGAGAGCCTGGCTTGAATAAGGATTGCAGAAATGATCACCTGGCTTCAGTCAGAGTGCAAGGAGGGCTTGCATCCATTCCTGTCCCTTGCCTCCTGGTGGACTTCTCTGAGCTTCTTGGCTCCAGAGGTATGGCTGCCAAGGTGCATGTCCCACATCATTTGCTGAGAGGTCTAGAAGAGATGTCCATGCTGTCTGGTCTTTGCTCTTTCTTTCATTCCAAACATTGCCCCATCCTTTCCCTGAAAGGTGCTGCGAAAACAAAAGCTCTTAGATCATCGCCACCAGTCCCAGCCTTTGTCTTCATGCTACACCCACTGGCTGCCAGTCTCCAAACCCACCTCTGTTCCTGCCCTGCCAGCATATGGCTGATGGAAAACTTCAGTGCCACAGATCCAAGATTCCAGTCGGCCACAGACAAATCTCTCCAGTTCTCAGTACTACACCTCTGTTATTGTGTCTAATTCAGTGACAGGAAAAAAGTAGTCCCAGAAGAAGAAGGAAGGCATGAAACAACAGTCACTTTTGGAGGCCTTATTGGATTTATTTGAATGAAGTTGTAGGGGCACATTCTGCCCTGAATGATCATGGGTTTGTCAGCCATTTTTCAACACCATTTTGGTCTTGTCCCAGCTGGCATATGTCTTTGGCAACTGTCAGACTAGCTGTATGTCAAATCATGTTCTTTGATTTACAGGTGGCAGATAGAGGACAAGACACCATAATTTTTTCACGCACTTGCTGAAAGTAACAGAATCACACTCAAAGTCCATCACGGCAGAACCATAACAACATCATAATAAATAAAACAGTGATTCTGTGGCAACTTCAAGCTGCAATTTATTCACAGTATGGGAGACACACTCTGGCAAGAGTTAAGCAGTCATCAGTATATGTATCATAGGGGCAGAGGTATAGCAGAAGCAAATCTGTTGACAACACAGTAAACAATGATATCATAAAAACTGAAGCAAAACTTAAAACTTACCCTGAAATACAGGTTTTGGAAGCTGGTACTTAGTCTGTGCTAGAAGCTGAAATCTTGTTTCATTTTACATCTGTTCTAACTTAGCATGCAAAAATCCACCTATGACCACCTGATTCAATGCCTGAAAAACCCAACCCATATTTAAGGTCTAGTTTTTAAAAAATATTCATGTGAAACAGAGAGGGGAGGTTTTTTCTATAACCTTATAAACTGCTAAAAACTATTCAGCAGAGGCTGCAGTGCTCGTACTACGTGACAAAGAAACATTACATAGGCAGTATTATACTTGTTGCTCTCCAGAGTGCAAAATATGAAACCAAAGTGAACAGGAGAGAGAACCAATCTAATATACTTCCTTAGAACCTAGAGTCACTGATTCCAATTAAGCCCCTTAATAGACACAAGCAGATATATGACGGAAAACATGAACTAATCTCCACTTCATTACCCAAATTCTCCTGGCAAAGGGACACACATGTGTTTCAAGATAATATCCATCCACAGCAACGGACTTTTCTAGAAGCAGTGCATAATCCTATATATTAACAATCACATACAACTACTATATTTGTTCATTTTATCAATGTACTTATACGAAAGAATATGAATGTAACAAGAACAAGTGACAGAAATATTTAAGACGCACTAATAAGAAAAACCTGCCTGTCTTGAAACTCTTTTCCCTAATGCTTCATGTTTTTCTTGAGAACCACCACTGTAGTTCAGGATGGGTAATGGCCACCAAGCCAGGAATCCTATCTCTGAGGGTGCATGCGCTGGGTGCCTAACGAAAAGGATAATGGTATGCACTGACACCTCCAGTACACTTCTACAACCCACTCACCTCCTCCAGCTGTAAAGGACATCAAGATACACCAGCTCATCACACTGTCTCATACCCTGCAACAACAGTCCACTGTATTTTGTACGGACAAGGGTCCTTATAAAAAGTTCACACAATGAACAATTAGGACAAATGATCCAAACTTGACCAACTAAGAGTAGCCACTCGGACGCAATCACGTGGAACTCTGTGCTTTGGGTGTTACATCACATTTTCTAGTATAGCAAGGCTTGAAAAGGTACAGGGAAAAACTGGAAAATGGTTCAGTTCTGATAAAACAAGCAGTGTCCTCAAAATCGTATTTACAAGAAAAAAGTAGCCAGTACTTTGCCTCAGGTTCGTGCATGATGCACTAAAACCGAGGGCTGATGCACGAGGGCATTAGAGGGAGGCAGAACAGATCTCGGGACTGTTCACTTTGTCTCAGAAAGCGCTGACAGGATACACAAAGCCCATGCATGCTCAAGGCAGCCATGCTGGCTTCTGCTCCACTGGAAAGAGAAATGTTTGCCACATGGAAGCAGAAAACATTGGCAGGAAAATAACTATAATTTCTAAATTTGAAAAGGAGTATTGCAAGCAGAAAAAAAATAAAGGGGGGGAGGAGGGGAGTAACATTCACCTGGACTCTGATTTCACCTCAGACTCCGACCCTGTGATGAGTATGGTAGAAAGTACTGAATTTGTGAAAGAGAGCCTAAAGGTAACTTCTGAATGCAAGATAGGAGAAAAGTGTGTGTATCCATCACCTGTGGGCTGGGATGAGAATGAACAAGTACTTCTTGGAGGAAGGCAATACCAGTTAGCAGCACAGATACCTGGCTGATGTTACAGATGTATATGGTGTGCATATGTAGTTATATACATACTTACTGGGAAACAGCAGTGTCAAAAGCCCCAGCTGTAACATGCACTCTGCAATTGCTGATCCTTCTACATTTCTCCTCATTTCTACCTTGTATCAGCTTAAGACTTGGAAGAAAGACAAAAAGGCATATTTATTTCTAGCCAGTGCCATCAGAGAGTGACAAAACCTTATGAGCCATTTTGTCTCACCTACAGCCTTCCATGCCATGTTGTTATTTGCCTCCTGAGCCTAAGGGAATCCTGCCCTTGGTGGTATGTTCTTTGTTATTCTTTCAATTTCCTTGTCTTTTATTTATTTCCCTTGCCTCTAAAGAGCCGTTCAGAAGTCCCATTACTTCCTGCTGACCAGGGAAGGCTATGAGAACAAATAGTTATATTGGATTAAAATACACACACTATCACAAGAAAAACAGAGGGAAAGGGGCATGGGACTTGCTTAGCAAAGGGCGGTAGAAGTCGTGAGACAGAGAGCTGCCAGAAATATTCAAGTGGGGTTTTATGTCAAGGCTTGTTTGTGAACTCTGTGAGGAAAAAAGCATCTGAATTCTTACCATGGTGGTGCTACAATTTGAACCTGCATATATTTAATGTTTCCTTTGGATTTTAAATAAAAGTTTGTTTGAAATAATGCAAATTATAGTTCTTGGCAATGTGGATTCTCCTACCTGTACTGGTGGAGGAGCTGGTGGAGAGTAGAAAGAGGAGAGCTTACACACAGTCTACTTCCCCTCTGCAGCAAAGGTGCTGCATTGACCATCATCTTCAAGAAAGACAACATAATTGCTAAAACAATGGACATCATTAGCCCCCCATCTCTGGGGCAAATTAACCCTGTGGTCCACGCTTGAGCCAGGCTACAGCAGATTGTATCTGCTGTATTTGGAAATTTTCCTTTCTATCATCTGTTAAAAAATTATTAGCAGGTGCTGAAGACTGTGACCTCCAACCTGGAGACCTAGAGCCAAAATACCAGAGGGGAAAAAGTCAGTTCTCGACAACCGCCTGACTCCAGGGTTGGATGAGCCAGAGATACAATCTGCTGCTATGGGAGATGGCACATCAGAGGAAGGAAGTGGTAGCACCTCATGCAATTAGTCTTAATTTTATTTTTTTTCTTTTTTGAAGATACAAGTGGCAAGAACCAATTCCCTGCCTCTGTGAAGTTATAAGCCTGGTGATCCTTTCTGGTCCCATAAAAGAGACCAGCTTGCAGCTGATCAAAAAAGGTTAGGCTACCTGTGCACCAGCCAGAATAAGAAACTAAAGTCATTTACCGTTTGCTGTGTAAATGGCAATCTGCTATGAATGGATATCCCAGTGAATGTCGTAGAATAAATTCTTACATGGCATGCAATTATACACACACTAGTGTAAAAATGAGCTGATATAAAATAAATATGCATATAGCTATGCCTTTGCCTATTCCAGCCCCTGGGTTACAGCATTGCCAATGTGTTGACATAAAAATGCAGTTTTACAGATTACATCTAAGTAGGAATGTGTGAAAAGGGATTTTGTTTTGGCTACGGCCCAGTCTCTTAATATAATTATAATTACTATTTTTACTACTACTGCTACTACTACTACCACAGTGAATTGGGAGCCCCCTTGGTTCTACTTATGGTACGTATAACACGAACAAGCCTGACCTAAAAAACAGAAGACATGAAAGAGGGAAAGACGCAACATGGTGTCTCCAACATGGACTAACAGGACAGGAAGTTGATGCAGGCTTCAGCTCTCTTAAATTCCAGTCCCCACTGTGGCCTGGTCCCTCTCTGTGATGACAGGGCTTTCTCAGGGAAGAAAAGAGGGGGGAAGAGTACTTTACTGATGCAATGGGAAGAGTGGCTTTTGTTGTGATCAGTGTGGCCTTGCTCGGCATTTTGCAGAGTTAAGCATCGGTACAGGCTGCACTGCGTGTCCAGGGCTGGTGGCCTTGGTTGCATCTGGACAGTTTCCCTGTGACGCTGCAGGCCACTGTGGTGGCAGCTCTGCAGCAGAGGCAGCAGCTTGCTCAGGTCACAGACACACTGCAGAAAGAGGCAAGAGCCGAGCAAGTGCCTCTTTTCCCATCTCTTTTCACCTGCCTGCCTTTATTACAGCCATAGCATGAATTGTTGCACTATGTTTCAGCCTGAAAATCAGAAATATTTCTGCTGTTCACTCCTTGACAGTGTGTCAAAATAGAAGAGTTTTTTAAAAGCCTTTCCCAAGACAAAAAATGCACTTAGAGCACCATTTTGGCATTTCCCAGATCTCTTGTCACTTCATGCTGGGGTCTGCTGGGTCCTTTAAGAAGAACCCTCTTAAAACCAACCTTAACTGTAAGTATACAGCCCACGAAGCCAGAAATCACCCCGCCGTGGCCATTGCTCTATAGCAGCCATGCTTATTCGGAGATAGCTATTTTCTGCCAGCTCTGGGGCTCAAAAAATGAAATAAAACAGAACAAGAGCACACCCTCTCCCCCTCCCCTCTGCAAAAGAAACATTTTGAGAGAAAGGGGCAGAAAACACACCGTGAGCCTACCCAGCAAACGGCAGTGGGCTCATGAGGACTAGGAAAGCTGTTTGCCAGGAGGCCAAATGGTTTGCCTGCAGCTCCAGAAAAAAGACATGTTATTTGGTGCTGGAAATCATTTAAAGAAAACAAAGGATGACTGCTACATGCCTGCCCATGATCGTCTGGAGCACTGTGCTGTTGTGGGATATCTATGCCAACCAAATGGCAACAAAATACCAGCGTGTAGATCAGGGCTAGCTGGTTGTACGCAGGCACGCCTGCGAGACCAGCCTCCAGCAGCTCGGCACACGTATGCTAACGCCTCGAACCCCGAGGAAGGGAGGATGTCCTTCTCATTATCTCCATTTCACAGGTGTTGAACAGGAGGTTGGAGAGATTTGCCACCAAGGAGGTCTGTCAGAGCTGGGATTAGTGATTGTGGGCCTCAGCTTTCAGCCCCGTGCATCGACCGCGTCTCTTGGAACAGATTTGGGGGAAGATTGTTATTTCTCTGACACAGGAGAGAAAAAAAAATACCTTCCAGCTTCCACTAAGGGAAACATTTCTTCCTCCTAATTCCATGTTGATTTGTCTTAAGGGCACCTTTAGGATTAGCTGAGACAATATCCATATTGTCAATTACAATTTAATGCCATCCCAAAGAGACCCAAAAGAAGATACCCTTTTGGAAACAAGAACAACCAAGTTTGCACAATGGTGATTGGCACCAATTTAGACTTGGGATTTGGGAAAACAATTTAGACTTTGACAGATTTAAGAAAACCTGCAATGATCCTAGTCTGCTTGATGTCCATGTAGTCACATATATCAAATGATTTGCACGTACACCACAAAAAAAAATTACTTTGGTCTACATTACCCCCAAATATTGCTCCTGTTTTGGAGTTTCTCTTTCCAGCCATCCAGCATCAATCCAGCTCTGAAACCCTTCAACACCAAAAGGAGTGTGGTTTCCTACCTTGTTACTGCCTTTCAAAGGCAGCCACAACCACGAAAAACAGACCTCAGGGAAGGGGGAGAAAATCTCTGCATGCTCAAGCAGAGCCCCACCTGCCAGTTATTCCCTCTCCTTTGTGCTTTGAAGAAGCATCTCACCTCTTACAAGGGAAACAAGTTTGTCATGGAGGGAGATGTGGTTAGTAATTCTGTCTGTGTTTCCCCTCACCTCCTCTGAGCTGACGATGCCGTGGGCCCAGTGCTCCCTCCCGTGCTACAAAAAGAAAGAGTCAGTCTTGAACCAGACTGACTCCCTGGCATCCCTGGTTCCTCCCAAGCCACACATTTCCCAAATTGTCCTTTAAAAATGCAGTGCTGGTGCCTGAAGAGATGGTTAGCCAGTAGCAACTGGACCATGACAGAATTGCAAGTTCATAACCTGGCAACACAGTTCTGTCTCTGAAATGTAACAGATCGCATTATGAAGTCCTACCTCAAAGACTGGAGTTTCAAATAATCTTTCATTCCAAGACAATTTCCTCTGTATTTCAGCGTTAGTGAAGTTTAGTATATGATCTGTTCCTGACCCTTCTCAGCTATTAGAGATATTCTCCCAGTGCCCCGTTTGATGCTTTAATGCTGCCTGTTAATAACACCTGCTGGAGAGACAGCAGCATCTCTTGGCAAACTAAACGTGCACAGTCTCAGGAGTCAAAATCTGAATATGTATAGAGCACGTAAGTAATCATTAATGCATAGCACGTCCCCTCTGGTCATTGAAATAAATTACTGACATCAACATCACCAAGAAATAAACCAGGTGCCACCCCAATGGCTGAGACTCTATAGGTAAATTATCAGAGTGCTTCAAAATTTCTAAACCTCCTGAAAACAAAGGAATAATCACACAGTGCTGGTTGTAAAGATGTGTGTATGCACATATGTCTGTGTTTATGCATGTGCACGTATGCACACTTTAATGTTCGCACATCGCCGTATTGTGACCTTAATCTTTTTTTTTTTAATGGTTGCTGAAGGATCCCTATAGAATTTATATATGGATAGCCAAGTTTCACACTTGCCATGCCAATTTTTATTGCCACGGAGTCTACAAATTGCTTCTTGAAAAGTGTAATCCTGGTTTTACCTCTATATTTTAAAAATCATTTTCCCGTGTATTATCTCCTCACAGCTTTATACATTTACACTTTTATTCTCCAGATGCCTTGAGTAGAATGCTATATCCCCGAACAGAAATATATTCCCCCCTGCAGGAGCCTGGTTCATTCAGAAACAAGGGAAAAAAATATGAATTATTGTTTTTAAATTCCCCAACGTGCAGAGCTCAGACAAGCCACAGATGCAAATGTGGAAAGCAAATGCAGTGCTGGCATTGGGAAATGGCTGGGTTCACTGCTCTTGTAAGCAAGCACCTTTATTTAGGCACGGTTGTAAGCTGCCATTTTCATATAATCCCTGGTTTTCTGGACTGGTACACAGAAGCTGGCACGACACATCTACCATAGTCCCCCGTAGTTCCCAGCCATCAATCAAGCACATTCTGCCAGCACTGATCTACACTCACTCCCAGAGCTGGCAGCCATGGACAAGCCTGCACATCCATGTTGCCAGCAGTTCACGTATCCATCCCTTTTGCCATTGGGGAGCATCTGGGCCCCATGCTAGCACAGGAAATGGTACTGCCGCCCTCTGTGAATCAGAAGTGCAGTGTTGCCATGGGGAATCCTGAGCTGGAAGGTGGTGTGCTGTGTCAGAGCGTGGGCGCTGCCCAGGTAGTGCAAAGGTAGAGGTGGGATCCTTTTCTCAGGAGGTGAAGGTGGCCCTCCTTGAAGGAGCAGAGGCGGTATGCAAAATGTGAATGTTCCTCTCTCGTGGGGACCAGCACAGACTCTCTGCACATTCATTTCAGCACTGCCCTTTCTAGTCCCACATCTGCGCTGACCAGCTGCCCAGCCAGAGGATGGGACACATGTTCTTCTCCACCTCTGTCCGCACCAGCTTATCAGACCTACAGGTGCTTTGGGGAGAGTGAAAGCTGCAAGTAATGTTTCTGGCAGGGCAGCAGGTAAGATAGATTTGACCGTGATTTGACCCTATCTTTTCTAACACTAAGAATAATTTTTTTAAAACAAAATCCTCCACACTGACACTTATAATTAGATTTCAATCTAATAAATGGGTTTTGTAAAATTCTTCGTTCCTCAACAGACAGGCAACTGAGAAAAGCAGGGAGCAATGCCTTGATCCCTAGGAAAGCTGTGACTCTGCTTCTTATGTAGCAAGGTAATAAAAATAAAGCAAACACTACAAAACAGGCCATTCATATAAAACCACATCTGCCATTAAAGGCGATCTTGCTGTCACTCTGTGCCCTATGCTCTGCACAGTGGTAAGGGGTTGATTGTGTCCTTGGAGAGCTCAGGGGAGAAGGCGGCTGAATGCCAGCAGTATCGCCTTCCTTTCAAGGTTGTTTTTCTTTCCCCTATATCCTGGAAAAAAATCCCTGTGGATTTTACTCTCCTAATGATCATGATCTGAGGGTATTTGGGTGAGATCAGTGCCTGCACAGAAGGGAGGGCTGGGAACCAGGTGTGTGTACGTGTATGTGTTATCTGTGTTTAGGGGGGTTTTAGCTGCAATTGCAGAAGTGGTCTGTGTTTGGGGAGAACATAAAGCAGAACTGGAGCAACCAGGAGGCAGATAGACTCATGCTTTATGGTACCTTACAAAATAATGAACAGCTCTATTTACACGCCTACAAAATGCTTCTAAATCCTTAGCTTGCCATCTTGGGGAACTGCGGCTACTCACCTGCTTGGCTGCCCCACTGGAGTAGCTCAACACCCACAGTTCCTTTTTGCATTTGGGCTTAAGATCTTTCCATTTTCCCTGTTTTCTATTTAAGAGCAGTCTAGTGCAGGATTGCATGCACCCGGCCCAAAGCTTCCTCTCCAAGCACTACCCAGCAGGTTTGTACCCCTGGGAAGATCCCAGGTGCCACCTGCAAGCATCAAACCCCACAGCTATGCTCCCAGTGATTGGGGTAGATTAATCTCATTGCTGGGTTATATTCCTCTAGTCCCTGCAGGATGCACTAAATAGCAAATACATCTGGCATATGAATATTGCCAAATAGTGAATAGAAACCTAAATACTGATGAAGTAAATGTTGAAAAAAAACTTGGGCAAATTGTCCTGAGCCTTGGGTCAGATGATGGTACAGCATAAAATAATCCAAGGTTCTTAGGAAGTACATGATCAACATTCTTTCTCCTTTTCTGTGCTAGAGGAGAGGGGGGAAAAGGATCAAAGACTGTCCTCAACAGTTAGGCACTGCCATTGAAGCCCATGTCTGGTGCTGCCCTGGCTCGCCACCAGCAAACTTGGAATCTGAAAAACCGCTCTGAGCCAAGCCAGCCTCCCTGTCCTGCAAGAAATGAGAACATAAAAGTCAAAAGGAGGCTCCCTACCGTGAGAGTATCTGGGCTGAGGTAGAGTCAAGGCAGCAGGCTGCTCTCTTTGGCCTGCCCTGGCCCTTGGCAAGCTGGGACTGGGACCGACATGTGCCTAAGCTTGTTCTGAGCTGCGTTAGTTTGTATTTGGCCATAGTTTTAAAAGAGGAATTTTATATCACCATGGAGAGTCTGCATTTTTGTGGAATTCAAATATTCCTTAATCAGGTGTTGTCTCTTAGTAGAGCTTTTAGTCTCTTAGAAGGCTTTTATTTCATTTTACTTTGCCATTTTAATTTACTCCCATTTCTGTTTAATAACTGGATAAGGGAATGTTAAACAGTTGTGGTAAAATATTTGGTGCATGGCCCCAACTTTCAAACGCTATCTGCAATCCAAGTTGGTGATGGTAGGTGTCCGGAGAGCCACTTCCAGGTTTGAGATAGGGGATCACTTACTGGATTTGCCCCATTGAACCTCCTTTCCTCACCCATTTCCCACGGGAGGCAGCTTTCCTCCTCCTTATTGCAGAGGAGAGGGGTTGGCTGTGAGAGGGTGCAGCCCCCAATAATTATATACGAGCTGCCTGCCAGCGATGAACAGCATCACTTTCAGAGGCCGAGGGTTGCTAGTCCAGGGGGAACGCCGGGGAGATGCGAGCTGGGCAAGGCAGGGACAGGCGGCAGAAACAGGACCAAGCAGGACGGACAGAAAGGGCAGGCACAGGCAGGATGGCCAAGCATAGGCAAGCATAAGAGGGGCCGGGCAGGCACCGACAGGAACACTTGTGGCCAGGCAGGACGGGCCATGGGGCAGCAGGGGCCGGAGCCGGGTGCCTGGCAGTGCTGAATCGCCCGCCACTGGCGGTGTCCGTGACTCCGCGTGGGGCCGGGCTCCCCGCGGGACAATCCTCCCCGTGCCGCCTCGCGACGGCGCAGCGGCAGCGCCTTTCATCCCGCCCTCCTCCCCCCCTCAAATAGGCTTTAGAATTTAAAACACGTCCGGCTGCTCCCGTTTCCATAAAACTCACGGCCGCGGGCACGGACAGCACCCACTCCGGCCCACGTACAGGTGCCTCTGCCGCGGCCACCTACGCTCCTCGGAGCCGCGCACGGGCAGCGCCCACCCCGGCGCCTCTCCGGCGAGTTCAGCCTCTGGGTTGGAGGGGGAGGGTGGAGGGCGGGCGCTCCTTTTTATTTTCTCCCTCCACCCACGAGTAGCTCGTGTCAGTCACGGATCAGACCTGGTGACTCTCCCGGCTGCAGCCAGCGCTGCCGTCTCCACCTGCACCTCTCCCGCTCCGCAAAACCCAGGGTTGCCCCACCACTTCCAGCCTCACGCCCTAAAAACAGCACCCCGCAGCATGTGCCAGCTCCCGCGACTCTGCGTGAGCACTCCTCGTGGACGAAGCTGCCCCGGGGATTTGCGGATGGAGGGGGGGTTGACGACGACACAGGTTTCCTCCCCCCAGAAAACGCCTTTGTATTTTTAACGTTTGGGCTCTGTCCCTGTCTCCTGCCCGACAAAAAAGAAAGCTGCCGCGCTGGGAGCGCTCTGGGCAGCCGCGCAGCCTCGCTCACCGCCTCCCCGGTGCCATCTCGGGGGAACTCCCATTTATGCCAACCTCGGCGACAAACCCGCCCCGTTCGGCTTCTCGGATGGCCGTTCTCGGACAGAAGAGATTGGATATGTTCGATATACTCTAATATTAAAAATGCGTAGCAATTAAAATCACACCTCGTCCCAGCCGCTCCGCGCAAGTAAAGCACCTCCGTCCCGACTCCCACATAGTATTTAGGGGGGTTTTCCATGCTATGTGTGTGACTTTAAGAACCTCCTGAAACCCCCAGCACTTGCCCGAATCCCGAGCAGTGTTTTCGTGAGGGTCTTTTCCGCCCCCCTTCCCCCCCCCGTTTCATCACCCGTGTGCGAACGGCCTCACAGCCGCACGGCGGTCCTGCACGGCTGCCCCTGCCCTGCCAAAGCCAGCAGACCCCCCCCCGCTTCGGCCCTTGCTGGTGGGGCGCTCCGAGCCTCGCTCCCTCCCGGCCCGGGCAGGGGCCGACGGAGACCCACCGCCCCCGACAAGATGCCCGACGGCACGCTGAGGGCCGGCTCCGTGGCGGGTGACATCTACACCCTCCCTGCACTTGCCTTGCCTCGGACCCGGGCTCTCGCCGCGACGAGGGTGGAAATTAAGGAGCGTCCCCACCCCCTCAGCCGGGAGGCGCCGGCCCAGGCAAGTACGGGTGGAGCTGTTCGTCTTGTTCGCCCCGCCGGGTTTCCGTGAGGAAGATCCGGGGCGGCAGCGGGGCGAGAGGGCACCTCTGCAGGTGAACTGTCGAAATGTGGGCAGCGCCTGAGGACCAAGAGTGGGGGTGTCTCCAGAGCCGAACACGGTACTCTTCCCGTACAGGGGTACATACAGCATAACTTGCCCTCCTTGGTTTTGTTTTCCCCGTGGATCCTTGCCCCAGTGCCCACCCGCGACTGGCTAAGCGGGGGGTGCATAAGCCCGTGAGCTTGCAGGCGTGCTGCCGCTCCTAACGGGACTTCAGCTCCCCCCCCGACTTCCCGCCTAGCTCTGGGAAGGACGTGAGAGGGCGGCAGACAAGACACCCCAAAACAATCCCATTCCCCAGAGCCCAGCCCTCCAGCAGGGCGCCTTTCTGGGAGCCAGCGCAGCCCGGCGAGGGGAGGGGGCTGCAAAGCCCCTCTCCGCTTGGGTTCTCCTGGCATCCCTGCTCTTCACCGCGCCGGCGGGCCCCGCGAAGGGCCCGGGCGGGATGCGCAGCGATTCGGCTACGGCAACCTCTGCTGTGGGAGAAAAGGGCAGGGGCTATCAGCTGGGGGCGGCCGTGGGGCGCCCCACGCGTGGAGCGCCCCACGCGTGGAGCCGCCTCCCCGTGGGGGCCGCGATGCCAAGGTGCTGGCTGCGGGAAAAGCGAGGAGGCCCGACTGCTTACGTGGGGGAGTTTATGCTTCTCTCCTCCCTACTCCCCACGCCCCCCAACAACGGTCACGTCCACCCCACGTCCGAGGAGGCCTTCCCTGCCCCTACCCATGCTTTTCCTGCCCCGCAGTCCCCAAAACGAGAGTCTGCTTCCTGTCCCCCCAGTGCTGAGGCCCGCTGGTTCCCCCCCTGACACACGCCCACG
This sequence comes from Pseudotriccus pelzelni, assembly GCA_035584735.1. Classification (NCBI taxonomy): domain Eukaryota; kingdom Metazoa; phylum Chordata; class Aves; order Passeriformes; family Tyrannidae; genus Pseudotriccus; species Pseudotriccus pelzelni. The sequence continues at coordinate 76,594,109 of JAWMRA010000001.1, forward strand.
CCCTGCCCGGCCGCGGGCAGCCGATTCGCAGCTGCAACCCTTATTTCATGCCCTTCAAGGCACCGAGCCGCTCCCTTTTGTCCTGGCTGCGGATGACCCATTTCCTCCCTTTCCCCCCCTTCGGCCCCGGCCTCCGTCCCACCCTCCCGTCCCTCCTCCCTCCTCCGGGCCGCACGCCCCGGGAGCCGCCGCCGCCGCACCGCGCCCGGCTGCGCGCAGTGGGGCTGGCAGCCCGGGTCTGGGGGCTACATGGAGATGGGGAACCGGTGCCTCGTCCGTGCCGTGTTTGTTTTCCTTTCTCCCCTGAACGCTAGATTAAGACGTGAAGATTACACTTTTATTGTGGCGGCCGAATAATACCACGAGTCAACACACACAGCAAACAAAAGTGCTTGTAGTACATGGCCAACCCCGCTGGGAACCGGGCTGTGGACTGCTGCAAAAATCAAGCTCTTCAGTGCTAATTACAAATAAATGATGATGTGCTCACTAAGTAATTGATTTAATGAAGTTCCTATGAAACTATTAAAACCGGGTAGAGGTCAGGCTGGAGACGCCCCAGAGCGCCCATTGTGGGATGTTTAACTCCGCCAATCTCCTCGGAAAGACATCGGGGCTAATAGGTGAAGTCACAGCTGGGTCGGGCTGACTTTTGCAGCACCGGCACTGGCCTCCCCAAACTCGCACCGCAAGTTTGGGGAGGCGAGTCCCCCTGGCACACCCCCGGCCCATTGCTCCCACCCTCAACCTCCCCCCTCCCCGCATCCCTTCTCCGGGGGCAGCTGCTCGCTCCCCCGCCCTCAGCGCGGAGCCCCCCGGCGCGGCTCCCCCCGGCGCCCCTCCCCGTCCCGTCGGGGCTGCGCTGGGTACTCACTCGCTCGGCCCGACCGCCTCGCTTGCACCTCAACCAGGCGCCTCCGCGGCTCTCCCCAGCCTAATTAAAGAGGGGGGAAGTGGTGCTCTGAACTTGTGTCTACCACTACAGGACGGCTGTAATTCCACCCCCCCGGCCTCGAACCTCCACCCCAGCCCCCCCGCATATTCAGACACACACACACTTCTTGAAGAAACTTAAGCTAGGATGCCAGGTAGGGTGCTTGGGAGATTTTGGCAAGGTGCCTGGAGGGGGATGTGTGCCCATTTTTCCTTGAAGGGTTTTCTTGTTTGAAAGGCCATTTGGAACGCTTTAGACGGGCTTGCCGAGTGAAAGGAAGAGGAGGAGGAGAGGGGGAACACACAGATTAAAAAAAAAAAAAAAAAAAAAAAAGTAGAAGACGACGAACAAAATCCGGCTATCGGGTTTCCTAGCCCCACATTTAGCTTTCCCCTCCTCGCCCCTCGGGCAGGGCAGAGCCGAAGTGACCCATTTCTCCCCCCACCCTCCCGCCTCCAATTAGGGGGGCCCCTAACCCGACCTCAGCTCTGAGTGCACTATGGGAGCAGTGGGTCCCCGCTGACCCCGGATGGAACGGGAGCACACACACACCCCACACTTGCAAATGATTCCTCTGCGCCTCCTTGCTTTTAACGCCCGGTACCTTTGGCAGGTAGAAAAGGAGTCGGGGAGAAAAGCGGAGCCGCCCCCTAATTTGCGCCCCCGCTATTGGTATTTGCGGAGCGTGGAGGCGATACCCCCCACGGACAGAGCCCCTCTCTCCTTCCACGCTTCCGGGGAGGGAGGGGTAAGCCTCTCCACCGCGGTTCGAGCTGCACCCACGACGGCAGGGGCGCAGGGATTGGGCCCAGGAACGTCTTCTCTCCCAAATGCGGGGTGGCCCAGTGCTCCCCGCGGAGAGGGGAGCGATGAGTCCCTAAATGCGACAAGATAAATTCAGAGTGAGGCGCCCCGACGAATGTCCCCAAGCCTATGTGTCCCCCCACTTCAATGGCTGCCAGGGTCTTTGCCCTGTCCCACTGCACTGCCCGGCGCACACTCGGGGCTGTCCCACACCGCGGGACAAGCGCGTGTAGGGGGCCCGCCAAAGGAAGCGCCAGCATCTGCCTGCGTGCGGCCGGGGTACAGCCAGGAAGGTGCACAGGCACACGCCACGGCTCCCCACTCAGGCATGCGTGGGCTCGCACACGGGGCTGCCGCGGGACCTGAGGTAGTTCCTCCTGTTCGTTTGCAGGATTTTGGGGAGGGCTGTTTGACGCGTGGTTTTACTTTCTTTTCTTTTTTCTTTTTTTTTTTTTTTTTTGTGGAAAACGATTAATTTGAAACAAATTAAGCTCGCCAGCCTCTTGTTTGCCAAACAGGCTGTTGGCAATGTGCAAACAGGCTTTCACCCCGGCGCCGTGCCCCGGCTCCGCTCCCTGCTGCCCTGCTCCAGCCCTGGCCGCACATCCTCCTCCTCCTGCCCCTGCCCCGCCGCGACTCCCCAGCCCAGCCCCACAATACTGCTTGATTACGATCTCCCCTTTGCCCTTAATGCACGATCCGGGTTTCTCTTCAGCCTCGAAATAAGAAGTGACACATGCACCACTAAACCAACGTGTGGGGAAAGCCCGCAGTTGAGAGGGGCTATTGACGGGAACGCTGCAAAGAGACAAAGCTGGGGGCTAGTGGAATCAGATGCAGCCCTTAATTAACACCATCTTAAATAGTCCAACAGGCACTGAAGACAAAGTTGAAGAAAGACTTTAAGGCTGAGTGCCCCTCGACAAGTTCTTTTTTTTTCCTCGTGTCATTCAATATTTAATGCACTGTGCTTGTAATGCTACTACTGGTGCTCCTTTCTCAGCAAGTACATTATTTTTTCACGGTGCCCATGGCCAGGGAAAACCCTTTAGGCAAAGAAAATCAAAATGTTTGTTGTTTTGGATGACTTATAACTCTTGTTTAACACAAGCACTTTCAAGAAAGTATAACAGGCGCAGCCTCTAAAGCAAACAACGAAATCCTTGTGACAGAGTCGGACACAAAAAGCACATTGTGTTATGGACTATCCCTTTTCTCTCCTGCTAGATGGGTGCCTGTCTGAGGCTGAACACCACGATGCCATTTTACTTTTGAACTATTGTTTTTGAGTTATGCCATGTGGTCAAAAGGAGAAGAAGGGAGGTTGTTTCCAAGCTCATAAGACAAACGAGTTGCCTTTCATTGAACTACGCCAGAGCTCCTTTAAAACGAGGTTTAAATGTCACCTCCATGTTTTTAATGGACACAGGGCTTCAGGGGCGACCCTTCAAAGCGCCTTCGTAATAAACGACCCTTATTAAATATGTCTCTGCCTGGGAAAATCACTTGGCAGACGAGAAAAAAGGGGGAGCGGGGGTGGGGGGAAAAGAGACACGGTGCTGCCAGAGGAGCTCCGCCGCCCCCCTGCTCCCTCCGGGGCCGGGACTGAGCGGAGGACGGTCCCGCTCCGGGTGCTCTGCCGCCGGGCGGGGCGGGCTGGGGGGGGGGCGGGGGCTGGAGGGGTGGGGGGTGTTTTTACACGGATACATTGGCCTCTCCCCCTCCTCCCAAACCCTCTTTTCTCCCTCTGTCCCCCGCACCCCCGAAAATAAGAGGCTGAGTGAAAGGTTGGGGTGTTTTCCTCCTGACTTTTTTTTGTCCTTAGGAGAGCGGC
>JAWMRA010000001.1:76607278-76642505 GCA_035584735.1 Pseudotriccus pelzelni
AAGGGACAGGGTGGCCCAAAAGGGATGGGGTCACCCAGAGGGGATGGGGTCACCCAAAAGGGACAGGGTGGCCCAAAAGGGATGGGGTCACCCAGAGGGGATGGGGTCACCCAAAAGGGACAGGGTGGCCCAAAGGGGATGGGGTCACCCAAAAGGGGATGGGGTCACCCAAAAGGGACAGGGGTGGCCATGCTGGCCCCGCTCCGTCCCCCCCGAACGGCCCCTCCCCGGCCCCTCTCGGTCATTCAAGTAGCCGCGGAGCTCGAAGCGGCCGCCGTGGTTTGTCGCCCACCCATCTAACCTTGGAAGCCAACCAATCAAACTGCCTTTGATCCTGCCCGATTAGTGAGAAGATTCCCGTCTGTCTACGGTAACTGATTCCAGCCACTCTTAGCCCGGCCTCGGCTCGTGCCGCGTCCCCGCCGGCGTCGCCGCCGCTCCTATTTCCTCCGCGCCTGCGTCTGGCCGCTCTGTCCCTTCTGGTGCTGCTGCTTCACCTGGGCCAGGATGTCCCGGATCTTGCGCTGAGCCATCTGGGAATTAACAACGGTGGGAACGGGAGAGCGGTCACTCCCACGGGCGGGGACACCTTCACCAGCCCAGGTTGCTCCAAGCCCCGGTCCTGGAACGTTCCCAGGGATGGGGCAGCCACAGCTGCTCTGGGAAATCCCTCCCAGCCCCTGCCCACCCTCACGGGGAAGAATTTCTTCCCAGTGTCCCATCTATCCCTGCCCTCTGGCAGTTCCAAGTCATTCCCCCTTCTCCTGGCGCTTCAGGTTCCTGTCGGCTCCTTCAGGTACTGGAAGGCCACAATTAGGTCGCTCCAAAGCTTCTCTTTTCCAGGCTGAACGATCCCAATTCTCCCAGACTTTCCCCACAGGAGAGGAAAGGGGGAAGTTGGAGGGGAAAGCCCAGAGACACCGAGACCTCGGGAATGAGGGGAACATTTACAGTGCCCAGCTGGGCTGGGTGATGGCTCCTGGAAATCCCTTCCTGCCCCGTTTTTAGGGCTTTCTTATCCCCTCCAGAAGTCGGGTTTGGGAGCTCACAACTCTGTGTGTGCTGCTGCCCCCGCAGCTCTCCCTGTTCCCCCACCATCCCACGCGGCACAAGGCACAGCTCCCCATCTCCCACTCCGGCGGGATGGACGCGCTGGAGAAGCCCCCGGGGGGGGAGAGCAGGAGCTCTGGGGGCGCGGGCAGGTCTCCGGGGCCGTACCTGGCTGGCGTAGAAGTGCCCGATGATCTTCACGATGACCTGCTCGTTCTCGTCGGGGGTCTGGTCCCGCGGCACCACCACCTCGGCCGCCGTCAGGTTCTGCAGCTCGTTGACCTGCGGGCGAGGGGCAAAAAAAAGGAGTGAGTCCCTCCGGGAAACCCCAGCCATTTCCCCAGGAATTCCGTGCCCCAGGCACGTCCCATCCCCATCCCAGCTTACGGTCTTGCCGCCTTTGCCGATGACCCTTCCCGCGGCCGAGGCGGGGACACGGATGTGCGTCTCCAGCTTCACCTCCTCCTTTGGCCCGAAGAAGTTCTCCTCCTTCAGCTTCCCATAAATCCTGCCTTGTGCCTGTGGAAGTTGGGGGGGGAGCACCGAGTCAGGCGCCAACCAAAAACGTCCCGCCCCTGCGTGTCCCCACCAGCTCGACGAGCTCCACATCCCCGGGACACGGACTGGGACAGCATCCCACCAAATCCCGGCTCCTCGGAGTTTCCAGCCCCAGTTTGCCCAGCTGCAGACTGGGGGGGGCTGGGCTGGGGTCACCACCCTGCTCCTCCCTTCCCCCCCAACATGAGGCGGCCCGGAGGGACCCCCCAAATCCCCGCGGCGTTGGCAGCGCGGGGAGAACCTTGAACTGGGCTTCGGGAGGGCCCGTGATGACGACCATGCGCACTTTGGAGTCCGGCGTCTCCGGAGGGGCGATCTGGAGAGGGACACACACACACAGGGTGGGCGGGGGGACATCACAACCCCTCCCAGGGTTTTTCGGCCGGTTTTCCCCGGGAGAAACGCTCCTTTCCTGGGGAGGTGAAGGAGAGGGGGAGGCCCCCCCTCCAAGGACATCCCTACCTTGATAGAGGCACTTGCGAAGCGCGAGAGCTGCTTGATGTGCTGGCCCTTCTTGCCGATGATGGCCCCGACCGCCTGCGCGGGGATGAACACGTGCACCGTCTCCTGCTCCGGGGGCTGCGGGGACGCCGTCGGGGGCTCAGCCTCGCCGCCTGGGGCTCGGGGTCGCCCTCCAGGCTGTCACCTCCCCATGGGCGCGGGGCTGAGCCGCCACCAGACCCCGCGGGGGCCAAGTCCGAGAGATTCGGGGCCCAGATCCCGCTCCCACGCGGGACCCGCCGGCGGCGGGGAACGCCGGAGGCGTCCTGGCCGTCACGCGGGTCTCTCCCCACGGCGGAGACAGCCCTGAGCCGGAGGCAGGAGCAGTTCGAGCCGCCCGGCGTTCACCTACCATGAAGGAGCTGTACGGGGCGGCCCCGGAGACGCCGCTCGGGGGCGGAGGCACCGCGTTGGAGGAGGCAGGGAAGAGCCCAACAGCAGCCAGGTTAAGGCCGGGGATGAGGTGGGATTGTAACTGAGGAGAGAAGAGGGCGTTGCTTTCGCCAGGGCCTCATCCGAGGGCTCCCGGCAGCCGCGGCAGGACCGAGCCCACTCACGCTCATGGCGGCCACGTCGTTCTCGTAGGCTTCCCTCACTTTCTTCATGATCTCCTGCTCTGCCTTGCAGCAGTTCTCGATGGAGCCCTTCACCGTGATGGTCCTTTCGGGGTTGTACAGAGTCAGGTCCTGCAAGCTGGTGGGGAAGGGTGTCAGCACCGAGGTCCTGCCCCAGCGGGTCCTGCAGCCCCCCCAGCGGGTCCCACTGAGCTGTGGGGGACTCGGGGTGCCACTGCCACGCTCAGGGCAGGGCCCGGCACCGTGGTTTGCTCCCTGCCTTCCCCAAAAACGGGGCTCAGGAGTAAAACTCCAGCCCTGGCCATCAAACCAGCCTGGCCCGAGCTCTAGAGCCCCGAAGGGAGGGGAGGGGACACTAAAGGGGACATCAAACGGTTGGAGAAGGGACACCAAAGGGGACACTGAAGGGATGCAGAGGGGACACCCTCGGGAATACAGAAAATACAACAGCAAGGTTTTTGAAGAGAGCTCTGGGGGACTGAAGCATCTCTGCCTCCTCCTCGTCCTCCCCGTCCTGCCCAGGGCTGTGGAAGTCCTGCCCTGGCTCCCCCCGAGGGAACAGGGAGCCTTACGACGAGATGGTGATTTTTGTCTCCGTGTCCTGCTCCACTTTCTTCAGGTTCCGCCCCTCTTTGCCGATCAGGCGCCCCACGAAGTTGTTGTGGGCCAGGATTTTCAGAGGCACTTCGTCAGCTCTTGAAAGAGGAACGGGGGGAAAAAACCCGACGTGAAGGAGCACGGCAGCCAGAAGAGGAGGGGTGGGGTACAACGGGACGAGGGCAGCTCGAATCCCACCGCTGAGAGTGCCCCAGAACAAAGCCCCTGCCCACGAGGGAACACCACCCGGTGCCGGGGAGAGCCACGGGTGGGATACGGGAGGGAAATCCTTACGTCTTGGTGTCCTTGGCCTCCTTCTGCATGATCTCCAGGATCATCTTGCAGGCGGCAGAGCAGCCCTCGGGGGTGGAGTGGATGCTGATGGCTTTCTCTGCGGCCCCCGCGTTCTCTTTGCGGTGCACGTCGATCCTGGAAGCGCGGCGTGGGAGCTGGGAAGCGGCTCCGCGGCCCCCCGACCCCCCCAGCACCGGCTGCTCCGCTCCCCGCGCCAGCCCGGAGCTCACACCGCGCCCCAGGGTTACATCTGCACCCAGGGGAGGCAGGGGCAGCGAATCCTGGGCTCCACGTTCCCGGTGGGCGCAGAGCTCAGGAGCTCCAACCGCCCAAACCCAAACAGGGAATCGGCATCTCTTTATTTTAAGCAACAGGAGCGACTGAGGGGTGGGACAGGCACGTGCCCGGGGCCAGGGTGGGCTGTCCTTCACCCCACATCCCACATAAAGCCTTCCTTGGGGGACTAGAGCCGTGGCCAACACAAGCTCAGCGGCCAAATCCACCAGCACAGGGGTGAACTTCAACAAATCCGTGTTAAATGAGACCTGCTGGGACCCATCCCAGCCCCGGCACAGGGAGGTTCCTAGGGAAGGGCATCCAGGGAGCCTGGCTGGGCAGGGAATGGGCAGGTGGCTCTTGGACACTCAGCCCTGAGCCCCAAACAGCCTGTTTTTCCCAAAAAAAAAGAAAAACACCCAGCACCTCAATCACCGTGAGCGCAACAAGGAGCGAGAGAGGATGGACTCACTTGGACTGCGTCTGCTTGGTGATGTTCCTGATGGTGGCCCCTTCCTTGCCGATGATGGCCCCCACGTACTGGGTGGGCACCAGGAGCCGCAGGGGGATGTCCACGGGCTGCTGCTTGACCGGGGCCCCCGCCGAGACGGGGGAGCCCTGCCTGGGGGCCCCTCGGGCCCCGAAACCGCCCCGGCGCCCGTTCTCCGGCCCCGGCGCCGACTGCTCGTCCGGGATGTAGGAGACCTTGAGCGCGTGGTTCTCCAGCTGGTGCCCGTTCAGCTTCATGATGGCTCTGGGAAGGGAGGAGGGTTTGGGATGCGGGTCCCTCCCAAAAGAAGCCAAACCTTCCCTGGTGAGGGAACCCCGGGAACAACCCCCTGCCCTGAGAGGACCCGGCACCCAGAGGGACCTTCCACCCGGTCCAGATGAGCCGGAACGTTCCCAGGGGAATCCCTCCAGGAGAACAAGGCAACAACAGGATTGGGCCAGGAGCAATTCCCATGTCTCCTGCACGTTACGGGTTCTGCCCGGTGCCTCGGATCCCTCTCCCGGCAGGAATTCAGGGATGCAGGGGCTGAAAGCTGCCGACAGATGGGGCTGGCAGCAAGAGCAAGGCCAGGGGTTTGGTCTCTGCTCTCCCGCAGCTCCCTGAAACCTCCCCGGCTCCACAGCGTGGTCGGGGACTCGACTCTTCCCAAAAACACCCCAAATTAACCAAAAAAAAAACCCCCCAAAAACCTAAAAGTTGCTGAACTGAGATTTTCCCTGCAGGGGGTGAAGGGACCAGGGCAAGATGCTGGATGAAGCACGCGCATCCCTGGAGGAGGAAAAGGCAGGGAAGGGAGCTGCAAGTCTCCCTTTGACAGAGGGGACACGTGCTGCCAGATATCTGATCTGATGTTTGGTCTCACTGCTGCCTTTTCTGGAGACAGAACTCCTGAAATCACAGAAGACCAAGGAAATCTCCACTTCGGCTCGAGCAAAAAAAGTTACGGTTTCACTCTCTGAACCACCAAGAAGAGCCCAAGACCTTGGAAATCCACCTGAAGGCGAAGGAAATTAAACCCAAGCGCAGGGGCGGCCACGAAGACTTGCTGCATTTTTAGCCCGAATTTAGGAATTCGGGGGTAATGCGGCTCACAGCACGGGGAGTCCTGTTCGCTGCAGGCGGGGAAGGGGCCAGGGCTGTGGCTGGGAGGGCAGAATTCCCAAGGGATGTGGGGCACTCACTGCCTGGTCTGCTCCCGGTTGGCGTAGGTGACGTTGACCACGGCGGTCTCACTGTCCGTGTTCACTGCGAGCAAGAGAGGCAGGGACTGGGGAGGCAGCACGAAAACCACGGAGCAAAAAGGCTGAGGGAGCCCTCAGATCAGCCCCTGCTTGGATAAATCCCCTCTGGGGCTCCCCAGGGATTTACCAACAGTTTTTTCCCCACGTGGGAGCAGAGCATGCAAAGGCTCCGTTCCATCCCGGGCACCTCCTGCTCGTTTAAAGGATGCTGGTCCATCCCCGTGCTCTGCAGCAAGGCCACCAAAGCCATCCCAGCCCTCTCCAGAGCCCGGGGACAATCCCGGGAGCTCCTCCTTTCCGTTTCCAAGAGGGTCATGGTAACTCTGCTCCCATTAAACGTCCCGGGGGCAACATTAAACCTCTTCCCCCGAGGGATCAGCGTCAGGGGCTGAGATAAAATCCGCTGAGCAGAGCCAGAGAGTCCCTGGTGCCTCGGGAGAGCATCCGGCACCTTCCCAGAGCGCCGGGAACGCCGCTGAGCCGGCACCTGCTGCGGGAACGGCCCCTCGTGCTGCCCCCAGAGCCGCCCCCACAAGCTCATCTTCGGGGACACTCACAAAAAAAACCACCTCAGCGACCAGGCTGAGACCTCCTGACACCCTCAGCTCTGCTGACAAAGGGAGAACCACGTGTCCATCCTCACCCTCCTCCCCCCCCCCCCCCCCCCAAAAAAAAGGAGGAGGCGAGTTTCTCGTTTTCAGATCTTTATTAAATAAACTCCGGGGACTTCTCAAAGACAACGCAGACATCCACGGAGGGCCCGATCCGCCCGTAGAGGCTACCGGCCCCGCACGAAGGAGTTTTGCTAACGTGAATTCCCCAGCGGGGTGTCCCGCAAAGCCCCGCAGGAAGCTGCGGAGGGTCCCTCCGCCTGCGCCACCCAGCCCAGAGGGCAACGTCGCTGCGATCCCCGACGGCACGTGCGCCGTAGGTGCCCGGGGCAGCGGCCTCACACACCCCGGCCCCTCATGAGCCCCTTCCCTGCTCTCTCGTCAAGGATCGGCCTCTGCACCCCGCTTCTCGCTTTCTGCACAGTAGCCGCGCCGCTACCCCGATAAAGTTGGGGTGTCTGCAGCAGGTGGCCTGTCGGTCACGGAGAGGGATCCAGATCTTGCCCTCGCGTCTTTCCTTTAATGGATTGGTAAAAAACTGGCGCGATACCCCCACGTCTGTCTCTGTCATGATGCTTCGTGCCTACAGATCTGGCAGGGATGCACTTAGAGACTGCCTGCTCCGGTCAGAAAGTCTGATGCTCAGCGGCAAACACACGCCGTCTGCCTCCCGAGAAGTAAGAACCTAACCCTTCTCGGCAGGGTTTTAACAAAAAGGGTTAGCTGCGTTTAATTAAAAGCATCGATGGTTCACCGAGGCCAGGGGAACTCGCGTTCAGGCGGTGATCTCGCGGCTGAGAGGGATTTGACTGGCAAGTCCTTCGGGCTGCTCCCGCTCGCCTCAGGGGTCTCTGTTTTCGCGGCATTAGGGGGAATGAATGGTAAAAAGCAGAGACGACTCTTGCCCCAAAACCCGATGAACGCAATTTTGCAACGCGGCGAGGAACCTCTTTTTTTTGTTTTTCTTACCCGGGGAAACACTGAAAGCGGCTCCCTTCGGCAGAGTACAAAGGGGATGTGCATCCTGGCACTTCCAGGGTTCGATCACTGACCCCGACGACACGCAGTCCCGCAGACGCGGGAACAGCCCCTGCAGAGCGCCCAGGCTCCGCGGCGAGGGGCTCGGACCTCCCTCGGCGCGGCCGCCCGTCCTGTCCCGCGCTTCTGCCGTGGCAGGGACAGCGGGATGCCTCCTGCCTGAGCGGGCAGTGCAACCTGCTGCCCTGAATTTCTCTGCCGGGCGAAATGCTGAACTCCCACGAGCGGGGCCACAGAGTGGTGGGTTTCTGAGTCCGCTCCGGTGCACCAGGAGAGGTTCGGGTCTCTTTTCCCCGTGCCCGTCAACTCAGCATTTCAGCAAACGCCCACCCTTGGTGATCTTTAAAAGCATTCGCTGCTCAAGGGACGTAAGGTGCTCTCGGGCTTTTGAGAAGGCTGTCCCCGCCACCGGGGGTACTCCAGCACCGAGGAGCGAAGTCCCCGAGGAATGCCCCAGCGTCAGCTCTCGGGAGCGACACGGGGGACACACGCACACTCCGTGCCATTACTTTGTGAAATACGCCTGCCGGGCTCCGGAGCCTCCGAGTAACCTCCCACCGTTAATCCCGACCGCTCTCCACCCCCGCCTAGCTCTTGCAGCCGGAGGGACATGGAGGAACAGGGCTGCGGCTCCCTCCCGGTCTCTAGTATCCCCCCAGAGCCCTCTCCAAAGTGCCCCCCGTGCTGGGAGCTCCTTGGGGCGCCTGTGTGCCGCCGCACCGCCGGGCGGGATCCCGTACGCGCCGTCGGAAGAAGAAGAGGCCAAGAAACCTCAGGGAGGTTCGGGGAGGGTGCTCTGCGGTGCCGTCGCGGTGTCCCCCGCCTCCGGGAACTATGTGGGGGGCAGTGTTTGCAAACGCGGCGCCAAGAAGCGGCGCGGATGGGGCAACGGTGGGGGATTGTCAGGGCTCAGCCTCACTCCCAGGCATCGCCAGTTTTGAGAGGCCGTGCCGGTGCCTGGAGACCGGGACGACGGAAACTAAACCTCGATACCTCGACGTCTGTGAAGCAGCGGGAGAAGGGAAGAAGACGTCTTTGTTAAACTATACATTTTTTCTTGTGGGATAGATAACATTCACGAGCCCTTTCACATTAATGCCCTTTATCTTTGGTTTCCACGGCTTACATTTTCAAGGCTTTCTAATGGCACCCACGGGAGCAACCCACAGCTTGCGGGCTCCTCTGCTGCCAGCTCAGCAGAGATTATGGCAGCCCAGCCTGCTGGCTTGCTGGCCCTGCCTGCCCTCAAACACCCATGAAAATCCACATCTGCTGGAGACACGAATAAGATTGAAAAAAGATGCTCCACTGCACAAAAGGTAATGTAAATATAATGATAACCTGGTATTGGAACAGTTACATGGGAAAAATCCCATGTCTTCTTTGTCTATACAGTGGCAACGGGACTAACAAGCAGCAGGGACAGGTAGAGGTGCAAAAAACAGCTTCAGGGTCAGGTTCTTGTTTCCCAAGCAAAACCAACCAACTACCGCCAGCAGCCAAAAGAAAACTCATATGTTTTATTTGCCTTCCATGGGCTTGTATATTTAGCACATCTTTTATTGTCCCACTGTGCTTCCAGAAAGTTGCTGTACCTTAGTCTGAAATCACAGGCTACGGCATGAGCTTTTGGCAACCTCCCTTCTGCTACAGCTGTGAAAGGAGATTTAGCCTCCAGCAGCATTCACTCATCCCACCACTCATGCCAGATATTAAGTGACTAAATCAGCTGTTGGGGTGGTTCCTCATGCAACCAAAATGATCAACTCCCATGTGCAGTTAGATGATTAGAGATATCATTGCCTAAGCCAGAGCAACACTGACATACAAAAAAACTCCCAACCAGTTATAATAAGCAGTGATGACATCATATACAGCTCACACCAGTTTTGCTGTTACGAAAGAAAGGCAAAGTTAGGGGCTTGAGCCCTTGAAATGAACAGGTACGTTAATCTTTCATCTTAATTTCTGCAGGAAATGAAGCAATAGGAATCATGTAGGGATTTTTGTCTTTAAAATATGTTCCTTTAATACTCTCAGATAATAATCCTTACATGCATTACTTCTTGCCTTCATGGGGTTTAAGTGGATTTTAAATAATTCCTAGACCTCGCACAGTCCTTTTGTGGATAAATACCTTTTATCCTCTGTACCTGCATGTATTTTGCTGAGCAAGTCTCATGGTGGGGTGTATTAGAAATATCCAGATGGGCAATGCCAACTCCTGTGGTACTATCAGGAGCTGCTGAAGAGATAATTGAGGTGTCAAGAGGCTGCACTGGGGACTGAGTAGCAAGAACTGATGAACTTTTAGAGCAAACAGACCATTTTAATTCGATATTCCAGAAAGGGAAAGACAAATAGAGGCACCCCAGCAGAACTGTTTTCAAAGAATGTTTTCTATAAAATCTCAATGGTGTTATGGGCATATCCCATTTGCTTGAGAATATTTACTTTTCTGTTGGTTATTTGAGAGTCTTTGATGTTTACTCAGCTGACCCATCCTGATTTCTTGCCCTTTGCTTCCCATAGGCACCTTTTGTCACTGCATGCCTACACGCTTTATATTCAGTCTCCATATGGATCAGAGTTGTCTCTTGGGCAAGCCAGACAAAATGAAACCTCCAGGTTTATTTCAGCTGATTTGAACTGCTGCCAAGGCAAGTACCACACTCTGTCTCAGGGACTGAGTTTTAAAAATCAAGCAAAGAATAGAACACTCAGTTGCTATTTATTTCCAAAAGGTATTTCTGCATCTTCTTAAGGCTGAATTTTATGAAGACCCATCCCATCAGATTCTAGCCCCAAGCTGTGGTTTGGTTTAACACATCTGTAAGGCAGTTTTCTTTCTATTCAAAAATTGGTTTTAAATCTAGCATAACTGAATGTTTGATTGCGATCATTGTGAAAGGGACCTGGAGCTTAGCAGAGAAGTAGGCAATCAACATTTTTTTTCTTTTTAGGATGCATCTTAGTGAAATGAAAATATTACTATAAAACAAGGACATTGGTACTCTTTCAGAAATCTATATAAAGTACTGAATTTTATGAGGCTAATTCAGCTCTATGCAACATTATTCTTCAAGACATATCCTAAGTTCTAGTATGCTCAAGAAAACTGAATTTTAGGCTTCTGTAGCTATAGAATTAACAGATTAGTAAACAAATAAATCTTCAACCAGTTCCACCAAGCAGATGCTTAAACCACACGGAATACCCCGAGAAGTGGTTTTGCTTGCTAGGTTTGTGGGCAGCTTTCAGTGAAGAAGTCAGATACCAGCAGGGGATGAAGAACGAAGATCTTTCTCTCCCCAGGAGGTGTTTTCATCAGGTCAGGATTAAGGAACATAGCAGGGCAGGTTGGAGTATCTTGCAGGACTGTCAATCCAACATCTTCCAAGAACAGTAGATTCACATTGACAAAACTATAAAAAAGAAAAAAAAAGGTGTGCTAACTGTAGCATATAAGCAGAAAACCTATTATGATCCTCTAGAAAAAAAAGATCATCTGTCTGTTTGGGAAAAATAAAAAGCATATGCTTGAAGCTGTTATCATATAAACACATGCCTAGAACATGAACTTTTCCAGCATGCAAATAAATTGACTTGTCACTCAACATACTTTCTATACACTGAAATTTAAAGTAATTAGAGGAGAGTTGCTGGGCTCCACTCAAAATATTTTTTTTATTTGTATAACACTTGAGTTATTTTCTGTATTTTCAGAGGTATTAGATTTCAGTTTGCTACAGTTAATGTAATAGAAAATTCTGTAGTCATTATTGACTGCAACTGCGAACATACAATTTGAGAATTAAAGTCTAATGTAGAAAACTGGCGATGGAAATTGAAAGCAGTTTGTGCTGATACTTCACCTTACAACCGATGGTTAGAACAGAAGTGGTTTTTGAGGAGTCACAAGGGGATGTGCAAGCTGTTTTCAGACAAAAGCAAACATCCACAGACAGCATTGTGGTCTGCAGTCAGTGGGTTGGTCTGTGAGCCATTCAGCATATCCTCCAGCATTAATGTGACTACTCATTTCTCATTAAGGTCAGAATTTTCTCATTAATCAACTGGCCTGCATGATCCAAAAGTGCTCTTGTTTCCCCTGTGGGCTGAAGCAAAGTGCTGCCCTGGGGAGAAGGAACATGTGGGTAACTAAGTCCCGACCCTCTCTGCCTGGGGCCCATCAGTGCTGTGCCAAGCACAGGCTGGTGATATCTGAAGCACACCCCTGTCCCAGGGCCAGGCAGAGCCTTGGCCCTTCCACACAAAACAGCTTCATGTTCTCTTTGCAGTTCCCTATAATCTGCCTTTCTTTTCTTTTCTGTAGCGATACACAGGCTCAGGCTTATGACTTGAATTGTAGGGGATTCTAAAGAAATCATGATGCAAGGGGAACTCGCCAGTTTCCATCACGAATGGCATCACCTAGTCATGGGTCTAAAAGGGACCCAAGCATCTGTGTTTCCAGTGTCACTGGGATTAGATGCTTTTGTCCCTGATTAACTTTTACCTGAAACTGTAATTGGAAAAACTTTTAACTTTTTCTCACCAAGGAGATGGGAGCAGCATCTGACAGTGTCCTGCTGGTAGCCAGAGCTCAGTGTCTTCCCTGTCACCTCCCCAGAGACCTCTTGGGTGACCTGGTTAGGAGTCCCCTAAGTAGCAGTATAAAATGAGCAGTACTCACCTGCCAGCTTCTCACTGCACTGATTCCACATAAATCACTGTGCTGTGATTGTTGATGGAAAAATTGTAAGGCTTTGGAAGTAGAATCAGGGTTCCCAAGCATGTAGTGCCATGAGCCAGTTTTGCTGTGTGGGGTTTCCGCCTGGAAATCCCAAAACCCTTATACTAGAGGGACACAGTCATGTCTCAGGAACATGGGTTAAAAAGATGGAGATACCCTGTAAAGAAATAACACAATCCTTCTCTGACAGCAGCAGATTATCCCTATGAAGCCACTGGACCCAGGGAGTTGGGTTAAATCTCCCCCTTTCAAAGATACAGTTAATTTCAAAGGTATAAAATCTTTGGGAATATGTTCAAGCATTTTTGTCTTCCAACATTTTTAAGGATTTCCAGTATTTCCTTTCTGTTATCTTAAACTGTCTCTAAGATAAAGAAAATCCATTTTAATTTATAGACATTTATTTCAAAAACAATGAAATGCTACTATGCTACAGAATCAGCTGTAGCTATGCTCGGGGGTATGAGCAGAGAGCAAAAGCAGCAGTCAGGCACACAAGTTGCTTTCCTTTCTGCACTTCAAGGGGTAAACACTATAGATAAGGTAATCCAGATGCCTAATTCACAATTATCAACCTTTGATAGAACTGACAAATAATACAATTCCCCTGATTTATTACAGTGATGTCTTCTCACTCTGCTTCACTGAGGTTGAAGAACAGAACCCAGTGTGAAGTCCAGGCCTCATAGATCTATTGCACTTCCCACAAGATGAGATGCATGAATGGTAGAGCAGCTTACCCTGCCTTATTGATGAAATATTTCAGTTTTAAGGTCTTTAGTCTCAGTTCTGTAGTCTCCATATTCCACAGGGATTTTGGGAGCATTGGTGAGAAAACACACATTGCTGGGAATCATAAAATAATGCTCACATAACCTGGCTCACACCTGAAATGTGACATGTATTGTATATACTCAGCTTGTTCTTGTTCAGTTTATAAAGTAAACACATCAGCTAATGATTACTGGTGTCTATTATACTTAAGGTTGCCAAACATTTTCAATTTAATCATCTCCTCTCCTGTTTTCATGTGATCAGTTTTCCTAAAAAAATATTCTGTGGCTTCAAATTTCCTCTCTGCGGCTTTTGCCCCTTGATGATTTTCCTAAGTCTCTTTTTTACAATGTTCTTTCATCCACTTTGAAGTAGCAATGGTTAAAAAAAAAAAAGAGAAAAAAATGGAAAAAAATGTTTTCCACATAGACTAAACCTCCTGCACTATGACAGTCACAGCAAAGTTAACATGGACATAACCTTCACCTAAGGCCAGTGTCCTCCAGTGAGGTTTTGATTAATTTTCCACTAATTTTGACTGTTTTGTAGTAGGAACCTTTCATTTTGGGAAAGAATTTGAGGCAGATACTTAGCACAGGTTGTCCTCAGTCTGAAGCCTCCAGATACATTATGCTCATTAAGCATCCCATTCCTCCGTCTGCATTTTTGTTTCTAAGAAGCAGAGCCTCTTTAGGATGAATAACTTGGAAAGAAGGAATTTACAAGCTCCACAAGTTTATTGGTTCCAGATTTCTTTCCTTGCTTTTTTTCCCCCTCCACACATAATTTGAGAAGCCTTCTCTTTAAAAGTTTAGATAAATATGTTGAAAACATTAATACATCATAAAGGCCAAAAGATGAAGCATTCAAAAGTCAGCCAACCCCAAGTACTATTATAGTGAGATTTGCATGATCTATATCCATCTCAAAAGATATAGTATCAAGGACAGCTACAAACTTGCTTTGGCATTTCAATCTGGTTTCTGAGCTGCCTAAAAGTTCATATCCTTGATTATTCTCGTTTAATTCTTTACTCAAATATAAACTAGAGAAAATAGACTATACCATGTTATCAAATGTTATCATGAAACTCCCCTGATCTTGGTAGGCAAGACATGCATAACATTGAATTAACAGCTCACTGTAATTGTCACACTGGTATTTTTCAGGTATGTTCTCAGCTTAACATTTCTCAGGTAAAATCAGGTAAGCTCTGAGGTTAGACATAAAGTTTATTACTTGTCACAGTGGCATAACTAATTTCAGAAAAATAAATAGACTGCCCCATATACAGCAAACTAGATGAATTATGTTTCAGGGGAAAGAAAAACCCAAACAAAACCCAACAAACCAATAGTGAAGTTATTTTATAACAATGGCTGGTAGGTATATATTTCCAGTTAACTTTGTCTCTACAGATTAGTTCTGTTAATCTGAAACTACACATCAGTTATCCAGACCAGAGCAAGCTGGGAGGGACTTTGTCATCTCTTTCAATTTAGAAGGATGGCTACTTTGCCTTCTTAGTTTAGGGACTTTAGGACAGCAAACTTGTGGCAGCTGTAAGGAATGAATTAATTCTCCCTATTGCACTGCAACTGAGAAGCTGGGCTGCAATGTAGCTTGTTTTAAAGAGTGATTAAGCTCCATTTTCTCTCTAATCTTTATTTTCTAAGAAAGTGATGTCCAGGATTGATAAATGCTCAGTATGGCTGTGGGTAAAACATTAACCTAAACTGCACTAAACTTCGTTTTCCAGTGAGTCTGGAAATTAAAATTGCTCCATGTTTTCTCACCCTTAAAAAGGACTAAATCTTGACTCTCAATCTGCCTGAGAAACCTCTGAGGGAGAGCAGCAAAAGCAGCAGGAGCCAGAAGCAGACCAGCTTTCCATGACAGACACCTGGCAGTTATCATGTGTAGCAATATGAGATAGGTACTGGGATGTGGTGGTAATAATCTGTCTCTCTCTAAAAAAATAGTTTGAACTGCTGATTTACAGCTAAGGGAAAAGCTATTTACTTTTCTCCAAACACACCACAGAAGTTGACGTTACTGAACAAACTTGTCTCAGACCATCTGTAGGCACATCAGCCTAGGAAACTCGCTGTAGCCAACTCTGAGTATAAGAAATCACTTTTTGTCTTCTGTTGTGTCTTTTGCTAAAATGCCCTGTCTTATACAAAAAGAAGCCAGTACAGCTTTTCAATATTCTTTATATTTGCTGACTCCACAGCTGCAGTGCTAGGATATTATTTAACTGTAGTTGTTCGTTATTTCTAACATCATCATTCAGATCTTCCAAGAACCATCTAACACTTTTTCCATATCTATTAGAAAAGCAACTGCAGACTGGGGAATGTGGCAGTATTTGTACGTATTTTCCCAGATATTCACGTTGCCTGTGAGTAAGGACTGAGAAAGAGGCATATATCTCTTCCTCAACTCTGTTTATACCAGAGTGAAATTACATTTCCTATCTGACTGTATATTTTACTTTTTAATCATTTTTTATTCTTTTCAACAATTAGAAAAGCATAAAGAAAATGTGAAATTGCTTATGTGAAGCAAAAGCAGTGTAGCGTCTGAAGGAAAAAGACACATTTTTATATACAGCAGGTTTCAAAGAAAAGTTAATTTAATCAAATAATTTACAAAATAATAAATGAAACACAATTCTGCTTGGACTGTATTACTATTAGAGAGATTAACTGTTCTCCCCTACAAATTTTATCGGCATCCTCACGGTACCTTAAGAATGTTGAAATCCTTACATTGCATCTATAAAGTCTACTGCAAGATGCAGTGAGTGGAACAACAAAAAAAGAGATGAGGAAAGAAAATCCACCCTTTAGGGCATCTTCTAAGTAGGCAGGAGTGCCTCTCCTTCCAAGAACCAGTGTCCTCAAGGATCATGTAGCACTTGGTGCCAAGTGTTTTATGGTCACCACACCCCAGCTGGCAATGGGATTTGGACCGCAGCGTTGGCAGTGGAAGCAGGGTGAGCTGACTGCTGCGTTTCTGAATGTAGCATGGTTCTGACAACCCTGGTGTGATCCAGAAAGGCGCTTTATTGCTTCCTGAATAGGTTTCACAAGCAGATTAGGTGCCTGGTCACATGGGGTGTTAAAAAATGTAGTTAAATTAAACATTTAAATTCAAAAGGCAATCTATCTGATGTCCCATATTGGTTAGGGAGCTCCTCACAGCTGTGTCAGAAATGCTGTGCTTAACCCTCATCCCTCGTTAGGGCTTCAGCAGTCTGATTTGCTCCGAATTGGGAGTCTGAATTTGTTTTCAGAGACAGTCTGATTGACAAGGGATAACTTTTAAGTGACGTGGGCTCAGAGCTGTTGAAGGATCGAGGGGTACGGCACAACTCTCCTGATGAGCCTTGTAAGTGAAGAGCAGATGAGTGGGGGCCACATCCTCTATTCCTGGATTGTGGCAGAGACAGGAATGCAAGAGTTATGAGACCAGAAGGAAGGCAGGCAAGAAGAAACATCAAATAAAAACCTAGGTGGTAGGGCAGTCAGCCAGAAGAGGGAAGACACCTGGCCAAATACATAAATAATCCTGGGGAGCCAGAGCAGAACTCAGTAATTTCCCAGTGCTTGCAAGTCTGTGGTTATGGAGCTGAGACTGGATCTTCTGAGGCAAAGGACAGCCTATAGCCTGGTGTCTCATCACTTTGACAATGTTTTTTGTGGCACTACATGCTCTTGCATTTAAGGGTCACCTAACACACTGGTGATACCAGGAGAAGCATACAATATATTTTGCAGTTAAGGCTTTCTTACACAACTTTTTAGATTAAGGTACATTAATCACAACCAAATCCTATGCTGAAGTGCTTTTCTAAGCCTCACCCGGGTACATGTGTAGTTGTAGTGTACACATGTGGTGGTTGGGTGCTGGAACAGGTTTGCCAGGGAAGTGGCCATGCACCAAGCCTGACAGAGCTCAAGAAGCATTTGGACAGTGCTCTCAGGCACATGGTGTGAGTTCTTTGGGATGGTCCTGGGAAGGGCCAAGAGCTGGACTTCGATGATCCTTGTAGGTCTCTTCTAACTCAGGATAATCTATGACTCTACATATATTTGGAGTATGTATTTGGAGACATAATGAAGCAGGAGGCTGTTTTAGACAAGAGGCTGCAAGGCCAGGTGTGACATTGGTGTCCTGTTCTCACTGATTGTAAGATGATGTTGCAGTTTGTGTGCTATTTGAGGCCACAGTTCCCTCTGCAGGAAACGGGAATCAGCTTAGGGTAGCTTCTTCAACTGGATAGGGACAATAGCCAAGCTGTAGGCTGAAATGATCATCCTAGATCAGTGAGGTAGTCCGTGCATCCCCTGCACAAGGCAGCCTACATCCACCTTGACCACCTTGCATAGGGAACCAGATGAAGAACAATTCTTTACTGAAATCACATACTTGTCCTATTTTTACCCCCAGTGCAATGGTACAATAAATAATTCCAGTTCTGCCTTATCATATGTCATACCTGACAGGCAGAGGCAAACATATATTTGAGGAAGTAAGCCAAGAGAGTGCATTTAGCCTACATACCGAGAGTGTCCTGGACTCAGAAAACACGCTGTCTTTAACTTAACATGGTGTTAAATACAGAACCTATATTCAGGTAAGAACCTGGTGCATTGACATCTGAGTAGCTGTAAGTTGTAGATTGCACAGTACTAAAAAACGCCTTGTCATAGACACACTGAAACTTTTGGAAGGAGGGAAATACTAACACGGGGTGAGGTTTATTCTTTGGACATGGGGGGAGGTTTATTCTTTCTTTTCTTTAAAGTAAAGTGGTTAAATGCCAACATTTCATATTTACTTCTTATAGATGGGTATACCTAAACAAAATTATTTCCAGAAAGTTTGAAAACCCCACTACCTGTAACTCCCAAAAAGTTGGTGGTTGTGGTCTTCAAACCTTGGCCAGGTGTATACTGACAGACAACCAAATGTTTACTTTTAAGATAGATTTCCAAATATTGCAAGTTTAATATCTCCTCCCTAAATGACACTTTGTCACAAACCCCAAAGGATACACGTCTAAGAAAAAAAGTTAAATGGCTGAAATAAACAGATTTATCTGCTGCAAGAGGGTGATATGTGCCTGAATATCTATCCCAGAAAAGAAGTGGCAGCAAAAACATTAAAATGTCAAGCCAATACTCCATCATCAACAGGAAACTACTTTCTCACTAGCTTTGAGAGAGTTTTCAAAACCTAATAAGACATCAAATCTGGAAAGAACTAAGAAAAATACAATGTAAGCATATTTTATGGAACAAAGGTCTTATTGCCATAATGCCCTTAAAAATCTTAATACTCTGAAAACAAGAAATGTTGTTGATACACTAACTTAGACTCCTAACAAGTTTTAAAATAAATTCAGAGGCTTTTGCAAACGTCAAAAAGTTTTTAAAACAACAGTAATGAATGTATTGGAAAAATAAAAAGCAAGCTGTAATTTTCTGCGATAATACAATATTGGCCTGTGCCATGTCCTGACACTGTTTCATGTGGGGCACACTCTCTGATGTTAATGGGAATTACAATGGATTAACAGAAGGATGAGGTCCAAATTAGAACTACAGGGGGATTTATAGGAGGAAAGGGCCATTTGTAAAGGAATCAGAGACATACCTGTGGAAAACACTGCATAGTATGTTTTCAAATTGATGTCTACTGACCAGTAGCACGTTACTGCTAGAAGTCATGATCTAGTCCTGTAAGATGTTACAAAGAGACGTGATCCTTCACTCATTTTCCACCTGAGCCAGTGGTCAGAGTGCTCAGTGTTTTGGAGAAGCACTCAGCACCCTGCACTACTGCAGAGCGTGTCCCAGGCACACACTCTGCTGCAGGGCAGGTAGCACAGCACTGCCCTACAGACCTGAATCCCTCATGAACACAGTTCTCAGGAGAGGAATAGGCCAGGAGGTTGTATGGAATAACAGATGGTGGTTAACATGAGCTACAGCTCTGCTACATCAGCTGTAATAACTTATTAATTACATTTGGTCTTTGAAAATATATTTTCTTGTCCACTGCAGGCTAGAACTGTGGACTACAAACAATGTATAATAAAAACTGAAGACATAATACTATTCCTTAAGTAAAGCGAATAAGAACAGCTGAGGAAATAAAACATTCAGGTTTAGAAAGGAGTGTAAACTCAATATTTTTTAAAATATGTCAAATTGTTCTGTTAGTTTCTCAGATAGAAGCCCTCAAGCCATCAGAATCCATGTAAAATTTAGGATTTTGGAACTGCAGCTAAGAGAGATGCGATCTTTGCCCCTGAGAGGGTTTGGTTCCCCGGTTATGAGCACCATGGTTTCAGAGGTAATGAAATGTGTATATCACACCAGCAGATAAAGTTTCAAGAACAGGGTGAAAAAAGATGGAAAAGTAAACAGACATCAAAAGAAATTCCAGCTCCATATGGTATAAAACTATTTGGACACACAGAAAATGACTGAATACTCATACCTGTGAACACAATCACAATAGTGAAAAGGACAAATTTTACTTTTTTTTCCTCCCAAACTCCTGAAGGTACAGTCTGCATGGAAAATCACTGTTGTTTTGCATTTGTTATGTTCAGGTGAGGCCCTCCGCTCCTCATTCAGGGTTGCTGCCAAAAACAGACGTTCTGTGGGGTGCAGCAGGAGCAGGGCTGCCCCATGAGAGGGCTGTGGAGCGGAATGCTGCATGGGCCCCCGGGCTGGCCATGCATGCCCCTGGCAGGTGCCATCCCATGAGTGCCAAGAGCCCTTGACATTTTTGTGAAGCAGTGAGCACAGGAGACAAACTCTCCAAGGTGCTGGGCGCAGCCCTGGCCAGAGAAAGCGCAGAGATTTGGCTGAGATGGGACATGGCTAAGCCAAACCAGAGTCCAGTGCCCTGGGTGGAGCTGGTGTGCATAGAGGTCACTGCTCTATGTCCCCTGCTGGGGACAGTAGGGCTTGAAGGTGCCCTTAGGGACCTGACACAGAAGCCAGAAGCATTAGTCTGCTCAGGAATTCAAAGCATTTTGGTAAAGACACTTTCCCTGTTCACTACTTGAATAGAAACGTGCTGTGCTGCTGTCTTCTCCACTCAAGCACTTGCTAGCACAGCCCTGAAGATATCCAGAAAGGGGATTTATAAGTGGCTGAGCGCAAGAAAACTGCCCGTAGTCCTTTGATTTCCCCCACAATTAGGAAAGCAGGATCTCTTACGTCATTGCAAAGTAACAAATACACCGTGGCATAGCTGAAATCATGTATGCAAATATGTCCTCACCAGCACAGCAGCAGGCAAGCTCCAGTTTTTGCCTGGTTGCTCCGGTTCCCAGTCAAGGGAGAGTCCACTGCAGCTGTGCAACCCAACACCCAATTCTGTGCGCAGATCCCCACTTTCCAGTTTTGAAAACTCAGTCCAGATTTCTTTTTACTCTGGGGCTTTATGAACTGTGGATGTGTTTTCAAATACCAAATACACTGACTGCATTTTGGAAAGGTCTCACTGTAAACACTCAATGAGTTTTTCCTGCAAACTTCATTGTTACAAAATTATAAATGATGTGGAAATGAAAACAGGCCAAACCCAATTACAAACATGCATTTTGTGTTAAGAATCCATTTCTCATGGTATGAACTCATTTTTTGGGAAGTATGCCAAAGCATTGTTTTGAATTTACGTCCATCTCTACCAATGGGGAATTACAAATATGAAAAAGATGCCAGAGCTTATTGAAGGCAGAAGAATGTGGAAATAAGGATCAACTTCTGCGTAAGTCTGCTATAAAATATTTAGTATCTGTGTCTATTACTGGTTGTATGGGATACTCTGGACATTTTTAATTCAAATACCTATAGGGGTGTGATAAAATGGCTGGTATTAAAAAATTTAAACAATCCAAGTAATGCATTTCCAAAAGGTAACAAAGGTATCATTCAATGGCACAGTTATTAGCAAGGAGTCCTCATTAGAGACTGATAATGTCCTGTTCCTTGTAGGTGTAAATTCATCATCTGATTCAGTGTTGCACCATATGAATGTGAAGACCATGGTCTGACTACTTCCCTTCCTTCGTATATAAGAAGTTATTACTGTTCAGTCTTCCAAACTGGACGCTTAGTGTTACTCAGTAGACCAGAATTCCTTCAGTGGCTCTGGACTGCTTGTGAGTTCTACTGCCTTGTTATATACATACATTAATTTATTCTGAAGTGTCCCTAACTTCTAAAAGATATTTTATCTAAATATTATATGTTTCCATTAAAAAGACTAATATACTAAAATATCTGAGTTTTCAAAAGCTGAAAACTACAAAAATACCTGCTGACACATCTTTCCCGTTGATGCTTTAGGCAACTCAAGAGCAAATTTAATTAGGGTGTTGTAAATTGGAATAACTCTATTGATAATAGTTGAGTTCTTTTTTCAGTGTAATTGATATAAAAATTTCTTGTTCCCTTTCAGAAAAATTTTTGAAAGTGAAACTACAATGACCACAAAAACTAGTAGCACAAGTAGAGAAGGAGGTGAAGTAACCAAACCGTTTAGACTATTCATTATAAATTCCTGTGGCAGAAGAGATTACCCTACAAGAGACTGACTACTTGTGTGGTGTAATCTTCCAGGTCTAGTGTAAAAAGTTTCATTTCCCTTGAGATCTGCTTCAATAAAAGTGACACTACAGGATGCCTTCTGGACAATATCACAGTCTCACTAGCACCTTTCTCAGACAGAAAATGCCTGTCCCTGTTGTTCAGGAAACTGATATCAGTCTGCCAATAGAAAATTCATTTAAGCAAAGCAACTGGTACTGTGGTTTGAGATGTAAAAGAGCTGCAAAACAAATGCCTGCCTCTTCCCTCAACTATAAAAGGGCTCTATGCTGGACAGAAATCTCTCAGATAGCACTGTACAGAGGGATTTGAGCCAGAGGCTCCTGCTGCAGTATGAAGGTGGGCCACCACAACACGGATCTGTGTCTTCTTCCAAATGCACATCAAGAAGCTGTCACCTGCCTCTGAGCTATTCCGCAGTTTCCCTATTGCTCAGGTCTCCAAGGTGTGTGGAATCTATCCTGAGGTCCTCAGTCCCATAAAAGTCTCAGAGGAGAGGGGGGGCTCAAAGGAGCACAGCTGTTGGTCCTCTGAGAGGGGACATTTTAAGGATGGAGGTGTTCTCTTGCATATTTTTCATTATATTATTCTGAAGCACTTATTACAGCTGCATGCACTATATCAAGCAAAATAGTATAAATACTATTTCATGTAACACATGACAAGTAGCCATCTGGTATTTCCTACGGGTTTTCTTGTCAAAACCTCTAACTGATTTCTTCTTTATTCCCTCTGTCCAAAAAATAAAGCTATGGTATTGACCTGAGCCGTTTCTCGTAAGGATTAAACAGCTAGCATTTACATTACATTTTAAAATGTTACATGCTGTTTTGGTTAATAAGTCCTGATCTATATTGGAAACTGCAAGATCAAAACCAGCTAAATCTCTACTGTACAAGAGTACCGCACTGTACACCTGCTCAGCAAGCACCGAACATTTTTTATGTACCTCACTAAACAGTAATATTTTGCTTTTAGCAACTGCTTTTGCTTTGGCCACAGTGCGTTTTGCTTTATTACCCTGCTGGCATTTTGAAATTCATAAACAAGTCCTGAAACAGTTTTAAAATCTGCTTTAAAGAAGTGGTTCAGCAGTAGAAAACAACAGAGCCTCTGTCTACATATATCTTCCACAGCATTCAGCCTCTTCCCTGAGGTGTTGGACTTCAGACACATTTTATTAACATTCTGGAGTTGTACCCTCCTGACTAACCAGCCATTAGTTGGCTCACTGATCCTTAACTGCAGATCACTCTCTCTCTTATATAGGCTGCATTTCCCTTAGGTTCCAAAATAATTAGTCTCCCAGCTATGGATATGTGATTTCTGCTTAAAGGAACGCAGAAGCAGCACCTCAGCCACTGCTGGCAAGCATCCTTCTTCACACTAAGCTCCTTGTCTGGTTGATATTCATAGAACACCAGATTCTAATTCTACTTAATAATTAGGCTAATACCAGACATACTTACATTTGCCTTCCAGAACAATTTTCAACGCAGCAAGCAGGGAGTTGCACACACAGAGCTCTCTTAGCAACACGTTATTGTTAACAGAAGTTGTATGCACAGCTCCATGTGCTAAAAATTCACCAAGGACCAATTCAGCTGTCAGATACACAGGGGCAACTTCTACGGGGTGTCAGTTGGAAGGCTCAGAGGACAGAATAATCTTATAAAAATATAACAGTATGTTATGGTAATAATCACCCAGAGCTTTGCTCGGTCAGTACTGTGAGCTGACCTGTTTTAGATCACAGAGATAAAAACCCAGGCTCTCTCTTTTGTCAGAGCTGAACATAAGGGCATTGTCATTACAAAATATTTGAATACTATTCCTCAAAATGTGCTCTACTGGTGTAGAGATATGATACCTCTATACTAAGGAGGCGAAGGTGCATCCTGATGAGTTGTGTGACTACAAGCATCATTTTGGAGAACTGAAATGGAGAAACTCTGCTTTTTATGTTGGACTACTGAAAAGACACTGCAAGTGATATCAGAAGGAGACAAGATAAACTCAGGGCAAATATTCACCAAATAATATAATCAAAATATTTTCTTTCATAGCATATACTGACAACCTCTTCATTTAGGAAAAGGGGGAAAAAAAGGAAAAAAAAAAAGCTATGCCTGAAGAGTCACTTCTGCACACAATCACAAAGACCCAGCAAAATTTCCCTCAGGGTTTAAGAGCAACTAATTGTTTCGATTGTCTTTCAGTCATATTACACCTTCTGTTTTGTCCTTCTATTTAGTGAATATGTCAAAAGCAAACAGAGTTGTAATAGACTAAAGAAATTTTCTTACAAAAAGGAGAGATACTGTGAGGCACTGGATTTTGATGTTTATTATTGGGTTGGACCAACTCAAGTGTGTGTGTGTGTGTGTGTGTGTGTGTGTCTATGGGAAGGGACAAGCTGAATCTCACAGAAACAAGGTGATGCCTTGTCCCACATGGCAGCCCCTGACAGACTCCTGGTGCAGCTGTGGGTCCGCCATCAGTCGAAGGCAGCCCGGGAGCGCTGCCCACACCACACCCTGGAGCCCCTGGCCCAGCCCAGGATTGCCCGGCACAGTGGGAGCTCTGCCTCCCAGCCCGCCTGGAGCCCCAGAGTGGCCGGTGGGCCCAAGTTCCACCTGGGAGGGGCGGCCACAGGGGGCCGGAGCAATAAAGTCATGGACATCTGTTGTCCATGTTGCTTAAGACCTACCACCTGGAAGTTAGACTCTCGGGTAGCTGTATAATTTCCTCTTTTTCTTTCTTTACTGCTTCTTCTCTTAATGTCCTTTCCTAATATTTTGGGTAACCTGGGACTCAATGGGCTGGATTTTGCTACGTTGTATGGGTTACCATGTGCCAAGTCAGTGCTTTATGGAATATTTTGTTTTGGTTGCATGTTACCCTTCAAACTGTTGCCAGGTACTGGTATTTGTTCTAAAGTTCACCAGTAAAAGTACCGTCTGAGAAAACACATACAACTCTTCTGCTGTGTACTCTCTCATAAGGTGTTAAAGGAACTGAAGGGTCATGTAATAATCCAGAGGGTGGATAGTGTTGGAACCTTGTATGTTTTTAAAGTAAAACTCCCTTGTTGAGCTCATAGCTTAAGACTTGGGGTCTTACAGGTGCTTAGTAAGTAACTTTTGCTTCTCATGGTTACTGCACTGTGTAATTTTAGGGACTCTAGGAAAATGTTTTAACTCAGGTTACTGGGCATCATGAACCCAGGAGAACAAAATGCAAATAAGTAAACAGCGATAGGTCCCCATAAAAAGTACCCAGCCATTTCAGCTCCCCCTGCACCTGTACACAGAGGTATGAGGACTGCTCCCTTCCTCAAGCCTCTGTTAGGATGTTTGTACCTTCCTGAGGTAGGCAGGACTAGGCACGATCTGCCTCCCTGCTGAGAATCCTGTGATCCAGTGTGGCTCTGTGCTGTTGCAAGTCCAATTACGTCTGCTGTTTTTAGGTGCGTTCTTGTATCACAGTCAATCCTAGCTGTAAACGGTGTGATTCAGACACCTCACTTGCAAATGTAGCAATGTGACGTGTGATAGTAGCTTTACTTTTGCAGAAGTAACCTAGAAAATAACATTTTCCTTTGGAGATAGAA
Source organism: Pseudotriccus pelzelni (assembly GCA_035584735.1). Taxonomy (NCBI): domain Eukaryota; kingdom Metazoa; phylum Chordata; class Aves; order Passeriformes; family Tyrannidae; genus Pseudotriccus; species Pseudotriccus pelzelni. Next base: position 76,632,316 of record JAWMRA010000001.1, read on the forward strand.
TTAATCCTCTGTCTTTTTCTGTACATGTGCATATATGAGGTCTGATGTATCAGTTTCTTACAAGGATGACTGGCTTTCCAGTCAAGCTCATGAAGCCAGGAAAGGAGTCATCTTAGCTCCCTCGGAGGGGAGTACTCGGGCAATCTGCATATTTACTTTCTGTTCCTCCTTATTTTATTGAATTCTATCTTCTTGGATAAGTAATTTTAAAATGTTCATGTCAAGCATTTGCTTTGATCTGTTTTCCTGGTAATTAAAATGCCTGTCTTTAAATTGACATCATTTAAAATAATCCTAATTAAGACAACTTCCCCAAACTTCAAATAGTGGTTTTGAATTCCAATGTGAAGAGAATGAATAATGATTCTCTGAGCATTCACTTTAACACTTTATACTTTTCCCATACAAGGAAATTGATTTTCTCACCTGTCATGTTAACTAAGGGCACAATCCAGCAAATTCTTCCTTTTGCAAGTAGATCTTAGTGAGAGAGCAATTCACTGGAACTAATTACAAGATGTGCTCAAGAGAATAAAGATGGCCTGGGTAAGACCACTTGGATACGTGTGTATGTGCACTGAGTAAGTGTAAGCCTTTGCAATACGCATTTCATAATGATGCTTAAGAAGATGTCCTGTGTGAAACAGTAACTGCAGTTCATATAGAAAGTAGAGATAAAGATTTTTACAGGTTGAAATAAAAATAATTATCATAGATACATCAATATATGCAGTAAATTGCTTTCAATCTGTATGTGAGGAATTTATGATCCCATGATCTGACTGTACCTATTTCAACTTTTGAGAGAACCCAGTGGTGCTAGCAAATACAAAGAGACTAAGATGATACTTGTGTCTCATAAAACATATCTTAAAAACCCCAGTACTTTATTTTAACAAACTACAAATATTACTGTGTTTTGTGCTTTTATGACACTTATAGAGTACTAAGACAGAAGATAGCTTATGAGCAACTGTGACAGTCGGGAGAATATGAAAAATATATAACCAGCTAGTAATAGTCTGTGGAGGCTGTGAAACAATTATACATTACCATGTTTACCTTGGTCTTTTACATTTACATATTAGAATGTATGTTGGAGGGTTTAATTGTGAGGCTGTCAAAAGTAAAAGCACTTTTAGAAAATGAAACCATGCAATATTACAGAGAAAAAAAAAGGTTTGAAGGTCTTTTGTTCAAATGGAAATACAGAAAACAACATGTTGTTTAAGCAGGATTCTATTTTCTTCCACTCAAGTGATGAAGAGGCTTTTGTAAAGAAAGGCTTTCATCTTATACATGCAGTACTCCATCACAACATAATTACCCTAATTTGTATTCCACTGTAGAAATAGGCTTTTTTCAGCTTAAACAAATTAAGCAACAATCACTAAGTGTACATGACCAGCATTCTTTCAAGTAACCTGTTATCAGCTCTGGCTACAGCTTTATCTTGATAAAATGGAACTCCTTTTTTATTTTCCTACTTTCCTCCCCAGGATTATGCCAGCCAGACTGCCTAGAGAGGGACCATGGTTCATTGGCTGGAGAAAGGGACAGTGCATCCAGAGATTACTTCCTACAGCCTCACTAAATCACTGTGTGATCTGGGTCAAATTCTGACTGCTTTTGGGCCTCTGTTTAGGAGGGAGCCTAAGTACACAGTTAACTTTGCTCATGTGAATAACCTGGCCGCACTCAGAAGGTCTTTTAAGCAGCTGCGTGTGCTCTCTGCTGAACAGAGATTGTTCTGCTACTCTTTTCCTCTGGCTTTGGTTGATATTAAGTGTCCTCAAGGATGACAGGACCTCTATCTCCATCTGTATTTACATTATTTGTCCTTTAGTTGTGTAGCTATGGATATCCCTGCTGTTTGTACATATCTTTCTAAATATTAATCAAACTCTGACCTGGTGGATCACTACCAGTGAGGCTTTGCCTTCATCACCTTTTCCTCCTCAGTACTTCTAGGTATGTGACCAGGGTCTCTTCTTCCCTACTGCTGGGTCTGGATGAGAAAGTCTCACTGGTGCCCATTTTTCAAGGTGCAGCTATGGGAATGGTATCTGGCTCCATGTGGGCTTGTTAAGATAATTACACTAAAAAAAAAAAGAGAGGAGAAGAAATAAGGCAATTCCAGAGGTATGGCAGGAGGAAAGGAGGTAACTTGTCAGCTCAGGAGGCAGTAGTGACCAGAATTTGGATGGTTCCACCGGGAATAAAAAAGATGCTGCCTTCGTATCTTCCTTCTGCCTTAACAGAGGCTGCTCCACCACACAGAGATCTTTCCAAAGTAGGTAGGTCCTAGTCTGAATGGGCTGAATGGGAAAAGAATGTATCTAGCTCCAAAGAGCAGGAACTATTGCTGCTCCTACTGAAGTGCTGTACAAACAGAACATTTGTTGTGATCTCCCTGACACAGCTGAGAGCAGCTGTCAGAAACATGAGAATTAGTGGCACCAGAATGCTACCTTTCCCAAATTTCTCCCATCTCGCTTTTTCTAGACATCCCTTGCAGGACTTTCATTTCTCCTACAGTTTCCATGGCCTGTCAGAGAGGAGCAATCACAAGGCTGCTTCATGTGGGAAGGTGAGCTGAAGGTGACCACAGCACAGACAGGGCAGTGCCCTCACTGTTAGGGCACAGTCCCAACAAAACTGGACAGGGTGAACAGAGCAACATCTGTGATAGCAACAGGTCTCATCAATAGTCCAACAAGCTGGAATGGGGCACCTGAGTGTGGGAAGAGGGTGTGGGATGAGGTCCCAAGTGAGTTTGGTCAGGACAACTGGGGCTTCTACGGTGCACTCAGGGCCCAGAACAGCCATCTCTCTCATCATGGTGCGACCTTGCACCTCACAATGCCCTGGGTTTTGAGGAATACTTGCTGTGAAAATTTCTCATTTTAGCAAATCCCCCTGGTTCCTGGGAGTGCTTCTCAGATCTGTAACATGGCCAGCTAGTGAGGTATTGAAGCCTCTCCCAAACTGGTTTACAGTTTGCCCCAAACTTACCTCACTTGGTACTCTGGTTGACCTTGTGCTATGACTACTGGAGGGGCAGTGTGTTGGCAATGGCTGGGGATTGGGTGATGACGCTTCAGGAAGGGAGGCATGAAAAACTGGAGTGAGTTTTCAGTGGTCATGTAAGCCAGGAGCAAAGGGTGCACACAACGCAGGTGAGGCAGTCTCACAGCAGTCAAGTGGGGTGGTGACAGCAAAGGTTCCACTGACAGTCCAACCATCATCAGGCAGAGACAAGGTCATGAATTGGGTCTGGGGTCAACCCAGAAAATCTGAATAATAATTCAGGAACAGACAGCTCAGAGCAGGCCTAATGAGCCAGACCTGAGCTGAAATGGGGTCAGTGGGCTGATGGTATGGGTGCAATGAGGCTGACCAGGACAATTAGGGCCCTGGAGCCCAGCCCAGCCTTCCCCAGTCACCAATCTGGGTCATGGATTGAATGGATAACAACTCCCTTTTTCTCAGAAAAAAAGCGGAGAAAGGGAGAGAGCAAGCAGTGGTGGTAGTGCTCTTCCCTCAGTGTTTAACATCTTATTTGTGCTCAGGGGTTCCTGAAATCAATACCTCAAAAGCTGGTCTTTGTTAATTCTACCACCCTTTGAACTGCCAAAATCCAGTGCTTCCTAGCACCATATGGTGAATGCATTGTCCCCTCTTGTCATCACAGAATCCAAGGAGGAATGTGAAACCATGGGCATTGAGAAATTCATACCAGAGCAAAGTTGTAAAGACTTTAAGGGGCTTAAATAGCCTTCAAGGGTAAGTGAGGACCTGTCAGGAATATCCTTATGGTTGATATGAGGATTATCACCCATGTGTCATATGTCATGCCACATACAGAAGATACTAATTGTTCTGAGAGAAATGGGATGGAATAATCTACATGATAGAGACCCCTTTGTGTCAGGGAGCTGTGACTAAATGAATGTGTTTCTTAACCTTGAGATTCAGCCCTCTTGAGCTTCTTTTTACAAGTTTGAAATTTCCAGTGCTTCTGTCAGAGGAGATGGATAAGCACATATGTCTTTGCTGCCACAGCAATACAAATTGTGATCTACTCGAGACTGTTTCTATTGCCAGGTCTGGGTGCCACTATCTGGAACAGAACTGAGTAAATACTTTCTTTCATGCATGTTCCCTTTTCCTCCCTCTGTTTGTCGTTTCCATCTCTGTACTCAGGGGTATGGTTGCACTATGTGCTCAAGAAGAAAGCTTCTTTTCCTTTTGATCAAACCAACTTCCCTCTCTGCTGCAAGCTTTCATGCCATGGCTGGAATCCAAACAAATGATTTAGCCCAGTTGAATTTATTGCGTCTTTTAAGGAATTCCATCATCTCCTTTAGCCTGTCCGTGCCCAGGAGTAGCAAATTCTAAAAGCAATCTTAAATTTAAATGTACCATTCTGTTTACTGAGCAGTGAACCTTCAGGCAATAAATACTACAGCAGGAATTCACCAGGACTCTGTTAGGGCTTGACAGCCCAGACAGCCATTGCGCAAATCTTTGTTAGTCCTGACAACATGGTTGTTTTTTTTTCAATCAAATGAATTACAAATTTGTTTTTAATCTTTGGGGTTACTCAAAATGCTTTAGAAAGGATCCAAAGCTGTTTAAAACTATTCACATTACAAGCAGGCAGTAAATTTCAGTCTACTAGGCAAACCCATTGTCACTCCATGTGAACAACAGCCCAGAGAAGAGGCTCGGCAAAACTTTTGTCCGTGCATTGGAGTTCTTTAATACTGAGCAGCAACCCTAGCAGCCGTTTGCTTGTGCTAACTCCTCCTTGGTCCTATAAGTGTTACACCTGTAGGAGTTGTTCAGCAGGGCCCCAAGCTGAAGCTACTTTCTGTGCAATGGGGTCAATAACACTGTGAGTTCCCATTTGCTCAGACCTGTGGGGCCATTGCGTTTGCCTGGTTCTGTAACACCCATGTCCCAAGGCTCTAGAGGAGGAAGCAAGATCTTTACATTGACATAGTCTGAGTCTTCCCCAGCCCACAAGTCTGTTTCAATATTTCTTTATGGTTGTATTTACCTCCAGGCTACACTGGAATACTTTTTTTAGTTCTTTTTGCATTCTCTTTTTGCATTTCAGATTCTCATCCTTTTTCTCCTGAAAGAACTCTCTCCAGTTGTCTGGATCCCTGCCACTTTGATGCAGTCTTGCAGAACCTTTTAGTCCATGAAATCACAGGGAAAACACAATTCCCACCGAGACATTACTCCACAGTGTCAAAGCAGTTGTGATTCCTGTGCTAATCTTGTAAGAAATTTCATTAAGGGGTATCACTTCATCACATCCAAGTGTGATGTCTTCCTGAAGTGTGCATGTACTCTCCTTGGTAACTACTACCATTTAGGGCTGCACCTCGGGAGCTGCTTGGAAAGCTCTGGAAGGTGCTCTGCTTCCCAGCCGTTGCCTGGCCTCCCTGCTGCAGGATCTGTGCAGACCCCAGCTAGCTCTGAGGCAGGCAGTGCTTAACTCCTGTTTTTCACGTCATGCTTCTGTCAAGGGGCTTTTAACATCCTGAGGATGTGAAAAAGTTGAAAGTTGTGTCTGATCCAAATCATCAGACTAGGGGTAACCAGACGTGGTCCCCAAGACAAAAGGACTCCACCCGTATGTCTGATTAGGCTCAGCCCTGAGCCTTCATCCTTGGTTTAAGCTATGTTTTTGGGGAGCACTGGAGGCTGGTAGTCAGAGTGGTTGAGGTGGCACTTATGAGAAAGCACATGGACTCTGGTATTCCAAGCGCTCTCTGAGCAGCCCTCGTAGCTGGGGTGATCCAGGCTGTCCCAAAGCAGCCTCTTAAGCTATGTGGTTGCACAAAGCCAGGTTGCCGCTGGGGGCCAAGGGGATCACAACGTCACAGAACAAGGCAACCTGGCTTGGGGATTAAGCCACCCCTGAAGCTGGGTATAGAATGAAGTCAAGCGCCTCTAAGAATGGGCCAGGGGCACTTTTGGTGCCCCTGCGAAGCTTCAGAGGCCAGGGAGATTCAGGACTTTGCTGAGGAGACCTGATGGCCAGGGAAGTTGAATGATGATGACTGGAAGGTTCATGTTCCTGGAGAAAGAGAGATGGTGTGGCATGCACAGGCTTCAAACCACCCCTGAGGCCAGGTGGCCAAGATGAGGATCAAGTCATCTCTGAAGCATGTGCATCACCCTTGAGGTGCCCCAGATACGGAAGAATGTTTCTACTGCAGAGGCCAAACATACTCCAAAGCCTGGGCAGCTGGGCATGGGGTTGAAATCAAGGTGCTTCAAATGGGCAGTTTTCACCCCATCCTGGTTTCCTAGTGTCTGTGGCTGGGCTTTGGGTCTTCTCTGGGGTGCCTGGTAGCACCCTGGCTTCCAACTCTTGACTCTCTTAGGTGAGTCTGGCACGAAGGATCTCTCCTAACAGTCAAGGTTTTTCTGTAGGTACATAGCAGAGAGATGTAGAGAGATATTGACTTGTCTGACTCTAAGGCTGGATTTCCATCTCTTGCAGTGCATTGAGCAGAATGTTGATAGGAGAAAAGGCTGTTTACAGAATATATAAGTGATACTTCAAAGAATTTTTCTAGCTTTGAGTTCTTCAGGCACAGGCTTTTGTGCATAAAGCATTTCATGGTCTATAAACCTGATACAATATCTTCCCTATTAGATGAAGTATTACAACTACTCTAGTTTTCTCCCTGGGTTACAGCTTAAAATTTAGATAATGATACAATAACTTATGATTCCTGTCTTGAGTTTGGGGTTATGTTAGAAGGTGAAGGTAACTTTGTGCTCTAAAGAAAGGATCAAGGAGATTCTCATCACTGAAAGCCACAGTTCCCCAGGATTCCTTCAAAATAATGAGACAATAAGTTGCAATATATTCCAATACCTTATAAAACTGCTTTACTTTATGCATGTTAATAACTTTAATAACTGAGATGGGAGAGTTACGGCATTACAAATGTGCTTACAGACATGCAGGACTAGGATCGTTGTTTTTATCCAAACTTGTATATCCTTTATTATTCTAGATATTTTATTTTTGCAATTTGATTTTTGTATATCTATGATTTCTTTTGCAATGGTGGTGTGTGGTAAGCTCTTTTTTTCCCAGATGTTCATTGTTAATTGTGTACAATGTTCATCCATTAAATATCTTTCTTTTCTTACAGAGACAAAATTTTATATTTTGTGTGCAGTATCCATTTCAAAATAGAATAGGCAAAAAGACTGTTAGTAGAAATCTGTCAGTCATCCTGATCAAATCATATTGAAAGCAGAAAACTTTACGTGCAAATAGAATAAGATTAGCCTTCGTGAGGTTCTCCTCCCCCCCCAGTCCTTTCCATTCGTAAGGAGCCTTAGCTTCACTTGAAAACAGGTTTGCATTAGGCCATTTCTCATCAATTTCTTTATGCACCCAGCTGGCGGTGTCTGTGTGTAATTCCAGCCAGTTTCCCTTTGCAGCTGTGGGGGGCCTCCTTTGATGCATCTCTGTAGGTGGCTGCCGGTCCCTCAACTGCGGCCGGCAAACAGAATCTCCTCTGTAGAGGAAAAGAAAACACCCCGGTAGATGCCATGTGACTGTTTGCTTTATGCATGCAGGAGGAACTGACGTCAAGTGCCTCAGGATATTATTCTAATGCAATAACATGATGTTGTGGTGTGTATCTTTGTGCATCTATCTAATGCAGAGCCTGTGGTGAAGGACAATGTGGTCAGTACCTCCCGTCTGCTCTTGGTCTCTTTTACTTTCAAGGCTCTCCACGTGTACGGAAAAACACCTCTGCAGTGTCTGCTTGTGACTTGCAATTGAAAATACGGTGACCTCCTCTAGACACACTAAATACAGTTTTCTTGCATTGTTCCCCCTGTGCAGTTGTAGGCACTGTTCACAGAGCAGAGCAAATGCATAAGCATGCAACAGAGGGGAAGCAATGCTGATTTTATTTTTGCTAGTCCCTTGGGAGGAAAGGGAGAGAAGTTATTTCACATATCCTTGGTATGCAGCAGAGATCGCGGAATGGTTGAGGTTGGAAGGGACCACTGGATGTCTTCTAGTCCAACCTCCTTGCTTAAGTAGGGCCCCCTAGAGTATGTTACTCAGGATTGTTTCCAGATGGCTTTAGAATATCTCCGGGGAAGGAGACTCCACAACCGCTCTGGGCATCCTGTTCCAGTGCTCAGTCACCCTCACAGTAAAGAAGTTCTTTCTTATGTTCGGGTGGAACTTGCTGTGTTTCAGATTCTGCCTTTTGCCCCTCATCTTATTGCTCAGCACCACTGAGAAGAGCCTGGCTCCATCCTCTTGACACCCTCCCTTCAGATACCAGTGTTCTTTTTTTTGGTCACAGCTTTCACCTCTTTCAGTTTGAATGTAAATACTGATACAAGAGGTTCAAAAAGTAATGTCAAACAATAAAACGACACCAAATTTTTCAATATTACGTATAAATGCAAGGAACTTGTGTTTTGCTGGGGTGACCATGCAGCTAGAGCCTGATGAAAATATTCACGTTTGGGTGAAAGCACTCGCCCAGCAGTTTCTTGCCGCCTCTGGTGCCTCCCTGCAGCATGGGAATGTGCCAGTTAATCTGGGACATCCTGGCTCTCATTGCAGAATGTGATTGTACATACAGCCCGAGAGAATTAACTGAGGATTATAAAAGCATGGTATAAAAATGTAAGGGTTGATGTAATATGTGTGAATTGAGGGGGTGATGTAATCTGGTAAAACCTCTCTAACAATCAATGGCTACTGCAGTTACACATTCTTCTGGCTGTAAAGGAACTGCCTTCTTACCTGCTCGAGGACCTAGCTTGTGTCTAAAGTCTGTGGTATTTATTTCTAATATACCTATGTGTATTGCCTATATAAATTTTCCTTATGGATTTTTTTTTTCTTTTTTTGCTGTCTTCTAGCTCTCTTGGGAGCTTGTCACAAAGCATGTTTTGGGTGAACTGAAGATGCGTATGACCTACTCCCTCTCCTTTACTAATTGTCTTTTAGCTTCAGAAAATGTAGTCTTGATCTGCTGCTGGAGCAAGAATAAAGAGGAGGCTCAGGTCTACTCTCCTTTCGCACATTACCATTGTAGGGAAAAAACCAAATACTGGAAATAAAACTATTTGAAGGAAAACACTGTTATGCTTTGTGAGCACTGCTTTGAACATCTTGGATTGTGCCTTTTTTACACTTCTATGTTGTGGGCAGCTTCTGCCTCTGTTGTATTGCAACAGAAGTCTGAGATGGTAACAGTGATACTTCTTAGGCACTCTTATCATGTAGAACACTTTTATAGCGTTTTCTGGGATGACAGTTTACTTGGGGATGGGCACTACTCTGTCACATCTATCAGCTGAGATCCAGGACACCCGCAGCGGAGAACCCACACTCAGCTGCACAGGTCATTTTAGAGGAGGCTAACTTGGAGTACTGTGTGCCAGGGAGCCGAGCAGCGAGTAGTTCCTGCAGAAGATTAGCAGCACCCCTCTCGTGCCGACCGCCGACCTTGCTTCTATTCCACAGGGTGAGAGCTTGGATCAGGCATCTGGCACAGTTGCACTTTTCACCCTCATCCCAGGAAAGTCCAGTGGGTGGATGGATCCCCTCTCTGTACTGCTGTGGCTCCTGGCAGGTGCACAGGCAGCCCCATACGTGAGGGAATGGCACGAAGCTGTATTGGGAGGTTTAGGCTGCATATGAGGAAAAGTTTTTTCACCCAGAGGGTTGTTGAGCACTGGAGCAAGCTCCCCAGGGAAGCTGTCACCAAGCCTGTCAGAGGTCAAGAAGCGTTTGGACAACGCTCTCAGGAGCATGGGATGATTCTTGGGACGTCTTGTGCGGAGCCAGGAGTTGGCCTTGGATAATCCCAGTGGGTCCCTTCCAACTCGGGATAATCAGTGCCTCATTTGTTTCAGCGTCACTGAACGAAATTCAGGAGCAGCTGTGTCCCTTCCGACCCAGGATGCTCCCTGGTTCCCTGGGGCCGCACGGGGATCGGCGCCGCCCCGGGGCAGCCCCTCACGCCGCGCGCGGCGGGCGCGGAGGCGCGGGCGCGCGCAGCTGCCGCAGGCACGCGTGTAGCGGCGCGCGCAAGCGCAGCCCCGAGGAGGGGCACGTGCGGCGCGCGGCGGGCCCCTCGCGCCCCTCCCCGCCCCGGGCGGGCTGG
>JAWMRA010000001.1:76642605-76687824 GCA_035584735.1 Pseudotriccus pelzelni
CGGCGCCGGCGCGGGTGAAAGGGCGGCCGGGCAGCGGCGGGCGCGCGCGGACATGGCGGCGGCGGCGCTCCTGCGCTGGGGCGGCCGGCGGGGGCGGCCGGGGGTGAGCGGCGACGAAGGGCCGGCCCGGGAGGGGGCACTGAGCTGCGGGGCCGCGCTCGGTAGAGGGTCCCCGTGCATGGGGTCGGATGGGCTCGCCGCGCGGGGGCTGTTCCCTGTGTGCGGGGGGGAGGAGGGAAGAGGGTGTTGGGTGTCGGCCCCCCCGAGGAGCGTCCCCGTGTGACGGGCGGGAACCCCCGGCGGGGCGGGAGGAGCTCTGTGTCCGGGGCCGTGCGGCCGCGGGGTGCGTGGGAGGTGTTGCCCCTCCGGCCCCGGGTGGGCGGCCGGGGGTGCCCGCGGGTGGCGGCTGGAGGGCGGAGGTGCCGGGCAGCTGGAAGAGCTGCCTCCTCTTTTCTGTGCCTGGGGGCTGCCAGCATCCAAGAGGTCGGTCCTTGATGTAAACCATTGGCGTGTTGCCAGGAGACCGTGGGGGTTTAGTGATTTACTTTTATTTTTCTTAATTAATTTTATGCTGCTGGGCAGGGTTGTGGTGATTCGGGGTGGTGGAGTCACCGTCCCTGGAGGTATTTAAGAAAAGACTGGACGTGGCACTCAGTGTCGTGGTCTCGTTCATGGTGGTGTTGGGGCACAGGTTGGACTCGATGATCTCGGAGATCTTTTGCAACCCGATTGGTCCTGTCATTCTGTGATTCCAGTTTCCTTCTGCCCTCTCTCTCTCTGTTAAATGGGAGCTTATCAGAGCTCTGGGGTAGAGGGTGGTTTTGTGCTATTTTTAGTTGGAAAATCTTGGCTGACAGAGAAGGGCTTCGTGGAACTGTTGTCTCTTCTCTCCCCATTCACTCCTCTACGCCAGATACTTAGGGTGCTTTCAGTGAGGCACTCGCTTTGTTTTCATACGTTACTTCTACAGATTGTGTTAAAAGAAGATTTTAGATAAGGACAGGCAGCATTAACACATAGTGTTGTGTAACAATTGAATGACACTACAACTAGTTTCATTATGGGAAAAGTAGTGCAAAATACTTCTAATTGTTTGCAATAGGAAGACTGCATGTATTTTTTATTTCTCTTCAAAAGGAAAATTTGTGTGGATGTCTGCATGTTCCAGTGGAGAAGAAAGGAGTGACTTGCAGAAAATGTTTTCCCCAGTGTACCCCTGAGGGTGTAGGATAGGTTTCTCTCTAGAAATGTTCCCTCCTAGCAGTAGTGTAAAGAACTCATCACATGTCTTTAGGCATCATGTAAAAGAGGTGGTTTATGTGGGCAGGGCATTTTGAAAAGGGATTAAAGGGGAAAACAACATGTGCTTTATGCAAGTATCTTTCCTTGGGAAATACACATAGGTAAACCTGTTTTATGTGAAAGTATACATGAGAGGAGCTTCTTGGAAAGCAGAGAAGTTGTTTAATTGGAGATGATGACTTGAAATTGACAGAGGGTTTGTCCTGTTCAAAGACTTTATTTTTGGTGTCCATGAGTGTGTGTATATAGACGTGGAAGGCTTCTGCTGTTCCTACTAAATAATCCTAAGACTTTGGTGTCTGTCCTTTGGAGCCTCCCTGAAACAGGCCTACTTTGTCTCCTCCTATGTGGCATCTCAGGGTGTGGCCTGGCTGCAACCAGTGTAAGCCAAATGGAAATGTTACATTAACAGGACCTTTGTAAAATAAAATGTTTTTATAGCTACCTAGTAGTGTTGTGACTTATGTAACTGAAGTGATTTCTAGCCCTTAGTATCTGTGTATGAAAGTCACTGTCAAGACAGTAGTATATTGTGAAACATCTAAAAAAACAAATTTGCATGGGAATTGCTTTCCTAGATAGATTATCTAATGTTTTGGTGATATAGGCAAATAATATAATTGATGTCTTCAAATTTTAGTGTGCTAGGAGCTCCTAAAATTTTTGCAAAGGCTAGTAGCTAATGAGATGTCCTTAACTTCCTTTGCTACTTTCATGTGGGAATCGATAAAGGACCACAGGAAAAGGGTGCAAAAAATCACTGAACTGCGGATTTGATTCTTTACAGTGTTTCTAATTTAGTGTCAATCACTTCTGTTTACGCTTTATGCAGAACTGGTTCTGTTTAGAATATAACCAAAATTTCATTCTGAGTGCTTTGCACTTCTGAAGCTGGGAAAAAATCTGATGTTGAAAGAAGTTGTAGTTACAGAATAAGGGTGAGAGATGGCTTTTGATATTTCAGTTGTGAAACTCTTTTGAGTGAGCTGTCAGACTCAAAATCTTCAAAATAATGTAGAACAAAGTGCTAAATACGTCATGAATTCAAGGATAAACTGCTGATACTGATTTCATCAGTGTAGATCAGTTTTCTAATCACTGAACTAAATGTATGGAAAGTTTCTCTGCCATCTATGCACCCAGCGTTTTTAAGTCATGGAAGTCATCTGTACGGTGGGAGCTCTGGGATGCAAGGTTGGTATCATTTGTCATTAGAGAAAGGAGTTCAAAATGAGCACCAGTCTGGGGACACAAATGTAGCCATAGACTTCCGGAGTTCAGTGATTGTTTCTTGTACGTAAACTACAGATTTTAGTATTGACAAGCACTGTCAAAGCATAACGCAGGTAGAGATTTCTGGTTTTCTTCCTGCTTCTAGGAGTAGCTTTTTGAAATTGTAGGGAAAGCATGCTGTGTCATGTACTATGGGCAAAAATTGATTCTGAAAGGAAAGAAAAGTGAGGTCATTAAAGTCTATACTGAGTAAAAAATGGCACTCTTGTTCTGAAACACTTCATGCTTTAATTATTTTGTGATTTTTGTCTGCCCCACACTTGCATTGATTGTTACAGTGCCATGATCTGTTTCACAGGTGCTATTCAGCCTTACTGAAGCTGTTTAAGCTGCTGCATGAGAAACTGTTCCAGCTTTCTGCAGCTGCTAGGTCTTGATCACAGGCTGCTCCTTTTGAGCTCCTGTCTCCCTCCAACTTGTGCCAGCACTGCTGTGTAAATATCTTGGATAAGCTGGACTGAAGTGTGCCTGAGAACGTATTTTTTTCCCCACTCCTTATGAATATCTTCTCAGGTGGTTGTATTCCCATGCCTGGTTCACTATGTGACTATATGAACTTTGGGGACTGGCACAGAAGAGAAGCTATGTGGGCACAGGAATGACTGAGCTTAAAAAAATAGCCTTAGGTGGATGAGTGTTTCCTTGTTTATAGTTTGTATGCTGTGTTGGCAAATATGAAAACCAGATTTTCTGTTCTTGGAATTACGAGTGTTTCTCAAACTGGGTCAGAGGGAAGGAACTGTTATGTATAGTGCAATGTACTTTACAGAACCTACATCTGTGTTTGCAGTTGGCTTCAGGGGGATCTGCTTACAGTTACAAGTGCTTGGCTCTTCAAGACTATGAGCGTACAGAGGAAAGGAAAGCACTTCCTTAGAGAAAAGAAGCGTTATGTTTGCTTTACCATTTACAAGATTCGTGCAATATTATACTAGGAAGCTGCATTTTCTGCCTTATAAATTAAAAGCCTTGCAGCCACCTGAAAGTGTCTGCTTCCTATGTGCTTTATGCATACATCAGTAGAGTTCCATAGACAGGGAATTACGATAAGTTGAAATAGAAAAGATTTGGGAACACTTGCTGTGTAATCAAAATGTGCAAAAAACCCCCAATGTCTTCATGTTTATAACTCCCCATCAATACTGATAGCTACGAGTAGATACACCACAAAGATAAGGGGGTTGTTTTCATAGTATCTGAAACCCAAATCTCTGAAAATGTAGGGGCAGAAATCTTAGTGGAAGAAAGTAGACTTTAAGTCTAGTGAAAATAGGTGTGCTAGTTTGGCTGTTACTATTGGATATTGCTTACTGTATTTTCTAGTAATTCTAAAATATACATTCCTTTCCATACTAGGCTTCTTAGAGCGAATGTTGATATATGATGCTTTTCCTGCCTGAAATCTGGAATTCTGTGCCTCTATTTCAACACTAGGACCTTTTTCTGCCTGTAAAACTCAGTATCAGTGAGTTATTTACAAGCTGACCAGTATGGCAAGGAGATTTCCTTCCTCAGTGAAGGCATGTAAACCTTTAAAAACACACAGGTAAACCTTATCTAAATAACAAGTTAATTATCTATTTTGCTGTTGTATGCCGTGTCCTTAAACCACCTGAAGAGGTTTCCTAGGGCTGCACTGGGTGCCTGAGGGGAGGCAGATTCTCTGTGAGGCTTCAAAGTGGCAGTGTGCGATGGGCACACTGTTCAACAAGTTACTGTGTAGTTTGAATTTTTTATATGAAGTTATTCTATAGCCGTTACAGCTACTCAGGTTTCAGCTCAGTTTGGCTATTGCACCATTAATGGATAAAGCAAGATGGTTTTCCAAAATACAGTACTAACACCATTTTCTGAAGATTCATTAGAGGGGGGGGAACTCCAAGCCAAATGCTGAAGTTCAGAGTTGAGCTCTCATAAATGAATAGTCTGTGTTCTTGGGCTTTTAAGAGTCAAAAGTTTTATCAAATTGAAGTAACAAGTCATGACAAAAATAGGTTATACCTGATGACTCTACTGCCCTCTCCTAGTTTTGCAAGATACGAAAAAGTTGCTAGGTCAAGCTGAGCTCTCTGAGTTGTATTCTGAGGAAATTTCTATATAATATATAGAATATATAATATATAATACCTAGGGCATGTGTGGTTTTGTGGAGGCAGCCAGTTAACAGTGTAGACTGAGAGTTAGATTGGTTTTGCTGGGTTGATGGTTTGAGAGTTCTTTGGTGGTTTTGGTGTAGCTTTTAATGAACCTACCTATGGCAGAAACTTTGGAACATGACGTAGGTGATGACACCTGAATAGCTGTGGATTTGGAGATGGCAGTTTAGCGGTGAATCCTTTGTGGCCTTAAACATGCATTATTTACACTACGCTTGTTTATTTTTAAGGAGTTATTCAGTTGCTCATAGTGGCTGGGAGCAGACCTCTAAAGAGACTTTTCTTGAAGTGGATTCTAAATTAAGCAAGCTCTTAAACCTTAGTGTATATTAGTACAGATACATACAGAATACCTTCTTTCCAAACCTGTGAATTAGTTCGAACTGCCCATCTGAGTTGAGCAATATGCTTGATTTGTTTTAGGAAGTTAATTCACATGTATCTGGGCTGAACCTGTTTTTTTAATTGATTTGTGTGTGTGAGAGAGGAGGCAGTTAAATTTTTAAACATAGGTACATAATTAGGTTAGGTTATTACAAGATCTTTATGTGAAATTGGTCCAATTATGTAGTGTAAAAACAGAGTTGAGTGTGGTTTAAAGTTTTTCCTTTTTTTTTTTTTTTTAAAAATTGCTTGATGACGTTACTGTTTCTATATGAAAAGTTTCAACAAGGCTTTTTTCAAGATGGCTAAGATTCTACAGCTTAATGCTAACTGATTTTTCCCATCATAGCCTTTCCTTCCAGTCTCCATCTGTGCATGGCTCTTCTGGTTTCTCATAAGCATTCAAAGCTGGTTTTGTATAAAAGGTGTTTACAAGAAAAGTGCAGAAGCTTTTCCTCCCTTGCTTGGTTGCCCCCTTTTCCCCTGCTAACTGCAAGTATTTAGATTAGCCTCACTGACCCTTAACAAGCACTTTCTCCAATGAATAACATTAACTCAGTGGAGACTTTTTGTGTGTGTCCTATATGACCTTCTGTAGGCTATTTGCGATCCCTCAAGCACTTCTGTCAATAGTGTTTCAGAGGAGAGGGACTCAATCTGCTTGACTCTGTGTACTCTGGAGCAACAGTGTACTCTGCTGCTACTGCTGTAGCTCTCTTTCCTCTTCGCTCTGACAGTGTCTAGATCAGAATACAGTCACTGAAGATGTAACAGTTGCTCTGTAAACCAGCTGATAGGTGTGATTACAGTTGCCAGAATTCTGCCCTTAACTGCATCCCTTTAATGCCTGGAAAGGCTTGTACTGTCACATCATCAGATAAGAATATTATACCTCTGCGAGAAAGAAAACCCAAAACAATCAACCTCTGGCTGCTTTGATTCTACTGTATCAAATGATTCACATTTCAGTTTGTTTTGGATTTTATTTTTGAGGAGTAAAGTGAGGAAAATGAAAGAAGCAAAAAAAACCCCAGTGAAACAAAAAAAGTGAAGGGGAAAGAGCTCAGCATGGGAAACAGGGTGGAACGGTTTCTTTCAATTGACTTTTTCTAGTTTCAGAAGAATTAATATATATGAATCATTCTGGAAGAATTAAGCACAGCTGGATTATCTGGGCACAATATATGCTATGTCTGCCACTAGTGAATGGCATCTAAATGGTTTGTGAAACTATAGTAGTTTTCTGCTCATGAGGTTTGGTCGGAGGTGGCATGAGATGATATGCTCTAAGGCTTCCTTTAGTTCTGTATTACAGTACTTTTGTTGAAATGTATATTTTTTTCCTGTATAAGATTATAGTATCAGCTGCATTACAAATGTGATGGCCTACTCAATCCTGGGCTGATTTCTCCTTTCTGTGATGCAACATAAAAATTATTTTCAGACTTGATCAGGCCAAAGGACTGTGTAGGGAGTGTTCTCATTCCAGTTACTGCCAGTCACTGTTACTTCCAAATCAGTATAAGCTTTCAGAAAACTTAAAATTTTAACATTTTTTCAATTCTCTGAAGTTCACTACTCTTGTGAAAGGTGCAAGTGAATTCTCTAATTAGCCTCTTTTATATGAACATATGCTTTCTTAATTTTTGGCCTTCTAATGTAGTCCACATTCATATTTTTTCCCCCAAAAATGCAGGAGAGCCTTCTCACAGGAGAGCCTTTACTTTCTACTTCTTAGATTTCTGCAGCTCTTGAAAAGTTCTTCCACATAGAATTGACAGATTCTGAGTTCTGCAGTTGCCAGTCACTGCTGTTTCATGCTTCCTGCTAGACAATATTTAGTGTTAAGGCTTTTTACAATCTTTTTGATTCCAAGTGAGTGATCAAGTGTGGCTCTGCTTATACCTAAGCTAATGACTTCATATCTAGAACTTCTGAATTGTTTCTGGTTACTGTTTGTGGGTGTGTGCTTGGAGAAGGGCAGTTCTGTATGAGCTTTCATCCACTTGCTGAGTGAGTGAAAGGGACATGGAAGTTTCCTCAAGATGTCAGTGTGTGAAATGTTTTTAATGGCTTACTGTAACAGGAGAAAATGGTTTAACTCTCTCTTTCGTCTGTAGTGTGAAACGCTGTGTTCGAGATGGTGCCTTATAACTTCACATAAACTTTATTCGTCTGTGTATGATCCAAACGAAAAGGTAAGTAGTATGGTGCGTGTTTTCTCTTTGACATTTACTACCCTCTCCCTTGTGCTGCTACTAACAGTGGTGGTTCTCCTGGTATAACCCGTCACTGGTTTAATAGCATAGTTTTTCTTCCTTTTTTTAAACCAAAGGGAAGTTACTTTTGCAGGATACTTGTCAAGATCGGATACTACTTCAAGTGTATACCAAAAGGTTGAATAAGTGATTGATTGTGAGCCTGGAAAAGTTGCATACTGGCCTGAACATGTTACTATTATGAAACAACCGATAATGTTTTGCATAGTTGTGGGTGGTAATGGACCTGTAAAAACATCTGGGAGCTAGACTAGCCAAAAGCTTTTCATGGAAACAGAAGTATGAAATAGTGGCAGCATGATTGTTAGATGATCTGGTGTGGGGGTGGGAACTTCAGAGCTTGGATAAAGATGGGCCTTTAAGTCCTGCAGAGAATAGCAAATCCTCATCTTGGGACCTGTGCAGTAGCAATCTCAATTTATAGTTACGAGCCAAGAAAAACTTTCCTTGTGGAAGATTGTCTTGGCATGGCCTGTGAAGTAATGCACTTGGAAAAATAACGTGACTGAAGGTATACTAGTTATTCGAGGGCAAAGATAATAGCGTTTCAGGACTGATATTCTACTGGTGTAGAAGCCCTTATATATCAGTGTAGAAGCAATTAGCCATGAGTAAAATAGTACTAGGAAACAGGGAAAAGCGGTGTGGCTTTACGGATATTTTCAAAAAATTTATTTTTTCTTTAAAGTCCTTGCTTAATCAAGGTCTCCTTCCTTTTCGAAATGCATAGTTATGTTTAGACAATGTAATTGGGTATTTGGTTTCTTTCAACTGTCATTTCAACCACTGGCTGCTACAGATGATTTAAGCTCTTTTCTGCTGTTTTCATTCACTACCCCTTGTAATATTTTTGTAATGATGAGGCTTTCATGTGAAACCTTTTCAAGCTAATTAGTGGAAATGACATAAAAAAATGTTACTTCAAAGCAGTATGTGGTTTTTAATTTCTTATTACTGTGCTGGACTTGAGACTAGCCTCTAACAGCAGGAGCAAGGGACCAGTCTCTCAGTGTCTTTATAGCAGAATTGGAAAATTAAAATGAATGTCAAATATTCTTAACATCTTGATACTGAAAGTCTTGTCTTGCACTGTGACCACAGCTGATTAATAAAACAACTTTCAAATACCAAGAACTAAGTTGAATGGAGCATTTGATTCGATAAACTTTTCAATGTCAAGTATTTGGAAGTATTTTTTTAGTTCCCCCTCAAGTCTGTATGCCTGAAAATCTTTAGGTACCTAGAATGCTGAAATTTAGATTCAGGAACAACTGGTAAGAGCATGTTGGTAACTTTTTTAGATCAGATCCCCAGCTAAAAAAACCTCTCCTAACAAATTGCTGGGTCCTGTGGTATTCTTAAAGTATTTGTACCGCTGATAATTGAGCTTGCTTAAGAGTGTTTAAGATCATCTTTTGAGTGTAGTGTACCTGTGTCCTAGGCAGTGTTTTTCAGCAGATCTGGCTGAATTTACTGTATAAGCTTGCTGCAGCTGTTACCTGGAGGGTTTCTTGTCCCTTAATTTCTGTATGGTGTTATCACGTGGTAGTATTTTTAAACTGGTCATGTGATGTCAGCTCAGCCCTGACTTTGAAAAAGTAAATTTGGTCAAGGGCACCTTGAGTTTGTCTGTTTTGGAGTAGGGGAACAAACAATATATGTTCTAGTCTGTCAGTAGCAGTTCCTGTTGGGGTTTTGTGGTATCCTTCCTTTCCTCTGACACCTGTCTTCCCCTCCCCAAATTAACTAATGACTGTGTGGCTGACAAACAGTTTGATTGTTGCAGTGGCAATACTTCCTTTCCCCCCAGTCCTTAAGAAAACCAGCTGTTTAGTGTAGAGGGGGGAGAATCGCTGTCAGATGTTATCCCCTTCTTACAGCCATGAAGTATTGAAGCACTAAGTGCACCCCAGTGTGAAAGGTGACAGTGAGTACTAAGGGGTGTACAAAGTTGCACTGTGGTTGCTATTTAGTATTGAGTGTGTAACAGTGTCCTGATGGCAGTGAAGGGTTTTGCCAGGTTCTTCACCTGAGGCTCGGATACCAGTAGGGGCTAAGCTGGTACAACTCAGCAGCAGTGCCTGGGACAGCGTGGAAGTGTTGGTCTTGTACCTGCCCATGCCCTAGATAGAGAGGAGGTTCTCTTCCTTATGATGGGAATGTCTTTTAAAGTTCTCCCATAACAGATGAGTATTGTATTACAGGTCATTTATGCTAATTAGGGGCACTGAGCACTGTACCTGCCAGCACTGTATCTGCATGCTGCCAGTATGTGCCTGTGCTGATGCCAGGCAGCATACCTGCCCGCACCTCTTCCCTGGCCTTGACTGGTTCCTAGAGCTGCTGAAGGGTTCTAGTGTGTGGTAGGGAGAGCCAAAGAATGCTGGTGTGAATAGTCAAAACCTTTTTCTTCTGAACCTGTGTGTGCGCTAGGTAGATCTAGTAAAATATACTGTTTGTTATATCATCACTGTTAAATCAGCAGAACTCTTTTAAAAGTAGGTGATCTCAGAATTACAAGCTCATGGATAAACCATGGTTTTAATGGAAGTGGAGGAGAAAAGAATACATGTTTCTGGAGGGAGAAGAACTTGTGTTCTGTTCATATCTCAAGATTCTTACTGTTCTTTTCCCTTCAGACGTTTGAAAAACTCCTTATTGCCAACAGAGGAGAGATTGCATGCCGAGTAAGTATGTAGTCTTCTAATTTTTTCTTTTTTTGTAGTTAATTCTTAATTTTTTGGTATTTTAAATATTGATTATTGTCGCCTTTTATATGGTAGGTCATCAAAACATGTAAGAAGATGGGGATTAAAACAGTTGCTATACACAGTGATGTTGATGCCAATGCTGTAAGTACTACTTGAATTTAAATGGTAAATGGGGTTCTTAGTAATTCAGCAAGACTTGCAGCTGTTTTGCAGGCTTGTTGGTTATTGTGGTAGGCATATTGGCAATTCTGAAATATCTTTCTGTATGTCCTTTTCCTCTATGTGCTTGAACGGAGTGGAGATACCAGGTTGGAGGGAGGATCAGACAAGTATTTAGCATATTTTTTCTGTGAACTCTTCTGTGTTTTGCTTGTGTAAATGTTACCTTCCTCTTTGTGTGGATGAAGCTAGATACGTGTGCACACAGATATGTGCACCAAGTGTGAGTGGCGGTGAAACCAAAATTGTTTTGCTAATGTACACAAAAAAGGCAATGAAAAGTGGGTCTTAGGAGATGGTGTAGAACTTAGTATAAGCTTTTTGTGTGCCTGGTAAATCCAGCTCATTGCTTCCCACTTCCCAGAGAAATGCCCTCTCCTAACAGGTGTGCTGAACAGGCCTACTGGAGCTGTTCCATTTGATTCGGATATTGAGGTGCCTTGAATATTCAGTAGCATGGCAGGAAGGTGGTAAAATGGCTTTCCAGACAAGTAAGGTACTTGTTTAGCTACTTGCCCATTTTCAGGTCCTTGTAGTCTCTATTTTAGAAATAATTGAAGTAATTCATGGAAAGAATAGGGGGATAATTTCTTTTGTGATATAACAGCAAGTGTAGTCTTGTATCCTTCTTGACTAGAGAGAATACAGGATTATTCCTTGCCTGCAAGAACTGGTGTAGGAGAAATGGCTAGGGATAATCCCATGTCCCAGGATAGTTTCTTGAAATCTGGGAGTTAAAACCCTGTTATGATTTAATAAAAGAAGTCACTCAGACAAGATATCGGCGGAAAAAAAAGTGTATTTTATGCAGGACAGGACTTGTGAATATAGATTGAGAGTTATTCAGCTTTGGAAAAACCGAAGCACGATTGATGAAGTCTGAAAGTAGTTAGAACTTACGTATTTTCAGAGTTAAATGAAAGGTGAGAACTATTGGGAATTTTGGACTTTGACAGTATATTTGTCAAGAGTTCCTTTGTGGTTCTAATGCTACATGACCAGCTCAGTTCATATGAATAGGCTGTAGGTAGAGCAGGGGACTGAGATGGGACTTTCTGGAATGCCCTACTGAAGGATTTTTATGCCAGGTAATTAATTTCTTTGAGGTGAATGGAAAGTACACTTGATCTGGATTTCAACTGGGAGCCATAACTGGTAGAGTGTAGTAGCCTGTGGGTGCTCAGAGGACTGAAATGAAATTCTTAATGGGGAGATGTCAGACATCATAAGTACTATTTCTTTTGGAAGCCAAGGATTATGTGAATATGAATACAAACTACTCTGTATGACCTATGATTCCTCTAGTAAAACCAAAGCGTGCTGATGGATACTTGAATTCCATCGTATATATATATGGTATCTGCTGTTAGGATAAATGGACTGACTGTTTAGCAGCACTGCATAGCCTTGTCCACTGGTGTGAATTCATCCTGAAAATAGCCTTAAAAAGCTGTTTAAAAAAGAGAAAACATGTTCTTTCACCAGTCTGTAATAGACTTGAGAAAATGGTCTTCTCTCCAGTGTGTCTGTTTATTGTGTGGACTCTGTGAGCTGGAGACTAAGAAAAAATCTGAAAGCAGTGAGTAGAAACCAAGATTGAAGAACATGATGAGGCAGTAAGAATGACATGAAAAAGTATAACTCATGACCTTAGGGAAGGGAGTACAAATAGTGCGTTACAAAGGGGAAACTGAAAATATGTCAATGCTGCTTCAATCTACAGTGCTGTCTTAGCTTTAAAAGACAAACAGGGTCTGTAATTTGTAATAGTTCACAGGAGAAAGGAAATCCAAGCTGGTATCTCAGAAATGCATTAATATACTTATGACAGTTCATAAAGATAACATTAAATGTGTTAAATGGGATGCTGACATTGTGAGTTCATGAACGAGAGATGAGACTAACAAATGCTGTAAGGGTGACATAGTGTCTGCTTAGCTTTTTGGATCCTTTCTTAAAGACCGGTCAAACTGATCTGTGCAAGGTTGAGCAGTAGCAGTGTGAATTGAAGCTCCAAGTATTTAAAGAAAATGAGAGGCAAGCTACTTGAAACACTCTTCTGTATGCTTAAAATAAGGAAATGGTCTTAAGTCTGAGCTGGTTTTTTGGTCTGATTATACACATCGTTTATGTCTACCATACATCCTTTAATCACTAACTTGTGCGCTTTCACTGGAAATAGTTTAGTTAGTGTTGCCTGTCTTAATGGCTTGGATACTTCCAGGTATTCATTGTGGGAATGGCCTGGCCTGTTGCAATGATGTGTGTGATTGCCAGTTTGGATGATCGTGATAGATGAGTCCAGAGGCTGAATTCTTTGGCTCTATTACTTACCATAAAATAACCAACCATATTTGCCCATAATTGTATTCAAGTGCCATCAACAGCTGCCTTCTTGGTTGTACCAGTCATAGGGAAATCTTAAATGCTCTGAAGTCAAACTTGGGAGCTGAAGCAACCTGCCAAAGGAACCTCTGTCCTAAAGGAGCTAGGAGAAACCTGTTTGTTTAGCGGTGGGATGCTGCAAGAGTTGTTAATATTTGTTTGATTTTGTGCTTGACAGAGCATCTCTCACTCCTTCATGACTTGTATTGCAAAGACAACGAATATGATAGGCAGCTACCCTGATGATGATGGTCATTGAACCAAAGGCAGGAATAAATGTCAAGGCACGCAGTTGAACTAGTTGCCCATCCAATGGGACTAGAGCAGGTAGGGGTGGTTTACAAAAATAATTTTTTTATTAATGTGTTTATAAATAGCACCAATTGGAGTAGATAAATTTTCTGTTTAGAACTTGGAGTAATCTTTGAGATATAGTAATAGCCCCTTATTACATTACCTGTAGCTGTATAGGTTACAGGTGTATAGATTACATCATCTCCGTGGTTACTTGCTGAAAACTTGCTGGGTAGCCTGATACTCTTAAATATGAATTCATTGTTACAAAAATAACTGTAAAAGAAGCCAAACCAGTCTGTCTGTTACATCTCTTTGGCTTTCTGTCATATTGGTTGAAAACAGAACTGAAGTTGAACTGAGGCAGAGTTCCTTCAGTTAGCTGACTAAATATTTAAGGGGAGAAAGAAAGCTGTCAAAGGTATCTAGCAATTCAGTGATATCTGTAGTGATAGCTTCTAATTTATTCCCTATCTAGTGATATGCATAAATGGCTCAAGCAGGCATTTTCACTGGTGTTTGGATAGAAATGGTATACAGTCTTAAAATAATTGTCTTTGAATGCAGGTAGTGTAAGACTCGCTAGTGAGTAATCTTATCCTAGAGCTTAATTTTGGTCTGTTTTTTTTGGCTGAATATTCAATTGTCCTTTAATTTTTTTTTAATTTTAAAATTATCTGAAATCCTTGTGGAGTTTACAGTGATGAATAGAGGTGGTTGGGAATGGCTGAAATACATATAAACTTTCCATGAAACGGCTTTCTCTTGGTCTTCAGACTTAGTTTCTGTAGAGCACCAGGGCATATGTCTGGAGTGTGCTGTTATAGCAGTATTAATTTTGACATACTTATCATTAATAGATAAAACTAGTCACTAGACTATCAGAGCATAAAGGAATTTTCATTTCAAGGAATTAAAACCTTGCCATTATGAGCAGGAAGCAGCAGAGAGGACCGTTACAAAGTGGGAATGTGGCAAAAATTGAACAACC
This sequence comes from Pseudotriccus pelzelni, assembly GCA_035584735.1. Lineage (NCBI taxonomy): Eukaryota > Metazoa > Chordata > Aves > Passeriformes > Tyrannidae > Pseudotriccus > Pseudotriccus pelzelni. Next base: position 76,656,620 of record JAWMRA010000001.1, read on the forward strand.
TGCCAAGAGCCAAATAAAGCTTACATGAAGAGGGAAAATACAAAGAACAAAATATACTGTTTTGTGCTCTTAATTTAAAAAATGGCCAAAGATATGGAAGATTTTTCAAGGTTAAAATTTTTACGGTGATAGCGAAGAGAACATTAACAAAACTTAAAGGGAATGGGTGACTTCAGAGACTTTTGGATGCATCTGTATTAATGCAAAGTTACAGATAGCTGAAAATGGTATTAAATGGGGTTGAATTGCATTTATCTTTGTGGAGGTGGGAGGGTGTGTGAACTTGGGATAAAGGTTACGTCTAAAGTTAGCTGTGCTGTGGAAGAGAAGCTGCTGCTTTAACAATTGCCCTGAAGTAAAAATAACTGTAGTGGTTGGGGAAGAAAGCCTGACAAAATGGTTGCTGAGACCCCCATGGAGCATACAGTTGCTCACGTGGTACTGAATGTTTTGAAAAAAGTAGGTCATAATGGATCCTTTTAGGGTCTTGAAAATCCTGGTCAATACTTTTTAATTACATCTGTTATTTTGGGGAAAGCAGAGGAAAAAAGTTGGATACTGTTCAAAATGCTGAGTTCTGTTTTCTTAACTTCAGTGTTCAACTTTCAAAATATTATTTACACTTAGGTATGTAAGGTGGGGAAGGACCAATAGAATTCGGATTATTTTTTTAATTGAAACATCTGGTGGAATAATTTTTGATAAGAGAAAACAAGCAAAGAAGTTTCGGCTGAACAAGAGTAGTCATATGTACTTTTTCCCCCTGAACTGATTGGAATAGAGGGTTAAGATGAAAGAGCCTCCTCAACCATAAATGTAACACTGATGGTGCAAACATTGTCAAGGAAAGCTAGAGGACTATTGTAATGCCTAATGTAATCAGCTAAAAGTATGATAAATGAAGAACAAGCTTTCACTAATTGCATCTGAACAAAAGAAGGTATAGCATAAAGCAGTGAATGAGATATAATTTTACTTGGCATTTTTTAACACAGCGGGGATTCTATAGCCATATGAAGCAATGAACTATAAATGCCTGAAAAAATCCCATGGGAAAGTAATGTAAACTACTAAAACTTAATGGAGTAGTGGGCAGTTAGTTAGACTTCTGTCATATAAGTTTTTTTCAGTCATTCACTTAAGACTTCAGGTGTTATTGTATTAAATTGCCTGTTCTAAATCCTGTTCTGCTAGGTTATATAGAACCAAAAGTAATGCAAATGCTTTTATTGGTGTAAAGGTAATTACACATAATTGAGCTGTTCTCCCCAAACTGTAGTCATTTGAGTGCCAGAAAATTGAAAAAAATCAAATTAACTAGAAATGAAACGTCTATGTTCCTTTCCTGACTTTATTTCTTTTTTTAAGCTTGGAGTCTGAGGCAGTTTCTCAGAAGGAAGTTGGAGGAAAATCTCATTTAGGAAATGTGCAAAGCTGAAGAAGATTGTAAGCTTCTCTACCAAGTCTGTTTTGAGCTGAATGAATTTGAGTGAGCAAGATGAACTTTTTGCTGAAGCAATAGAAACTTAGAATTTTGCTGAAGACTTCCCTGTAGCTTAATGGGATGCTGTCAAGTTCTTTTGTTCTTAAGAAATCTAGGTGGCAAAAATAAATATTGGAGGGGAATTTGGCATTTAAGTTTTAATCTAAAAAATGGAATTAGTTTGGAAAGTGGAAGTTTATCCAAAACTGAGGAGTTTCATTTACTTGTAACTAACTTAAAGAGGCCTTAACTTTTGTCCAGACTCTCATTTACTTTTTATTTTTCTCTTTACATCTTTAAAATGTGCAAAGCTTTCTTCCATCCTCTGCTACAAAACAAGAAATTCAGTAATTTTGACAGCTCATTGTATCCCAATGGCACTTGAGGCGTTTGTGCTTGGAGAGATCTGTTTGAGTACCTGTATGAAAAAGAAACTCTAATATTTTAATGCCATTTTGAAATACACGATTCCCAGGCTGCTGCGAAGAGTGTAGAGAATGGACTCTGCCTCCATGTACTGTCTGGAGAAATTCAGTCTTCATAAATGGTGTTGTTTGCAAGGTGTGCAGAACAGGAATGTGCCAGATCACACCAAGGAAACATTAGGGTCAGGTTTGCAGTTGCTATTCTGCTCTTCCTTTAGTGTATTTGCTTCTTGTTTCAAAAGCAAGACAGCATGTTGCTTATTTCTTCACCAGATGTGGCAGAGATGATGTTGCTATTCTGTCTCTGCTTTATTGAGTGAACTACTGAACAGTTTTGTAAAGCATGAGAAATGCAGATGACGGTCATCCCAGGAGGGGAAATACCTCTGTGGAAGGAGTGTGAGAACTGTAGCTTGCCTGCCAAGTGCAGTCTGCTTTTTCTTTTTAAAAGTATTGTTGCTTTGAAACTGAGTGGTTTTGTGGAGGGTGCTGTTGGTGAGGAAATAATGAATTTTTCATTGGCTATAAGGAGCACTGCTGTAGTCTGTTTTGCTTGTGCTGAACTGTAGACCTTTGTAGGGGCAGTGGTGGAAAGTGTTGTAGATAGTAATTTTAATGCAATTAAATATTGTCAGTTGACCAAAAAAAGGTAGTTATACCATGTTGCCCTGTAAGTGAGGCACTGCAGCAGCATGGTTTCTTTCTGTCTCATCTCCTTGGAGGCAGAACAGAAGGTCCCTTGGATGACTCCTTGGAGGCACTGAGAGTGTTCTGTCTCAGAATTTTCTAACTTCCATCCTTCAACCATGTCCTCAGCAGCAAATATTTCGTCGTGCAGATTCACATCTGTTGCTTCTGTGGTTTCTATTGTCTCAGCTGTGATGTTTGTTATCAGCTGTGGTTGTGGTTATTCTAGGATGGTCTGTTTTCAAGCACTGTTAATGAGCAATACTATTTGGTAATGCTATCTCTTTTCTTGTCTGTGTGGGTGTAAATACTGGTGAGCAGGCCCTGGGCTGAATTTCCCTTTACTATAAGGATGACTTCTAGACAGAGATAGACCTGATAAGGCAGGCTTTTTGTGAATAACATTCACAAGTACTTAGAAAGTGACTTTTACAACTCACATAAGACTGTGCTAAGTGTAGTTCTCTCCCCTTCTTACCTTCCTATCTTTTGTGTATCTAGACTTTTGTACTACATGTGCAACCTTTTGTTAAGTGGATCCAGGCTGCTTATCTCTAGGAGAACAGTGGGGAAAAGAAATGTCTGTCAGCAGGCTGATTCAATTCTTTGCATAGGTTAATGAATGCTAGAGCTAATGGCATCAGGACACGTGGTTGTGAACAAGAAGAATACCTGATTAACCTTTTGAGAGGCAGTGTAGATTTAGTGTCTTGAGTTAGTCCCATCACACATCCCACCAGTGCGGGATGTAGGGTAAAGGGAACAGGGAAGAAAATAGATATCCAAGATACAGATTCACATTATATGAAAAGCTGGATTAGGAAGCAGAGCCATCTTAAAAGATCCTTATAAGAAGCATTGTATTTAAAGCCAGATACTTTGCTTGATTGTTAGCTGTATAGCTAAAGAAACAGCTGCTAAGGTATTGTGGAGTCTATGATTCCATTGATGGGATCCTGGTACTTTTTTTCTAGGGAGGAGTGTTAAACAAGGAACTGACTTGCTTATGAAAGGCTTGAAAGACTGAAAAACTCAAGGTTGGAGACAGGAAATGAAGGTGCAGTTTGCAAGGTATAAGGTATAGATACATATGTCACTTTTACAGATATTGTGGTTTTGGGTTATGTTCTTTTACTTGTTGACAAAAAGCATCTATCACTTGTTTACTTTCAACAAGGTAACGCTGTAAAAAGGATGTGCTTGAGATACCCTTTTTATTACCGCTGAATTATCTGTAGGTAGCAACTAACATATTTTTATAGTTGTTTGAAACCAGCACCCCCCGCCCCTACCCCCAAACCCTTCATGTGTCTTGTTTATTATAAAGGAAGAATGGAAGTCAGTGTTTGAATAGTTGGTGCAAGGTAATAGCTGTGCTGAGTGGTAACTTGGATTTATAGAGGCGCATGTGTTAGGTTTAGGTACAGTGCTTCTTGGTTTCTGTCTGTCTTGTTATGCTAATCAGGCAATGCTCTTAGTTTCATTCCTGGACTTCAATTTTATATGTAGTGTTGTATAAATTCTTCCAGTCCCTTTGTAGCTGGTGTTTAATGTTGGGTCACCTGTTGACCTGCAATGTTACTGGCCTTGTAAAGAAGGGTGCTGACAGTCCTGAAAGTGAAACTGTTTTTAATGTGGGCTTTGCTGTTGGCAAACTTGCAACAGCATGTCATCTCCCTTGTTTGCTTTTCGTAGTAAGGGAATGTCACTGTCTCGGAAGCATGTCTGTAAGATTGATCTCTTGTAATTTTGTTTTCATATCTTTTATTCAGTGTGTTGTGTCCTGAAGCATTACGAATTAATCCAAGAAGCAGCTATAGATTTGGAGTGGCACTGATGATACGTGTTGGGGCAGTGAGTCATAGTGTTTTGGAAGGGGGGAGCAGAGGAAAGAAAAGTTCTTTACATTCTTTATTCCATGTAAGTAGTCTGAGCTGCCTGACTAAAGTTGTGATATACTCTTCCTTTAATCTTCAAAGACCCTTTTTTGCAATAATACAGAAGTCTCAGTCTAGACTAATGCCAGTTCGAGAGCCTTTTGAGAAATCATAAATTTGTTTTGTATCCCTTTGCCTGTACAGTTTCTTTGTAATCTTGGGTTATAATTGCTTGTCCCATAACTCTCTTACAGCATACAGCCATCAGTACAGTGAAGTGCAGTTGGTGCGTGTTGGTGCATAAAAACAGATGTCACCAAGTGATCTTCCAGCTCTTGTTAGTTGGCACTTTTTGGCAGATTCTTATCTAAGTATGTTACAGGCAGTTTCTCGAGAATCAGGTGACCCACCTCAATGCAGTTATTATGGGGTTATATCTTTATTTACCTTGGCAGTGGTTGTCTCCTGAGAACAACAACAATAACCAGATTTATCCTGTTGAGTGGCTTTGTTTGTTATGTGGTACTTTGTCAGATATGTGAAACTGCTTGTTATTTGGACTACTTTTTTCTAATGATCTGTCATGCTGAACTGTGGAGATCCTGAAAGATGTTAAAAGGCTCGTGTGAAGTTTTGTTCACATGAATGTCTAATGGCTAGTTAAGGAAAATCTGTATGTTTTGGTACTGACTTGGGAATGCTTTTGATTTTGTCTTGTTTTTCACTAACATGGATAATATATAAACATCTGTAGGTAGGTCTGGTCCTGTTTCTCTGCATACGTGCTTGTAAGGGAGTGGGCACATGTATGGTGAAGATGCCAGTTTGGTGAATACAAGAGGGATCTTCTGAGTTGTAACCAGACCTTAGGTGGGGGCCCTGCATCAAATCTGGATTCTGTGCATTTAGCAAGAAGCAAGAGGATCTTAAAACTTGTCTGTATGGTGCAATTTCTTTGTTAAGACTTTTTAGTAGTTGTTTGTCTGTTCTAGGATGGTATCAATTCTGTATTTTCCAGGGATGCTTTGAAAGTAATCATAGTTAAATACTGGGCACTGCTGTCTTATGATACTCCCTGCAAAAGTTGTTTCATGCCCTCATTAATTCCTTATAGCACCATACTGTAAGAGTAGAAGGGGAGCATCTTTGAGTAGCTGAACTTGTGTTAATCAAAAATCTCTCCGGCAGTCATAAGTTGATAAGTAAAAGTACAGGGAAAGAGCAGGGCTGTGGTCCTTCGTGTCCTGGGCTTTAGCAAATTCCTGGTGTTTCTCCCAGGCATTTGAGGCAGAAACTAGGGGCTGGGTGTCCTTCTGAGTTGTGCTCTGGTCCAGGTGCTGGGTTGCAGGTGAAGGAGCTGCAGGGAGGAGATGAGCTGACTTGCAGGATCAGGAAGGAGAAAACAGACTGACAGACTCTTTGCAGGGAAGCTGCAGAGCCAAGAGACTGTGCTGAATGAGTGGATGATAGAGAACTTCAGTACGGAGGAGGCTGTGACTTCTGTCACTAGGCCATGCTGTGGTGGATGCCATAAACCTGATCAAGAATAAGAAGTAGATAAAGCCAGCTCTAGAAAACCGTAGGAAACCCCGTGATTCCAAGACATTAGTACACATGTGGGGTTTTAGTCACCCTGATACTTACTGGAAAGACAGAGTGAAAGCAGCTGAGGAGTTGTCTGGACTGTGTGGAGAATGATTTCTTGACACAAATGATTGAGTTAACCAGAGGAGATGCTAGACCTCTTACAAAAAAGGAAAGAAGTGTTCAGGGATGTGAAGCCCTGGGACCACTCTGAAAATGGTGAGGTTTAGGTTTCTGTGAAGAGCAAGACAAACAGCAGAAGCACAACCATGGACTTCAGAAGTCCAGGTTTTTTTTTTTTCCTCAGCCAAGGATTTGCTTGCCAGGGTCTCATGGAAGACTGCTTTGTAAGTCACAGTGGCCCAAGAGAGCTTGTTGATCCTCAATGGTAATTTTCTACAAGCACAAGAATTGAGCAGAGTTCAAATGCAGAAAGTGAATATAGAGCAGATGAAGGCAGGGCAGAGTTTCCCAGAATCAGTGTGCAGGAGCATAATTAAGGAAGGCAAAGCTCTGCTGGTGTTGACTACATATTGAAGGATGTGAAGGGGCAACAGGAAGTTTTTGCAAAGGAAAAAGAAAATGAAGGGTCATTGAGCGAGGTGACTTGATAATGGCAAAGAGTATGGAAAAGTCTGAGATACTCAATACCTAATTTGCTTTGGCTTGTTCTGGGAAGGTCCACTCCTAGGCCTCCTAGGTCCATGAGCCTAGTTGCAGTGTCAGGCAAAAGTGTATCCCTGTTCACAGTAGGAAAAGTTCAAATGGGATTATGTAACTGAACTGGGACATAGAAATGTCTGTGGGAGGGATGGCATGCATCTGAATTGAAGGAATGAGCTGATTTCACTGTGAGACTGTTCTCTCCCATCTTTGAAATGTCAGTGTTGTCAGAGCGTCCTGATGACTGGAAGGAGATAACTGTTTCTTTAATCCAGAGAACTACTGGAAGTAATTGGAAAAAAACATGGCATGAATTGTTTTGGGAGGTATGAGAATGACTGAGAGCAGTCAACGGAGTTTATTGCGGCAAATCACGCCTGGCTAATCTGGTGGCCATCTTTGATATGACCTGCTCCAAGAAGAGGAGTAGGTATCAATTACTGTGGCTTTATCAGGACTCTTACTGGTGTTCTGTAGTATCTTCATGGCTGAATTTGTGAGGTAGTCAACTTAGGTAAACTACTAAGTGATTGAAAAATATGATCAGCTCTTTAGAAGTCTCATCCACCCTCAGTTATTGTTCACTTTTGTTTGCGTTTTTAAAAAGTCTCAAGGTGGGAGGAGAACTGAAGTAAACAGTTAATTTGTATTCTGCTGTTGAATGGGCAAAGACGTGATTAGACAATAGTCCTTAGTTATGCGACGTGAAAGAAGGAAGCTGTCTCTCTGACCATTTACTGCGTCATATTTGATGAGAAAAGGAACGTCTCTTCACAGATAACTTAGATGCTTATGAAAGTATGACCTGTGGGTTTTTTGTTTTATGTTTTTTTTTAACCTGGGGGATTTTTTTAAAATTTCTTTTCACCCATGGCAGAACTATCAGATTCAGCTTTGGAGAAGCTTTTTTCAGTGGAGATTTTCATTGGCGTATACAGTTATCAAAGTACTGATGTGATTCTGAGATGGTATGAAAAGGTAATAATGAAAGTACATGTAAGTCTCTACTTGTCTCTTAATAAAGTTGAGTGTAAAATTTTGCAAATAGTTTCCAGGAAGTTTAATAATAGCTCATGTTTAAGACACTTTCTTGCATAATTTTGCTGTTCATGTGATTAACGTTTTTTAATTTTGCATGTGGTGCTTTAGCTGTTTCAAAGCTCTTCATCTATTGAGTGATGGTTTTGGTCCAACATGCACAGCTGTTAATCTTAACTAGGTCTTGTGGATGCTGCTAGTTAAGTATTGGAACTGCTAATCTCCTAGAAATGCTTCTGAACCCAAGGAAAACTTAATTTGCTGAACTGTTTCAGATTTATTTTTTTTTCTGTAAAAGCTTTTCCTGAATATAACAAAGGTGATGGTATTGCCTGGCTAATATTTGTGATCTGTGGAGGTTGGAAACTGGTACTTGGATTGTGTTGTAGACTAACAGGAAAAAAAAGCTTAAAAAAAGATCATGGGGGGGTGCGGGGGTGCAGCAAAAAACCCCAATCAAATCAACAACAACAAAACGCCAAACAAAACAAAAACCCCAAACCAACTGTGAGAACGAGTTTTAGGTATTGCGACATTTCTGTAGCACTAGGACTAGGCTAGCTGCCTGGTGCAGTGGAGGCTTGGTCCTGGAAGCCTGCCTGGCTTGGCCTGCCTGTTGGCATTTTCTTTGGTCATTTATGCTGTGAGAAATGATCCCAAGCACCTTTGAGTGTGGATGAGTTAGTACTGCTGTCAGCAGCCGAAAACCCTGTGTATTTATTTCCTGATAAAACCAGATCCTGGATTTGTGAACCTTTCTTTCTCTGAAGGAGAATGAAACGTAGAATGATTGGGCTTGGTAAGCTTCACTGTCTGCCACAGTGACCACCTGCTGGGATTTGAAAACCCATTGCTGTTCTTTTGTTCCTTCTCTACTTTGTTTGCTCCTAACTTTTAGGTAGATTGAAACTTAACTATTTGTGTGTTTGCTTGTGTTGTTTACCTTGTTAAACATAGCAAAACTTTTGAGAACTGTGGAAACCACTGTAACATCTCTTGGTTTGTGAAGACTTTTTTTAATACTGTGTGTAATACTTGATAAATTCAGCAGCTGATGATCCTTTACACAGTAATTAAATAAGTTCAAATATTTATTTTTACAAGGCCATAGTGCTAATATGGATTTTGCTATTGTATTGTTTTTCTGTGCCAGTTTTTTTTGTTCTTTCTATGGAGAATTCTGTTCCAATTTAGCTAACAAAAATAAATATGGTTTTTTTCCCTCTCAATTAGTTCTGAATTTTTTTAAATTAGTCTACTGAGATTCAAGGACTGGCACCACTGTGTTAAGAATTTTTTTTTGTAAAGCAGTTGTTATAGCTCTAACATAAAGAAATTTAAACAAAATTTTTGATTTGAAGATATGCCCTTTTAAGAAAGTCTTCAACTGCTGGTGTGTCATTTATTTCCATCAGCTGAACTAAAGCATACAAGCACTATTACAATTTTCTGCCCTCGGATTTCTGTGAGTAAAGCTAACACATTAACTTTCATAAATTCATTTTACAGGCAGGCTTGCCTGCCTGTGTATTCTCTGCACCAGTATTCTTTCTGCAGAAGAAATTTCTGTTGTATGCCTTCATGCAGTTAAGCCAACAGTGGGCTTCTCACAGCGCAAATAGTCAGATCATCTGCTCTTTAAGAAACTAGAGGTGTTAGTCTGGGATGAAGGTGGCTGCTTGCTTTTAAGTTAAAATGAAAACACACATATATGAATTTCATAAGTGAATGACATTTCTAAAATTTTGTGTCTTTGAGGCTTGTTTGGAGTGATACTTTGGAGCCTGAGTTGCTTGTTTCCTTTCTCTTGTAAGTGTTCCACTTCTGTAAACTATTTGTTATTTGTTCCCTCCCTAGCAGTCCTAATCTAAAGCTGGGAAGGAAAGCACTGAGGTTGCATTCAGTGGAAGAAGGTTTTCCGTTTTTGCTCATAGTTTTGACCTGCTTGATGTGCTAGAGCAAATAGGTTATGTTCTATTTTCAGACTCATTGATCCTTGAGGGGAAGATGCTTCAAGTTCTGTTATCCAAGCAAATGGTGTTTAACCTTTCTGGGCCAAGTTGTTGCAGAATCACTTGTCTATGGTACTTAGCATGATAGGTGAGGCTGATAAGGTATGTTTGATAAGCCAAAGAGGTGAGGGGTGTGGGTCACATATTTGAGAGCATTTTTAGGCTAGAAGCTGTCTTTTGTTAGTGTGAGTATTTTGACAGGAAGCTTATGAAGAGCTCTTCAGTTCTGAACATTTTCAGTGATCCAGACCTCCTTTAAAATGTAGACTTTGAATAGTGTGTCAGGTATGTAGTGCACCCACACCTAAATGACTTCATTGAGCGTTTTTTATGGAGCTTTGCACTTCTGTTATATTTGCATTTACATATATTTTAGAACGTTTAGAACATTTGAATAAGAAATGTCTGAGTTTCTCCTTGAAGAATGTTATGTTAACATTATCTGAACAGGAGTCGGTAAGTTGCTGCCTGTCCCCTGTAGCCCCACAGGAGGAGAGTACTTTGAAATGGGACAAGGGTTTCATTGTGAGCCTGTGATCATATTTCAAACAGTCTGGGGCAGCGGAGGTGCAAGAAAGAGTTTGTGAGGGTTCCTGCCAAGTTCAGACTCGGTTGTGTGGGCTGGCAGCTGCTGGATGCAGAATAAGTGTGCCTGTAGCAGTGTCATCCATACCTGCAAGAGAGCGCTCTGATGCTCTGACTGGCACTGAGCATTTAAAGAGTCTTCAGCCAGAAAAATGCTGTGCAATGGTAGAATGTGCATGTTTGTACTTTCTTTGTTCTTTTTTTGCTTGCTCTTTGTTTTTTTGTTTCTATAGTGTTCTCAGTTTTTGCTCTCTAGTTTTGACTGTTTCTCTTCTCCCTGACAGTGTGTACCACACATGGTTGTGGAATTCCCTCACGCTTTCCCCCACATATTCTTTCCTCTTTTCTCCCTCACCTCTTCCATGAGCGACGCACCGTACATTGAACAATATGATCAGTCATTGTGCAAGTTAATAATGCTGCATGATTCTCTTGAACAAGAAAATGGAGTGTGTTACAGACCTAGGAAGTGGTCATGTGTGTTATTCCCTCCTCATTCCTTAGCATAAGGAGCAATCCTAGATCCTGTGCTGGATAGCAAGTCCTGGGCTTTGTCTGTTGGATGTTGCTTTGTTTATATGTGTAATTGGACTGAGAGAGATGGAAGGATGATACTATTTTGGAAGTAGGAAAAGAGTTGATATTTTCTGAGGAAGCAGCTCCTACTAAATTTTTACTTTGCTCCTTAACTGGTCACACACACACCCCCTTCCCACCCCTCCACTTCCCATCAGCCATTTACTGAACCAGAACGTTGCTTTTATGAATATCTCCTTTCTGCCATGGAAAAAGCGAACTTTGCCTGTGCCAATGAGTTTTAAAACCAGCATTACTTCTTTCAGAGCTCGGAATACATTTAGATTGTTTCAGCAGGAAGGATGTTTAAATCATGAAACTGAACTTTGAAACTTTAGATAGGTTAATGAATTTTCTTCTTAAATTAAAGAAATTTACCTGTCCTTCTCTTCTCCTCCCCTCCAAAGAACCTAGATTTTTTTTTTTCACTTGAACCCTCAAGATGAATTGCCTTGCTTTTCATCATGTCCTTTTCTGCCAGCTTTATATACACATGGCAAAATAGATGAATATTTGACATTTACCGTGTTAAAACAAAAAGCCAACAAAATTCATGAAAATCTCCGAGAGCTGCATCTTATCCAGGTGGCCTGCTGTTTGAAATATGACTCCTGGTGTGTATTGTACTCTTAGCCCTAGGATTCAGTAATGAGATTGAGTGGTATCTTGCGTGAGCACTTCTGGATGATTGACAGTGAGGTGATGTGAATCATCATTTATCAGGATATTATCATGCCTACCCTTGATAATTTCTCCCTGCTGTCTGGGGAGGTGGTGAAGACAGATAGGACTTTGTGATGTCAAAGTAATTAGTGTGTGTTGGTTTCCAGCTGAACAAACTGGAAACTAATGATCAGGTAAATGAAGATGAAGTGCATTAGTGTAAGGATGAAGGTGCAAGGACCTTGGGGAAGAGCTTATCAAAATTTCATGGGGGTTATTTGAATATCTTACAATTTGTGCAGTTGCAAGCAATATTTTAAACTACTAGAGGATACTTCTGCAACAGTCTATTTACATGTCCTTTGTTAATATCTCTTCTAGTGAGAGGGTCAGCACTAGGGTTAAGGACATTAAACTCTGCTGTAAGGACTAGGAACTCCTTATGATTTTCATAAAATCTGAGTAGTCAATTTCCAGCTAATGGCAGCAATTTTGAGTTATATGTTAAGGAATTCCGGTGTACATTGAAAAGATTAGGTTTTCCAGAGATTCTTCCCATTTTAAGTGGGGAGATTGCTATGATTTGTCCTTTATATATTTGACCCAATGACTGGCTCCTTTCTATTATTAAAATATTTTAATGTTGCTTGATACATATGTAAATATCTTTTAAAATGTGGACTTCACTATATAATTTGTGATACTGCAGCAGGCTTTTAATAAGCATGGTAGTTTCTTGGTACAAGTTCTGAAGTTTTTATGTATGGGTCATTAGTGCAATATTTTTATAACTTGAAAAAACACTGTGTGGGTGTGCACTGCTATGCCAATGTTTCAGATGATGCTTAATGCACAAAACCAGCTGAATGTAATTACTATACCACCAGCAAGTGATCTGAGTTAATTTTATCACATGTGATTAGATATTGCTAATTGTAATTAACTGATTGAAAAGCTATCTGCTTTACATGCTTGCTTTTCAATTATTAAAATGGTAATTTACTCATTGTCATTTATCAGTAAACTTGTATTAACATGCCAGTTTCACGGATGCCTCCACAAATAGCTTATTTATAACTGCAAAGTTTTGTAATTGAAGCTTCATGGCAAATCTATTCTTTTGGCTAATTTTTATGTACACAGCTTTCCTCTTTTTATTTCAGTTGCTTCTTTGGAGGAAGTGAGTGGGCTAGAATCTCAGGCAGGAATTTGTCCGGATTAATATGGCTCATCAGAGACATTATATTTAATTGGAGAGCCTGTGGTATAGTCGCAGGAGGCTGAAGGGAATTATTTAGCATTAGCAATGGCTCGTTTGGGAGTTGTGCACTAATCAAGGAGCTTGTGTGTTAACTGTAGGGATGATGGGAGTTATGACGATTATGACATGTGAGCACATGTCTGAATGAGAACTGGACAGGCAATGAGTTAATCAAGAAATATATTAAATGGCTCCCATGCTGCTTCATTATTACTCAGTAGAGTGTCTGTCAGATTGTGTACTTTACCAAAAAAAAATCTAATAAATAGATGTTTTCACAGGTAAAGTTAATACCAGATTTTTAACAAAGAACCTTTTTCCCCCTTTATTTTTGAGGTGAACGTGCTTTTTAGCGCTGTGTTGTAAAAGAGTAACTAAATGCATAATCTGAAAAATGCATTTAGGCATATACCTCTCAAATTTTTCGTATTGTGTCAAATGCTTGTTTTCAGTAAATATGAGTTATTTCCCACTTTCAGCTAGATGTTTTTAACATCTTTTAAGTTTTACATAATAAATAGCTTGCTAGAATGTAAAACTGATTTTCAGTGTTAGCAACTTAGCTTCAAAGAAATAAAATTGCTAATATTTTCCATTATCAGTATGCTCCAAGCCTTGTAAAGTAAAAAACCAAACCCAATACCCTTTAACTGTAGTGCATGGACAATTTATATGCCAGGTAGACACATTCTGTGCCCAGCATGATTAGAGGCATCCATTTTATACCCTCATGAAATTATCAGTTATGCTGGAAAAATTCATATTTAGAGGACATGGAACTAATAAATTGAGCTCACCTTAAAAAAGTTGTGTAAACCCATAAACCAACTGAATTATATCTGTAGGCACACTTATCCCAGAGCTAGTGGACAGGTGACCGTGTGCACTTTTCCTGCTATTGTAAGCACTGCCAAATTTAATACAACTTTCTACCAAACTGTAACCCTCATGTATTAGCTTAATTAGAGCAGTATTGTGGCTAGTATCCAAAGTGTTAACCTGTAGGAGGTTGTTATTGAAATCCATTATCTGTGGAGTCAGTATTAGTGGTCAGCAGCAGCAGAAGTAAAACTGCAAGTAAGACCCTCCCTTGGGTGCTGTGAGCTCAGCAGGTTAAACTGTCAAAGCTTCTTAAAGGATGGATAGTTAAACCCCCTGGAGTTATAGGTAAACCAATCATTTGCTGTCAGCAGGAAATATGACTTTATTTAGCAGGTTGGAGGGGAAAAAACCCAAACCTAAATGCTAACAAGAAAGAGGATTTAGAAGGAAATATTCTATAAGTGCATGTGTTGCTGGGCTGTGTAGATTCCATGCAACTTTAAAAGATTTCTTTTTTTTTTTCATTTTTTTAATTCCAGATTTTTGAAAAACAGGAATTGATTTATACAGATTTTCTTCAGTGGGTTATAAAACTATACATAAGACTGAGTTAATTTATTAAACCTGTGAAAATTATCTTTATCTTGTGAGGAATGCAAAAGTTTGTACCTCTCTTTAATGGAAACCGTTGTCACCTTGCAGAAATAGGTTGTTTCTTTTCTTCAGTGTTGTGCTGTGTTGCCCATATTGAATGTAATTATCTCTTTTTACCATATGAAATATATTTAACATTGACCAAGTGTGCTATATTTAAGATCTAGTTATATTAAGATATATTTAAATATCTATTTATAGAATTTATATGTATAAGTCACATGTATTTATGATACTGTAATTAAGCTGTTCTGATAGTGGTATTTCCCACATTTTCTCATTTTCAGTTAGTCTTCAAAGGTGAAGAATGGGAGCATTTGACTTAGCATGTGAATTCTTACCTCAAAAAGGAGGATCTCAGAAGCGACAGCTTCTTACAGAAGAGGGTGAAGCAGGTGTGTGGGAAGACCTGACACTTTGCTATTGCTTAGTTTATTGGAACAAGATTTGTGCTTAAACTCTTGGTGGGAGGAACTTCATAGTGTCCTGTGAAGAATACTCTTTTATATACCAAGACCTGTTTCCTCAATACATGCACTGTTTTTAAACTAAATCTGCTCGATGTCCTGAAATAACAATGTCTGAGATTAAGGGGATACAGTGGAGGCTAAGATTCTACTTGCTATCCTTAAGTTGCCTTTAGATGGAGAAGTGTGTATCATAAGAAATAAGGTGGGAGGTGGAAACATTGTTATGGAAACTACTCAATAATCTAAAAAACCCCAAACAAATCAAGGATTTTTGTAGGCACAGGCTAAAATAAAATTTTTGAGATACAGCCATGGCAGAACTCTGAGGTCTGTAAGGAAAAAAACCACCTTGTTGCAGATATTTTTGTCAGATGGTCTGGAAAAGGGTAGGATCACATAAAGTCTGGCATTGGCATCTGTGTTGAGTTGGCCAGTTTTGGTATTAACTGTGTGAAAATTGTATTTGAACAGCGTGGGTTTTCTTGTCTGTTCCTGCGTGTTTGTTAGGCTGTGCAGTCCTTACAGACTTGGTGAGCCAGCTGCTTGTCTGCACAGTCATTTTCACGTTTACCAGATACCCACTGCTTCACTTCATGTATGGGTAATACGTTTGGCATTGTAGACTATAAACATACAAATTCTCTTTAAGGATGGATTGAAGGTTAGTGTAGTGATCTGTGGTTCAATACATACCTTTTCTAAAAGCATTACACCATAAGATGAAACTGGAAAATACATTTTCTTCCCAGTTCAGTTTTTTTTTGTAACCTTGTGCCAATGTCTAGCAGTCATCTCGAACTATTCATCTTGTAACTTAGTTCTGCCTAACTGCACTCTATTTTCTTTGTTGGATGTCCTTGACCCTGCTGGCTGTTAGCTACTTTGGTACCCCTTTGCTGGATGCACTTTTTGCCATGTAATTCTTTATGTACTTGACACTGGGGTCTTGTGTCATTATTTTTATCTAGTACTACACAAAATCTGCTTAAACTTTCTTTGAATACAGGATTGCAAATACTGGCAGGCTCTGTCACAGACCCTTTCTTAAAATCTAAGTTAGAGCTAACAGTGCTGGGTTGACTGTTTTGTAACAAATGCTACTCTGTGCTTTCTTACTGTGTTTGTAATGTGATCAAGTGACTGTCAAACAGATAACATAGCAGTAATTACACTTGTGGCATGAGCAGATTTCTACAAGTCATATTTTTTTAAAAAGGTAAGCTTCTTCTGAAAAGTTACTGAACAAGTAGCTTTTATGGGCTTTCTGGCTTACTGTGTTCTGTGAGTTCCCACAGCAAGCATGCTTGGTGCTTTTTCTCCATTACACTGTTTTTGTAGTCTTCATCTTGACATCTGCATCTTGAAATCTCAGAGCTGACTCATCTTTCCAAAGAAGACTTTTAAGGGTAAAAAACTTAGGATGGGTTTTATATGGAGAACTATCTTATTTGAAGTTATCCTGTAATGAATAATTATAATACACTGGCAGAGAATTAATTTTCTTGTAAAACTAACACTTTTTTTGAAGAACTAACAAAGCATCGTTTTTAGAACTCTGAATGTTTACATTAGTGGAATTTTGAAGGGAAAATGTGCTACTTTTGTGAATGTTATGTAATAACATATGATTAAGTACCAATATTTAATAAGGCATTTTAAATTATTTAATTCCACTTAAAACATAATCTTATGTTGGCCATGATGATAATTTTAAGATTTTATGACGTAATTTTTATGGTCTATTGTAGGTCCTGCCCTAGTAATTAGCCTCAGTGGTAAAACCCCTTTTTCTGGGTATCCAGAAGTGATTAAGGGGTATGTGTTTTTACATGTATACATACACACATGTGCATATATATTTTCTATTGTACATGCATATATTGTATGGACATAAGGAAAATCTTTGTTTTAGAAAACCTGCACTGGAAGTTTCTCATCTTTCTGTGAGTGAAGGCATTCTGTATTCACTCACAGTTTTTTCTGGCATTTTCTTTGAATTATTTGGCATTTTAGAACTGGTTTCTTATTATGTCTAAATTTCTGTAAGTCTTAAGTACTTTTGAAAGGACTCTTTGGGCTCTCTCATTCATTCATCATGCTGGATCTGATGGTCATGTGGCTGGGAAGATGGTTTAACATACTGATCTGAAAAAAGTTTAATCTTCCCTCCCCTTAGATCACTCTTCCACTGGGTCTGTTCAGTTCATTGATCTGTCTCAGCAGCATGGCAATTGCGAGGGCTAAATGTGGAGGAGAGTTTAGGGGTGGGATCATTGTGTGAGTGGCATCCTGTATATGCCCAAAGTGAGGCCTATCATGAAACTTAATGTGAGTCTCAATATATTGTTCATTTTGGGCCTGAAGTTAGTCCGCACTGGGAAGAACATAACTCACTGTAGGGCCTGCATCTTGTGTTTCTGATTTTTTTAAAAATTGTTTTTAATTTTAATCTTCCAGCTACTGATTCAGAATATGTTGCCTTTAGCTGATGTCTGTACTTCCCTTCTCACCTTTCTTTTAAATACTGTTGTGTAGCTGAAATGCCAGGTAGCTGTGATTTCACCTTGCTGTTGCTGTGAGCTGTTCCTTCAACCATAGAACTGGTTTCAGGGATCCCTGATTTTACTGCTGTCTTTGGATGCTGGAAGTAATTTCTGCAACCCATCATCACTAGACCTCATCTGAATGACTGTTTCCAGTGTTCATCCATCTGAAAGACAAACTCCATCTGAATTAAGCTGAAAATGGCAGATAGGAGCATGTTACCGATGCATACTGTGTTGCTTTGTAACGTGGCGGAGTTTAAGCTACTTTCTCTGAATCCCAAATGTCTTGTAGGATATCTAGCTCAATTAAGAGCTGAATCTGTACTATAGCAAGTTCTGTAGTTGACTGCCCTTGCTACCATGAGATAGTTTCCTAGACCTGTCTAAACAGTAGCTTTCCTGCCTCCTCCTATAGAAAGCAAAACAAAGAGGCATGCATCAAATATATTCCTTGGTGAGCTTGTTTTTGGGAGAGGCAGGAAAAAGAAACAGCGTGAGAAAGATGTGTCCTATTGCTTTGCTAATGTGCTTAGAAGCTGAGATTCCATTAGAGAAAGGCTGACATGTGGGTGCAGATGTGTTTGAAATGCAGGGAGGCTACTAAAAACACTGTAGGACATCACTATTTTGTTAACATCACAAAAAAACTTCTTTTTCTAAAACACTTAAAGTGGCAGAATCACAAAAATTCCAAAGATGAAACTCTTGCATCCACACAGTGTAGTGGAGTGCTCTAAATATGATGAATTGCTCAACTCTTGCAACAGATAGACACTCTTCCTTTGGTAAACAGATTAAGTGTCTTCCCAAATTGTTAGTGTGTGCTCTGAAGCAAAATTCTGTTTCTCCTGTAGACTTGTTCTAGGTAACGTGCTCCAAAATAAGAACAGTTGGCAGATGTACGAGTGCAGTTGCTAGCTTGCAGACTGTTTCTTCACAGCACCCTAGACATCAGCAAAAGTTGTGTTGAGTGGCTGTGCTGCCTCTAGTCTTCACTTGGGTGAAGTTACTTGCTAGCTGACTCACGAAAGGGAGACACGAGTGGAAGGAGACAAGGGAAGTGCTTTTCCTCCAAGGCTGTGGCAAGTGTTTTGTTGTTGATTCAATGGCTTGGGGTTAGAGAATAGGACATTCTGATTTCCCCCTCCTGATTCCTCAACCTCTGTTAATCCTTCAGTTCATCCAAAGGTAGACTAGTAAACAAGATGACTGATCTACTTTTTCAGTGATTCTGCCAAAGAAAGACTGATCCTGATTGGTGTTGAGTAAAACATAGAAGGTTGCGATACAAACTAACCACTTAATTCCGCTAAATTTTCAGTAGCAAACTTGTGTAGTAGTTTCTAGTCTTTACTGTGTTGGCGGGTAAAACACAGGAAGCACTGGTAGTAAAATTGACGGAGAAGTCTTCTCTTTTATCATTGTTCTAGAAGGTGCTTCACTGAAGTTACCTTTCAGTGGGGCTGGATCAAGGGTTGGACTCGATGATCTCAAAGGTCTCTTCCAACCCAGTTAATTTTATGATTCTATAATAAGCATATGGGAAAAGACTTTAGGAGCCAAAGCCATTCTGGAAGACTATTCTCTAGATTCTTATCTGTAATGTCTTTAGTACTCAGGAGGCATTCTCTTGTTTGCTGCAGCAAGCAGAGAACAGTTTGAGAGTATCACTTCATGACAGCCTTAGTGTGGTCTCCTTTCCACAGTTGGAATGATCGGCCTCTAAATACAATGGGGAGTTCTTTCCAGTTTATGAGGCAAGTAAAGTTGTGTCTTTTTAGCAGCCAGTGACATTGCAGAGCTTTGTTCATGGGAGAGACAATTTTCAGAACTTTTTCTTTTTTAAATGTTATAAAAATAAATCAGTGTTTGTAAGGTAGAGTGCAGAATCTTGATGTGTGTTGAGAAGTGCGTTCTCTTAGTCTTGGTTAGAAATGCAGTCTTCTTTGCCTGGTTTATGTTGCTTGTCTTTTAAAGACTGCTCAATTCAACCTGGATCCATTAATTTTAATTTTAGTTGAAATTGATGGACTTTTGAGGCCCCTAGTTAATGAGGCTATTGCTATCTTCAGGTTTTGACCAGATGGCAAACTCGAAGGGCAAGACAGGGAAATAAAATAAAGGGTATTTTTTTTACATTTATTTTTCTCAGCTGGTGTCCAGCAACCAAGGATCTAATCCTGCAGATGCTAATGGATGGGCTGTTTTGAGGGTCACTGTAGACTTAGAGGGGATTGTAAGTAAATATCCTTCACCAAAACATGTTTGAAGGCCACTGAAGAATTGTTTTACATAGTCCTCATATAACTATTTGTGGGCCATCAAATTAAAATGTTTTAAAATAGGCTTGTAGACCAATCTACTTATGCCGACTCTGTAGGTTGACTTGTTTATTTGCATAAATTTTTTATTTAGCTTTTTGAAATGCTGAGTAAAAAGAAATGTGGAAAATATGGAATAGTTATGCTATTTATGCCTTTCACAGTTCTGTTTTTCATGTGCTATAGAAATGTGTCCATTATTTTATTTTAAGGTTAAATGCTGTAATCGTGTGGCAGTATTTCTTTACAGACAGCACTTTAAAGGCTGTATGAATACTGCACACTGTGTGTTCAGACTTATTGTATTATTCCTGTGTGCATTTTAGTGTGAAGATGCTAAAGACATTTAAGTCATATGAAAATGAGTTTTTGGCAAAGCAGTAAATTTGAACCTTTTTTTGCATCCATTTGATTTATTTTTTTTTTTAATTCAAGACTGTTCAATGTCACAGGCTTTTTGTTCTGTTTTGTCTGTCTCTTTTGGCAATCATGCTGGCAAGATTTGAGGTGGTTGTGGGTTTTTTTAGCTACCTTACAAAGGATTTACTCATTAGCCCTATTTTATGGGTTGAGCTAATTGTGATTTGTCTTGCTGAGCGGTATTATGCAGTTTGGGCCAATTAAGTGAATCCACTTACACCAACGGATGTTGTTCCAATGTGTAATATTGATTTGAGCTATAAAAGGAGAATGACTTGTTTGATTAGATTTCTTTGTCTAAACAATGCTTGATCTTATCTAGAATACCAAGCAAAAGTGTTCACTGAGGTTCACTCTTCACTGAGGTTTTTTTTAATTTCTCCTTAGGTTTGCTCTCCTGTAAATATAATATAAATATAATATAAATTCTGCCCTATAATAAAAATTCTGAGGCAGTACAAAAGAATTAGGGGGAAAATGCAG
The DNA here is from genome assembly GCA_035584735.1 of Pseudotriccus pelzelni. Taxonomy (NCBI): domain Eukaryota; kingdom Metazoa; phylum Chordata; class Aves; order Passeriformes; family Tyrannidae; genus Pseudotriccus; species Pseudotriccus pelzelni. The sequence goes on from JAWMRA010000001.1 coordinate 76,677,190, forward strand.
CCTGCAACTCAGTGTAACTGTCTCTGCTGAGTGAATATCAACTTATATGGAGACCTGGGGATGTGTAGGCTGACCTACCCTGAAAAACTGGGACACTTGGGAATCCCAGACATTTACCTCCTCGGAGATGGAGGAGAAGGAGATTGTGCGTGTGTATGTGTTAATTAGGCGTTTACACTGAAGTACATTACATCTGTCACATGATAAGCCTCAGAAACTGCTGAAGTATATAAAATCTATGGAAACTAGGCAGGTGATATTAAGCACTCTGTTAGGAAATGAATGTAGATGTATTTTTCTTCATTGGCTTTCAAAGTCAGCCTTTACTTTTTGGTATTAATAAATAGGAGTCACTATGAAATAAATTGGGAAGAAAAACAGTCTTATCATGAACCAGATCCACATGAATGTAACAAACTCTGGAGTTGCTGAATAATTATAGTGCTAGGGATCTTTAAATTATCTTGGTGTCTTTGATATATTCATATGCACTGAAAGTAAGTGATTAGATTGCACGTGCATTGCATATGAAAGTGGTTTAGTTCCTTGCCTTAAAATAATTTTTTATACATTCTGTATCCATACTGAGAACTTTTCTATGCCTCAGCATGCATATTTAATATGCATTGTAAGTAATATAGATTTCAACTAGTGACCTGCAGCATCTGAGTGACTCCTGAAGAAGGTTGTGTTGATTCTGCTGTGTGAAACAGAACATCTCTAGGAGACGTACGTATATTTTAGGTATAAAGTTACTCATTTTGATAGCTTGAAATAATGATTATTTGATATACAGTTTTAATTACAGGGATAACTCAATAAATTAAGAGTATGTCTAGGCAAGAGAGCATGTTGCTGTCAAATGAATATATGTGCCACTCTCCACGGTAAATGAGAGCTAACATAAGCTAGGTAATTTGGGTACTTACTAGCTCTGGTTCAGTTCAGTCCTTCTAAATTGGGTTGTCTCCTGCAAAGCAGATACTGACTATTTTGTGGTGCTTATATACAAAACTTTGGGTTATGGACATATTTGTCTTCTGGGGTATGATGGCAAGCCCTGGCACCAAACTTGGTTTATAAATCCTCCTGAAATACTGAAATATAATGTAGAAAACAAATTGCTGCTCCTGTTATTACCTCTCGTTGCACTCTGCACCCTGAGAGCTGCTGCAGCCTGGAGCAGTGCTTGGAACCAGTCCAGGCGACAAATGACTGGCTAGTCAGCCCTGATAGACTCCTTGCTTTACTTGCCTGTTTGCTAGAAACATGGTGAAGAAACACGATGTTGTTCCTGTGTAAAGATCTGGCAGGATTTGCTGATTTAGGTGCCTTGCCATTGAAGGTGTCTCCTGGACCTAAACTAGCTTTGGAACCAGTGGCCGTTTCTGTGCAGTTTGCTTCTGGATTAATAAGCTTGTTGGGTTTGAGCTAGTTCTTGTGGTCAGGAAGACTTGTGCAGTAAAATAGTTGTAGTGCTTCAAATTGTTTCCAGTTGACTTTGTACCTTAATCCAAATATAGTTCCACGATGTAATAACATTCATTCTGATGTTGTTCTGCTAGGCCTCCTTTGTTAATTACAGAGTAGCTTATCTCTCATAGATCCAGAATTGAGGAGGTGGTGATGAACTGGTTGGCTGTTTGTGATTGATTTGGATTTCCAAAGATAACTGTAATTAGTCTGTAGTTTTTTAATTAGGTCGAGGTTCTATAAAGTGCATGTTCAGTAGGTTTTGGTGAGTCTTTTTTGTTGTTGCTGCAATATAATTAGCCCTATGAAATAGATTACTTAAAATATAAAATTTTACAGAAATGAAACTGCTTTTAGACAATTAAGATGTCTTTTCATGATTTCTGATTGCTTGTATCCTCTAACATTGCAAGCCCTTGGTACTTGCTTGAGATGCATCTCAAGGCACAGGTAGCCTGATAGGATTAAAACTTGCAGCATAAACCACTAAGCACTTTTTTTGTCGGCTTTTCCAGCCTTTGCTATCCATTCATGCTTGGGATTGCAGAGTCAATTCCGATATTTATGAAGGAATTGCATTTCTTGAAGAACCTCCTCGGACTTGGTTCTCTGGTTTTGTTGACATTGTTTTTTGTGAACTAAAACAGAACAGGAGAAATTATACCTCTAAGGTGTTAGCTGTTAGGGGCAATTGTGGTTTAAGTGTGTAGGATTGTGTGATTCAAGTTGAGCACTTAAGCAATCCTTGAATTTAAAAATTTGAAACTTGTAGTGCTTGAGGAAGGGGGGTTGCTGGATTCTTTGGACTGCCTAGAAATATTGCATTGTAAGTTGGCTTCTGCAGAAGAAAAGGTTTAGGGAATGTGAATGAATTAATTACTATGTGAATTGTTCAGCACTTGGTAGTAAGATGAAAGTTTCAGTTATCTGGTAGTTTCATATAATGGCTTTTGTTACAATGTGTGCTAGTGATTACATTTATACTGTACCATAAAATCTATAATGTATTTGTGTTACAATATTTGGGATATTCTTCATGAGCCTCAGTGCATTGTCAAAGAAATCCAAATGCTAAGGGGAACTGTTATCATGAATTACTAAGAAGAAACAGATTTCCAGTCTGTATGTGTGCTGGTTTATTTGTATTTATTACAAGAGTACGTATGGGAAGCCCCCTAGATGGAAGAGCTGACACTGGAACCTGAAAATCTGGAGGTTTTGAACTAGGGTAGTGGAAATGAAGACCTATTTTTCAAGGGATTTGCTTGGTGCTCTGTGGAGGTGTATCAGGTAATATGTAGCTCCTGATTTGCTGTTTTGTTATACCGTGTGAGGTATATCAGGGTGTGTGCAGGGCTGAACTGGCACTGAACTAGAGAAGGCACTAACCACTTACAGTAAGATGAGCAAGGAGAAATGGATTTGCCACAGTATAGGAGAACGTGGGAGAGGAAGAGTCAAAACTCCAAAGAGTTGAATAACAGTGAAACATTTCAGAAGGGAGCAAGGAAAAAGTGCAAAAGACTGTTTATGTGTATAAAATTAGTAGGTTTACAATATCTTCAATGGCTGCTCTTTGTACTAGTAGGACTGTGTTGGTGTCTCAGTGTGGGTGTGGAGTTTCTCTCTTAACATAGTTATCTACTTTTAGGTATTAAGTTAGTTCTTGTCTATAAGGAAGCTTTTGGTTTTGTAAAACATACATGCTTAATTAAGCTTAAGCTTGAATGACTTTGTTTAGACGTGTAAACCACATTGGAATTCAAAACAACTTTAAGCATATAAATTGATCATGAATATAAAGGGATCCTGGGGCCATGCTGTTTCTTGCACTTAGTGCTCCAAGAAGGATGACAGGCTAATCTTGATAGCATTTGGTCGAAATAGATTACTGACTTAGTTGCGGAGGTGTACTTACTAGGAAACGTTAAAATTCTGCTGCATGACTGTGCTAGTCCTTAGGATTTTTTTTGTGTTTTGTTTTGCTCTGTTTATAGTGTGAGGCTAATGCTGTAGTGGTAAAACAAAACTCTTGTGACTTTACAGAAGCAATAATTCAAATGTGGCAATTACAGGAGGTTATGTGAACTCTCATATACTTTATATAGCAAATTCAGAAGCTATTTAAGAGATGCCTCCAAAAAGAAACTTGGAGTTAGGTGGCAAGTTAATGTTCCTTTCTGGGATTAACTTTTGCAAAGTTCAGAAAAAGTCACTAAAACGGAAGAAAACATGCTTAAGGACTCTTGTCCTTTTGAAACGTGTTTATTATATTTACCTGACTACTTGTTTCTCATTGTATTGTTCAAAATACTGTCTGACTCTTGCTTGTAAGTGTTTCTAGGTAATTTTTTTCTGGCCTTACTTTTTCTGAATAAGCCAATAGTGTATGCAGGCTACTTTACCTCTAACTAGTTTGTCATACTTGACAGCCTTCTTACTATTTGCAAATTAAATTCCTTTTCACAAAGAATGAAATTCCATGCTTATAAACAAAAAATGCTTTGTTTCTCATACATTAATACTTATCTTCTAAAAGAACACCATTTTTAGGCAATGTATTTTTAGTTTCAAATGCTGAAGATGATATCAAATAGTTCATAAAATAGCTTTTAAAATTGGTAAGCATTGGAAATGTCTAATTGTCATTCTAAACAAGTCTTACTGGCATAGCTAATAATCTTACACAGTTTAGGCAATGGCATGCTTTCTTAAATACATACTGAAAGGGAGCTTACTAAAAGCAGAATGATATAAAACTGGTTGGTTGGTTTCTTGGTTGTGTGTATTTTACTACAAACAAAGTATTCTCAACTCTGAAAGCATGTTCAAGACCAACCTAATTAAGCTTTTGTAACTTTTCTTTAAGTTAAGCGTGCATGTAAGTTGTACGTAGACTTTTAACTTCAAACTAGCTATTTTATTATTCCTGGTAAAACATTGGAAATGTTTGTCCCTTTTGTATTTAACTAAAAATATTTGGCAAATGCATATAAATAAGGATACAATGGATTAGGAATCAAACATGAGCCTGCTTAAATAATTCTCAGGATTTTCTGGTTCGCGTGTAGCGATATTGAACTCTTTAGTCATAGGCTTTAATTTGTGCATGGTGCTGACCTGATGCTGTGCAGGGACACTCATTGCATCCCTTCATTCAATTCACTCTAATTATCCCCAACTTCCTGGGGAGCCTGCTTAGAACTGGTCATGAATGTTTGTTATTAAGTATTAAGATATTAGACTACCCTGGTTACATGTAACAAAGTAGTTTTTCTCTGAATTTACATATAGATGATCAGTATAGGAAGTTGAAATTATATTTCTCATGATTTTATTTAATCAAATTCAAAATAATATATTGGAACAATAAAACATTTTGACAGTGACTTAAGCTCAGAGTTAAATGAAATGAGATTTATTGTGCGAGTACTTGTATGTCAGTGTTGGTAATTTCAGTGTATATTTTAGAGTGGTTACGGTATGTAAATTATCTTTGAAACAATCAGATATGTGTGCATGTAACTGGGTGATGGTAATTATTTTTGCTGGGAGCATCTGTTAATGCAGACTATTGCCTCTTCAGGTTCATGTGAAAATGGCGGACGAATCTGTCTGTGTTGGCCCAGCTCCCACCAGCAAAAGCTACCTCAACATGGATGCCATCATGGAAGTCATTAGGAAAACCAGGGCCCAAGCTGTGAGTCTGAATGAGTCTATCTGCTGCAGCTGTTTCATATATAGAAAGCAGAAAAGCCAGAGTTTGTATTTTTTTCTTTTTTTTTAAAGGTGTGTGGGGGGGAGTGATTGAATATGCTATTCCAGTTAGTTCATGTCACATGAGTTAAATGTGTCTGAAATCGCTACTGGAAATCAAAGGCTTTGTAGCATCTGGCAGCACTGGTCGCTGATCCTGCAGGTGGCTGCTGGATTCAGCTTTCACACCAGGGAGCAGCTTCAGTTCATTTCCAAATTTGCTGGGGGAAAAAAAAATCCCAATTAGTTTTGAGGGCTAACCCTTTATATGCCATAATGGCTTTTTTGAGTGTTTTACAAAGTGTGTCCAGAAAGGCTTTTGCCTAAACTTAGTTTGTATTCCTTCCTATGTTATATGAATTTTATTTGAGGGATGGTAAGGTAAATGGTCATTGTAAATCGTGTCATTGTTTTTGATTCAAAATGTTTACAAAATGCACATTAGCTTGTGTGTAAATGTGGGTTAGTCTGCCTTTCTTCCTCCAAATTGGCCAGAGATTCAAAGCTTAGCAGGAATCAGTTAGGAAAAACTAATATGTAGTTGTGTTCACAAATCTAATGTTCTTTGTTCTGTCAATGAAATAAATGTATTATTCAGAGTTACTGTATATAGAGCATTTATTAAAATAAGATTTGTTGTGTATATATGAGCAACACTAATTACCCTGGAGCATTTTGATCAGCATTGTAATTTCTTTCAAAGATGATGTTTTGGTACAGAGCTTTCAGGGGCCAAAAACTTTCCTATAAAGAAAAAAATATTTTCTTCCCTTTGAGTTTCTGAATGCAGAACTCTGAATATGGAACTGAATGTTGGCTCTTTTAAAAAGAGGGGAACAAAAGGGTTTATGTTTTGTCTATCAGAGTATTAGATCAAGAACCTTATGTGAATTATGAGAAGTAAAGTGAAAATTTTTCCATGCACATCTGAAGTAATTACATAGAATCTGTATTGGGATGCAAACTGGGATGCTTGACTTAGACAACTGAAGACCTTGTACTGTGCTCTCCAGCAAGGGTCGCTAGAGCTTGGAGTGACCTCGTATGACTATGGACCTATGCACCACTCTTGTGGTTAGTGCTGGAAATATTTTGGGATTAGGAGTACTTTATAGTGGATATTGAGAAGAGCATGGATGAGCATACATGTGGAAATCTACAATGGAGCTAAAAATTCAGACAGAAAGCAGATCACCAAAGTTCATTGCTCTTCAAACAGCCCCTCTCTCCCTAGCTGAGTAAGGAATGTTTGTTTCGGAAATGGTAGCTCAACAGCTTGACTTAGGATAGCTAAATCACTATGTTAAGACAGTTTCTTAGGGTATTCAGACTACTTAAATGCTTAGTGATCTACTTTACCTTCCACAGTATCTGAAAAGGTGCTGGCAAGTTTGGTGTCTGTTTTCAGAACTCAATCAGCTTGAATTTTTTTTTTTTTTTGTCTTTCAAGGTACACCCAGGATATGGATTTCTTTCAGAAAATAAGGAATTTGCTAGACGTTTGGTAAGTTATTTCTATTTGCTTGGCTGTGACTGCTGCACTAGGTGGCATATATTCATTCCAAGGTATCTGAGGAATTGAGAAAACTTAAAGCAGATCTAAAAGATACCATAAGATAGATTTCAGTGTGCTTTCAGTGCACGTGGACTTCTTGAACTTTGAGGGTGTAATTGCAGCCTGTATTTTCTTTTGGGAAAAGAGGAGATGCCTGTTTGTAAGAACTTTATCCAGGATGTAAGAACCTTTTGGCATTTTCACTTATGCCTGTACTGTTTATGAGGCTGCTCTGCAAAACTGGGTCACTGAAATCATCTAGGTTAAAAGTATGTGGTTTAAGTGATCATTTTGGCGATTCATAGCACAGCTGGTGAACAGCTGTATCAGCAGCCCTGAGAAGGTGCTGAACTGCACTTCAGGATGGGAATAGAAAGCTGTTTAAAAACTGACCTCTCTGCTGGTGGTATTTTATCATGGAGCTGCATTCTCTGAAAGGCCTAAAGAGCCAAGAGGGTGTTGTGTTCACTTCATGTCTGAATTTATAAAAATTACTGTTCAAAACCTCTTTACTTCATTAGGGTTTTTCTGTGTCACAAACTGATTTGATTTTTACTGATTTGATTTTTTTTTCCCAAAAGCTTTCATTCAGCTGCTTATGAATTTGAGCATTCCTAGGAGGAAGTTACATGCACAATGTTTGAACAAAGTCCTGAGTGGATACTGTATGTGTAGTCACTGCAGATCATGTGTTACTGTCTGTTGGCTTTGCTCAGAATAAGGACAAGCACATACTGCACTGAAGTTTACAGTAAAAAGCCATTGCAGTTACCAACTTTGTTACAGAGTAAACGAAGCATATAGCTGAAGAAACATTTTGTTTTACAGGCAGCAAGATAAATTTGTTTCTGGTTTTGAGAATGATTTGCACCTTTTTGATAAGGGTAAAAACTTAGATAAAGAAGTGATTTTAAAGTGATAGCTCTTTCATCTTTAGCATTGTAGAACAGATCTTGTTTCCACGTATCTTCCTTAACTGTGCCCCTTTTGGCTTCAGTTCTATCTGTAATACAGATCCTTACTAATTTGGTTGATTATGTGGTGTTAGAGAACACCACCTGCTTATTTAAGGGAGACTATTGGAGAATGGAATCAAAAAATTTTCATACTTCACAGTTACTGGGATTTTTTTTTAAAGCCCCTAGATAAAAACAAGTGCAGATTCCATGTGATGCTGAATAATCCTGCCAGGTGTTGGTGCTGTTTAAGTTGAAAGGAATTCTAAACACTTGATGTTTGCCAGGATTTACCAAATCTGGAGTAATCTCTTACATGTTATTTTCATTCAGTTTAGCAGCTTTCTTTTATCACCGTTTTGCTGCACATACAAGGGGCTCTTTTACAGGGAAGATTCCTGGCTTAATTTATAACAAACTCTGTTCTCACTGGATTAGACCAGCAGGATAACTGGCTTTAGTTGACAGTTCCTGTTTTTTTAATAACAAAAAGTTAATGAAACAGAAGTGCTTGTGTATGCTATTTTGCTTTTTATTTTCCTGCCAAACTTTGAAATTTGGTAGTTATTACTCTGAACTGGGCGCATATCCTAGTAGTGTGGCTGTTATTTGGTGGTGTGACAGTCTGGAACGCTTTTTTTTGGGGTGGGATTAAGAAGAAATGGAGGAAGTACAAACATTCTTGTAGATCCCCTTCCCCTTTCTATTTCTCATCTTTTCACTAGGAATCTAGGAACAGTTTCTGAACAATTTCCTGAAATAATGTGGTGACTAGAAACATGTTTGTGTTTGGGTCGGTGCTACATTCTCAAAATAGCTTTAATTATTTTTCAGAAACCTGGTGTGTTCAGTTCTCTAAAAATATGCTAAAACAAGGTAATGCGACTTTGCTTTCTGAAATGCACTATTTAAAGTCTCAATTAAGACATAATTATGCTTCCCTTATTGTCAGTGGCTCTAGAAGATCAAACCCCTGGTGAGAACTGGTGAAGTGATCTTTTTATCACTCGGACTGCTTATATTTTTTCAAGACACCCTGATTAATATAGTTAGGAAGAAAACTTGCTATTTCTTTTCTTTAATAAAGAAGCAACAAATGTTTTTAAGCTGTTGTGAAGCTAAAGATGTTTTCATTCTGTTTTCTTTTCCCTTATCCCTTTCTTTGTGCATATACTATTTTGTTCTTTTGTACTGAAAGTAGTGATGGAACTTGTGAAACCTGGGCTTATTTCCTGGTGTGCACCTGTACTTTTAAACCAAACTACTTAAATGCAGAAACCAGAAAATACGGTAAACTTTCTAAACTTGCCAGTCTATCTGTAAGAGCAGTAATGAGCTCAAAGCAAAGCGTTGTCTTCAATTAACACATGGAGGGTCAGTTCACATGTAATCCCACTTGTGTGATTTGAACAAAAGCATGTCTTTTTGTTCATTATTATCTGAATGATTTGTGGAATAGCATACAGCTATAGGCAGTACTTTTGAAGAATTTGATGGATACATTTAGAGTATTGAAAACTGCTGGTCTTTATTGTTCTTTATCAAAAAAGCAATCAGTGGATGAACATCTGGCATATTGTTCATTGTGATCCAATAAAAAGGTTGGTGCATTCAATTCCCTCTTCATGTGTATCTGTTTTGGTTGCTATTGATGGCTGACAGAAAAGAGATCCATGGCATTTATACTGAGTAAGACTGTCAAAGATTTCATAAACATTAAACATTAATGTTCATAAGCATTAAGTATTAAAGATTGGTATTTGAACATGGTATCTTGTGATGAACTTACAATAATGCTGATATCATTTATGTAGAATGACAAAATATGGATTTGTGCAAGGGTTTCTTAGAATCAGTGCGTAAGTTGGTACTTGTAGTTTATGCATGCAAATGTATTTCCACCTAAGTAATTTCTGTCCTTCAAGGAATAATGCATAATATTCAATATTGTCATAAATGTAAAGGTGAAGCTAAAATCTTTTGCCACATTGAAAAAAAAAATTGCCAGTATCTTTTGCTAGATGCTATGCAGAGCTGCAAGATCAATTTGCCTTCGTGCTTTAGAAGAATTTGCTAGTGATCTCTATATTAGGTTAGCTTGCTTATTGTTTCCTGTTATAAAACTTAATGCAGACCCTTTCTGAGAAGCTCTGTGACCTCTGTTGTCTTCAGCAGGCCTTTGGAATTTGGGAAGGAGAAAGGCCTGAGACTAAATGGGCATTTTTGTTGGTCTGTAGTTGAAAGATACACTTTTCTGAAATTGCCATTTTTCTTTTCTTGCCTGCAGATGTCCAGGGCAGCTGTTTTGGTGGGGGATGGGAGTGCTGTGTCAGGTCTCTTCACCTGTTGAATAGTTTGAGATTGGCCCATGGTCATAGTGACTTTATTTCCTTTTTTTTTTTTTTTAAATCTGGGGGAGATAAGAGTGAGAGAAAGGAAGTGTGTGACTGGGTTGCACAATCATTACTCCAGAGTCAGTGCCGCTTCTTATGGTCTAGCTGATGTTAGCAGCAAGTAGTTAAGGTTATTTATGTTTGTGCTTCCTTGTAATGATTACCTCAAACCATGATCCACGGTGACTCTGTGTGTCAGTTGGTGACAATGGGATCAGGTGTCTTTTTAATTCAATGAAAAATGCAAATGAACTGCACTTTCCCTACTGTTGCAGGAACATGATTATGTTGCAGGAACATGAAGGAATTATGAGCAATTTGTATTGCATTCTGTAGTTTTTATAAACTTTGCTTTAATATAGCTTTATAGACACTGTAAAGTGTAATTGTCAAGATGGCTGCGAGCCTTCTTGCTAGAACAAAAGGAAATTTGTGCCAAGAAGAAGGCAGGGTTTGATAAGGTAAATAATTATCTCATTCTGACCACATACCTGTTATAAAC
>JAWMRA010000001.1:76687924-76714715 GCA_035584735.1 Pseudotriccus pelzelni
TGACCACATACCTGTTATAAACCAATTAAAAGTGTATTTGTAATGTATGTTTACATCTGGACAGAACCCTGTAACCAGTTGTATGCATCTTGTCACGGGACACGGTGTGAAAACACTATAAAAAGTCACAACTTTATTAACAAAGTGGACATTTTGCTAATCTCATAGATTGTACGCATGTGTACCCGAGCCCCTCCGTCAATACCTTACTGCCATGAAAGTCTCTTGGGAAGCTGTTGTTAAAAACAAAACAAACAAAACATCAGCTAAATAATTCCTTTGCAAAATCTGTGGAAAAAAAAGCAGTTTTCAAGATAATAAATCTTCAGAGTATTTCAGTGTCTTTGACGCATGTATATGATAGAGTTTCTGCTTTCATAAAAGGTGGTGCATTGTGGTGTATTTTTTCCAGGAAAATGATTTAATATGTGCATAGAACAATCCTAGAATGATAAGAGTTAAAGCTACAAATGCAACCTTTATCTGGAATATTCTTTTTTGAATGCATCTGTGACAACGTTCTGATGTCTATTTCTTGATTAAAAAAAATAGCCAGGTACTACCCACAAAATCTGCTCCTTGCAATAGGAGCCATAAACATGGTGGGATAAAAGGATTCACTTTTGGAATAAGATATGATCTTCTTGGCGTTCTGAGTGGTACCTGGTTTTATACATCATTTGTGCCCTTTTAACAACTACTGTTTGCTGTGACCAAGGGGACAACAAAGCAAGACAGTACCATTTGTCTTTACCTTTGAAGCTAGAGTAACATTCTTGATGGAATTAAAAATCCCAACAGTTTCTTGTCTGAAAGAAATGGTCAAAAAATGTATATGGAAATGGTTGATCAGATGTAAATGGCTGCTAAGTTTGAGAAGGAAAAGGTAACCCGAATAGCAACTTGTGTTGTCCTCTGTAAGGGTACATGTGTCTGATCTGTGAAGAGCTTTGTGCAAGTGGATCTATAATGTATGCACAGCTAATTATGGGAGTCTCAGGTTTGTTTCTTTACAATTGTGGTGCATGGCTGTTATTTGTAAGCAAATTGAGGTTGTAAGTTTGTAAAGCAATGAAGTTCCCTTATCATGATTCAATGGATGTTACATTTTTGAGAAACATTTGATGTGATTATCATGCTGTTCCCCCATGCATTGGCTTTCTACCTGGCAACTCATGTGACTGGTTATGATTTGTGCTTCCCAAATTGCAAAGAGGTGCTTCAGAAAAGGCAGTTAGGAAGCTTGGTATCAAGAAGCTGCTTAGGGCAGAGATTGTGTCCTTTAAGGAGTAGGGAAGATAGAGCATTTACTACAGGGTTTGTACATTATGCCTTTCTGGACAGAGTTTCATAGCCTACCAAAGCAGCAGAGTGCTTACCACCACTGCCTGTGATGGCTTACGGTGCTTTGTTTGTTGGAGACTGGAGGCTTTGTCTGTACAGGGTAATAAAGGTTAGGCAATGTACTTGTCTGGGTGAACAGGTCATGATTTTGCTGCCCAGAAAAGCTCTGCTTGTGAGCCTGTAATGTTGATGGGTGACTGCTTACTCTGTTCTGAGGCAGAATGCTTCTGAATGTTGCTTGTATTCTTGTATGTTCTTTAATGACAAAATTTTCATAGAAAAAACCCTAATTCTGCAGTATCGGGTTGGGTGAAATCCATGGGAGAATATATTAAATAATGGGCAATATTTGTCTGAGATTACTAGTCCATATAAGCTAGACAAATAAAATTGAGTCATCTGAACTATTTGCTTAGGTACTTCCTGGCATGGAAATAGGAAGACTTTTTTTCAGGGGCAGACTGATACCTAAACTTAAAAGTCTCACGGTACATATCTGCAGGTCTTGTGGATATGTGTGTATGTGTATATCCTATATGCATGTATTTAAAGATGCAGGGTACTGTTTGTCAAAGATTTCTGTAATTTGTGACAAAAATACTCTTCTTTTGGTTTTATTGCTTAAACTCCATAATCTTAGTATGGTTTTTCTCTTGATCTCCTTTGTGATTAGGCAACTTCCTTTGACTTGGCAGTCTCGACCTATTGTATTTGTTTTTCACTTAAGATTAAGCTTTTATTTTTAACTTGTGTTTTTTAAAGATATTTTCTTAAAGTGGCTTAGGTTGAAAGCTTTGACATGTGCAACTGTCCTTAGAAAAAATGCAAACACAAACCCTCTCCATTTAAATAACAATGTCCAGGAGAGTTGCTCAAGCAAAACAAAAAAAATCTGTGAACACATATCAACATGAGCACTACTTAATAGTAACGTACCTGGTTTGTCAGATTTTGTCAGTGAAAGGCTTTAGCAAATGCAAGAGGAATGATTACCCCTAGGTAAGAGTAAGAATTTAATAGATTGCTTGCAGCCACCTAATTGTGCCTAGTGGTTCATTTTGCAGATCTTCTAAGGAATTCCCTGGAACTTTGAGACTTCCCACTCATTATGAATGTATCTACCTTTTCACTTTATTTGAAGATTTGCTTGCAAATAAGCTTTATATTTTCACAGCATACTTCATTCTTTTGTATTTCAGACTGAATGGCAGTGATCAATAACATTGGTAAAGTACTGTGTTGACTGAAGGGTTCCTGCTAGACTTGTTATGCATGTGTTTATGGAGAAAGTCATTAAATTACTTAGCAGTTGGAATGTTTTCAGCAATGCAGTTTTGAATTAACAGAAATATAAAAGTTGATTTCTTAAAAGTAGGTGATGTGACTTGTATAGAACCTTGCATAGCATGTGCTTCTCACTTGCTCCCTGAAGGCCAGGTTACTGAGCCTGTGGTCAGACTGCTGTTCTGATTGTGACCAAGCTGCCTGAGGAGATTACTGCTCCCAGTGGCTTGTTGCTGTCTGTCCCCGTGGCTGGTTATTGTCCTCCTTGGATATGCTGGAATGACAGTGATATGTAGTCACTTTGTAAACCTGTTAAAATTACCTTTGTTTAAACACATCACACATCCCCTGCTCCCAACTCCTCCCCTATTAAAGTCTTTAAGCTAGTACAGCTAATTCTAGCAGTCAAGTTAGGTTTCTGCGTGACTTGGAGGTAAAGTCAAAGGGATGCTATCTCGGGATTAGGGTTATAGGGTTATGAGGAAAAAAATAAGCAACTGAAGTTGATACACTTTTAACTTATTTACAGATGAATTAGTATTTAACAGAAACTTTACTGAAAGGGATTTAGGTACTTAATTTAGGCTGATTTAGGTACCTAATTTACATTTTGAAAAGTCAATCCTGAATGCCATCTGTTCATGATGTATCATTATCAAAAATGTTATTTAATAAAAGCATTTAAATAACTTAATAAACAACAGTCTTTAAATAATTTCATTCATCCCCCAAGACATGAAGGGAGAGAAAAGAATGGTTTTCACCAAACATTGTCTCCCCCTTCTCCAGGATATAAATTTATAGTAACTTCTTGCAACATTGCTAGTCTGAATTATTGAAAGCTTTGAAACTTGGAGTGACTGTATATTTGGTAGGGCTTTTATTGCACAGATGCTGTGGAGGCAAAGGTGATGTTTTCTGTGACTCTCTGGGCCATTGCTGTTTGGAGAAGATTATTTTCAGGGTCCTCAACTTCCTGTGAGTATAATAGGAAGGGAAAAGTTGCTCCAAGTTGAGTTCCTAACCTTGGCTTTTATTGGTAGATAATCCTGTTTTATTTGATCACCTAAGATTTGACACCATTAATGTTGTAAAGTTGGCAATTTATGTATGTTGTCATGTGTGTGTTTTTTTTTTTTAAGTGATCTGTTAAAGTTTAATGAAACTTAAATTAAAGATGACACTGTTATCAGTGTGCACACGTTTGCCCATCATTTTTACATCAGAACTGTGTAGGAAGCATACACCTGCTGAACAGTGTCATACTGTTTAGAGGTGGATTCTTAAACTGATACTAAATTATGGCTTTCAGTACACACAGGGTTAAGTGAAAAGGTTGCAGTAATATCTAGTGAGCTTTTTTCCTTTAATGTGCTCATTAGCAGTGGCAAGTGCAGGTTTTAGCACATGTCAGTAATTTACATTTCATTGCTGAGTGGCTGCCCTTGTTCAAGAGTTGTTTTTAAGCCTGATGAATATACTTGTGTTGGGAAGAAACTGAGTAGAAGAATTGAAAGCCAAATACCCTGCCAGGCTTTTCAATGGGTGCTGAAGTTTCTAGTGGGTCACTGATTAGTAATGCATGGAGCAGCAGAAAAATGCAGAGATGATGTCTAGAAAGGTTACTTCAGGTAGGTTTTACTGTCAAGCCCCTCTTTCTTTGTAACTACCTTTACAGTCATTTTCCTCAACATTTTTCCTAGCAGCCTTCTCTTAATATGAGAATGTGGTACATTAGATGGACATCCCAGCTAGGTTACTTAGAGGTGGCACAGGAAAGGAACACTTGTGCACTGAGTCCTAGAAAGAAATGATGTTATGGACTGTGCAGTTGGCTGCTAACAGATTGTGATGATAGGAGTCTCAGGGAATATTTGTTCTTTTTCCTTTCCTCTGCCTCATCTGATACTGACTTGGCTTGAAGATGTGTGTCATTCTCTGCAGTAATAGCAAATATGTGTTGAGATGCAATAGCATTGTGGTTGGCAATTGAGATGCAAGACAGAGGTTACTAGCTTTTGGGGGAAAATTGATGCTTTCATGTGGCACCAGCTTAGTTTGGTAACAAAACCATATGATTAACTAAATGTATTCTTGCTATTTTCCAAGCTACTCTATTTTCAGAGCACTATGTGGAAACTTATACTGTGAAATTATACTTTCCTTTGTAGAGAGGCCTGCATATATTATCTGTCCAAAAGGATAGGTATTGCTGAATTTACATATGTACACAGACAACTGAGCATTTTTATTCCAGATGCCTGTTAGGATCTTACTGACATGTTCTTCAGAGCTCTCGCAAAAGAGTGCTGGTGCTTACTCTCTCCCAGTTTCTCTGAGGTATTGTGAACACTGTTTATATTCAAGCTGCTTATTATACAGTTTGGGGATGGGGAATGCATTAAACATTTAGAATGGGGGGGAAACCAGCAAAAGATATTCCAGAACGTTCTCGTGAATAAAACCTGCCAGTTCATTGTGTAAGAATTAGTGAACCCTTTTATTAGCTTATCTGAACATTAGGAGCATATATTTAAATGAGAATGTTTACAGAAAGTAGAGTCATTTGAATATTTTTCACGTGCTGGAAATATTTTCATAGCTGTCTTGGTCAGATTTGAAATTCCTATTGGTAATTTGCAAAATAGTTACTCTTTGGGCTGTCTGGGAAGGTTGATGCCTTTAGCACTGGGCTGACTCCTAAAAGGTATCTGAAGTGGTAACCTCAGATTCAAAACCTCAATTGAGACAGTGACTAGACAACAGCTACTATTTTATGAGTTAACAAGTAGCAAAGTCTAGGTGTTGCTGGAGAGACATTTTTGGTTATGAGCCAAGGCAGTTTTCATGGCTTGTTATAAAAAAACCTGAGGAAAATTATGCTTTTTTCATGAATAAACTTGTGTTGTGTATTTTGCCCCGTGGAAGGACAGTTCCAAGTTCTTTACTCTCTCAGAAATCTGGAAATACTTGTGTGGAAAAGGGGTTAGTTATGGAGAGTAGCAAAGAGGTTGCCCAAGTAGAGCTTTTACAAAAGTGGGGAGAACATTTTACCCTCTAAATTTAGAATGGTGGTTCTTTTTTTTTTTTCCCAGTAGTAACTGTCATAAAATTTTTGTAGATTTCTGTCTTAAATATACTATATTTATATATACTATATATACTATATATACTATATATACTATATATACTATATACTACTTATATATACTATAAATAGACTATGGTTCTGACTAGATCAAATAGGGGAGGCAGTAAAGAACACTTTCAATTAAGATTCCCTCTTGCAGGTTTATGGAGGGGCAGGCTTCTGGGATAGGGCTTAGTCTCTGCCAAATATGTCCTCCAGCTTGGACCTACTGCTTGCTGCCTGGCTGAAAGAAGTGCTTACTGATGGCTAACAAAAAACCCATGGCTGTTGTGCGTGCCACTGCCCTAGTCGTTTAGGCAAGATTAAGTTGTACTCTAAGGTATTGTCTACTGTATGTATTCGTGTAGAGGGTTGTGCAGTTATTAAAGGCAGGTGAACTGCTTGCTTTCTGGTTCTTACGACTTCTGATGCATTGATCCTTTTCTTGATTGAGGAAGAGTTGTGGCTTGTAGCTTCCTGTATGTGACTTGGTAGGAATGGTTTATAGCCGTTCCTGCAGGTTGGTTTTTTTGTTTTGTTTTGTGTGTTTTTTGTTTGTTTGTTTTGTTTTTGGGTTTTTTTTTTTTTTTGGAGGGAGTTGTTTGTTCTCTTAGTTTAAATATTGAATTGGCTTTCTGTGGAGCGAGCGGCAGATTCTTGTCAACCAGATCGGTGTAGTCCATAACCACATTTGTCTTCAAGGAGATCTTTGGCAGAAGGTGTCTATGAATTCAACACCCATTCAGCCCGTACTGCAGTGTTCAAAGGATACTTTTCAAGTTGGTAATTTGAAGTAATAGGTGTTGAAACATATGTGGTACTTCAGGCATTAATTTTTGTATCCCAAACTGTGGTTAAAAATTTTTAGTTTTTGGAGGACAGTAAGTATATGTGAATTTCTATGTATTTGAGGAAGCCAGAGAATTATATATGTAATGGATATTACAATTTCTTATTTTCAGTGTATATTTTTAGTCTGCTTGCAGAAAGAACAGGTTATTTTAAGGTGGTGACAAACTGAAATACTTAAAAGTTTGTAAGACTGTTACTTTTATTGATGGGTTATGTTTTAATAAGGTTGCTAAATAATTCCTGTGGTAGCCATATTATAGAGCTGTGACTTCTTTTGGTAAATGAAATAGGCTACCCAAATACTGTGTGTGCTGTTGCATGTACAGAAGCTGAAAGTGCATTACATCTGTATATGGAGAATATGACTCTTAGCACAAAAGGGCTGCTCAGGAATCCAGTGTGTAAATTTGCTTTTCAAAGTTAGGCAGCAGGTGTGCTGCAGAGTGGTGCTTCCACCTATCCCACCCAGAGAAGTTCAATTTAATTTGCTCTGGATGGATGCCCAGACTTTGGGCAAGGCATCTTGTGCCTAACGTGCTAAAATAACATCAGGCTTTTTAAAAACAGGTTACTCAGAACATGAAAAAATGCTCAAATGAAGACTGCTCCCATTTGGGTCTCGTGTGTGTGTTCAGGCATTGACACTGTTTAGTGTTGCTTGGTTATTTCCCTGGGACTTTCACCTGGAAGTTGAATTTCTTTGTGTTCATTCTTCAGTGTTTGGCTTCAGAACAGTATTCAAACCTAGCATTGGGCACACGTATATTTAATTTATCTGGGAATCTTTGTCTATTTCTGTCATATTTGTGAATTCTATACATGTTAATGTATTTATTCTCAAAACATCTTGTTGCTCTTGAGCAGAGCGTGAGAGGATCATGTCCTGCTACTTCCTTGTGTGATCTCCTTTTTTTGTTTGTGTTTGTTTAAGAATGTCTTGTCTTTTCATCTAGAAGGCACAGGGAACTCAGAAGATAAATGGCCTTATTTTCAGTTATTTCCAGTTGCAAGGAACAATTTCAGTTAGTCTGTCGAGTGGGTGGAGTGTGCTCTGACTGTAATGAGTTTTCGTGGTACCTGTCAGCTAGACTCTCCCTAGAAGGTTGTGCAAATTGAGATTTTTCAATGGCTTATAAACTGAAATACAAGTAACTTTTTAACTGGAATAATAAAGGCATTATTTACAGTATATCATGCTTAGCACAATATGGTATGGTTTCGATTCTGATTTCAGAGTTGTTAATTGAAGTCCCCCAGCTTCTGTATGAAACTCCTTTTCACCTCATTATAAATAACAATTTAAACAGTATTACAGCAGTTCTTTCTCTTAAATTTTCACTGAAAATTTTAGCTTTTTGCAGATGCTGAGAGAAATTCTTGTGCAAGAAATCCTTGGAGTGGAAGGCTTGAGTTCAATGAGATTCAGAATTTGAAAAAAGTATATTCAATTAACAACATTTCCAAAGAGTGAATAAAGGGCAGAACTTTCAAAGTTCTGCTGTCATATAGATTGGCTCTACCTCCCAACTATACTTTATAGGATAGTGTATATATTATATTAAAAAATGTCAGTAGGATAAGAAATTAATGGTTTATCTACAAGATTTTTATTTCAGATGTTAGGTTGTGTAGTAGATTATAGTTGCATTTTTTTTACAGCAGTTTTTTTTTTTTTTTTAATTTGGTTACTTCCAACTATACAAAAGACTTTTCCAGTCATTTTAGTGCTTGATAACTTCAGGGTTCATTGCCCCTACATTTTTCAAATTATTAGTTTCCTAATGCATACAGCTTTAATTTACCCCCTACTGGTATCCTTAAATGGGTTTTCAAGAATTTTGAAAGTGGGCTACTATAGTTGTATTTCAGTGTTGGTCCTGACTGACACAGAATTTCTTAAGTAGCCTGCACAATTAAAGGGATGGGAGGTTCAAACAACCCTTATGGAAAGAAGCTAAAGATTCTCTTAAATTTGTATTTCGTTTCCTAGAATGTGCTTGCTTTGCTTATTTCTGGTAATTTGCCTGTTGCTTTTGCAAGTGCTTTTCCTCTCCAATGTAACTTTAATGTGTTAAATTCAGTATCTGTTCTTCTAACATGAAATACTTAACGTTAAAACACTTGCTTTGTTTAAAAAATAACAGCTACAAATCTGATACACTGCATACATCACAGAACCAAAATATGCCTAACACATGGCATGAAGAATTGAGCACACATAGTGTATCCATGGAAGGGTGTATTACTGTGTATTTGCATATTATGTTCTGAATATAATTCAGGCTGTTGTTTTACCTCTAAGAGCCAGAAAACTACAAGACTAGTTTGCTTTGAATTTACAGTTTGAATTTTCTATTACAGCCTAAAATTGAAAAAATAATGATAAAATATCTGCAGTATGAGCATGCATGAACTGAAGTCTATATGACTTTGAATCATTTAGCATTCTGCCACATTTTCTGTGGAAAAAGTATTGTTCACGAGTGCTTCCACATCATGCATTCTTCTTGCAGTTAAACTCAAGTGTTGTCTTTCCCTCTCCTGCTTGAGTCTGTTTTCTGGTAGTTTTTTTTCCCCTGGTTTCTGACTACTGTATGATCTAGGAGAAGTACACAAATCTGTTCTCATATCTGATGTTCCACGTAACTGGAGACTAGGAGACTTGTGGCCAAAGTATAAAACCACATAAAGAGCAACAGAAGAATGGGGGGGGGGAACTCCCACCAACCCAAAATTCCCTCCAAAATTCTTATCTGTGAATTATGATTCTAGTCCAGATAATTTTTGTAAAGTCTGCGTTACCAGGAATGGTGCAGGAATGGTTTCCTACTGAACATGTGACTCCATGAAAAAAATGTTTATATTGCCAGGTATTCTCAACATCATGATAGTACCATATGCAGTCACTGCAACTGCTTTTGAAAAGTAGTGAAAGAAAACAGCCTTTGGGAATGAGAAAATATTATCCCCTTTTAAGGAGTTCCTAGTGTAGCATGTTTTTATCTTGCTCTGCTAGAGTGAAATAAACTCTGGTGATTGGATTCCATTCTGGGAATGACAAGCCTTCCTAAAATATTTGGACTGAAAAGCTGCTGTGAGGATAAGTTAGAGGAGTTGAAATGGAGATGGAACCTGGCTAATAAAAAACCCTAAGTAATGATTAGGTTTCAGCACAAATGAATAAAAGTTTGTAGCCTGTGTTTCTGTGATAGTTGAATGCCAGTGATAAAATGAGTGATGTAAAGTAATTAATGTTACTATCAAGAGTTTGACTTCTGAGTGCTAACTCTCCTATTTGAGTATAATATTCATGGTTTGGTCTTGTATTTCTGCAAGTCAGATAGCTGGAGTTTGGCCTTTGTTACTGTCTTGTAACAATGTTACAAGTCTGAAGTTTCTGCTTCACATTGAAAGTATTCTGAGGATTGCTGTAGGTATCACTTTAATATAGTAACTTCATGTTAATTATGCCAAAACTGAGATTGATCAGCATGCTGAACTGTTGCAAAGTACAAAAACCTGCACCTCAGTCTTGAAATTGTCACAAAGTTCTCGGATTATGACTTTGAGGTCAGTTTTTGAGCAGGTTTTTTTTTGTTGTTGTTGTGTTGTTGTTGTTGCTTTTTAAGAGTGGAAAACAACTGAGATGCTTTGGTGAGCAGGAAAGGAAATGCTATTAGGCATCAAGCAGTTGGCATGTCTTGCTGCTTTTTTGTGTTTTAAAGGAGTTTAGCATTCAGCTACATTATCTGCATTGTAAGAGCCTGTAATGGAGACACTTCCCTAAAACAAGGATCCATTGTGATCTTCTAGAGAGTTTTGAAACTGCTCAGATATATCATGGTGATTTAAAAAACTGGTCCGAACTGTTTAACATACTATAGCTTTCCATTACTAAGGCAGGTGACATTTACTGGATAATAGTATTTATGTACAATAGTTGAGTCTTGATTCTTCATGCCTCTCTTAAAGTGGCTGTAAGACAATATGTGTGGACAGTATGTATTCAGACCAAGAGAAGAACTGTTTGTGAAAAGGTGTGGTAAATAGACCAATGAGAGAATCATTATAAGACAGCAGAAGTGTAAAATACCTTTAAAAATATGGATGCACATAAACTAATTGAGAGTTTGGAAGGAGAGCTTGAGATTACAGGGCGAATGTAGCTTTAATTTTGTGAACAGCAAGAACTCTTGTATGGACCATTTATACATCTGCAACGAAGAGATTTGCTCTTAGCACAAAGGTTGCTAAGTGTTTTCTGATCTAATGTTGAAGAATTAATAGCAGTGAAGATGTAGTCCTGGAGGTGAAGAAAGTTTGCTTGTAAGAGCAAAGATCGAAACAACTTCAATCACAGTTTTGACTGTTTAACACTACAATGACACTCAATTTTTTAAAGTGTAATGCTGGATATTGCAATATATAGTAAATTTAATTACCTTACAATATCACTCTGCTGTTGACTTTATCTGTATTAGCGCAGAATCCAAAGAACCTATTTATGGTCACCAAATCCCTGTTGTGCTCAATGTCATATGCACATGTATAGTGAAAATGTGGTTTATGCCTTTTTGCCCTTCTTCCAGTTCTGTTAGCATCTGAAGAAAAATAAAAAGAAGAAAGCTAAAAAATAAATGGGGAAGAAAAGCCTGGGGCTCTAAATGGGAAACCTTAATCCCTGCAACCACAAAAAGGTCTCAATCCCCACCAGTCTTTGGAAAGTTGAGAAATGGAAGCAGTCCTTGTGACTGGCTAAAGCACTATTTAAAGACATGGGCATTTGTCTCTTCTCTTTTCAGTTACCTGTCAAGATTCTGCAGTGGGAAGAGTCTCATGTCCTCCATTAATAGCAATTGTTTAACGTAAACCTCGTTTAAAATGGGACCAACAAAGGCCAAGAATTTTCTATCCTTACATATTTATGGGACAATATAAACTTGAGACTACTTAATGTAACTTTTGTTATCATAAAGGATAAGCGCTTGATATTAACTCATAAAAATTAGGATTAGGGACCTGGTATCTGGGCTGTAGCCCTAAAATTAGAGGACATAGTTGCCTGGAAAAGAGTGACAGTATCGGTCTTGGTTTCTTTATTTTTGCAACTTCTCCTTCTTCTACATAATATTTTTGAATTCTTTTGAAATATATTTATATACAGAGTGGAAAATGTTACTTATTCCAGACATGGTTTAATGAGTTCCTTATTTTCACATTTCTTTCCTGTATTGAAAATCATGGGAGCCAGGGTCTTTGTTTGTTCTTCCAAAAGAAAGTCTGTGTTAAGCACCAGTTCTAGTTCGTAAGCCATTTTCTGTATGGGAGTATCTTCTGTCAGTATAGCTGGTATCTCCAGCTCTCTTACCAGTACTCATTTAGTTGTTTAATTTTTCAATTTCTAAGTGTTTGGAGAGATGATGAGCATCAATTTTTACACACAGACACTAATAAATATGCTGCTCAGATTGTGTTTTTGTTAAAAAATATTTACAGATTGAAATTTTGACATAGGGAAGGAATAAATTTAATTTGTCTCTGAGAAGTTAATGAAATCTTGTATTATGATAATGTAGAGAGATCATTGCAACACCATATTTAAAATAAACAAGTATTTCCCACTGGAAGTGGTGATTCTTATTTGTTCTGAAACTTTGCCCAGCTAATCCTTTACACTCATGGTTTCATGCTTACTTTGCATCCATATGAGATTTTTTTGTATGTTATGTTTGTGATGATTTAGGTAGTGCCTGAAGGATAAGGCCTGGGGAAGGAGTTCTGATGGCAGAACTGGTTTTCAGTAGTAGTTCTGAAGCTTGTCAAAATTTCTAATTTGGAGCAGGTCCTTCCCCCATTTTCCCTGATTAAAGGCATCCTTGTTAGGGAATTGGGAATGATCATTCTTTTTAACAAGTGATTAACAGGCAGCGTTAATCATTCTAGAAGTTTCAATGATGGGACCAATTGCCTTTTAGGAGGAGGATCTAGACCTTGCATGGTAAATTCTTACCTGTTTTAGCCTTTCTTCCTCCTGAAACTCCAGAGTGTATGTTTCTAGTCCTGCTGTAGCTCCTGCTGCCCGTGGTGTTTGGATTGATCTGCAAAGCAAGGAATGGGAGCCATAATACCCTCTTCCTTCTTGTGGACATTTGTACAAAGGTGCAGTTTCACATCTCCATAAACTAAACTTTTCCTGCTGTTGCAAGGAGGTTTTGGCCTTGATCACATTCCTGCCACCTCCCTTGTGCTAAGTCTACTATTTATGGAGTTATCCAGAGCAAGCTTAAAAGTAATGCAGAGCCCCGCTTTTTTGTGGCAGAATAGCGCTAGATGGACTTTGTTGCCATGGTACAGCTCTTCTGGCTATTGACAATTAAATTTCCTATTTGTTCCCTCTTAGACTGAGCCCATCAGAACAAGCCTCTTACTGCTACCTGTTGTTTTCTTAGCAAGTGACCATAAGGATAATGATGGGACTTTTGAGAATGTAAAATCAGGCTTTAGAATTGTTCTGGCATGCTGCATTCGATCCCCGTGTGCATTTGTGCTGTGATGCAGCTGAGATCTCTTCTCGTGTCTTTGCCTTTCTTCTTCGGTTCAGGAGGTAAAATATAGCCTTTTGTATATACTTATGGATGCTTTTTTTTACTGATAATATCTTGGAGTATATTTTGCCTTTAAGGATTTTTTGCTGTAGCTTTGAGGAACATCTTGATGCACATCCTTATCAGCATTCAATTTGCAGGTGAAAATCCAGTTTGCTAAGAATTTAAAGGTAATTCTAGCCCAGTGGATAAACTGGAGATTGGACTTCTAAAACTTGTTCCATTTCACCATTTTCATATAACTTACCTGAAATACTAAAGTAGGAAGTTTTCCAGAGTATTATATAAAATATAAATATAAATAAAATAAATATAAAATGTATAAAATCCAGGTGATTTTATATTATGCAGTTATGAGACATCAATTTGCATTAAAATGAAATATATATATACACATAAAAATTGATAGTTTTCTAGTCTCTGCTTATCCAAGTTTCACTCCCCTCTTGCCAACCCCATTTCTGAGGGGACCTTTGGAAAGAAAGAAATATCATTTAGTAGGCTGATTTCCTCTACAGACGAAAATTTTGAAATTTAGGCTCTGCAACTGTTTAGCCTCCTTAATTTCAAGTACATGCTTATTTACAGGATCCAGATTTGTTTGTCTAATTACTTTATAGCATGAGTGAAGCCAGACTGTCAAACTCTCAGACCCATCTGTTGGAAGGGGGGGGCGAGGAACTTGATTTGTGCTTGTTCCAAAAAGCCTGTTCCACCCTTAGCCATCAGATGAAATTTATCTTTCAGATTCAGAGTTGGTGGTATTCAGAAATACGTGGCAGATACTTTCGTCATAACGCGTTATCTTGAGCCCTGAATAGTTGTGGTCCATAGGGAGCAGGGCCATAAGGAGATCACAAGGGGATCTCATGGATTGCTTCATTTTAAGTACCTGTAAATTCTCTGGTACTACATATCGATACATATTATTGACTTGTTTTATTTATGGTACTGAGAGGTTGTTATCCCAAAGTTGTAGCATTATGAATGATGTAATACTGCCTGTCCATCACTTTTTGTTCTTTAGATTTAAATGTGCCCAATTCCACTGTTATTTCCTTATACTAGCTAGGAATTATAATCTACACATACTTTGAAAATAGTTTGAAACTTCTGTAATGTTCAGTGATGTTTATGGTCACACATTGGTTTTATTTTTACACTGAAGGCAAAGAACTAAGGGCCAAATCTGCATTTTTTGATTCATGCAAGAATATGTGCAGGTAAGAAGAGGGCTTGGTGGAAAATTCAAATTTGTGTATATGAATCCTATTACTTAAAGATAATAAAATCGAAAGAAGTAGTTTTTTAAACTTTGGCTACAAAAGCACCTGAGCATCTTAATTTTATTTGAACATCCCCATTTAAGAGGATAATTTAGTCAGGCGTTCATTATATTGAATGTAAACTTCATGTAAGTAGAGCAAAAATAGAAATCAGAGGGAGAACATTGTATGTTAGAACACACAAAAAAAATCATCATTTTCTTGGAATGCCTTACAAAGGGAAAAAAAAGGGCATTTTTCATTTACTTAAGTGCAGTGTGTTGGACCTCTTTCAGTGGTAAGAGGTAGTTATTTTTCTTTACAGGGTAATTAGTCCAGTTTTCTCCAAGGAACTGCGTGTAAGGTTTGAATAAGAACATCTTCTGTTACTAATACTACTACAGACATCCTTTTACTAATAAGTAGTGTAGGAGATAAGACACTGCTTAACAGAATTCTGTGAAATGGTATCTTTTGCTGTAATTGTGTTGTCTGACGTTGTTATCCCATATGTAGAGTAGTGCTTGCTCAACTGATGAGAGGGTATCATAGAAGTGCTACTTTACCATCCTCCCTCCCTCAGACTTCAGCTCCTTCTCCCAAGTGCTTCCATACTAGTGCTGGTGTAAGGGGTTCCCTCTTGTCCCTGTCTGCACCCTGAGTTGTGTCTTCCTAGCACTGTTCTGTATCCTATGGTGACCTAGTGCAGTTGGATGAGCTTGCATTTCAGAGATGGGAACCTTTTGGATTTTTTAAAAACCAATTATTTCATTGATCTAATGGGTATGACTTGTCTGCAAAGCTAAAGGAACATCACGCTTGAGTACAGATGTAGAAATAAGTGGCCAGACAGACCAGCAGTTGCAACAGAAGAAAGATCAGTTTTGCAAGACTCCGCTTTCTTTTCAAGAAATGAATGTTGTGAGATTCAGTAGGAAGATCCATATCCATTTATCTCAGATAACCTACAAGAGTCTTGTCTTGCTTTTTAACAAGGATCGGGCCAGGTTCCTCTCTTCTGTTGCTTGCTGTAACACTTCCCCTCTGACCAGAGACTGTAATCTTCTTGATATTCTTTTTTTGGTTCTATAGAGTAAATGAATTTGGAAGGGAACTCTGGGGACCTAGTTCCTCTCTTGAAGCAGCATCAACCGGAACAGATTGTTTAGGGCCATATCCAGTTGAGTTTGGAATATCTATAAGGATGGAGGCTCCACAGCATCTCTGAGCTACCCATTCCTGTGTCGGACCATCTTCTTCCAGTATATCTTGCCTTTCTAGACTGCAGCTACCACATGTCAGTTATCACCACTGCCTTGATGTAACTCCCAGTTCCTGCCTGCTGGTGACTGCCACAGGCATCCTCTAGCCACAAGCATAGTTTTTAGTCATCCTGCCTATACCTTTTCTGCA
This sequence comes from Pseudotriccus pelzelni, assembly GCA_035584735.1. Taxonomy (NCBI): domain Eukaryota; kingdom Metazoa; phylum Chordata; class Aves; order Passeriformes; family Tyrannidae; genus Pseudotriccus; species Pseudotriccus pelzelni. The sequence continues at coordinate 76,703,818 of JAWMRA010000001.1, forward strand.
TGCTTTCCCTTATGTACCCTCTTATATGTCTGGTGACAGTGTATTTGTTGACAAGTTGTCACGATTGCCATTGTCCCTTCTAGGAACTGTCCTTCACAGTCCTCTAAGCATTCCTTGTCCTTTTAGCTGTTTTTAGCTCATATGATTCTCAAACTGATGGCTTCACAGATGCTGCTTGGGATGTGAGAGTCAGGAAGAATTGGATTCTGGAATGGAGGTACTTCTTTATGAGTCACAACTCTGTGACAGTTTTTTTTAAAGTAACTCTGGGGTCAGTATATCCTGGCTTTGGTAGAAGGCACTGTGTTGGTTCAGTGAATCAAACCTTATTTCATGTGGTGGTGGGGAAGAAACAAAACCACAAACAGTTGTGCGCACATAGTTGTTGTTGCTGATTTACTTACTGCTTCTTTAGCTCTTAACTAATGTTTATTAATGTAACTTACAGCGATATTTAATTTTTTCATAAATATGCCAGTTTATCATATAATGTTGTTTTTTGACTGTCAGAAATTTAATGCTATTTAATGGCTCTCTTCTTGTGGGGAAAATTAACTTCAGTTTACTAATGAGATGCAGATGCTTCCAGTTTTCTGAAGTGAACTTGATGGTCTGCTCTGTGTCGTAGAATGTAGTTTCTGGCATCTTTATAAACTCTCTGAAGGTCTTTGAAACAGTCTTTATCGAATGTTTGATTACTATGTCTACTGAAGAAATAACACTTGTCTAGATATCAGCAGTTGCAGCTATTTGTCAGGAACTAAATTAGTGGCCTTCTTGTGAGGACAGGGAGGATTTTAAAGTACACAAGCCAGCTAAGAAAAGGGCACTGTAGGTCAGTAGAATGGAATTATCCATGTTAGAATTTGGTCAGGGCAGTGGGCTTTTAATACTCCTGTTTTTATCAAGAGTGTTGCTGATTTGATGCCTTTGTCTTTTACAATGTTTGAGAAATGACGCTTTTTCAATGTATTTATTAGAGTGGTTATTATGAATGTGATTCTAGGGTCACTTATCTTCCTGGTTGTAATTATGCTTAAATCATCAGTAAATTTAGGGTGATGTGAGCTTCAGCAGTCATCGTAACTTTTAATTTGGTTTCTGAATATACAGTATAAATATAATCATGGTCACCTAACTTTGAAAGCATTGTAGAATGTCTGGAAAAATACTGAACAGATTTTTTTCAACATGCAGGCATATAATTAATATCCTTTGACTGCATTCTCAGTGTAACATCTCAATAACACAGTGCTAATTTTTTCATTACTTGTTGACTTCTAAATGTATTTTTGTTTGGTTTTTTTTCTGTCCTCCCCTTGAAAAACACAAACTAAGGTATTGCAAAGTGTGCTTACTAATCAAGCTATATGCTTGTGTTGTACTCATTTGCAAAGCTTCATGTGCAGCTTTAGGGCAAGAGAAATAGCATGGCTGTATCAAGAATATGTCTGGTGCCCCATGCATTTTATTAATCTGCTGTAACACTGGGGTTTTTGAACTGTGTGTTTTTCTGTTTGTCTTCCCTACTGAACTTTTAGTTTGACACAGAAAATTTTGTACGTGTCTTAAACTTGGGTCCTTGATATGTGAGGTATTGTTTTAGCTACAGTGATCCTCTGGTGTTTCTCCCCTTCATCACTCTGTCCCGTTTTTTTCTCCGTGACTGCCTGGTTTTCACTTAGATTAATGTCTATTTTGTGTTAAACATCTCACCGTACATTCCCCACAAAGCTGAAGACTTTTTTCAAACTAAAACCAAATGGCCCAGAAAATAAAGTGCTGCTAACTTTCTCTGCTGAATTCAATACAGTAATTCCAAGAGCTTCTCCTTCCTCCAAGCAAACTAAAAATATATAACTTGAATCCTAATGAAAAAAAGTCAATAGATCTAATACTCTCAAAAGATAAATTGTATTTAATTGTGTTTTCAAGTAGTTAATAGATTTGGCTACTTGTGGCTCAAATTTATTATTTAATTAGATGAAATACTTATCGATGAGCAAGGAATCTTTCTTACCTTGCTAACATATTCAGGATGGCTTTGTGCAACCCTGGCACATCACATTTTAAACTAAGTTTGAATTAAGAATTAAACAAATGCTGCTTTTACATCATGCAGAATCTTGTGTGATCGTGCAACTGATAGAGCTATTTTGTGTTGTATGAAAAATGAAATGGTCTTCATGAACCTAGATGATCGGGAAGACCAAGATTACACTTGTTAGTGTTTGCCATTTCCTTTGTGCATACCTGATTTCTTCGCTTTATCTTCCTGTAATCAGCAGCTATATCCATTGCCAAGATCTAATTGAACTTAATGAAGAAAGAGGTTCTGCTGTTAAGCTTCCGCATTCTCTGCTCTTTGTGCTGCTCACAGTGCTAAAAAGAGATGAGTTAACATAAACCTGAGTAGGCTGTTTAACCTTCTTTCTCTTCTGGAAATGTAGATGCAATAACATTTGCAGCTGAAAAGGCTCATTCGCAGTTTCTAATGTTTAAGGATGCAAATGAAGCATTTTGTCTTTTCTGTCGCCTGGAGGTGTTAAGCAAGGAAACAGAGAGAGGTTTCTAGGATTAGTTCCACAGATTTCTTTTATCATGTAAAAATCAAGGGTGATTTCAATGCCATGAAGTAAAGAAAAGCAATATGGAAACCATCCAGGGAAAATTCTCAAGTTTCTCTTGTTTCTCCCTAAATTTTCTGGGTATTTGTTACTCCTAATATAGCCAAATACTCAAGCTTTTTGCAGCATACCAGGGCTAAGTTCCTGTGCATTTGGGTGGTTTGTGTGTGTAATGTTTCATAGATAGTGAAGCAATTAATCATTAACAGTGGCATGTCATGTGAACTTCTGTATGTTCAAGTTTTGTATTTTATATTTGAGAAGTGCTTCTAAATTTAATATTGAATTATCTGAATTTAGGTTTTGGACAGACAAATATGTAGATCATCTAAAGCTTTTAATTGTTTTGAAGTGAAATTATCAAGTTTAGATCAGCAAACTGAAGTTTTAAGTGAAAACTTTTAAAGATAGAGCCACAGAGATGATACTTGTTCTTAGTCTCTCGTGCTTGAAGTCCTTGGAAAAAGTGGCTTCTGTGATTCTTTCACCTGCAAAGATATGACCTGGAATGATTTTTTCCTCTTAGAAGTTATAGTATACACTATGAAATGTTTGGTGAATGAGAGTGTTTAATTTTGAAATGCAGAATCAAATCCCTTCAAGCACATTTATTCTTTGTGTATATAATCTATGGCAGTATGAGTTCACAACTTGTATCTTGTTAAGGAAGATGTCTACAGATCATCCTGATCCTTTGTAAACTTATCACTTCTGTGGAATTAAAAGGTAGATGACTTTAAAGTTTATTTAAAAGCTATTCTCCATGCAGCATTTGTGCTCAAGGTGATGCTGACCATCTAATTTTCTGGTCACTGCCTGGTGTTTATGCAGGAGGTCCTGAACCTTTTCTGAGATGCACAGTTTTTTGGGACAGTGAAGTTAAGTAGCCTTACTTTGTTTTTATACTGGTTCAGCAACTGTGCCTTTTGTTTAAGCTGAGTTTTAGAGTAGTCTAACAGAGTGCTCTCTTCCCACCTCCAGCATTTGAATGTATATATATACACTACATTTAAAAAACCCCCATAAATATGCCTATGTATATGTGATATATATCTATATGCTGTTTCTGCATTCTATTCCCAGCCTGCTTCAGAGAGAAAGCATGTTGGGGCTTGGGTAAGACCTGTTTGCGTTTGGTCTGTCAGAAGTTTCTGTTTGTAAATGAGTGTATTGTAGTTTTCATTTTTTTTTGGTAATGCTGCTCAGCAGTTATCTTTTTTTTTCTTAAGGTAGTGATTTTGAAGATGCTTTAGAGTTCTTTAAACTCAGTTTTAAGCAGTGAGACACACTTCTTGCTGCTGTGTTCAATTTTAGGCAAGGCTTTTTTATTCTGCTAGCTTTTTCTTTTCAAAAGAAACACTTCCAATGTATTACTTTCCTTACAGTATGTACTCCTGTTTGAGACAGCAAGTACAGATATTTAAAATGGCACAGTATAGTGTCACATAGCTTGTGTGGTGAGTTTTGATCTCTAAATTGCCTTGCGTTTTGGAGCCGAGTAACAGTTTTGATTTTGAAGTAGAATTTGGAAAAATCCTTGAGGTCTGAGAGTGTGGGAAGCGCAGTTCTTTGTCACCACCTACTTCCTCTAGCAAGGTGCATTGGGCACTGTCACTTTTTCAATTGTTAATTTACATTTTGCTTTCAAGGCTAGTTGCTGTCACAGTCTACCTGCCTGCTGCTTCTAGAACTCAAGGTGATTGTAATAATTCATGTCCTTCCAAAACCCTCAAATAAAACAAAAGCCAGACCTCCAGAAATAACTACAGTAGTCAAAGGCAGGTATACTCAGAGAACAGTAGGATGCTACAGCTCTTCCCCTTCTAGCAATATCCATTTATATACGTCACATACTGTATTCACTGTGCTGTAAGCCTGTACAGAAGGCTGTAATTTGGTTTTCTTCAGCATGGATCTTTTTGTAAAAATACTTGTTCTAATGAGGATGCTATTATACAGTTAGTATTGTCTTTCCTTTCATGTGTGTGTATAAATGCGTGTGTATTCTGAAGATACTTTGTCTTCACAAGTTCTGCTTATTTCATTCTAGACAAGATTGGAGGAACTTTTTTTCACTGAACTGCTGCAGAGTTACTACTTTTGGTGATCCATGGCAATACCTAGGCTTGTTACTACTTTAAGTAACAAGCTTTTTCCAGCTTAAAATAAGTCTCCATCGAATGAAATTTTCTGGTTTTTGGTACTAAATTTGCAGGTTGATGCCTGGACAGATCACTGGGCACTCCTGCTTATGTTCTGAATTCTGAGCCTTCAGGATAGCAGCAACAGGGCCCGGGTATTTGAGCTGATGAGGTTGTTTCTGTGCATCTAGGGCAAAGCTTCAGGATGTTCTTCCATGTCCACCACATCCTATTGTAGAGCATTTTATCAGTTCAGTATTTCCTAGGTTATTGAGTGGATGCTTCTAATTATGTATTCTTACAGTATATTTCCTTGGGGGATTCCTTCCTAGTGTTGAATGGACAGTTCCTGTATTGTGAAGTGATTTGTTATGTCCGCATCTTTTTCAACAGATAGATGTCAGTGTACCTGCTGGTTTTTTTTTGTTTTTCCTGGTATCTTGTCTGAATCTTGTCTGTCTTTGCTTCATCTGGATTTTTCTGTTCTGCTTGTTTTTTTCTAGGTTGTTTATACCTCTGTTGGACCTTCCTTTTGCTGCCAGCTCTGCTTTTCAGCCCTGCATTCAGCCCATGTGACTTAGAGGCTTTTAAGCCAGCTGGCTTTTTCGGTCATCCTTGAGCTGTGCTGCTTATCTGCTCTGCTTTGTATGTGGCTGCAGGTAGCTGTACATACAGGTTTGTCCCTCTGGTGAGCTATGAGCTGTAGATGGAAAATTGTATTCGTGAAAGACTCATTTTTTTGCAACACTGTTTGTGATTACTAGACTACTTGTGCTTATTCCTTTGGGTCTGCCTCCTTCACTGGTTATGTGTCAAAGGGGGGGGCAGTACAGTGGTGAGAGAATTCATCAGCTGCATGTAAGTATTTTGTGGAAACCTTTTCCAGATTTTCCAGTGAAGAAGACTTGAGGGTTAAGACAAAACCCCTTGAAAACCAGAGCCATGATAAAGTCTGTACTGGAGTTCTTATCTGTGGACCTTCCTTCGTAATCTTATTCACCAATAAATTCTTGAGTGAGTGTGGTGACTTGTTACCCACACTTGCTGATCTCGCTGTTACCTCACTGCCACAGAATCTTGCTTCGGCTCTTCTTCTGCCCTTGAGTTGTTCTGCTACTTGACACCACGTGTCAAAGAGTTGTTTCAAGCAATGACTTTGATACTTCAAACTTCAGCTGTGCTGCGATTCATACAGTGCTCCTCAGAGAAGCACCATGTTTGATTTTAAAACTAACCTTAAAACAGTGATGCAGACTTGAACACAATACAGAGGCATGCAGTCCCCTGTGCACCTGAGAGATTGAGGATGCGCCTTCCCCCAAAAGAGGTTTCTTGTTCCGGGTTGCATGCACCAGCAGCTCATGTGGTTCTTCCTTCAAGTGCCCATTAAGCTTCTTTCCGTTTAGCTCATTGTATCTCAGGACGATGATGGAAAGCACTCTAAAAAACAGGCCACTGTCTGCCATGTTGGTCAGCTAGGTCAACTGCGGAGTGTTAAAGCCTGCCATTAGAGAAGGGGGATACCCAACAAGCAGGGCTGGGGCTAAGACCTTTCCTCCTGACTGAATTACTGATACTGTCTTCTGTAAGTATCACTCTGAGTTTGGATAATCTTGAAAGCATCATATACAAGTCTGAGTTTGAGAACATATGATTCAGTGGCACTGTGCAACAGATTGTTTGGGTTCTCCTGTAATTGTCATGAATTTGTTTAAAACCAGTTCTGTATTTACATAGGAAAGTTTATTTTCAATTTAGGTAGAGCAGCTATGTTTGCTCCTGAGAGCTCTATCCTCTTGGCCATTTCTTCCAAAGGGAACCATTTTCCTACAACTAGCCATTTTGGGTACCAGGGAAGAAACAAGCAGAAAGTCTGCGTTATTGCCACTGCTTCTGTGTGGTATATTCTGTGGGTAATTATAGGGTCTCTTGCACCTGGAAGCAGCTGGGCACTTGGACTGTATTTTGCCACATCAGCATGCTGTGAATGGAAAATCCCCATATCAAATGATCCTGAAAGAGAAAACACAAGAATCTTGATGGTGATGTTTTTGTACATGGCATACCTCCTTGATGGTTGAAGCTGTTCCTGCTAAGCTGGTGTCACATGCAGATTCAAATATCTCTGCTCATATGAGGACACCAAAAAGCGTGCTTAATTGTCCATTACTAACATACTAAAAGAGAGGATAAGTTTCAGTGTCACTCGTTTTGTCTAAAGCCGGGTTGGAACTGTTCAATCATTTCCTGCAGCTCTGGGTGGCCTGGCAGTGAGATGACTGGTTTGCCACAGATTCATAAGCCCGCAGAAGAGTCTTGTTGCCAGCGGAGCTAGTATGTATAAAAGTTTATTATGCAGTTTTCCCTCCTATCTTTAGTTCTATGTATGCTGTCACTGAGGCTGAATCCACTGCTGACTGTATAATGCAGTAGTTGTGAATATCTGCATTCATAATTTTGAGGAGGAGCTGCAAAGGAATCTCCTCTTCTAGAATCAGTCTCTTCAATTACCTCGAGTCCACAAGAGTTTTTCAGTTGGGCAGGTCCTTTCCAGATGTTGGGAATATGGTGATTTACGCTAGCATAGGTCTGTTTGGCCCACTCTGCTCCCAGAGCAGTCAGATGTTTTTGAGAGACTGTGAAGGTCGCATATAGCTCAATCATGAACTTCCCAAATGGGTTTTCCAAATTTTTGCCTTGGCTTGTTGTACTCTGTGGTTTAGTTTTTGCTATATTTTGAGTCCCAGATTCCCTGAGGGTAGAATAAGGCTTTTGTCAGGCTTAAAAAATCCCCTAAAGGGAGTGAACACAAACTGCTCGCAATTCTTCTGGCATGACAATTACACCTATTGTTACTACTTTCAAAAATAGAGGGAGTTTAGGGAAAATTCAATATCTACTACTTAAGACAACTCAAAATTGACTTTCTTTTATAAAATATTCCTTCTTGTTTGCCTGTACCTTTGACTATGCAAAGTAGAGCAGTGATACACAGGTATCACAGGCATGTTTCTAAAGAAAATGCTGGTGCATGTTTATCGTGAAACTATATGTTCCCTGCAGCTGGATAATTAGTCTTCAAGACTGAAATACGCTTATGAATATGTAGAGGAGTAACAGAACTTTTGGAAGAGCTTGTTTGATATTCAGTGTCTAAGCTTATGTATGTACAGCAGAGTTTCTAGTATTTGGTATGACACTAACAAATCTGTGTGTGGACAGACTGTTGTCAGACACCAGAAGTTTTTCTGGTGCAGTTGCCAGTTTCACCACTTCTGTATGTTTGATAAACTAAGGATGCTAACGGTCAAGTGCTGGTGAATCTCTGTGGAAGCTGAAGATGTTTCCACCACATTCTTTCTTGTGATCTATATTTTGCTTTTTCGGTATTGGACAGTAGAGTTTTGAACAGATCACTTACTGCATTATGTGATGGTTGGCAGTGAAGGAGGGGCGCTTTTTTCTGGTGATGAACTGAGAAGCTTTGGCAGTGGGCTTGAGCAAACATCTTTGAGTGATGACTGAAATTATTGTAGCAAGACTGTCAAGAGTTTGTTCAGCAGTGCCTTGAGCTGACAAAATCTTTTTTTTGTGTGCTTAACTAAAGTTAGTTGCAAGTCATGTCAGAAAATGTACATTTCTTCTGTGTAAGAGATAGTGAGACATACTGGCTGGAAACCAGTGGAATTCCTTTGGTTTGTTAATTTATTTTTGATTTATGGATGTCGCAGCATGCAGAGTGATGTGGTTTTAGGTGTCCTGTGATATCGCATTGAGTTAAACTATTTTATTTCAGGTTTTGTTGCTGGGCAGTAATTGGCTGTGGTGACTGTGCGAATTGACTAACCATATCAGGGACTAGCTGGTGGTACTAAGCTGCTGCTTGTTTAGCATGAAAGAGCAGATCTGTGTAAGGTACAAAGGTTCAAAGCAGTTAAAGTCGAGAGTTGCATGTGTAGGCAAGTGCAGTTTGTAAATTCTGGGTTGTGAAAAGTATATATTGAAAGAAGAGATGCAGGTTGCACCAGGTGATATTTGCATCAGAGTACTGTGAATCTGCCACATATCATCTGGTACTTAATAAGTAGCATTGGTTGTATCCAATATTACAGCTCTATTGGATTCATGTAACAAATATAATGGATGCAGAGGTTAATTTCTTGAAATTAATGACTTTGAAATGGCCTAGAGCACTCCTTCTCAGGTGGTTCATGAATCTCTCCTGAATGGTGCTGTTCTCTTCTTATCCAGCTACCTGTTTGGACAGGAGCAGGGAATGAACTGGGTACTTGGAAAGTCCATGCCACAGGTCAGTGAGATGAGACAGGAAGTCAAGCACGATGTCCCCTATGTGCCTTCTGCGGGTAAGGTGTGTGCTTGCTGATGTCATGAATGCAATTTCCATCCTCTCCTGTGACCTCCAGTTGGAATGAAGGTTTTTTATTTTCTGTCAGAACAAAGTCAGAGGAGAGAGAGAAATACTGTGAGAGTATGGAAATAGACTGCAAGGTGGAAGTCTTGCATGGTCTGTTAGGGCAGCAAAAGTTCTGGGCTCTCTATCTTGATCTCTGGTGAGTCCATGTTTGTGGTGGTAGAAAGTAAGGAGAGGACGCAATACAGGATGGAGTTTAAAGTGGTATTGATCAGGATGCAGATGCCAGTGTTGTGGCAGAAACTGTAGATACAAGGTGTTTCCAGGTAAGGAGTGATACAAGAGGGACAGTTGTAATCTCCAGTTGTCAAGTATGTAAATGAACCTTTTTCACATAGCTTTTTGAGACTGGAATACAGTCTGATGACAGAAGAGAACTCTACCCTATCTCCAGGTGTATGCAGGCACCTATTTGCAACTACCTTGTTAAGAGAGGATGAGGTATCAGTTTTCAGGTCAAAATCTGTTGTTTCTGAAAAAGTCAGATCCAAACTTTGTGTCGCTATGGTTTCACATGTCACCTCTTTGCTTCTTGTTTCCCTTCTCCTTTAAAAAGTCAATTTCTTGTAGTGCCAAAGGATTTGAACACTAAAGAATTATAGATCTTCACCCTCGTTTTGGTCCTTCTATCTCCTCCTTCTCTTCCTTCCTCCTATTGCACTCTTCCCACCTTGGTAAGGCATATATTAATCAAATCAGTATTACTGAGTTGCTGAGCTAAGAAGCTGAATGTAGTACAGGAGAGTTGGGCTGAGATGAAACCTGAGTTGGTTCATTGTGAATTGAAGCTAACAATCCTTTGTAGTGGAACTGATGCTCTGCATTTGGTTGAATGTCTTTGCACTGAGCTTCCTAGTGTGTCTGTAATACTTACCTATCTTTTCTCTATTTCTAACACCCTGTTAGCTAGGATGATGGGAACTTGCCCACACAGAGCTTCTGCTGTTACACGCTTCATGCTAGGAAGCTGCTGACAGTGAAAGGGGTGACTCCCAAGCTTGTTGGAATCTCTCAGCTCTTGTAAGATCACGAATAGAAGGATGCTGTTCCCCAATTTAAATTTAACAATTTTAAAACAACATCAATTAAAATTTTAAAATTTAAAAAACAACATCACCTCCTAAGGGCACAGGAGCAGGCAATTGTCAGAAGTCAAGCAGACAAGGCAGAAGGCCAGCTTGGCTGAGCATGGATCTCCTCTTGGAAATAAGGTAAAAAAGGAAGGTGTATGCCCAGTGGAAGCAAGGTCAAGGGACGTGGGAAGAATATTGAGATGCTGCTTGCCACTGCAGGGAGAAAATTCACGTGGCCAAAGCTCAGCTGGAGTTGAAGCTGCCAGAAATGTGGGAGACAATAAAAGGAATTGTTTCAAATACATTAATGGCAGTAGGCAGTAAAAATAACATTGGCCCATTACAGGATGAGGATGGTCACCTCACAAACAGGGCCAGAGACAAAGCAGAGGTGTGTAACATTTTTCTTGCCTTTGTCTTCAACATGGATGAAGCACCAGGGAGGAGGGTGTTAGTGCCCTCAACTTGGAGGACCATGATTGTGAGAATGATCAACTCCCAGTCAACCCTGAAACTGTGCAGGATTTGCTGCTCCAGCTGCATCCCTGCAAATTTATGGGGCCTGATGTGGTTCTTCCCCGAATCCTCAAAGAGCTTCTGCTGTCATTGCAAAACCCCTCTTAAT
>JAWMRA010000001.1:76714815-76733459 GCA_035584735.1 Pseudotriccus pelzelni
ACCTGGGGATCCTGGTTGACAGCAAGTTGAATATGGGTCAGCAGTGCCCTGACAGCCAGGAGGGCCAACTGTGTCCTTGTGGGGCATCAGGCAAAGCATCACCAGACGGTCAAGAGAGGGGATTGTCCTGCTCTGCTCTGCACTGGGGTGGCCTCACCTTGAATATTGTGTGCAGTTTGAGGCACTGCAATATAAAGAAAATATTAAGCTCTTAGAGAACATCCAAAGGAGAGCAACAAAGATGGTGAAGGACCTTGAGGAGAAGCCATCTGAGGAGCTTCTGAGGTCACTTGGTCTGTTCAGCCTGGAGAAGAGGAAACTGAGGGGAGACCTCATTGCTGATACAACTTCCTTGTGAGGGGAAGAGGAGGGGCAGGCACTGATCTCTTCTCTGTGGTGACCAGTAATAGGACTCGAGGGAATGGCCTGAAGTTGTGTCAGGACAGGTTTAGGTTGGATATTTAAAGAAGTTTCTTCACCCAGACGATGGTTGGGCACTGGAACAGGCTCCCTAGCGAAGTGGTCACAGCACCAAGCCTGACAGAGTTCAAGAAGTGTTTGAATGATCCTCTCAGGCACGTGGTATGACTCTTGGGGATGGTCCTGTGCAGGGCTAAGGGTTGGACTCAATGGTCCTTTGTGGGTCCCTTCCGACTCAGCATATCCTGTGATTCCTGTGTTCAGGGATAGGATCACGTACTGCCATCACATAAGAGCACAAAGCTTCAACAATGAGTTTTTGTTGTTAGTGAAGTTGGATTTTAGGCATTTTTGCAGGTGGCTTAGAGTTGGGAAAGGAAAAAAAGGAATGTAAGAGTTGGAAACATTTTGTGAGGCTTGAATTTTTTTTTCCTCTCCCCCCATCCCTTTTTGTCCTCCTCCAGTACAAAAGCTGTTCAGTTGCCTGAAACACATGTATACTTTTTAATGAATCGGTAACTTTCAGGGCATAGTTGTGATAGAATTGCCTTTAACTTGGTGTAGTACTGACCTGAAGAGTTTGGAAAAATGCCTGTGTCTGAATCATCCTACTGAAGTCTATTGTTGGTATAGAGAAACCAGAGGAAGAAAAATGCAGTTCAGTGTTCTACCTACATATTGAGGTTGAAGTATTTTTAAGTATTTTATGTTAACTTGGTGCCACATTAGTATTGGAAAAGAGAGTTTCCTAAAAGAATCAGGAAATGTGTTTTCACTTACTACCTTTCAAGATCTTAAACATGTTGAGTAAGAGATTGCATTTTCATTGTAGTGTTTCACTGAGGTTTGGGTTTAGGAATGCATAATACATAGAATTTTAAACTCCATTACAGTTTAGCAAGTGTGTCTTTGTAAATCACTTATGGCTGTTTCAAGGGTGAGTTAACCAGCTTGTTTTCTAAAGGGATATTTCCAACTTTCAGGCTGAAGTACCTTCACTTGCAGCTATTTTTCTCTGACTGGCTTTGATTTATACAAATGCTAATTATAGGGGCTTTGGATCTGTGTGTATACATAGTTTCACAAGGTCATACACATGTTTAATGAACTGTCTGAAATGCGAGTATATTGCTAGGTTGTTACATAAACAGATTACTGTCTTATAAACATTGTTGCTTTAGTCAGTTCTAAAGGAGAAAAAATATGAATAGCAATACCTGTGTAAAGAATAGATGATTTTTATTTTTGTCTCCTAAAGTTTGATTGTCTTCGCAGGCATCGGAAGGTGTCACCTTCATTGGACCTGACACACATGCTATTCAAGCTATGGGAGACAAGATTGAAAGCAAATTGTTAGCCAAGAATGCAAAGGTCAACACGATCCCTGGCTTTGATGGAGTAGTCAAGGTGAGAAATCATTTAATTACTGTCTGCCCACTGTAGGAACAGTGTCTAAATCAAAGTACACCTATTGAAGGTCTGATGCAGAATCTAATTATAATTCCATCTTCTTTTTCAGTAAGATGTAATTAAAAACGGGGTACAGATTTTTGCTAGCAAGAGAGCTTTGGAAAAGAAGAGAAAGTCTTTGATAATAAATGATGTGTTAAGGAGTTCTTCAGTGGAGTCTCTAAAAATACTTTAAATTTAACATGAGGGCCGCTAAATGTATTAAATGCCAGATGTGGATTCGACTATCTGCATATCGTTACATTTCTCAGGTCTTCTTGTTGGCCAACACCTTGACAGTTTTGAGTTAATGCTGGAGCTTGTTAAAGGGCATCAAGTTTCCACTTTATGGTCTCTGCTGATGGTGCAGATTTCCATGTGTTGCAAAACTCAGGGTGAGGATGGAGGAAGTTGGTGGTTTTTTGTCAGAATCTACAGCTAGTGTTCTTCCTGTGGTTTTAGAATGAGTGATTTTCACCAGTTCTCTAAAGAAACAACCAAAATATTTTTGTAGTTTGTAAAGTTAAAATAAATTTTCGTTTTCATTTATTTTGTGCTATAGTGATTAAGTACCGGCCTCTTAAAAGCTTTCCTGTGTGTCTGGTTATATTGTCCATAGTTAAAACATGATTTTCTCTTTGAAAACCTTTATTGTATACGCCTAAAACTTTCATGTATTATAAAATGTTGACTTTCTGTATTGAAATTTTTATGCTTTGCATGTCAAGTTAAAATTTTTTTTTCCAAATAAAGTTCGAGTGAAACTTTGAGATACATGAAAAAGTGTTAGCTAAGTTGGATTTTAGACTCTTAAGAGAAAAAAAACAACCCAAAACCTCACTAAATGAGAAAGGTAAGTATAGAATGCTAAGGGGCTAAACCTGCACAAAATTACCTCTTTCAATGAGGCTGCCTGGAGAACTTGACTAGAGAGAGAGAATGATAGTATCACAAAAGATCTGAGGTCAAAATGCCAAGAGAACTTTTCAGTACCTGTGATGGAAATGTGTGATCTGTGTCATGACTGGTAGTGGGATGTGCTGCAACAGGTTAAAGTGGAAAGGCTTTCTATTCTGGAGAGCTCCATATGAGTGTTAGGCTGGCGCTTGTGCCCATGCTGAAGTCTGGCAGTGGCAAGTTGAACACAGTACTCTTTCAGGTTTTTGTTGCATGTTTTAGCAGTCCTTGTGTATGTGGTCCTTTAATACTCATACATTTAACAGCAGCCAAGCACTTGTGCATAAGGTTCTCTGTTCTGTCTGACATCCTGTATCTCCTTCTAGAAATCCTGAAAGATAACTTGTAGAAATACGTCTAGTTAGGAGATAACTTTGAATTAATCATTTAAACACCACAAAGTTTTCTCTAGTGCAGAATCAAATATTTAAAATGCCTTTTTTTTTTTTCCACTTTCAGTTAAATATTATGTAAAGGTCTGTTATTTCTCTAGTACAAGGACACAAACGTGACAAAGTAGGGTAATGGTTAATGAAACAGGTAGACATAGAACTAGTGAAACTGGTCTACTTACTTGTATGCAGTTGTTTCCAAAACCTTTAATTGCACTGTTTTGACAATTGTCTGAAGTTCCTAACATGAAAAGGAAGCATGAGTGATCTGATTGGCAATGGACTATATGCAACAATACCCTTAAAACCAAATGAACTGGAATGTAGGATTGAGTGGACAACTCCAATCCTCTGCTATTGAAAGGAACTATGTGGTAGTTGCTTAACCCCAAGGTGTCCATATCACATCAGTTTCACATACTTGGAGACTATTTTGGATTTCTGCCATTCCTGGGAGACCTATTTTGATCACTTATGAAGCTTTCAAAACCTTTGAGGGCTTTGCTTCTTGAGAAATAAAAATTTTGAAGGTCTTTGGAAGGAGTTAAATGTTTGGTTGACACTTGGGTTGATTATAGATGGCTTCATCTTTAAACTGTACTCTAGTAAAGCTGGAATAAAACTGTATTGATGCCTCTGACAATGCCAGAAATTAAGACAGATCTGTTACACATATGCTTTGTGCATTAAAGCAAACACCGAGTAATAACTTTGTCTTATTCAACTTCATTATTCAACTTGGGACTGCACTGAAAATCTTTGTTACTAGAAGAGTTTGTTAAATAGTGCTGCAGATACTTAGGTCCTTCGTGAATAACAAATGTTTCTCCTCTCTTGTTTATGTTGCTTAGCGCTTACACATAGGAGACACCGTAGTTGCTAAGCTTTTGCAATAACATCTTGGAGAAGTTGCATGCAGAATAATTCCCAGTGAGCAGAAATTAAATGTAAGAGAAGGAAGCCCTTTAACAGTATACTGAAAGACCTGGAAGGATTGAAGAGGAGGATGCTTGGAGTAACAGACAACTAACTATTCTCATACAGGCAGATGCTCTAGCATTTGAAATATGAAACTGAGAATGGAAAGATGTGGATGAGAGTGGAGAGGGCAGTTTTATGAAGAGTAATTTTCTTCTCATCCCTGGTTCAGTTTCTCAGTTGGCTGGGTCAAGGGTTATCCAGTCTACACATGTAAGGAACCAAAGTCTCGTGCTGTCAGCTAGAGAGCCAGCAAAAGCATTTGAAAGTAATTAATTTCAAAATGTGTAACTACAGTTAGTTTTATAAAACCTAATTGGGAGAGGTAGTGGTAAACAGTCTTAATCAAAAGAATTAGCATTAATCCTGTGAGCAATGGCTGTACTCAAGCTCAGATGATGTATTGACTGTAAATAAGTAAAGGGGAATAGGTGACAAGAAGAAAGTAGATGCTGAGTAACGAGTATAAGGACATGTCATGGTGAAAAACTGGCAAAGGAATGGCAGGGAAAGAATGATTTTTGTATTGTTTTGCCACATACAGTCTGCTTTTATGGCTGGTAGAACACAGCTGGATGTAGACCCAGAAGAATAATGTCTCTGCATGTCTGCTTAGCTTCACTGATGTCAGTAGACACATTGAAGGTCTTCAGCAGGGCTCTGAATTTACTGTAATTAACAGTAATTTTGGGTACCTGTTTCGGCTGAATTTTTGCATTAGGTTTTGGCATTAAGATTGACCTGATCATTGTATTGCTGAAGAGGTTGTTGGAGGCTAGACATGAACTGGAGGTTCTCTAAGGCCAACGCCCTTAGCCAGGAAAAGTATTATGTAGTTCTTCATAATTAATACAATACTTTACGGTTCTAGGAGTCTCTTAAAAAACAGCTTTTTCATGGCATTCCTGTACATCAAGAACAGTTTTGCTTTTCTGTCTCCACCTGCTGGTACCTGGGAGGCATGTACATGAAATTAGCAGGTTAGGAATTCTTATGCTAAATGAGTATTTTATGTATCCTTAACTCAATGGAATCACCTATTTGTAAAAACAGTATGACATAATTTTATAACTCTTAGAATTTTTATAAACTTCTACCATTACTTGAACACTTTTATTTGTACAATAAAAGGTGGTGCTAAAATTATATATTTCTTTACAGTCTCCAGTTTATTTTGGGAAAATGGTAGTGTAGCTAATGTGTTTTTGGAGGAAACAGCAGTAAATCATTGAGTACTCTTGCTTAAAAAAAAAATTCAGAACGCTTTTAGTACCAGTGTGGCTTTGTATATTTTGCACATATGGACTTGTGTGTTAAGCAGTGTCATAGCATTCAGTTTTTTGCTCTTTGGGCAGATGTTGAAAATCGTAAGTTCTGTGCATCAAAATTCTAAAATAACTGTCCTAACTTCTTCTGAATCAAACTCAAACTGGTTTTGTGTTTATGTAATCTGCAAGTGAAATTCATGATACCAAAAACATACTTGTTTAGGGCAAAAGATGAAAAGACTTACCAGAGAGTTCAGTATGTCAGTTGTTGGGGGTTTTTTGTCCATTAATTTTTCTCTTTAAAGCACAGCATATTTTTGTTTTCTGGTTTGGAAATGCTCTTTGAAGGCTAAAGAATTTGAGTATGGATTGATTTTTTTTTTTCCCCTTGTATCTTAGTGTTTGGTTTCTAATATATTAGAATTGTAAAAGAAACAGATGTTGAAACAGTGTAAATTAATAACGCTGCTGGGCAGATGACTTCAGTCTTTTCAAGCCAGAATTGAGACAATTAGCGCTGCTGATATGCGACCGCTTATTACTTAAAGTTGTCGTATGCATGTATAAAAATACAGTGGCAGTGAAAAGTTCCCCTATAATGATTTGCAGCTTGTCTTCCTGTGGACTGCAGTGTATCAGTTAGCCACTTGTTTGCAGGTAACTAAGTGAAAAAAAATGACCCTGTTTGCTTCCCCCCCTCTTAATTCTATTTTGCAAATATATGGGTGAATTTGCAAGAGAAAAGAAATGTAAAAGTTTCCTTCTCTACTATAATCGTAGCTCTTCATCAGTCATCACTATTCCTGCATTTTGTTCAAGAGGCTCTAATTGTCTGCATTTGGCAGGTTTAACACTTCCTGACAGAGAGGCTATTAAGGGGAAGTATTCTCGCATAACTGTCACAGGCAGGAACAAAGAACCTTCAAACTCAATGTGTGGAAACCACTAACATTCTTAAATGACCCTTTTCATGCATTTTATCCCTTTTAGCTAAAATTTGGAGGGTGCAGGGTCATGGAAAGCAGCAAGGTGTAATAAAACAGTAAACCCTGAGATTTTTTCGGGGGGGGGGGGGTGTGTTTAGTTTTTTTTTTGCTAGATTTATCTGTTGACTTAAAAACAATTGTTATTTGGAAAAATCTCATTAACAGATGTGACTGAAGTAAAAAGACTTAAAACTGATGTTGCTTTCAGGACTGCTTTGAACTTAACAAGCACCGATTTGTGGAGCAGACTAGCTAATGAAAGGAAATTAAATTTTCTGACAACTTCCCCTGCCAGCCCCCTTATTCTTCATGGGGCTGTTACTAGGTACTGAAGACTTTTAAAGAGGATTTTGTTTTATTATCGGACATAAATGAACCAGGTATGAACATTTCTTATGTATTTTTTTTTAAAGTTCTGACCTGGGTGCTTTTAAAACGGATTGCCCTGAAAGCTTTAAAAATATCAGGTTTCAGTTTAATGTTCGTAAGTCAGCCCCCATAGTTTCAGACACACTTAGCAGCTGGTGATTTCCAGACATTACTGCCTTCCATACAAATTTTTTAATGCATGTCATGGGATAGTATAAATATTAGCAAATTTGGATGGAATTTTCAAACTTAACCCCTGCCTCTATAATTTAACCCATTTTCTTTCTGGTTTTGTATAATGGAAATATACTGTTATCAGTAGAAGAAACGAGAATGAACTACTGCAGGAGAAGCAGTTGGGTTACTGAAAAGTAAGCAATTCAAGTATTTTGGTTTTTATTCTCTGAATTTCCCAGTACTTTTTTCTGTACGAGGCTACAGTAGTATGAGACAGCTGAAGCAATAGGTGGCATCAACAAAAGGGTTTTTAAAACTGTCATAAGCTAGTAATATGGCGACTCTTAAATAGAAACAATTATGGGGATCTTCTGCTTTCAGATACAGTTTAAAATGGTGCATACTAGCTTTATTCTGTATTCAGAATGCAGAAGTTACAGAATTGAAATGCTTGTGTTCTTTCTTCAGTAAACAAAACCCATTTGTCTTTAAAGAAGTCCTGCAAGATTTTTTCCCTGTGCTTGAATTACTCCCAAACAATAGAGAATCAACTCCCCCTACTGACAGCAACCAGGAAAGCAGAAGAAATATCTGTGGGGACAGAAACAAGCTGGTAGTGGACAAACTTTAACGATCTGATTTATGGTCCATTATTGATTGTAAACTTCTAAATTCTAGCATTAAATTCCTACAACTGCAGAAAATCATTTTGCGTTCCTGGTTGTGTTTCCTGTCAGCTGATTCCTTGTTGCTTTGAGTTTCTCAATATACTAATGATGAGGTAGAATTTACATTCCACTTATGGTATTAATTTTACATTCCTCTGGCTGAAAAGGGTCAGAAGGTTGTAAAATCAAACATTAAATGAATCGGAGGAGACAGTAGTGCAATATATGACTGCCCTCAGGACATAGTGCAATGGCTGATGGGATTAACGTTGGGTCTCATTTCCTGCTTTTACAGGATGCAGATGAAGCTGTCAGAATTGCAAGGGAAATTGGTAAGTTCTTAAATTAGCTATGGTGGGATTTGTGTGCCTCTCAGCAGACATGGTTGACTAAATTGAATGTGTAATAAGTAATCCCTATAGAACAAATAATGTTTTAATAGTTTTTAAGTTCCCTGTTGCCCTTGGGGCTGGAAGAATCTAGACATTAACGCCCTGTCTCTTAAATCATCACATTTGAGCTTTCAGACTGGACTTTACAGAACAAGTGCAGCCATGATTTGTGGAAGGCATGTAATAGGCAGTAATGAATAGCTCACTGGAGGAATTATTTCAAAGTATATCTGCAATTGGACATGATAGTCAGAAGTTAGGCATGGTATTTCTCTTTATATGGAGGCTGACACCAGTGATGTTATGATCTTCATTCTTCATTAGTGTGTGGACTGCACTTAGCTTGAATATCATCCAGAGCACCAGCCTTTCTTCTGTGCTTACTGGAATGAAGTCACTATTCAGCTTCTGAATATCTTACAGAATGGTGAAAAGAGCAACCAGCAAACTGTCTGGGACTCATTTTCATGAAGGTTAAGTGTAATATGTGTTTAATGAGTTTTGGCTTTTATTTACTAAAGCTTATATTAGGGAAAATACTAAACCATATGCTTGAAATTACACGTTATTAAATGCTTGCTAGAAGAAGAATCTAAGGCAGTAAGATTTTTCTGATTTTCCTTGGGATTTTTCCTTCATTTTTACTTTGAGACAGTAACCATTATAAACTATTTAGGTTTAGCACAGGTACATAATTCAAAGGAGTTATCTGCATTTGAAGCTTTTCTTGCTGATCTAGCAACAAATACATGTCACCTGTGTCAAAAGCTATGGCTGTGCCTTATGTGCCAGATAGAAAGTGGGACTTGCACTGCTGCAGATAACTTCTAGTCAGTGTAAGATCTTTCCACTTTGAGTTTAAGTTGGGGCCTTTACTCTGCACTAGTTAACTGCCCCAAAACCCCTCAGTGTAGGCTTGTCTGACTTTTAGGCTGACACAATTGAAACCAGTGTTTCTGTGGGTTAGCCTTTGTGTCCTTGTTGGGAAATGGAGTGATCGCTGATCATTGTCATGGGAGCAGGAACAAAAGGAAGAGGCTATCAACCAGATCGGAATATTCAGAAGAGAACTGTAAATAAATCCCAGTTTCCCCCCCCAAAACTGGTTTTACTCCTGAATAAAGGCATATAACTTTTTATGAAATAAAGTATTATGACTGTATTTCAGTTGAGTTTCTGCTCAATAGTCTGTCTTGCTCTTGTGTTTTTCCTGCAAATGTTTTTAAAGCCATTTTGTTGAATGTAAGTTTAAAGGCATGCAGTGGCTTTCTAGACACCCTTTCAAAATATTCTTGTTTAATTCACTTCTTCTGGTGTTCTGTTGACTGGTTCCTGTCTTTGATATCAGTAGCACTTTGGAGGTCATTATATCAAGGCAGTCTTAAATCTGTGATATTAAGTCAATTACAGACAGCTGGACTGTGCTTTATCTAGATGGAAAATTCTTGGAACTGTTTTGATACAAAAAAGTTTTGTACTGTGATGCCATGTAGCGAAAGAAAAATGTCCCTTCTAGCTTTTTCCTCACATTTCAGCCAGTTGATTAGTTTGGTTAAGCTTCTTTCTAATTGTGACCACTGATCATAATAAAACTGATTTTGATTTGGAAGGATCTAGAACGGGATGAAATTATAGTCTCTTTTGTATATAATGCATTTGTTTATAAAGCACTTGATGTGCAAAGGAATATTTTCAGATTGTTTTTAATTTCATTTATCCAGAGTCTCGGTCTCTGAGATACCAGCTGTGGGTCAGTGCTTAAAACAGTAAAACGGTGGTTCTACTCTTTTACTGCCTGTATTTTTTTCCTGCTTCTTCCTGCTCTATTCAGGCCAAAGATCCAGTAGTAGTTAACCATGACACTTCAGGAGTGAGAATACTGCCTTTACCTGTTTCAGTGATTATTATCTATGGCTACAAATTTTCTAGGTATAAAACCTTATTTTTGCCCTTGATTTGAGATATGTGGTCCTGAGTTGTCAAGAGAGAATGTGACAGATACACTAGGCTAAATCAGGAATTGGAAGAAGTTCAGGCACAAATTGCTGTATAGGCTCCTTTCTATGGTTTTCCTTCTCTGTTTTTTGGTGTGGACTGTTCTCTTGTAATCCTTTCCGTAGTGCTTAATTACGTTGGCTTTTTTCCCATGCTGCTTTTAGGTCTGTTTGTAAAGTTGTACATGAAGAACTATTGGCTTCTTGATTTCTGAAGCCTTGATGAAACTCCAGGAAGTTTTATTCTTCTGTTTGAAAAGACTGAACAGCTATGCAGTGCAATTAGTTAAACTAAAGGGAAGTCTGTACAAAACTGAAGAGGTGGAAAAGTTGGGTGTTGTGATGTTTCATTTGACATGGGTTTAGTTACTGCTAGCCTTTCAATAATGGATATTGAAAAGAACCTGATATTGCCACATGCAATATTGCTCAAACTGATATTGCACAGTGCATTCTGTGGTCTACTACCTGCAACTTTATAAAAATGCTTAAATGGCATCTAAACCCATGGTGGCAAAGGACTAGAACTAACAGCTGTGGGACACCAGAAGTTTGTTTACTCCTTTCACCATTCAGATTCTCAGAGTAGCAACTGCCCTGGAAACAAAGCAGTCCTAACTGAATAGTACCTTATGTAACAGCAAAAGTATGCCCAATGGTCTTCAAATCTGACAGCTTCTTACCTTCTTGCCTTTTAAGATCTTTAGACCCATCCTTCAGATGCATCACAAGAATGTAAAACTGTAAAATGAGAGTAGGTTTTATTCTCACAAGAGATTTTAATTTCATGTGAATTGGCATCTAATTTGAGGGAAGGATTGAAAACCTAACACCTACTCAAAAATGTGTCTGCTTTGTATGAGACTCTTTGCTGTTGTTGTAGGGACTTAAAAAATGTTGTTAAAAATTGTTTGCATGCCTCTCCCTTCCCACAACTAATCCAGCCAATCCATGTGAACATACTTCAGCAGTTTTGATTGCTGCTGAGTAGTACAAAAGGGGCTAGGAGAGTGATGAGTAATGCATCGTGATCCCAGCATCCTGTACCCAATTTGTATGCAAAACTTAAATTTTGCAAAGCCTTCCTTTCAGTCTTTAGTATTGGCTAAATAGCTGCTCTTCAGCTTAGTGCTCCTGAGAGCAAGGAGTAAAGGTGTATTTGAGCAAAATCTCAACTATCCTTATTTTTAGGGGACTGGCTAATTTTACATCCTAACATGTAGAGATTGCAATTTTCCCTTCTCAACCTAAAAAGATACCCATATCTTTTCAAAAGATTCCCTGAGAGCAAGGAGTAAAGGCATATATGATATTGTTAGACTGAAATTGTTAGCATAACTGATGATGATTTTTTTCAAGTACATGTAACTCTGAAGAAGATAGATTAGGTGATGAAAATTACCATAGTGAGTTTGCCATAATAAGGCTTAAAACAGTGCTTGTTTTAAAACTTTAATCTTGCAGCCTCTTAGGCTGGAGAGAGTCTCCAGATGGTGACAATGTTGCCAGAGGTTTATGTTCACTAGTGTTACCTGTATGTATATGTTAACATTTACTGTATTTCATGAAAATCAGTTGAACTTCACCGTTGCTATATGCCATCTAGTATTATTTTGCCTTTACCCTTGAATCTCTGGGATTGTAGAGGCCTTGAAAATACTACATACTTCTGGATTGAAGGCATTTTTACTCTGCAGTTTATCCCATACGCCTCTATGGACAGCATCAGGTTTCATAAGAAAAAGACTCTAGAAAGGTTATTCGCATGCCTCTGATCTTATCCTTATACCTATACTAGAGATCACGTTAGACTTCAAAGCACAAAGATTTGTAGCTTTTTGGAAGTTGGTTTGTGCTCTATATATGCTTAATTATTGCCTCTCTACAGCTTTCAGCCACATGAACGCTTTACAGCATGGGGGTTTCACAGTCTAATAAGGTGTTATGTTGAAAACTACTTCATTGATTTTTTTTTTTTGGTTTTGTTCTCTTGTATTGTTGCTGCTTTCCTGTCTTCCAATCAACACTATTGTTTCTTACGGTTGTATCATGCCTTTTTTTGGTGTCCATTTCAGTCTTTTTAAGAAAAAGGTTTTTTAGATCTTGCTGTTTTATATCTTCTCCTGAACCTCCTTTCAGTTAGATGACTATGAGGAAGAGGGGGGTGTGTTGTATTGCTGTCACTTGACAAAGCAAGAGTGGATCTACATTCCAGAAAGGAACTGTAAATGTCAGTTACACATATGATAGCAGACTGGACCACTTCTGGGAACCATAGTCAAATGTCTCTTTCTGTCCCCAGATCGAAGCCTTTTACAGAATGGATCTTCAGTTTGCAAGGACTAATAGCCTCTTCTTGCTAGACAATATCAGCTGGTCTGATATTTGCCTTAGTGTTGTGTCTTTGATTAAACCTACTGGAGACCAAAGGCATTAAGAATTTTCTGTCTTGGGAACACTAAAAACTTTTTAATTAGATCCTTGATTTTCAGTTTTCTATATGTTCGTATGGAGAAAGGTGGAGTTCTCTGATATGAAGAAATTGTTTCAGGAAGTTTAAATGAACAGATTTTATGAAAAGTTAAACAATCATTACTATTTCTAAATCTTTTAAATTACTATATCTGCTTTTCAAGTGTGTTCTTTATTGTAATTTTCTGGCTTTCTGTAAACTAAGATCCTGATGCATATCTGTATAATAGTATCTTATTTGGAGAGTAAAATATTGCCAGTTATGTACAATGCTGTCAGAATTATACTGCTCATTTTTTCTTACTACTTGTCTATTTGGGGAAAATACTTTTTTATTGTAAAAAAAAACCCAACACCAAACAGTAATCTGTTTTCGGATTCAATTTCATAATAGCCAAACAGCAGTGCTCTTGAGATGCTCTGTTATTTAAAATGTACTGCACCAGAAGTGTTGATAAGATACAGATTTGTTTACTCAATCTCTTGACGATTAATTTATGAAGATCTTCTTATTTTTGCTATTAATTTTTTGAAAAATTTTGTCACAGCTTATTTCAGCAGCAATAAAGGAACAACATTTTGTTCGTAAAGAGATGTGAGCTTAAAAAGGTCAAATGCTTTATTCATAAATCACTTTGTTTCTTGGGAATAATTCATTCAGTGTTTTTTTGGTAT
This sequence comes from Pseudotriccus pelzelni, assembly GCA_035584735.1. Taxonomy (NCBI): domain Eukaryota; kingdom Metazoa; phylum Chordata; class Aves; order Passeriformes; family Tyrannidae; genus Pseudotriccus; species Pseudotriccus pelzelni. Next base: position 76,728,013 of record JAWMRA010000001.1, read on the forward strand.
AAATGAATTGGAGAAGACAGCCTTTCTTGGCTTTAGAAATTACTGCATTGACAGCTAAGTTTTGAAAAGAAAAATTTCTCCTCTGTTCTCCCTCCAAACAAAGTGTTTTAATAAACGAAGTTATTGTCTACTGGCTTTATTGGACATGTGGTCAGTTGTCATGTTCCTCTGACCAACTGAACAAAGTTTGAACTTCTGTCTAATTGTTCCCCGCTGTTAGGCTACCCTGTCATGATCAAGGCCTCAGCAGGTGGTGGTGGGAAAGGCATGAGAATCGCTTGGGATGATGAAGAGACCAGGTGAGATGCTGTCCAAAAGCTTGCCTTGATGAATGCTGCAGTTACCAAAGTCCCATTAAGCCACTGTGAGCTGACAGTTGAGCAGATATGAAATGTTAGACAGAGAAATAGGATATTATTTGGTTTTCTCCCTTTCACATAGTGAGCGGTATACTTCAGAAGTTTTGCATGTTCCTATTTGAAATGAATTCTTGCATAAACCTTACAAAACATGGTGCATTAATTTGAGTAAAAAACCAACACTTACAACTGCCTTTAGTCCAGTGTGAGACTGTAAATTTAGAGTGTAAATAACATTTTGCTGTATGCCTTTCAGAATGCTGATTTATTAATTGTCTCTCTTAGGGAGAATATTTATTGGCTGTGATTTGCAAACATTAATGCATGCCATTAGTTCTGTTGAAGTTGATGAGACTGATAATTCATGTGTGGAAACACATACGGTGTTACCAGAGAATGTGCTCTAATAAATTGCGTACTTCTGTGTTTAAAATATTTGCCTCAGCAAACTATTGTGCTTTTGTCTGTTTTGAAACAACATTTGTTTAAACACACAGACATTTTCATGTCTCGTAGCGGTTATCTGAATCCTGAACAGTTTGTGATGCTTTGTTGTTGATTCGAAGTTTTACAATCCATTCTCCACTCCACATGCCACTGACCTTACAGAAAAATGTATTTTCTGATTTTTCAAAGTATTGTAATGAGAAGCCTGTTTGATCCAAAATAACCTGTTTTCCTTTCCACACAGAGCAGCACATGTGCTGGAATTAACTCAAAGTACAACTGAAATTTTCATTAGTTTAATTTAGTCACCTGCAAGATGTCCCTGCTGTTTTTCTGTCCCCTATTAAATTTATGTTTGCCAAAACCTAAAAACTGTCTGGCAGTTAAATTCTGGATTTATAGAAAACATGGTGGGCTTATCTGTACCTTTTTACCTCTAGTCCACTCGTATTCAAATGTAAATAGGAAGAGGTTTTCATTCATTAGAATAAAAATCTAGAACAGCTTGCTTTCTTACAAGGATGCTTTCTTCCTGCTGCCTTAAAATCCAAAATTGTTGCCTTGATCTTATTCAGGCAGCAATTGCATCTGTTGGACTAGAAAGGAAGGCATTACTTTCTTGTTTTGTTCAGAAAGGAGCAAAGAAGCTTGATAAAAGTAACTGTTTTAAAGTGGATCTAAAATCATGATTGCCAATTTGTCTTGGAGAAAAGTTGTGGTTACTGTTTAGAAAGTCACCTGGTAAAGCTGATTGTTATTAATAGAAACTAGCTAGGGATATTCTTTTATGTACGTCTGAATATCACTAAATTAATTGAGTGATATTACTTTCACTCCATCCTATTTAATGATGATAATTTGAGTTGCTTGCCTTGTTTGTGGAAAGCCTTTGAATCATAGAATATCCTGAATTGGAAGGGACCCACAAAAATAATTCTGAAGTATCATTCAGCTCATTATTTACCAGTGGTGTTCTTATAATAGTCCTCTTGGTTAGTTATGCAAGACTTGTCTTTATAATGTAATATCAGAGTAGTCTCTAAAAGGTGCTAAGAGAAGGAACACTTAGATAGTCACAGATCAACACTGTTTACTGAGCTTGTATCAAGAAGAAATGCTTATTTTAACATTTATGTGTAGGCAAAATTAAGTTGACAAAATATTTGCAGGAAGATAAAAGTGAGATTTATGAGAACTTGAAAACAAGCAGATTTACTTTGGATTTAAATATGAAGTAGAGCATTTGGGTTTATCTTCCAGTCTGTGCTGAAGAAATATTTGTGAGGTTGTAAAAGATTCATTGTACATGTCCATTAGTTGTGTTACGGAACTAAGATTGTTCCTTTTTATGTGTCTGAAGAGGAACATCGGACTGTTTTGAAGGTGACTGAACTTTTACTGATGAAACAATGTATCTGATAGTTTTAATATTGCATAAAAAGTTGATCTCATGTATAGTCTTCCTGCGTCCAGATCCATGTAATCCTAAAAATAAACCAATTTTCAGCTATGGGCAGACTTTGAAAAGCTAATATCTGAATGGTCTTTTGTATTTCAGAGTTCATAGATGCAAGGTGAGTGTGAAGAACATAGAAACATACAGTACCCTGAGTTGGGAGGGACCCCCAAGGATCATTGAGTCCATCTCCTGTCCCTGCACATGCCAACCCCAAGAAACACCGTATCTGGAAGTGTTGTCCAAACGCTTCTTGAACTGACAGGCTTGATGCTGTGACCACTTCCCTGGGGAGCCTTTTCCAGTACTCGACCCCACTCCAGCTGAAAAATCTTTTCCATGTTTGAAATATACTTTTGGATTTTCAGGATAGTTGGAAATCTTTCTTGTCCAACTGGTTATGCATGCTGTAAGAAGGCTTAATTGTATGTGGCTTGACATGGAAATAGCCGCTGAAAGTGGAAAAGATGAATGTGACCAACTTAATTGCTACTGTTACAGAATTATTCACTGTGGCAACTTACTGGTGTTTCATCTTTTGCACCCTGTAAATATGCCAAGTGATGACAATTGTTCTAGGTCATCTATAATTGTTACATTATTACAACTATAGCTAAAATTTGTTACCTTTCAGCTACTATTTGTAATTGAAGTGCTGTTGCAGGGCTAAGGGTTGGACTCGATGGTCCTTGTGGGTCCCTTCTGACTCAGCATATCCTGTGATTCCTGTGTTCAGGGACCAGATCATGTACTACCATCACATAAGAGCACAAAGCTGCAGCAATGAGCTTTTATTGTTAGTGACTTTAACTGTGTGGTATATACAGCACAAGGATATGTCAAAAAGAGAAAATATTAAGACATAAGTTGTGATATAAGAAATTGGCTGTTTGCCGTTTTGTTAGTGTTGGTATTAAGTAAGCTGCCCATTGGCTAGAAGCAAGTTGGTTTTTAGACATTTTGCAGGTGTCTTAGAGTTGGGAAAGAAAAAAAGGAATATGAGTGGGAAACATTGTGCAAGGCTTGAATTTTATTTTTTATCCTCTCCCCCCATCCCTTTTTGTCCTTCTCCAGTACAAAAGCTGTTCAGTTGCCTGAAACACATGTGTACTTTTTGATGAATCATAACTTTCAGGGCACAGTTGTTATAGAATTGCCTTTAACTCAGTATAATACTGACCTGAAGAGGTTTGAAAAAATGCCTGTATCTGAAGCATCTTACTGAAGTCTATTGTTGTTAGTGTCTGGCTGCCTCCAAAAAAAGTTGTTGTTTTAGTTAAAGCAGGAGTGCTGATCTCAGAGCTGGAGGCAGAAAGCTGGCATGGGCTGTCTTACTTCAGACAACCACAGGAAGGCTTGTGGCAAGATCAGTAATGCTTTTGTAGAACTCAAACTTCAGTGTGAATAAATGTACTTAGGGAAAGAAGGGAACCTTAGAGATCTCTGGTTTTTCCCCTTATAGAATTGTGAAGGAATCTAGGGATGTCATCTCATCCAGCTTCATCCTCTAAGTAACATCAACACTCAGTTTGAAGCTTACTGCTTAGAGCTTTGCCCATTGGGTCTGGCACTGAGATTATGCAGCCTTCCTAAACAGCCTACTCTTCTCCATTCTTTCCAGTAATTTTTGTCCCCATATCCAGTTGGAAACTTCCACTTCATTTTATGGCAACTGTCTTTATTTTTTTTTGCTGTGCATTGCAATAAAGAGCTTGGCTTCATTGTCTTAGAAAACTCCTCTGGAAGGCTGCTATTAGATGTCCCCTAAAGCCTTGCTGTGTTTCAGGTTCCACAAACCTGGCTCCGTTTGTGCTCTGACCACCTTACTTGAGCTTATGAACATCTCTGAATACTAGCTGTGTCCAAAACTGGGTGTAACAGGTCTGACTGGGTATGGAACAGGTCTAACAGGTGCTGAATAAAGGAGAGTAATTGCTGCTGTTGGTCTGCTGCAGCTGAGGTAGCCACTGTTTCATTGGCTTTCCTTAACTGCCAGGTGCACTGCTCACTCGCTCTGCAGCCTGTTATCCTGCAGGACACCCAAGTAGTCTTAGGCAGCAAGTCAATTCCACAGCCTGTAGCAATGCAGGGGTGATTATTCTGTGATAGGTACAGGGCTCTACTTTTGTTCTTGTGGAAATTCATGAGATACTTGTGAGCCCATTCCTGTCTGAGAGACTGTCTAGGTCTCTGAAATGCTGCCTTGCCCTTGAATATATTGATGTACAGAAGCTTTAGCATGATCCACAGACTGGTGGTGGTACATTCCAGGACAATAATAAAGTGCCAGTTTTTCCCTCATGTAGTTGTGCACCTGTGTAGACTGTAATGTTCTGCCTTAGAAACAAATATGCTGTAGTAGCGGTCACTGTCTTACCTGTCTAGAAATAGCTTTCAGGAGATCTTGCTCTCTGTTACTTTCCCTGAATTAAAGTGAAGCTGACCAGCTTGTAGTTTTTATGATTCTTTCATGGTCTTCTCAAAGTTGGGTGCAATGTTTGTCTTCCTTCAGCTATCATGAATCTCTGCTGACCTTCAGAGCCTTTCAGAGGTGACAGGACAGTCTTACAACGATAAAAATTACCTCTCTTAGCATCGTGTTTGGTCTTACTGACTTCTGTGGGTCAGTTCCTTAAGAGATCATCATCTTCTGCTACTGGTAGTTCTCCTTCTTCAGGCAATCTGAGGACTATGTTGAAGTTGATCCCCAACAACCATCAAAAACCTCTCTGCATTTGATCTTCTGTGTTCCTGTTCCAACAGATGTCAGGGATGTTATTTTCCTGGTAAAAACCCCTCAACAACCAAACAGACCACCCCCCACCCCCAAACTGTGAAAAAGCTAACCCCTACCTCCTTCAACCCACAGCTCCAAAACCCAAAACCACACAAACATTCAATCACAGAATCAACTAGGTTGGAAAAGACCTCTGAGATCGAGTCCAACCTTTGCCTCCTTGTCTACTAGACCATGGCACTAAAGTGCCAAATCCAGTCTCTTCTTAAATACCTCCAGGGATGGTGAATCCACCATTTCCGTAGGCAGTCCATTCCAATGCTAAATCACTCTCTGTAAAGAACTTCTTCCTAATGCCCATCCTAAACTTCCCCTGGCAGAGCTTAAGACCATGTCCTCTTGTCCTACTGCTGATTGCCTGGGAGAAGAGACCAACCCCCACCTGGCT
>JAWMRA010000001.1:76733559-76809077 GCA_035584735.1 Pseudotriccus pelzelni
TCCTGTCGATCAGCACCCCCAGGTCCCTTTCTGCCTGGCTGCTCTCCAGCCACTCTGTGCCCAGCCTGGAGCGCTGCTGGGGGTTGTTGTGGCCAAAGTGCAGGACCCGGCACTTGGCCTTGTTCAACCTCATCCCACTGGAATCAGCCCAACTCTCCAGCCTATCCAGGTCCCTCTGCAGAGCCCTCCTGCCTTCCAGCAGATCAACACTCCCCCCCAGCTTGGTGTCATCTGCAAATTTATTAATGGTGGACTCAATCCCCTCATCCAGACCATCCATAAAGATATTAAACAGGACTGGGCCCAGCACTGATCCCCGGGGAACACCACTGGTGACCGGCTGCCAGCTGGATGCAGCCCCATTCACCAGCACTCTCTGGGCCTGGCCATCCAGCCAGTTCTTAACCCAGCACAGAGTGCCCCTGTCCAAGCCATGGGCTGCAGCTTTTGCAGGAGTATATTATGGGAGACAGTGTCAAAGGCTTTGCTGAAGTCCAGACAGACAAATCCACAGCCTTCCCCTCATCCACCAGGTGGGTCACTTAATTGTAAAAGGAGATCAGGTTGGTCAGACAGGACCTGCCCTTCCTAAACCCGTGCTGGCTGGGTCTGATCCCTCGTCCATCCTGTAGGTGCTGTGTGATTGCACTCAGGATGATCTGCTCCATAACCTTGCCAGGCACTGAGGTAGTTTCCTGGGTTCTCCTTGCAGCCTTTCAGCCTTTTTAAAGAAACAAGATTCCAGGTTCTAATGCATCTAATGGAAGTTCACAGTTAGTAAATAATGTACAGTACACGATGGGCAAAGTATTTCAGATGAGCAGCTTATGACCTTTTCAGGAAAATAAACCTGAAGCTTCTCACAAATTCCAATTTTTTTCACAATGATTTTTAGTCTGTAACTTGGGCTTCCAATTGTATGGTAATGCAAATAATAAACTGAAATAACAACACTGGTAAATATTATATTTTTTCCTGTTGTTTACTCTTTTCCTAGATTCAGTAGTAGCAGCAGAACTAGCAGTCCTTTTAAAGTAGTGAGTGATACATCAGAGATGAGCAGATATGCTTCATGGAAACTTTCCTGCAGTTATGCATAGGGGTTGGCAGGGTTTTTTGTATTTTATTCTCTGTAAAAACTCTCTCCAGTAGGTGTCCCAAGTACAAAGAATGAAAGATTCATGCCTTCTACTTTTAAATATTGACTATTTTCCCCAAGTCAAGCATTCCTATTAGGATAGATTCACTGTTAACGTTGCTTAGTTTAAGGATTTATTGTATTACAGCCTAAGTACTTCTAGGAAAGGCATAACAAAAGCTGAAAATCCCTCTATATTTTAAGCAATCTTTTTCTTGATTCCTGCCTCAAAAAAATTAAAATTGACCTCCAGAACCTCAGCAAGGCCTCTACACTTAACTGCAGAATTCCACAGAGTTGAAACAAATAGCTTTGAAGAATTTGTTAGGCTGTCCTTAAGGAAAAAGGAAGATTCAAATATTGTTTTATAGTACAAGATGCTCTCTGCTGCCTTTGTGTCCAAGATAATTTTTGAAGTTTCCAGAAATTTGTGAGAAAGAGAACCAAATTGCTCAAAATTTTGCGAAAGAACACGTACCGTATCTGTAGGTTGTTGGACATGCTTCATACTTCTGTGCTGTGGAGAAAACAGCTTTCATTAATGAAGCTTCATTGGAACCTGGAAAAATATTTAGCAAGGACCTTGAATTGTTATTGCAGATTCAAAGGCAGCAAACAAAATATACATATACTGTGTGCTATTTGTGGAGACAGAACAGACTGATGCAAACTCCTGCTGAGAGGAAGCCAAGATGGTCAGATCTGCTTTGGTCATAAAAGTTATTCATTGGCAAGCTTGCAGTTTAGGATGTCAAATTATTAGGTCCTTCTGGCATGTTATGATTTTCTTAATTATAATATGTTTACAGATTTTGTTGATGAGGTCACCACAGGAGCATAGAAAAGAATTTAAATCCCTAATTGCTGAGGGACAGTTAGCAGCAAGAGCACCTTTACAAACAGCTCTAGATGCTGCAGCTGCCATGTTACAGTCAATGGGAATATGTGTGTTAATGAGCCACTGTCTTCTTGGCTCTGGAGTTCTGAGATCCCAGGAGCAGTGTAGTCATCAAAGGAGGATCTTCTGTCTGGATGATGCGAATTAGTTCTGCATGAAAAAGCACAATGCCCTTTACACTTTGGAGGATTTATTGGCTGATTTTTTCCTTTCAGTAAGTATATGACTACAGCAAAAAACCCCAGAATTTTCTAAAAGCTGCTCCATATACAGGGTAGGAAAAAAAAAAGAAATTTCTTCTTTGAGATGGCAGAAGACCCTGCTGCCTGCTCAAGGTATGATGAAATACTGTGTTTCTTACTGATTTAATCTAGTAACAATCCTGACAAGACTTTTTTGAATTAACATTTTGGCATGCTTATGGATTTTAGTCACTTTTCGTTGCGTTGCAAACTATCTTTTCTCATTCTTTGTATTGAAGTACTCAACACCATGGACTTAAGGTCAGAGAACATTTGTGATTACCTCATACCTGTCCCCAGCTGTTTTGTCTTCTGCTTAGAATCCACTTTTGCTAGAATCTGTCTCTAGAAGAAGTGAATCTTCTCTGTGATCTGCAACACGGGAAGAAGTTCCTCATGAATAAGGAAGAATTTCTATTCACACTATTTTATGATTTTTCCCGTACAAAGGGTAGTCAATATGCCTACATGGATCTCCTGAACTGGTACAGGCTTTCCTGGAACTCCTGGAACTTTTGTCATTCATCATGGTTTTCTTATCCAGGCCTTGAGTTCTTGCTAAAAAAAGCATTCCTTTGGATCTCATTTATCTGCATAATTTCACTAGTCATCATCTGACTAGGGAGACTCTAATCTCAGTGTTTAGATGTTTCAGTCTTTTTATGCAGTAATAATTAAGCCTTCTAGATTTTCCATCAGAGTTCTAATTTTTTGGTTAGGAAATTTATCTAAAGATTATCTAAAAGGTTTTCAGAGTTTATAAAGCAATGTTATTAAGGTAGCTGGGCTAGAATCTCAGGGTGATACAGTTCCATCAAGTTGGATGTAGACACCTTTTTGTACCCCTTTGAGAGACATCCCTCTCATGGCAGATTTATTTAAAGTTGTATGGACTATTAATTAGAGTAGTCTTCTGCAATATGTGCTTGTTCTGTAAGAGTAGTATTTTGTAGTCTATTTTTGGGGTAGTTCCAAATCCCCACAGTTTCTGCAATGGAGAAAGACCTGAATGTAGCTTTACCTTTCTACTTCTGGGCACAGAGATCACACTTCAACCTTCGCCAGGTATTGCCAGTATTCACTTACTGACACTTTGAAACCTGAAAGTACTGTATGGAGGCACATCATCTATGGGGTGAAGAGCAGACATGTCAAGAAACTGTATTCAGCTTTTCTATTAGTCACTAAAGTCTGTTTTGCTCTCAGCTCTGGGCATTTCTGTGGTGCTTACCAGCTTAGTTACTTTTGTTATTCTTTTGAATCTGTTTACACTTTGGTTGACTTTGAGAAAGATGTAATTGTTTTCTCAGCCCTGGGCATCATTTATAGTTTCACATACAGAGGAGTAAGCAAAACCAACTATATGGAAATTAACTGCTTGTTTTACCCCAAATAAACCATATTTAATGAAATATAATTCTAAATATCCTAATTCTGCTTAATGCTCTGCTGCACTAGTTGGGAGAGTTAAATGGTATAATCTTCAGTACTCATCAGAGGCTCTGGGCAAGGAATGAGCATTTTATGGCTTATCAATCAGTGGCTGCTGAAGACCTTGTAAAGCAAAAGGAGTTTTGATTGGTTAATGTATGCATTTCTGGAGAATTAAAACCCTCTGAACATAATATATTGTACTGCCTGAACAGGTGAGCAAAATACCAGCTATCACATTAAGACAAATCTGACACTGCACCATCTACATTTTTTGTAGAAAATCATTACAGCTTTTCTTTTTAAATAGGCTGTATAGAACATCTGTATGAAGAATAGTTCTAAAGTACTCCTGTGCAAATATGCGGCTGTGTCTAGATAGATCCTGATTTCATAATGACTGGCTTATGTAATACTAGTTTTCTCATCATTAATAACAAATTTAAATGTCTCCTTAAAGCCTGTTGATCTGTGGAAGTAACTTGCCCAGTTATCTTCAGTGGCCGTGCCATTCATGTTGAGATATTCACGCTTTGGGGCTGGGTTCACTAACACTGCCTTCAGCCTCCTAGCAAAGCAGGATCTGTTTTCTCTGGATCCAAACAGATCTGTCTTAACAGCTTTGCCACTGTTGTAATTTATAACAGTGGAACTATCAAAATGGCAATGTGTGGACCAGCTGCACCAAGTGTCTGCACAGTATTGCAGAGAGGGTAACAGTGCTCGTCCTTACAAGCACCAACATCAGCTGAAGTTAGAGCAGTCAAATGAATTGTGTCTACAACTGAGGGTATTGTAGTTTACTAGGAGGAGTGTCCTGGTTTAGGAATGGTAATCCCCAGTTCAGGGTCCCTTCCAAATCAGACACAGGTCTCTCTTGCTCCTCCATTTTCCCCTCTCCCTCCTGGCTATGGCAGGATGTCCAGGAGAACTGGAGGCACAAAAGACAAAGACCACAGGTTGAGATAAGAACAATTTACTGGAAACAGCAATGAGATAAGAAAATGAACAGTAACAGCAACAATGCTAATGACAGAGGGCATAAGAAAAGAAATGATTCACATGGGAAAAAACCCAACCCTAACAACAGACAAGACCAGACAACTCTGTCTGCCACATTTTCTCAAACAGAAGGAACCCCTTTTCCCTGGAAAAGAGTCTCTTTCCCCTGCCCCTGGCAATCAGGTGAGGTGGTATAGAATAACTTTCATGTCCTAGCCATGCCCCCTCCTGGCTACTGCAAAAAATTAACCGTGTCCTGTCTGGAGCCAGGACAAGGAGCTACTGCCTATTTCTACTCTTCCTGATGGGCAAGGAAGGCAAGTATTACATGTATGACATCACTTTCTGCTTTGCAGTTCATTTGTATGAGAGAGGTACTCAACTGGTCAAATTCAGGTGGTCTCCAGTATCTTCACAAAATGATAAAAATCAGTAAGGTTGGAAGATTTGATCCCATAGATGAAATCCAATACATCCCATATCTGAACTTCTTAAAAAAATATTTCTTAATAAAACATCTTTCTAAAGAAATGGCTACTTTGTGAGTGTTCTTTAAAACAAAATGTTTTAGAAGATGAGCCTGGTGATTATAGCAGCCATTGTCAAAGTATAAGGAACTCTAACTTCTGTGTCAGTATACTAGGTAAATTTTTAAGAAATTAAACTGTTGTATTGAATTTCAGCATAAAAGATCATGTAATAAATAGAGTCAAACATATTACTTATTTTAAACTGTTATGTAATGTACTCGATGCAGATTAAGTATCAAACTGGAAAAACATTCAGACAATTAAAAAAATTAATGATAAGTTATACCTCCATAAATCATCACATTTCTGGTTCATGTCATCATTTTCCTGTCTTATTCTGATGCATTTCAGAACTTAGAGGCATACCAGGTAACGCAAGTCAGAGAGGTCACTGGAGACAGAAAAACACAGCTAATCAGGAACTCCAGTTTGTTCCAAGATTTTCCTTGGGAGGGAAGAATGATGCAGCTCTGTATCAGATTCAGCAACTGTTATTTTGGAACTGACCATCCAAGACAAGTGGGATAAAATACCTAGTAGGATAAGTACAGGGATGTAAAGACAAGATCCTTTGGGTCAGAGACAGACATATATCAACTGTCAAGAGCAGTAAATATTTCAAAAACAAGGGAGGGGGGAAAGACTGTGTGGAGGTAACCTGGTTGAAAGTCTTTGTAGCAATGCAGTTAAGTCAAAGACAGGGACCTGATGTCTTAAGAAATGTATCACCCAGATGTATGCACATCTCCACTTTCAGTTCTGTTGTCTTTGATTGCAGATGTCACTTTCAGTAATAGAAAATACATGTTATTAATTGTAAATCCATCTGTGATATTCTAGCAAAGAAAGACATAGTGCCATAAATGCACTAACTTGCCTTCAGTGTCCTATTTTCAGCAACAAAAAGAAATAAGTCTTAAAACTTTACATAAAGCTCTCCTGCTGTATGTTGCTATTATTCCTGATTCATTGAAGACTGTCTTGCAATAATCAAACTTGTGGAGAAAATGGCGGTAGAATAAATGTGGAAAAATAAAAGCACAATGGCGTGTGCAATATTATTGCTATTAATCAGCACTGTGGGACTTGTACAATGTTTCCATAGTATATCTTACATGTTCATAAGCAGTACTTCATCTGTGGAAAACATTGTAGATAGCATAGCAATGAGAGAAACCAGAAAACCCCAGTAATTTTATGTAGGCAGGTATTTCAACTGAGCTTCAGTTTAGTGCAAAAACATGTTCAATTTTTGCTGTAACAAACCCCACATTGTGCAAACAAATGTGTATGCATACTTGGACGGTCACCCAAAAGATATCTGTGCTGCGATGGGACGAAATGCCAGAATTTTTGGTAGCCTAGCAACAACACTATTCTGGACCAGAACTAACAGGGCCTTGCCAGGCCTCTCAGAGGAATAGGGAGTCTCCTAGTTTAGCTTAGCTCAAATTTTCATAATAAGCAAAGGGCTGAATATTTTGAGCACTTTGATCCTACTTAGCTTGGAATGTTACACTTTGCAAATTGAAGACTGTAAGTTTGCTAGAATTACAGAAACAACTCAGTTAAATGGTACTGTTGAGTAAACACCTGTTCTGCATGTGCTGAGGCTTTCCATACTCTTCAGAAGGAGATGTGGCTGAATGACAATGATCAGGAGCAGGAACCAGAAGCAGTGTAGGATTGGTCAGGACAAAAATCCTTTTTTGAGAGACATTGTTCTTTAAGCCAGTAAATATAAACTGTAAACTTCTGTCTCTCTGTATAGCAGGAAAAGCATCTGATTACAATAGGTGAAGCAAGTGATTGGAAGCTTTTCTCCTACTTTAATTTAGGATTAATTTTCCTTGATTAGTTTTGGTGTGTCTTCACCCTATATTAGCCTAAGTAACTTGTAGTCAGTTTTGAAAGTTTTAACTGACCTTTGTTCGCTGCCACTGGAGGTTATAAGGGAGATACTGTGGTTTTGCTGTGTGGTAGGTAACCTGTTTGTGTGGAGGGTTGTTGCTTGGGTTATTTTGTACAGCTGTTAGCTCAGATGTTTTGAGTAAAACCACTTGACAGCTTATAGAAGAGCTAGTTCATTCTCCTGTGTTTGGAGAGAAAACAAAAAAAAAATATTGTGAAGAGGTATTCAAACACTTTCAGTCCTTCAGTGATTTAATTTCATCATTGCAGATACTATAGTGGTTACTAGGCTGAAAGAAAACAGAATCTAAAGGCCAGTGATGCTTCCAGATGGACATGACTAAAAGCTTCAGCAAACTTGGGTCAGTGACTTTCTGGAGGGGAATGAGACAATGAGATTCTGCATGTATGTAAGGCTAGCTTTGCAATGGTTATAATGTCATAACTTTATAAAGATGTCTCAGTGGCCAAAGTGCAGGTACTTATTCACCTCTGGTAAGGGTGAGTGGTTTGTGTGGGTGGAAGGATTAAATTAAATTCCATTGTGAGTTATTCTTCTATCTCCCTTCTGCAGATCTCTCTTATCATCTCAGGTCTGTTACTCAGAGTGTGTGGGAAGATGGCTGGAGTAAGATTGCTTTTTTTATCTGGGTGTAGGAGGTTTACCACTGGATGTGGTTATATTATGCGTCTTTTTTTGTGGTAGAAGGCTGATGCATGGGAACAAAGAGAAGTCTGTTGAAACTTCAGGTAAATAGAGGATTAAGAACTTCAGTAGGTGTTGTTCTTCAGTGCCATCTCTGCTATAATCTTGTAGGGCTGATTTGCCACAGGGAGGTTGGTTAAAATAAATATCCTGGGGTAAGAAAATCGGGATGTTAGTGAAGATCTTGAATAATAATGGCTACTTAGGTTTTAGCTTGTCATGGACATTGCCGTTTTGATTGTACTACTTCTTAGTGATAAAGGCTGCAGTTGAACTGGTACTCTGATCTCTTGAGTCATGGAGACATAGATGTAATGGTTCTCTGAGTTTCAATTGCAAGAACTTGGATCCTCAGTATAGTGGTAGGAAACAGGTGAATATATGGCGAGAAGAAGTATAAATGAAGTAATAATTTCCTGAAGCAAATTACAAATAATTTATGCAAATGTAGAGTATTGATGATCTTTTCCTCTTGAAACACAGTCTTTTTAAGTGTCTCTCTTTCTGTATATATACACAGCATAAGGGTGGCTTGTCTGCTTATACAGGTTTAAAAACTGTCTCCCCTGAAGCCAAGGGAAGAAGTTTCCCTGACTAGTAGAATTAAACCTGTGTTTTCTGCTGGTTTGTATTGCATGTCTGTGCACATTCAAATACTTAAGCACTTTTGCATAAAGGTTTCTGTGTGATTTTTAATATAGAGCTGACACATTTTGAGTGGAAGGTTTGCTTTGCAATATTCTGTTGTGTATTTAAAATTATACTAAATGAATTAAGTTGTCAACTTGTTTTTGCAAACAGCTTGACTATTCATGTCAGAATTTACACATTGTGAGAAGTCAGACTAGTCTTTGGGTAACCATAGACCAGATTTGTTTGATGATCCGAATAATTTCTGCATATGGAAAAATACTTAAGAAATGGAGAATCAGAGTATATCCTGAGGTGGAAGGTACCCACAAGGGTCATCAAAGTCCAGCTCTTGGCTCTTCTAAGGACAACCCCAAGAGTCACGCCATGTGCCTGAGAGCATTGTCCAAATGCTTCTTGAACTCTGTCAGGCTTGATGCTGTGACCACTTCCCTGGGGAGAATGTTCCAGTGCCCAGTCACCCCCTGTGTGAAGAATCTTTTCCTAATATGCAACTTCAGCCTACCCTGACACAGCCTCATGCTGTTCCCTTGCATCTTGTCACTGGACAGCGGAGAGAAGACATCAGTGCACATCCCTCTGCTTTTCGCTCGTGAGGAACTATAAGATCTCTCATCACTCTCCTCTTGTCCAGGCTCTCGGGCCTTTCATTTCCCAGTTTGTATGTACATCCAGTTAGGGAACTCTAATCTTGGAAGGATGTGACCACGATGTCAGTTATTTGGTGTAAGTTGGTAAGACTTTTCATTTTTAAGGAATTGCCCAAAGGCTAGTGTCATAACAGTTCTTCTTTTAATAAGGAATCACTGGGTGAAATTCTTTGGGCAGTGTTCTGGAGCACGTAACTCTAGTTAGTCACACTTAGGGCCTGCAAAGACAGAAACAGTCTTCTTTCCTTGGGTCTGAGCTAGTAAAAGTATCCTTGCTGAGGATACAGCAAGTGAACACTTGTGTAGAGATTTATTGAAGCTATGATAGTTTTTACATAGAGCAGAGAAATGGAAGCACTTCACTTTGCATTATTGAATTCTATTGACCTAATAGCTGCATTGCTGGTGGTCTAGAAGATGATCTAAAGAAATATTCAGATGGAAAGCTAGATAAAATAAAAAGTTCCAGGTTTATGACAAAACTAGACATATTTGGCAGAATAAAGAAATGCTTCTGATCAGAGTTTTAAAAACAATGGAATTTCTTTCTTTGACAGCAGAAAAGATCAATCGAAATTTTTCATTCTGTACACATAGGCCCAGAGTTAATGATCTCAATCAAAAAAGTAGATAATTTTTTTTTCCTGAACTAGCTCATTGATAAAGGAAATATGATGAGCTCTCTAAAGTGCAAGATAGTATTAGAAAAAATAGCAGTTAGCCGCTGAAGTATAGCTGTGGAACAAAGAAAATAGGATCAAGTGTGGCTGGAAAGATGGTTTTGGTTAAGAACTTTGTTCATTCTGTCTTGCTTAGCTTTGCGAAATAGAAACAGGCTGCAAAATAGAAATTTACGGTAATTGGTAATTTTTACTGTGGTAAAATGGAGAGTGCTGCACTTTGAGAATTTATTTTTGGATGCTGGAAGACAAAATTAAAATGCTAAAAGTCTTCAATATAAGGTGACATTTTCTGATCAGTCACTCTAATATAGCTCAGCTGAAATCAACTAACGAAAATCAGTCTCCTGTTAACTTGTTGAACTGGGAGATGGTTGCTTCTTTCCTTTGCTTTATGTATACTGCAATATTTTTGGAAATGTTCTGGTTACAGCTGTAGAACATTTTGCAGGACTCTGGAGTCAGTGTTCAATTTAAAAGATGTATTACACATAAGAAGCATTTAAGATTAAAAGACTTTATTTTGGGCAAGTAAATTACTATAGTGCCATTAAAATCTGCAACAGTGTTTACAATATAAAAGAAGAATCTTTGGGGCTTTTTGTGCTTTTGTAGACGAAAGCTTCAGGAGGCTTTATAGCAATATATATTCTGAGATAAAACTGTATTTTTATAGCTAAATTCCCAGAGTGGGAGATGCCTGACTCTCCGAATTAATACTGTAGCTAAAGAGCTATAAGAGACAGGAAGAATAAAGTTCTTGGAAAATGAGAATGATTAACAGAGCTACACTTCTTTGAATGTGTGTAGTCTTTAATCAGCCTTAGGATACAGGCACTTTTGAGTATTATTCAGCCCATAATCATATACATTAGTATTTATAATCTGACAATAATGAAAGATTAGTTGTAACTGAGAACCATTCATTTTAGTTGTGACTCCATTCAAATGAAGGTAAAATCATCTACTCTTCTGTACTGGACTATGCTTGATAGCAGTGTGGGCGGTTTCCCTAATGCTGCGAGTGTTGTGGCTTTTTGTTCTCCATCTGATTGCTTCATCATGCTCTTTGCTCCAATTGTTGTACTTTTCCATACTGATAAAGTGATTGTGCACACAAAGAGGAAAATAGGTAACATTCTTATGGGGTTTTTTAGTTTTTGTGGGTTTTTTTTTTTACCTTTTGCTTCCCAAATAGGATCAGTTGAATGACTGTTGTCAGCACTTTGGTGTAGGCTGGGCTGATGCCCCTTCTGCTGTCTGAAAAGAGACTACCCTTGTGCTTTTCAGGACTGATAGGAGGTGCCAGAAATACCAGAGAACTGATACTCAAACATATTTAGGAAGCCAACACCTAGTAGATATAATTACAAATACTTAAACCCTTTGTGAAAAATCTCAGCTTTGTGATTTGAGACATGTTCTTTCTCTTCTCACAAACACTCTGTGTGCATGATGGAAGAGGAGGGTAAAGCGTCCTCCTTGAGAAGAACAGGAGAACTGCCAGAAAGGGGGTCTCTCTGATAACAACATGGTGAATTGAAGAGGCCATCCATGAACAGATGGATGTAGCATTAGAGAGGTGGCAGGTGGCAGGAGACAAAACTGCAGGCTCTAATGCTTGATGTTGGATGCTTGAATTCCAGCATCAGCTGGAATACTATGCATCATCTTGCTCCAACTCCCTCCTCTGGTTAATTGCTGAGGGTGAGAGACACCCTAAAGTAAATTAGCTCTCAGGATGAAAAATTTAGACCAGTGTAGATTGTTTCGTTCAGATCTATGAAAATGCAAAACAAAACAGAAAATTCTGAAGGTTTCAGTGCTGCTCTGTTTCCCAAGTTATCTAAAGCTCCATACTCTTTCTAGAATTCCTACCTTAACTGCCTCTTCAGAGAGTGTTGTGAGAAGAACAGGCAATCAATATGATAAATGGGACCATGAGCATTTGTATGATTAAGGTTTTGGGGAACTAGACTTACTTTCAGCCATAGTGTTTGCATTTAATTGGACCATTTATATTTACCAAACAATTAAATCTGTGATGTTCTTGCTGTTTCTACTTGGAGAGATGCTTGCAAAAGAGTACCTGAATGAGGTCCCTTGTAATTCAGTTCTGATTCTCTTTATAGCCAGGACAGAGATTGCCACTGGAGGAACCTTAATTAGGCATTGAAAGGTCCAGGGGTGTTATATTCCTAGGCTCAGATTAGCTGAACACTGTCTGTGCCAACATGTTTGGTGGTCGTGAGGGTAGTCAAGAGGTTGAGGGTGCCAGAAGAGGGCAGAATAGTGCCAGTGCACCACAAAACCAGCAAGAATCTTGACCCTAATTTGAGATGTCTAGTCTTGAAAGAGTTTTTTTGAGAACGTGATTCAAAAGCTTGCAGCTGCTGGAAATGCGATCTTCATTCTGAAACAACAAAATGACACCATGCATTTGAATGCTGGTAGTTAAATTATCTACTGTATGTGGGGTTTTTAGTGAATTATTTGAATAAAACCCAGCATAACTGATCATCTTCCAGTTCTGTCAGCCTTGACCTTGATGAGAGTGCGACCACTGAGATAAAAGCAAATTCAGTAGCAGGACAGTAACTGAGAAGCCAACAAAGAATTGGTTGTGCTTTGTCTTGATCCATCCAAGCTTATTGTATGACTTTCAGTCTATGAAGGTTGTCCATGACATACATTGATCTTTTATGTGTACAAATGCTTTGCAGAACCTTTAGAAAATTTTTGCCCTGACTTCTACTTAGTAGTTAAACCCACAAACCTTCCTTTGTCTTTTCCTGATGTTACACTATAGTCAGGCTGTTGCCTGCATATATAGGAATTTTTAGTCACAGTTTGGGGGAAGTTATTGCCAGTCATGGGCACCAACAACATCAGATAAATTGATTTCAAAAAACTGTGGAAAAAACTTTGAAGTTTCCTCAACATCCCTGACATCCACTTTAATTTCTCATATTTGTTGCCTGTAAGCCTCTTGCTGGCTGAGAAAAAGAGGGTATTGTCTCTCATCAACAGCAGGATTGTTTGCCAGCCCTTTGACTCAACAGGAGAATTTTGAGCTTTTGCAAAATTTGCAGTTGAGCAGATGGACAGCACACAGGAGGCCAAAATGACACAAAGGGAGCCCTTAGTTTGTAGAGCACAGTCTGGATCTGTCTCTAGATTATCAGCTTTGTGCCTTCTGCAAACAAGGCTGGTACAGAGAAAAGAGTACAGGACTGAGACTGAACAAAAATACTGTGATGAGTGAGAGCAAAAAATGTGGGTCAACGCTTTTAAATGTCTTCCCTTGTTCTTCAAGCTGGGTAGGGAATGTGAAAATTGCAAGATTTGTACACAAGAAGCTTTTCTGTCCTTTCTTACTCAGCACATGCCTTACAGTTAGCAAACATGCAGGTAGCTTTTGAATTATTTCCACCAAAAAATGTTGAGGCACATCATTGTGACCTTGCAAAACATAGGAGTTTTTTTTCTACTACAGCTTCGTTTGAGATTTTTTTTTAAGCAAAAAGCACTAGCAATGAGGAATCTGGATCAGATTTTACACACAGTGACCCTGAAAAAGTGATTAATGCAAGAGGATAGCCTTTTATCTCCAGAACTAGAAATAGAAAAGAAATTAATTCATGGGAAGGAAAAGGGGAAAAAAAAAAAAAAAAGAAAAAAATTAAGAAACACATTAAGGCTTAAGAACTCGTCTGGTCCTCTTCCTCCTCAAAGACTTTTTCTTTTGTTGGAGACTGAGGTATTGGCACTTGACCCACAGGACTTTAAAGAAGAAACTCATGACAGATTGTTCCCGAAGGATTTCTTTGATACTGTAGTCAAATAGTCATAAAAATTTCAGAGTTGCAGCTGGCAAAGAAAGAGGGGTGGGGAGAAGGGCATGAAGTGTGGGCAGCAGAGAAAGAAGGAAGCTAAAAAAAGGAGAAAAACTAATAGTAAAAAGGAGTCTGATTCTTTCCCCTTAAGAAAGGACATGTAGATATATTTAGAGATCCTTGAAGGAAACCTCTGAAATGTCAATAATGTGGCACTGAAAAAAAAACCAACACCAAAACAAAATAATAACCACACAGCCAAATCCACTGATTTTTACTAAAAGCATTGCTCTTCTGATGTAATGACTTAAAAATAAATTTAAAAGGTAAGGATTCAGTTGACAGTGTATTAGATCTCTCCCTACCAGTAACTCCCCAGTTGATATTTTTCTGGAGGCAGGACATAGCAGTGGCTTTGGCAGGAAAGTATTAACCCTACCCTCAGTGGTCTGGTTTTTGTAGCTCTAGAAAGTCAAGGTCCATGGGAAAATAGATATGTCAAAGGGAAAACAAAAATGTTTAGTATAACAATACAAGAATATCTAAAACACACTATTTTCTTTCAGCCCAATCATGATTACTGAAATACCAGGCAGATATTAGCCCCAAGGAGTCAGAGACTGGGAAATTCAATCATCTTTTCTCCTCCTTTCTGTTTTATGATTTCTCCCAGGAGGAGAAACCGTCCTGCTTTAAGTCAACATGGAGTGTCCTTTGCACTCAGCAAAAGAAAAGCATGCCCAAAACTGGGATGAGATTGCCTACACAGAAATTAATGAGCTTTCTTATGACTTGGAAAACATGCAAAGGAGACTTTATTGGTGAATTGACTTATCATTATGACATCATCAATTGAATCAGATCTGGCAGTGACATTTCTAGATCACTTATAGGGAGCATCCACGTCAGTGCCCAGAGGACTCAAAATAGGATCAATCTCAACTAATTCTAGCCATCTGCAATGTGAACATTTGTATGTAACAGCTGATTTATTGAAAATTTAGGCAATGAAAATAAATTAATTCATTGGAATGCAACTTGATGTATTTTAGATGCCTACCCTAGGATGAAATGAATTGCTCCCAAGTAGTCCCTGTTTCTGTCCCTGATCCCCCCAAAAAACCCGAAATAACAAATAAATCCAAAACCTAGGGTAAGCATCTTCAATATTGTCAGCTACAATAACCAACAAAATAGGTTTGTTAAATTGATGTGTTTCTGAGATTGAAGTCAGCTACGTTCCTTACTGATGCTCCAAAGTTTGTTTTGAGGAACATAATTTTTCAATTTGGGCACCACAAGGACAGGCATTCAAGGTCCAGCATGGTTGGAATTCAAAAACTGTGCTGGTGAAGTACTTGCAGTGTAAGACAGCGGTCCTATGAATGCACACCCAGCTTGGTATTTTACGTTTTTGGGGTTTAATAGATGTTTTGCTCTGTTTGGTCAGCGAAACTTTTCTTAAGAGCTTACTTTCCAACTTATTTGAGCTGAATTTCCATAAATATTTCCATTGAAAGAATGTACTGTTATATTTCTTGGTCCCGTTTCATTACAAGAAACACGCTGTAACATTTTTACTGGCCTCTTGATATCATGGCCGCATGTTTCTCAAGCAGGTGATTGTATGCTGGAAATACTAATTTAAATTGATTATTAAATCACTTCTCCTTCACAGTATATTGGGTACCAGTGTGTTACTGTAGCACGAAATGAATCAACATTTACAGAGAAGCTGAAGTACTGTTTCAACATGTAGTGCTAAATCCTCAGAAGCAATAATACTGCATTACTGGACTGTTGAAAGCTTGTACAATACATTCTACACATCCCAGAAGTTATAAGAAACAAAGTGATTGCATGACTTATAATTCTTCCTAAAAATATTTGAGAAAGCTTAGTAAAGTCCTGTGGCAATTTAAATAGCCTGCCCGCTTACTAGTTGAAATTAAGTTTGTGTGAACTAGGATTCCATTCCAGACTTCTGGTTTGTTGCTCATAAATGTCTGTAACATTTTCCTCTTTGTGCTGGCTTTTTCCCATCATCTTTCCTGCCTGAATGTGTTTCTGGTGGTGTATATACTGTGGACTTTTAGCAACAATAACAGTTCAACCATTTTTAAGTGTATGAAAGCTGAGGGAAAAAGCCTTTCCTCTTCAGTGACTCTTTGGATCTTTGCTTAGAGTGTTCCTCTAGCCAGTGAGGTGGGAGATAGAAAGCTGTAATAGCCTCTACTGCAGAAAAGCAGATTTCAGTGTTCTGGTGAAAACTGCTTCTAGTTTGAGCAAATGAGGAGGAAATTGCAAAAATATACACATGCAGTTTTTGTGTATTTTAAGTAACCATTTTAATGTGATGTTTATCGCTAAATATGCTCAAATAACTGTGGATATTAACCAAGGACTTTGCAATGGAAAAGCTGTCAGTTTTATATCCCACATAGCACACACAAATACTGAGCAATAGCTGTTTGCTTACAGCATTTCCGTAGTTCTTATTTTATCAGTGTTAAATACATCACTGTATTTTCAGTATGTAGCTGTTCCATATTAATTTTGAATGTAATCAGGCAACTCTGCTTTGTGCAAGGGGGGAAACTAATGACAACATACCTAATTTTCACATGAGTTTGCATGTATGTGGCTCTTTATGTGCTAGAAAACAAACTTTATTTAATTTTTGTAGGCTTCAAATGTAAATTGGTTTTAGATTTTTCCTTGGAAAAAAATTGCAGCCTTTCACAGCATCTCTGAATCATAGAATGGCTTGGGTTGAGGGACCTTAGAAGTCATCCAGTTCCAACACCCCTGCCATTGGGAGGGACACCTTTCAGTAGAACAAGTTGATTGGAGTTCTGTCCAATCTGGCCTTGAGGACTTCCACAACTTCTTTGGGCAAACTGTTCCAGTGCCTCACCACCCTCATAGTAAAGAATTTCTTACCTAATTTAAATCTACTTTCAGTTTGAATTCTTACCCCCTTGTGCTGTCAGTATGTGCTCTTGTAAAAAGTCTCTCTCCATCTTTCTTGTAGGCTCCCTTCAGGTACTGGAAGGCCACAATTAGGTCACTCCAAAGCCTTCTCTTTTCTAGGCTGAACAACCCCAGCTTTTTCAGCCTTTTCTCACAGGAGCTTGTTCCATCCCTCTAGTCATCTTGGTGGCCCTCCTCTGGACTCACTCCAACAGATCCATGTCCTTCTTGCGCTGGGGACCCCAGACCTGGATGCGGTACCCCAGGTGGGTCTCACCAGAGCAGATTAGGGGGGCAGAATCAACTCTTTTGACTTGCTTGCCACGCTTCTTTTGATACAGCCCAGGATGCAGTTGGCTTTTTCAACTGATGGCAGCAAGGTTGTAGAAATTCCCTTCGTTGATGTGAATTCAATCCTTGTGGTAATGATCTTAAACTTTTAGCTCCTTTGGTATCAAGGGAATTGTAGTGGAAAGGTTAGTCATTTGTTGGAACGAATATAGTGTTATTAGAAGATATACACTATTCTGAAAGCTGGTGTGTTTTTTTTAATGCAGTGCATTGATAAAAAATGCATTATTTATGTACTTAAAAATCCATGTTATGAAAGAAGTTAGAGTTTCAAAATGAGTCTTGTACAAGCGTAGTTAGTGGACTGTGTCTGGGATTCGTGGTCTGTGATCAATGGTGTGTTTTTGAAAGTGAGATATGAAGCTGAATTTGTGAAAGAAGAACTGTTTCTCATCTCTTTCCTGGGTTTCTGATTCTGTCCTGGGGTTTCTGATGGCACCTATGACAGTAGCGTGATTATTTCTTTTTAAAATGCAAGTTTGTTTTTCAAGAGTGGAAGGAGACAGGGGAATGGGAGTGGAACAGGCCAAAATGCTCTGTAGAAAGAAATGGGTGTGTTACTTACATGGCAACATCCACCATTGCTGACCTAAAATTGAATATCCGTTGTCTCTTATTGTCTTCAAGAGGAAATTGAAACATTTCCAAATGCCACGAGAAATGAAGAATATGAATTGGTTGATACAGCATTTTGAAGAATAGAGTACAAAGCTGTTAATGAGCTGTAGTGGCTGCCTTCTCTAAGAAAGACAAGTTGCTTTAATCAGAAAGGTCATGCATGTCAGATAGCATTATTGTTTCCCTTGTTAGCTTGACTCTACTTCAGTCTGGGGGAATTAAGATTTCAATGACCATTACTAATAGTTAAGACACATGTCTGGAGATGTGGATGCTTCTGCATTTAGCTCTGCTGAAATTTCACTTTTGATTTATAGGCATTGCTATTAAATTCTGCTTAAATACAACCAGCTTATATGTGTCACTGGAAACCCTTGAGTCATGCAAGTGTTAAATTTATAGCACAGAAAATAGCTTAGGGATCAGTGAAGCACAGATAGATCCACCTTGGATTTGAATGCTATGAGCACCTTCATCATCTCTAAGGTTCAAGTGATATAGTCATATTTCTTAGATATACTGAAAAGAAAATGAAAGGGTTGTGATTCAGTAAGGTTGAGACTCAATTAATTTGGGAATTTTCTGTAGACAACAGTTCTCTGCTGGTGTTCAGGCTCTCCTAGATGTTTTGTATTTGTTTGGTGATTCAGGGTGTTAGATAGGCACCTGTTCAGAGGGAATATTCCAAAGACAGTGTAAATATAGACTTTGCTCCTCTTTTTGTCCCCTGTTACTTTCATCTTTTTTGTGGATGTGTAAGCTGTATTAGCGCTAGCAAGTATTAGTCACTGCAAAAAAAAAATACTGCAAGTATGGGCAAATTGTTGCAGATCTGAAATCTCCAGTTTCTCCAAATACATTAAACCTTCTTGACATACTTTTGTACTATATGATCCAACCCTGCCTCAAACAAGTTTACAGTTTTCAGTGGAGCGCTGACTGAGGACTTGTTGAGCAAGTTTTGCTTTTCACAAAATAGCAGTTTTCTGGAGAAATTCCATCCTCCTGAACGTCAGAAAATGGATCAGATTTCTTATGCTTATTTGCTCTACAGTCTGTTTGATTTGTGTCATCTAAGTCATGCACTGGGTTTGAATTTCCCTGATTTGGGTGGTTGTTGCTCCAACCTATGAATTCTTAGGCAATCTGAAGGACTTTTCTAGAGCAGGATATTGTAGTTTCTCTCAGACCTGGTATTTATCACATGGTTTCCTGACTCCTGAGTGTCCTGACCAGCCACAGTATTGCTGAAAATAGTGTCAAATTATTTTTGTTCTTCACTAGTGACTGTGAGACATTAGTCCTGTCAAGAAAATGCTAAACATTTACACAAAAAAAAAAAAAACAAATCCACCAACGTGTTTTAAATGGTATTTCATAATGGGACTTCCCAAATAACAGAAAGCTGCATGTGGTGTAATCCAAGAAAATATCTTTTTTTAGTCATATTTGGCAATTTTCTATGATTGTAATTTTATTATATATGTGCATGCAAAAAAAAAAAAAAAAGGATATCTTCATCTATTAAGAGCTCACAAAACTGATTTTATCCCCAAAATGGAAATAACTGAAGGGGGGGAATACCCCCACCACTGTTCATTGATCCTGAAAGTGTTTGGTGAAATGTATCCTGGTAGACATTTCACCAGTGCTGGCGTTCTATCTTCCTGCAAACTCCTCTAGCCAGAGCAGCAGGACATCTGTCAGGTTCCATAGGAATCCCTCTCTTAGCAGAAACAGTAGTGTTGCTGTCTCAGTGCTGTTGACCTGCAGTGATGCTAGACTGGTTAGAAAGTCCTTTATCACAGCTTGAGTGGAAAGGGAGGATAGGTATATCCTGTCTATTGTATCTATAGAGATACTGGGTAATAAAAAAGCACAGAGAAATGAAGTGGAAATATATTTAGCTCACTGTTACTACTATAAGCCTTTTTATTGGACCGAGGTCAAGATTCTGCTCTGTGACTCCAGGAAAGGTTGATAAAGGCTAACGTGGTAAATGATTGCTTTCAGAAATTACTTGGCTAACTTGCTATGTTGATTGTTGTCATTGTCTGCGAAAGGTTGTACTTTCTTTTTTTTTTCCTTTACATTTATGTTGGTGATGTTTTGTCCAGTTTGATTCACTTTAATGAAAACTGAAGGATTTCTTCTCTTTTTTTTTTTTTTTTCCCCAAATCTTAAGGTTTATTCTGCTCCCCTACCTAAGCCCTTTCTTCAGCTACCGTGAAAGTTGGCTATTTTTAACTCAACTCTTGAAACCCAGCTTATAGATTCCAGTTTGGTGGTACAGAAAATGAGATACCTGAAAAAAACCAAGTTTAGAACAGGGTCAGTGCAACTACGTAGGAGGAATGTGTGTATGAACACTAAGAGCTTATTAGGATACGTAAAAATTATACGGTCTTTACCTGTGGGAGCTATTGTGCTGAAGTGAGGTGTGCATCTAAAAATCAGAGACATTGCATTCAGCATTCCTTTTAAAATAAATAATAAAAAGAAAAGCATCAGTCAGCACATCTGCCTGTGCAAAGGCAGTGGAGAATAAGTACTTTCCAGAGGTAGGGCTGTTTCAGCAAGGTAAGTTGGGCAGGCCAGGAGTACAGCACCTTATCCCTAAATGACTATGATATCATATAGGAAGGCCAGTACATTTTTCTGGTGTGAACTGTCGTCCACTGCCATTTAAAGGTATTCTCAAATATGTTTGGATACACAGCCAAGATGATTCTCCTCCATTTTGAAATTCTTTTCTTACCTGAGCAGTTCGCAGCTCTAATGAAGATGTATATTCTCCATACAAATTATTTTTCATCTCTTTTCATCTTCCCCAAGAAGGATGGGGAAGTAGCTGTACAACCACTAATTACAAAGAGATTATAATAGACTTTTTTAATAAGAAAGGAACCTCAGTACTACTTTTTCAAGACAAAACTGATAAAGAAGCTGACAACAAATACTCCTTTTTGGATGGCCAAGAGGTACATGATCACTGAATGCTCTCCTATCTCAGCACAAGGACAGCTGTAGCATGTGGCAGCTCTGATTATGTTGAAAAGCCAACAGTGTTTTAGCATCTGTCAGCTTATTCCTGTTTGTGATGTGACAAATATCTTCACCAGAGGAGAATGACCTACACTAACACTACCCAAGTCTCTCTCTTCCTAATTATTTTTGGTATTGAATAAGAGAACAAGAAAAGCCGTACCAGTGAGGATAACCATAGGTTAACTTTTGGAAAGTGAAACTTTATATCTCACTGGGAGAGTGAAAATGATTTTGATTGTGAAGAAAAAAAAGAAATAATTGTAAACCTCTTCTTCATGATATTTTATGCAAGAGTGGCCTGGTTTAAACACTTAATGAAAGACAAGACTGAAGATTAAAAATAGTAAAACTTTTTCTTTTGCCTTTACTTGCACTATATCTAATAGGGGTATGGTGATTAAATCAGGGCATGCTATTCAATAGCATTTCAAACTTAGTCTGGTTCTCACCTTTGCAAGAGAGATGCCAAAATGTCATTGTTAAATTTCTGTAGCCTTGTATTGTGGCAAGACAGATAGGAGCAAAAGCAGCATTTTACAAGCTGCCTAAGAACATCCCTCAGGGCACCTGAGGTGCTACAAGTCAGATTAGACTTGTCCCAGAAATCAAAACTCTGAACTTGAGTGGGTGTTAGCATAAGTGTCAATCTTGTACCTGTATAACATAAGTGATTAGGAATGTGATAATTTAAAATGTAATTGTATCCTCATGTCCTCTGTCTTCAGTGCAGCTATTATCAGAAATACAGAGGCACTTATTCTAGTGGACTATGATTCACTGGATTCCAAGCTTAGTTACCTGTTCGGATTTCCTCTTATGTCTGTAATTGTCTGCACTGTACAAGTTGTACTTTATTACAGTAAAAAATTAATAATTCTGTAAACAAAAGACTTAATATTTCTTACACAAGCAACATCAAAGTATGCTAAACTACGTTTGCATCCATCTTGTTATTCTTATCCCTCCAACATGTCCAGAACAGCCTTGGTGCAAATGTGGTACCAAGGCTGCTGCTGGAGACATCAACATGGGAAGATCTTGCTGCTTCTCTTGCCCTCTAGTGGCATTGTAATGGCTGAGGATGCCTGAGGGGTTACATTGCTGACATCTCTAATCCTGGGTGTGTTTAACCAATGAAGAGGCAAACCCAAGCCGTGTCATTAGCAGAGCATCTTCATTCTACTTTGTGTTTGTCTGTAAGGTAACGGATATAGTACAAATGCAGAGAGCTTTCTGATCTTGCAGGCGTCCAGGAAAGTTCTTGGACTGCAGGGGGTAAAGCTGTTCTTCCAAATAAAGTTACTCTATTTACAGGGATGCTCAATACATTAGAGACAGAAAATTGAAATTAAAAGAGATACAAGTGTTGTCTCATTCTCATGTTGCTAGAATACTTCTTTAATTTTTTAGCTGACACTTTACATTTTTGCTTCCGTGATTTCTGTAGAATAATGTCAGTTACAATTCATTAACTGTTTTTTAATGTAAAGTCATGATGAAATTGCAGTTCCATATCAGGAAATGTCCTTAGATTAGTCACAAGAGAGATAAACATTAGTTGATTTCCCTTTACATAGTATCCTTTTTCTCTATATAGTGTTTTGGAATGTTTGATAGCGTAAGTATCTTCTGCCATGAACAATTAAATCTTCCTGTCTACAGTGAGATGGTTACACCCTGATTTCTAGAAAAAATATGAAAATGCCAATTCAGGTTGTGATTGTCTAAGAAAGTCAGATGCAGATTAATGCCTTTCATTCAATGCTCTTTGGCGCTAGAGGTGATTTGTCACTGCTGTATATACTGTTAACTATTGTTATCCTTTACATACTCCTTTATCAGCTATGACATCCACTGTGCAAGTCTGAAGTATTTTTTTTTTATTTATTTCAGTCTTTATAAAATCAACTGTGTGGAGTTTGTCCTTTCTCTGACTAGCACAGATGGTGGCCTGTGCATGTGTAAAACACGCTCTTAAGGACCTTTTTTCAAATAAGTATTTTTCAATTTCAAGATGTTTTTAGCCCATTTTCTCTCTGCAAGTTCTTGTACTTTTACAATTACACATGTGATCAGATCCTTTCTTCTAAAAAAATGTCGTTATTTTCTTCTGATATAGTGATTTTTAGATTTTGTAATGGATATGGCAGCATTTTCAGTCTTGAGCTTTTAAGCTGATGGAGTATTATTAAGAACCATTTTGTTCATGCTGACACTTTAAAATGATCTATATTTTCCAAGCATTAGCATAAAGTAAAAAGAATTGGATGCTTTTATAGTAATTAATTACATAAAAAACACTGAATCTACAAAAGCAGCCTTCAAACTCTGGCACATTGAAGTAAATTCATTTGTTTAGTTTTATTAAATGTTTGCTGACAAACGGTTGAGTGTGTATATATAGGAGGAAACCCATCACTCATTAACAAGAGAGTGGAAGCGCTGGTGACTTTTTCTGTCCTGTACTCAGGAGTTCATACTTCTCACAGAAGACCCACATGTCATTCTCTGGCATGTGTTCTCCTATGCCTGCTGGAACCATCTTGATAAAACATAGTAGTGGACTGAAGTGCTGGTGAATTTGTGGCTTAGTGTGACTCATTGATGCTCTAAGGACAGAAAACACTAACTTGGTATGAATCTCTAAGCTGTACCAAACTTGTTTATACAGGTTGATTTTGTTCCTTTTTTGGATGGATGCTATGACTGTGTCTATATTCCAAATAGTTTCCCAGTCTTTGGAATGAGAATATGTATCTCATTAGATACATATTTATCTCATATATATCTCATATGTACATATTATCTCATGAGTATCCCATTAGAAACTTATTTTTGGGTGCTGCTTTTGCCTGTAACAGCTAGCATGCTCAAGTATTTGTGTGTATGTGTGTGCAGAGTTCAGATGAGATGCCTGGGTGAGCATTCCCAATGTGCAATTTGTGTGCAGTCACCCTGTTCACATAAGCCAGGAGTTTTTTGGATACGTTTTTCTGTGCCAATAAGCCTCAGTGTCCAGAAATGAGTGGCATGTTGCATTTACTAATACAGATATAGCCAGTAAGAATATACTCGTATTAATTAGTAGCTCATTCGCTTGAGATTGGTAATGATGAAACCAAAACTTGGCGATCTTGTTGAAGATCAAGGAATAAACAGCTGAGGTTTGTTTGTTTTCTCTGTTTGTGCTAGAGAAGGAAGCATTTCCACATCATTTTGGAAAAAAAGATATTTTCTTCATGAAATAATGGGGGAAGCATAGTAGAACCTACATAGAGGAAATCCCTCATTTGTAGCTTATATATTTTCACTTGAAACAAAAGTCCTAATATCAGTTCTGAAATTTGGGTTAGTATCAGGCAGATAGCATAGCAGCTAGGGACTCCTTTTAATACCTGAGTAACAAAATGTCCACTTTCCTTCTGAGCCTGCTTAAAATTCCATGAATATTTGTAACCAGGATGAGAGGTGACAGCAGACTGTCTACATGTACCTATCTAAGGATTGTTGCACCGTTTTAGTCTCCAACAACAGACTACCTGGTTTTCCTGAACCTTGAAATCTTCAGGCACTTGTCAGCTTCTGTGTTACCACGAGGTGATAAAGGAATAGATCTTTCAGATAACTTCTTCTAGTCATGGGAATTAATGTTTATCCTGAGTAAAAGGTGAATTGTTCCTAGTGAATATACATATAAAGCAGTACTGAACACTTTGTTTTTAATTATTTGTTTTCATCAAATCACCTCTCTTTCTGAGTAGCAGGTTATGTGAAGTGTTACCAGAAACTCAGATTCTCCTGTAACCTGGGGAAACTAATATGGAAACTCAATGGATTTGCATTGTTTGTTTTGTTTTGCAAGGCTGTTGTGTGCTTGATTCATAAATAAAAATTCATTTACATGCTATACTGTTAAATTAGTTTTTGGAAAGAATAGAAGTACAAGCGTGGAAAAATGCTTTGTGGTATTGCATATCTTGAAGCTGTTTTGCCTCAACAAATATAGCACTCAACAATATAGTACTCCCATTTGTTCCTGTTTTTCAGATACTTTGCCTTTTGTTGCATAAGACATAAAGCTGAGTAAGCCTTAATTCTGAGAAGAGTGAAGAGATTGATATGTAGAAACTAAACAGCCAACTGGAATGATTTACAATGGCTTTTTAACCAGTCCTATCATCATCTGAGGAATATTTTTCCTAAGGAATAAAAGAGCCTTTTTTTCAGCTTAGTTAAAGGAAAGCTTTAAAATTGCTCCTCCCTTGAAGCTGATAGATGAATCCCATCTGTTAAAAGCAGAAGCTTTAAACTTATGAAGAGACAAGAGACAAGAGACTGATATTTCCCAGTTCTTCAGAATCAATGAGAACTTTTATTTGCTTACTTAGTCATTTGTCAGTCAAGACTAGATCTGTAAATGGTTTTAAGTATGTGCACAGGAAGGACATACAGTTGAAAGGAATTCTCAAGGCATCGGTTTAAAATATATGGCTCAGTGTTGCATTGATGATGTTCTCCTTCCTACATGCTGTGTGCCTTCTGCACATTTGTGTTTCTTCATAGGCGTAGCTAGGATATGATGCAGCAAGGTTAGGTAGGTATTACAGGTTTTACTGTAAATGGTTAAATCTTACTTGGTTAAATCTCATGGCCAGCCCAAGGCACCCACCTTAATTGCTGTCTTTGCGCCATTGTCAGCATCTGCTTGGTTGCATAGGAGTTGCAACTGCACTTTAATTCATGTGTTAAAGTATTCTCAAGCAGTCAGATCATTGGAAAAATACTTCCACTTGTTTTTGAAACTCCCAGTACGGGGACTTCTCTATAATTGGCAAGTTTATGGAAAAGCATGCATTTGCAAACAACATAAAACGTATAGCAGAGCCCCTAACCTGATTTACTACCTTCAAGCAGTAGTTTCCATGAAATGTTGCATATGGCATTTTGACCTATATCAAAAATAGTGTGGCCAGCAGGACTAGGGAAGTGATTGTCCCCCTTTACTTGGCACTGGTGAGGCTGCACGTCGAGTACGGTGTCCAGTTCTGGGATCCTCCGTTCAGCAAGGACATTGAGATGCCGGAGCTGGTTCAGAGAAGGGCAGTGAAGCTGGTGAATGGTCTAGAGAGTAAGTCTCTTGAGGAGCATCTGAGGGAGCTGGGATTATTTAGCCTGGAGGAAAGGAGGGTCAGGGGTGACCTTATCAGTCCCTGCAACTACCTGAAAGGAGGTTGTAGCCAGGTGCCGGTCAGCCTCTTCTCCCAGGCAGACAGCAACAGAAGTGGCCTCAAGCTGTGCCAAGGGAGGTTCACGTTGGACATCAGGAAGAATTTTTTCACTGAAAAGATTATCAAGCATTGGAACAGGCTACCTAGGGAAGTGGTGGAGTCACCATCCCTGAAAGTGTTAAAGAAACTACTGGATGTGGCACTTTAACTGACGTGGTGGTGTTCAGTTAAAGGCTGTACTCAATCTTGGAGGTCTTTTCCAACCCTAATGATTCTATGATTCTATATAAAACCACTTTACTGGAAGCTTTAAGTTGGTACGTGATTCACAAATAACTATGTATAACTTGTGTGTGTTTTTTATGCGGTACAAATGTCATTCTGTTAGATTCTTCTGCTTATGAGTTGACCTCTTTAATTTCAGTGGTAGACTTGAACAGAATAATGGTGATCCTAGGGTACGCATGTCTGTTCATAGAAAATCAATTTCACTTGGCAACAGAACCTCAAATCATGACAAGGGTGAAGATACACAAAGACTGAGAGTCTGCCTAGAATAGATACTCCAGCCATAGAAATATGCACAACATTCTAGAAACTAATAATGCTCTGTCAAAAGGGAGCCTTGGAAGAAGGACATAGGTGAGTATGGAGCGATTGCTTAGAATCAAGTAATGGTTTGTGGAGAATGTGAAACTGCACTTAGCTGTCAAAACTCATAATTTCATCCTGCCAGACCTCATAATTTCATCCTGCCATGCACAGTGCCAGTAGAGTTTGCACTTGTGGAGGTACCGGTTGTGCTATTTCCTTTGAAGAGACATAGGAGAGCATCACGTCCAGTGACAGTGAGCCTTCCAGGATGCATATGACTGTTATGCTGGTTTATAAATAAAATACAACCTAGAAGAAGATAATCTATTGTTATTCAAATATCAGGGAAGATTGTGCTGGAGATGCTCAGGGGGATGATCGCAAAGAGTAAATTTATCCTATTCAGCTGAATCTCTCTAGATCGCCTGTTTGACTGTTGTGATTTATATTAGTAGGCAAAAGGTGGCCTTCTGTGATTAATATCTTCCATCTCTCTAGAAAGTCTTTAACAGGTAACACACCAAAACCAAATGAGGAGATATCTGGTAACTGCATTAACATGCACAGCTTCCAATGCTGCTGCTTGGGCATCAAAACTCTTAGAGGATTTTCAGACAGGGCATCTGGCAGACAATCAGTAAGAAAGACCTTTCCTTTAGAAACAAGTTATTTCTTCATGATGCCCTGGAGCTGCCTGTCTTACCTTGCTAGCATTAGCGTCATACACTGCCACTGCAAAGCAGCAGCTTTGAAGGTAAATGGGCAAGAAGCCCAGTTAAGTAAAAAAAAAACCCAAAAACTGTGTCACTATAATACCTACCGAGTAGCCTGATTTAAAGGGTTGTAGGTCCTACTTGTATTGTATCCAATAGTCAGTGTACAGCATGCAACACTTTGCAACAGTATAGCAACACTTTGCTATAATGAATATGAATTAATGCATTAATTGATAGATGAAGAATTTCCGGAAAAGGAAAATAGTTATTTAAAACATTTCAAGCAAACCATGAAACAAAATATAGCATATGGTCAACCCTGTGGGATGTTCTTTTGTCCCTTTAGGTAAAACTGAGAGCATCCACTATTTCTGTGCCAATTTATATAGCATGGCACCTGACTGCATTGCAAGTTTAAAATAATTTTAAATATTTCTCTGAACAGGTTTCTATTGATTTTTATAGCTTTGCTCACAGTATGTGTTCTGAGTACAATGCAGTAAAGATAGAGAAGTAGAGAGAACTTTGTTTTCATGAGTAGTCTCCACAAACTGTTATTTAAAAAATGCTTAACTGTATGGTTATTAAACCTTTTTCTTTAGAGGGAAAAATAGATTTAATTTATAGTTATATATTTGCATCATATCTTAAAATCTGCGTAGTAAGATGTGTTTCTTGTTTGTGTTTTACTGCTGAGGATTGAGAGTTTAGTCACTTTTAAGACTTAAAAGCATTTCAGTTTGTGAGATGTAAATAATGTTAGTATTTTCACACCTGCTATATTTAAATAGGTTTAACAACCACATCATCAAAAATGCAGATGCTTAATGATGAGGCTTCACATGAGATTTTTATTTTCAATTCTCTCATAAATTAATTTTTATCTATCATCTGATTCTACATCTCCAGGGGAGTCTGTACAGAATGTGGTTCCCACAAGAAATAAAACATGGAGTTTGAGCATTTATTTTAACATGTTAAAAAAAATTTCTAGCCATCAGAGTTAGTGCAGGACTCACAGAAGTTATTAACATAAAGCAAAGCACAGAGTTGAAGATGCTAGGCCTTATTTCGATTTTTTTTTTTCAGCATAGGAAATGAAGCAAGACTTCCAAGTGGAAAGCCAATGCTGAAGTAACTTGAGGCTGAAATGTTCATAGAAATTGCTAACTGTTAGTCTGAATCCGTAACAGTTAACCAGATCAAAAATCTGCATCATGTAGAAATCTAGTTTAGAGAGTGCGAAAAAATCTTGTAGGCTTAAAGTCTGAAAGTGTGCAAACCGAAACAGCAACCTCTTCCTGATGCTAGTGGAATTCATGAGGAAAATACTACTACATCTGCATTCTCTTTACATTTATTTAGAAGATAGCAGCTTGCTAGTTTGTTTTTTATCCTTTTATCCATTGGTGGGTAAGATTTGAAGTGTAATTCAATATCCTTAAAAACCAAAAACAACAACAAAGACTTCCTAGAAAATAACAATAAAATTGATGCTGGCATTTGTTGTCCTCTCCAAATATCATGAAATTTTTAATACATACCCTGAGAAATCAAGAAGAAGTGTAAATTGGGGGAAAATAGCAGAATAGACATTTTCTACAAGGCATTAAGGACAGACCCACAAAAAAGGCTGAATTGAAGTTGGAACATGTGTCCTCTAAACACAGTAGCTGCAACATCTTTTGAGCGCCGCCTAGTACATTTAAATTCCATCAAACCATTAGCTGAAAGGACAAATGCACACATTTTTAGTGTGCCTCATTTGGATTCTTCACATCCTGGCCAGTGTTTGTGACTCCTTGAAAATACTTTGTGAAACTATTATGGTATTTTGTTTAAGAACATAATTTCTCTTTGGAGAGAAACCACTGAGTAGAACGAGAAGGTTGTTCAAACCTTTTTAGCATGTTGCAGGTAATGGAATGAGTCCAAACTGGGAACTTCAAAAAGTATGCAGATAACTGCATGAGTCTTGAGTTGAAAATAAAATCTTTCATGATGCAGTTTGCAGATGTGTATGTTTATTTTTGCTGAATGCCTTTATCATTAGCATAATGTTATTTTAGTAGACTTCACAGTGATGGGGCTGGGTGGGGGCCTAAGTGCAACCCTTTTTTTTCCCATCTCTGTACATCTTTAGAAATGAGAAATGTCCAAATATATTTATAGTAGAATGGCAAATTTGGATCCTGCTGAGGTAAATAGAAATTTATAAAGACTTCAGTGTTATCAGGATTTGCCTTTTAATTATCAGTACTTTCAGTGTGTTCACACAATACTTTCCCTGTATGGATTAGTAATTGCTTTTTGCCTCAAAAGTGTCGAGGAAAGAAGAGTTCCCTAGAGCAGCTAATATGTGATGAGCTCTTTCATAGAAGCTAACCAGTGTTCATAGAATCATAGAATCATAGAATCGACCAGGTTGGAAAAGACCTCTGAAATCATGAAGTCAAACCATTGATCTAACACCGCTGCGGTTACTAGACCATGGCACTAAGTGCCATATCCAGTCTCAAATACCTCCAGAAACAGAGAATCTACCACCTCCCTGGGCAGCCCATTCCGGTGTCTCTGTAAAAAATTTCTTCCTAGTATCCAAACTAAACCTCCCTTGGCACAGCCTAAGACTGTGCCCTCTTGTCCTACTGCTGATTGCCTGGGAGAAGAGACCGACTCCCACCTGGCTACAACCTCCTCTCAGGTAGTTGTAGAGAGTGATGAGGTCACCCCTGAGCCTTCTCCAGGCTGAACAACCCCAGCTCTCTCAGCCTCTCCTCACAGGACTTGTGCCTGAGTCCCTTCACCAGCCTCGTTGCTCTTCTCTGGACCTGCTCCAGCACCTCAATATCCTTCCTGACCTGAGGGGCCCAGAACTGGACACAGCACTCCAGGTGTGGCCTCACCAGTGCTGAGTACAGGGGAAGAATCACTCCCCTGCTCCTACTGGCCACACTGTTCCTGATGCAGGCCAGGATGCCATTGGCCTTCTTGGCCACCTGGGCACTTGTGGATGTTCAAGCTCATGTTCAGCTTCCTGTTGATTAGAACCTCCAGGTCCCTTTGCAGCCTGGCTGCTCTCTAGCCACTCTGTTCCCAATCTGTAGTGCTTCACAGGTTGTTGTGGCCAAAGTGCAGCACCCGGCACTTGGCCTTTTTGAACCTCATCCTGTTGGAATCAGACGATCTCTCCAGCATGTCCAGGTCCCTGCCTTCCAGCAGTTCGACACTCCTTCCCAACTTGGTGTTGTCTGCGAATTTGCTAATGGTACACTTGATCCCCTTGTCCAGATCATCAGTGAAAATACTAAACAGGGCTGGGCTCAACGCTGATCCCTGGGGGACACCATTAGTGACTGGCTGCCAACTGGATGCAGCGCTGTTCACCACCACTCTCTGAGCCTGGTCACTCAAGGTCTTGAAGACTTTGATTTGCTTAAAGAAGAATTTGCCCCCTTTGTCAGCTTGAGCAGGTGAACTGTTAAAAAATTTGTACTGCAGTATTACTGTTTCTGGCCTCTTCCTTGATCCAGACCTTCCAGCTCTTACCTTCTTAACCTTTTCCCAAGAAGAGTTCCATATATTTGACGTGCCCTTTCTTACTGCTTGTTTTAATAACTGGGTAGGCCATTCATTGGAGCACTGCAGTTGTGTGACCATACTGGCTATTCTCAGGATGTTGCACTTCTGTCTACATGCCAGCTCTGGCTCCTGTTTCCTTGGTCATGTGCCTTTATATACAGCTGCTTAAGGTGGGCATCTTGACTTTTTTTCTTTCTTCCCCTCTCCGCACTGTTGCTGCCTTTCTGAGGAGAGTGGTGTTCCCTGCTTGCCTTAAGCGTAGGCTGTGGTGGCCTTTCATCCCCCCTGTTCCAAACTCAACCTGATTGGGAAACTTGTTGCAGAATGTAATGGAAGCACCTGAAAGCAGCAAATCTGTATATGGGGGGAAAAAAACAAAAAAAGAAACCTGCCAATAAAAGTTGATGAGAACTTAAGAAAAACCTTGTCATCCCTCCTGTCAAAACTACCACCAGCTTCTCCTTCTGAGAAACCACCAAAAGTGTCTCCTCCCAAAGCCCCCTGGCTGCTGCCGTTTGTTGTGCTGCTTGCATACCAGCTCAGCTGGGGTGTCCGCAGCATGGGGTGCCTGGGAGTGCCTGATGGACAGCCCACGCTCCTCACTCTCTGGCCCTCGGTTTAGTACAGGTGGCTGCACTGGAAGACTGAAGATGACCATGGTAGTAGGTGAGTAGTGTTTGAAGTGTGGGTCTGCACAGAGCCCTGATTCCTGACCAGAGTTCCTCTTTACTTTGAGTCCTAATGTAGAGGTATCAGTGATAGTCATCATATGGGTGAGGCACATCAGCCTGAATGACTGTGTCTTGTCAAATATCAGGGCTTGATTAGGCTGCAGACGGCATGGCGTGTTGCTTGTATAGTAAACTGTACCAGGGACATTCAGCTCATATTTCCCTGTCCCAAGTTCCCATGCCCTTCTTTTCTGGGGTTAGCATGGGCACGACGTTTTTGGACATGATTGCATGCATTGCAACAGTTGTGCTGCATCTTCCTTGCAGAGGGGCTCTTAAGACAAATTCTCTTCTAACCTTACTGGCTGGGTATTTATTTATTTTCAGTATTCATAAAGAGATTCAGAACCATCTCCATACGGTCTTTAAGGAAAGTAAAATGTACTTATATGAATTTTTTTCACTGGATAAATGGAACTGCACAGTTTTGTAAGATACAAACAAGGTCAGAATACCTGAGATATTTGTTCCTGTTATAAATAGTTCAAAAACATTTACAGATGTATGGATTAGATAATTAGGCACCTGCATTTTTTTAACAAGTATTGCAATTTAGGTTTCTAATTAGCACATACTTCAGTAAAAGAAAAAGTCAGTTGTGAATAATTGTGCATAAAACTGTGTGACACCAGAATATTTACAAAACAAAATGATGCCTTTGATATAGGAGTTAAAATAGCTGTAAATCTATTTCAGTAAGAAACACTGTTTATGGTTGTTTGTTATAGCACTTTGGTTTTTTGGACAGATCAAGTAGTGTACAGAATCACAAATTTTCATGTCTTTTTCTCTTTGTTAAGTAATTCAATATATTGAAGTTAAATATGAATTTAGGAAAGTTGTACATTGAGTATAATCTCTCAAAATTATGGCATGTATTATTCCACAATTTTGAAAGAAGGTGAAGATATATTTTTAAAGATACATTTTTTCTACTGTAAATTTACCTATTTTGTCATTCTGTTGTCTGCGTTTTGTTTGTGGAATTCAGCTAGATTCAAGAGATGGAAAGCATGGAAACTTTCTGCTCAGTTGTGCTGTAGTTCTTATTCTGGGCCCAAATGTCAGGGAAGCTGTGTTTCCCACAGAAATTTAGACCAAACTTACCATATATATCAACATAAATGGGACTAATATGCCAGAGCCTGTACAAAATTTCAGTGAAGCCTTTGGGTCCCTGCATTATGTTCTGTTTCACTCTGAGAAAGCTGTCCATGAAATTGTTTGTCAGGTTATGATGCCATTTAACAACAACAACAAAAAAGCGCTAATAAATACAATATCTTGCAATCTTTGTTAGTTTGAATAACTAGATATGTAAAAGAGAAAACAGAGGGAAGCATATGGAATGTTCCATGTAACACTCACGTATACCGTAATGCAGGGAAACAGTTGTAGTACGGGGTGGTATGCTCTATAAAGTGACGTATTGCATCTTCAGGTTGTATGTTCCGTGATAGGGTTTTCAATGTCTGAAGTGTCTCGTTTGCAGTTCTTTAATGCACAACTAACCTCAGCTGTTATTGAGTATTAAGAGAGCTGTGTGTTGTAAGTAATGGTGAGCTTCACTTTCTGGATAACAGGTACTTCATAATTACTGCATCTTAAAATTCTATTACTTTATTACTTCAGCAGAAGAAAACACGAACAAAGGAAATCAATATAATTGTTGTAAATGCTCAGACTTTTTAAACACATTGAAATTTTCTATGTTTTAAGAATGTTTTGTCTCTGTAAGAAAAACAAGAAAAACAAGAAGAAAAAAGGATGCTTATTACAGAATCAAATGCAAATGGTAAAACTTGGTTTTTGGATCTGTGTGTGTTCACTGATGAAGACTGCCGGATGACTGAAATGAATAAGTGTTCCTTCTTGTATACTTCAGGAGCTGATCTAACTTTTTAAATACAGAGTATTCTTTTTGTTTTTGTTATTTAAGGGAAGGTTTTAGGTTTTCATCTCAAGAAGCTGCCTCAAGTTTTGGTGATGATCGCTTGCTGATAGAAAAGTTCATTGATAACCCTCGTCATATAGAAATCCAGGTTTGTGCTATTACTATTATTACTAATATGAATTATTGTATATGTATTTAATAAGGCTTGAACTCATAAATGAATGAAAGTTCAAAACATTTCAAACACTCCACTAAAAAAGGCCTAGAGTCTTGTGTTTTCCGGTGTCTTGGGTCATCGCTCAAACTACGTGGCTATCATGTACAATACAGCCTTCCTGTTTTTATTCTCTAGCCTTTCTGTAGCAGGAAGGCTGTGAACTGCTTTCAGTTTGTTGGGGGAGGAAAAAAAGGCATCTGTCCTGAGGGATGGAGCTTGAACTCTGGATTCTATTGGAGGAGAGGATGTAGGAGTTCAAACACTCCCATTCTTAATGTTTTTCTTGCAAGGTCTAGGTGGTTTTGTCAGTATTTTGGATTCTGTTCTGAAGTATCTAATGCTCCCTGGGAACTCAGGAGGATTTGTATCCCATTTTGGTCAGTTTGTAGTTTAAAATCAGTTTTATTCTCTTTAACTTCTGGATTGTGACCATTTATATATTTTATTGGATTTAGCAATAAGTCAGATATACTAATGCAGAACAAAAGTTGTTTTTTTCAGACACTTGCTAATAAAATTATGATTTCAAAATTTGTGATGTGTTTGATCTTATGTAGGGAACTAAATTTTTGAGTTCGTCATTAGCCTTGAGATAATATTTCCTGACAAGAAATCTATATGAAGCATTTCTGTTTCCTCAACAGAAATTTCACTTGTTACACAGAAATTTCATTTATTTTTATCCAAAATATAAACCCTTTCTATGTTGTTGTGAACTTCCTATGTTTTTATTTATTTTATGTGCACAGGCTAACTTACTGCATATCATAGAGTTATAGAATAGTTTGGATTGGAAGAGATCTTTAAAGATCATGTAGTCCAACCCCCCTGCCATGCGAAGGGGCATTTTCAACTAGATCAGGTTGCGTGGAGCCCTGTCTAATCTGACCTTCAATGTTTCCAGGCATGGAGTATCCACCACTTCTCTGGGCAACTTGTTCCAGTGTTTCACCGCTCTTGTAGTAAAAAAAAAAAAATCTATTCCTTATATATAGTCTAAATCTATTGTAGTTTAAAGCCATTTCCCATTGTCCTGTCACTACAGGCTTGGATAAAAGTTTGTCTCTATCTTTCTTATCAGCACCCTGTAAGTACTGAAAAGCTGCAATTGATTCTCTCCAGAGCCTTCTCTTCTCCAGGCTGAACAATCCCAATTCTCTCAGCCTTTCCTCATAGGAGAGTTGTTCAGTCCCTACAATAATTTTTGTGTCCCTCCTCTGGACCTGTTCCGACAGGTCAATGTCTTTCCTGAACTGAGGATGTCAGAGCTGGATATAGTACTCCAGGTGGAATCTTACCAGAGAGGAGTAGAGGGGGAAAAGTGAAGAAGAGAAACATTGAAATAAAGAAACAGTCTGTAAACAGCAAAATAAACTGTAAAAATGAAATTTAAACCCCACCTTTTTCTTTTTTGAAGAGTCATGGAAAGGTATATAGTGAACTCTAAGTTTCAGCATTTATCTTAGTTAAAAAAGAGGGCAGATTGCTAGAGCATTTTTCTGTATTCTCTTGCTGTGGCTGGTAATATTTAGCTACCTATGCTTTTTTTTTTTTTTTGGTGTATGCACATCAGTACATCTGTTTCATTTGGTGCTGGCAGACTTGGGAGCTTCAGCAGATTCCTACTGATTCTCCAATGAATTAAGTTAGATGGGATTGATTCCCCTATAATTCCATGAGCTGGGGGCAGATTTTACATTTGTCTGGATTCCTTTGGGCTTAAAAAGTTACCACAAAAAATTAGGTAGTACTGTATTTAAGAACTGTTAAATAATTTTACTTAGAGTAAACAAAATGTCTTTGCTATTAATAATTTATAGTTGTATTTATAGTAAGTGTACAGTGAATGTTGTTTTTCTTACACAAACACTTTGATGGTACCTTTTAACAATATCATAGCGTATCATTTTAACTTCATGTTCTAATCAGCTTTAGGACGTTGACCTTGGTTCATTTTCAAACTGCTGAATATACAAACAATTTGAGACCAGATGCCAAATATTTATTACTTTAGCAGTAACTTTTAAATAGAACTTTTTTTTAGCATTCTCATATTTCTCCAAAGCATTGGTACTTAAAACTCTTAAATAAGGAGTTTCCTGTGTCTAGCTATAAAACAATCACTTTGTAAAACATGAGAAAAAACTAAAACAATTAACAGGAAAATAGAGTCCAAATAGACTTTATGCTTGAACTGATTTGAAGTTTGTTCTCCTGAAGTATCTGATAAAAAAGACCTGAGTTTAAAGTAAGAGTACGTGGACTGTCTATTACTTGGCTAAACAGCAATCCTACAACTGGAAAGAGAATCTAGCTGAATCATATAGGAGAGGTTCTGCTACATAATATTGAATTATTTTGGCATATAGATATATGTAGCATGTACTAACGTATAATCATCTAATCTCACAAAACAGGAAATTTTCTTTTAGGAATATTTAGGTATGTAAAAAAAAGCTGTAGCTGTGACATGCATTTTTAGTGAGATGTGTACTGGAATCTCATGTTATCTCAGAGATGATGATTTCAGTATTTTGCAAGTATCTTCTGGAAGACAATCGTTGTATGATTTAAGTTCTGTTAAGAAAAACAGTGGTCCCAGAATAAAAGGAAAGGGTTAATGCAACATGTTGGCTTATTTTATTAATAATTATCTTCTCATAGTAAATGTTCATGCACCTTTTTTTGAGCCATATTAACTAATAATTGAAAAACATATATTTAAGATCCAGGTTGCCAAAATGTATTAGGATATGAGAAATGCCCTGAAATGAAAGAAAATATTTACTACTCGGGTTGAGAAATTTTATCCTCTTCAGAAAAATACAGAGAGAGGAGAGAAGCACAGGAACTCATTTTTATTGAAATGTTCCAGGACTCTTTTGTTTTGGTGAAGCTCAATTCTCTGGAAAGATGTAGGCTTTCTAACAGTAAAACAGAAGTGCTCACAGGGAATCATTCTACTTGCAGGGTTAGGGTTAGTGATTTTTCCATTGAGTCTCGTGCTATGTTCTATAGGTGTAATATTTTAATATTAAAAAAAAACCACAAAAAACCCAGTAAAAAAATCTTAGGAGCTCCCAAATGAGTTTCTGTAGCGCTCCACTCATCTGGATTGGATGTGTGAAGTCTTGGGTAGGAAGCACCTAGGTATTTCTTTTTTCCTTTTTTTTTTTTTAAAAAAATCTTTGTGCTGAGTCCCTTGTTAGGGAATCTAGCAGTTGGTTGGAGCACCCTGGTGCTGCTGCTGCTGTGCCTCTCCCTGTGCAGGGAAGGAGTAGTCTGGGACATGCTGTAATTTAGGAAATTCTGAAGTTGTCAATCATCTAGACCTCTTTGAAGGGGCGCTTTTTTTTTTTTTTCCTCTTCCTTCCCACTAGAAAGCTCCATAAATATATGGGGGCATGACAGAATTTCTGGGGAAAAAAATACATCTGATCCTACAGTGTGCGGCGCACCCTGGGTCTGATGCTGCACAGCACACGTGAGTTGTCTTCATGAGTTCACTGCCTCATTTTCAGTCACATCTACCCAGATTATTCACGCCTCAGCAACTATTGGTGTCATAGATGCAGGAATTCATCTTGCCTAGTGCCATATTCACTCTCTGATGCTAAAAGGAATAATAAATAATACAGATTCGTTGTCACAAATGTGAGTAGATATGGTTGAGTTCACACAGTTTGAGGAAGATTGTCTCTTTGTTTTATCTTGTTGGTTTTCAGTGTAGAACTACACTATTAAAGAATGAAGCATGAATATTGGCATGGGTTCCTGCAGATTGGAGCAGGAAGATAGATGAGAAAAAAATGGGTTAGAGGGAAAACTTTGTAAGGAAGAAAGGGAGCAGGTGTAGTTTGCGATGAAAGAAATTGTTTTAAGAGTTAGTGTAGAGTATAACATTGTACAATTGGAAGAAGTCTACTTGAATCCTCAAATTCGGTGTCTGGATATTGGAAATGGATGCACCATACCATCAGTTTCATAAAGGTACAGAATTCCTTTTCTTACTGCTCCCTCTAGTTTGCAGTTGCAGAATCAGTTGGGAGTCCTGCTGTGCTGGACTTGGTGTTTTTTCTTCTAGTGTGTAATCTAGGTAGTTGGATCCAGATACTTGATACACGAACTGAAGCTGCAGCCAAGAACTGTAGTTGATACCTGATTTATAAAAAAATGCCTCAAAACTACTGCTTTAATTTCCATTGAAAGTACTAAGGAACTCGCAAATTTTCTCCTCCTTAATAACAGATAGCAAAGTTTCTGAAGATTTTTTTCTTCTTTGTTGAAGACAGGGCACTGTGGTTCACCTGCTAAGAAAGCTGCATTTG
The DNA here is from genome assembly GCA_035584735.1 of Pseudotriccus pelzelni. Lineage (NCBI taxonomy): Eukaryota > Metazoa > Chordata > Aves > Passeriformes > Tyrannidae > Pseudotriccus > Pseudotriccus pelzelni. The sequence continues at coordinate 76,771,515 of JAWMRA010000001.1, forward strand.
CTGTTCTTTCTGAAAACTCTTTTGTGTAATTCAGGAGCAAAATTTGGCATCCTTGGAGATTTTTCTCTTTTTTGTTGACACAAGATTTTGCCTAACAATATGGTTTTGCGTAACTTCATGATGCAATGCAAACTTAAAATGCTTCTAAATGTAATTTTAATCTTATTTCAGTCTTTTGTAATAAGCTCCCAAAAAATCAGAAGTTGTATTTTGAAGTGAGTGGGTTTTTGCCACGTACAGACTGTGTATAGAGGCTTTAGAATATTCCTATTCAGAATTTGAAGAAGTGTTCTATTAGTAGTTCATATATAATTAATTTTCTCCATGAGCTTTTTTTCCCAGCCTCTATTTTAGATTGGAAGAAACCAAACAACTCAGTGCTGCAAAAGACCGTACACGTGCATATCTTTATTAATAGCAGTGTGTTATTGTTTCAGATTTTGGCAGATAAGCATGGTAATGCCTTGTGGTTGAATGAAAGAGAATGCTCCATTCAAAGGAGAAACCAGAAAGTTGTGGAGGAAGCACCAAGGTATGAATGCTAGATTATTGATGCAGCTTCATTGTAATTGAAAGTACTTTTGGAAAGCTACAGATTCTATTTATTGTACAAATGCAAGCAAATTTTATTCTATTGAAAACCACAAAGAAAATACATAAATGTTTGTCATAGTCATTTGATTGTAATGCAGTTTTGATGTTGTTCTTCAGGGTGTTTTGACAATGCTTTGCAGTGTCTTTCAAGAAAGCAGGTGTTGTGTAGTTAATTTTTTTTATGATTTTGGATAAAATGGATTTGGATCTTAGCTAATCAAATATATGGTATGAGATGGCTTTCTTAGTATATCCGAGATCTTTCTTTGTTCACTTTTGGATATAAAAGTAAAATAAAGTATGGAGTAAGTATGAATTTTATGACAGATTTGACTATGTTAGAGCAATTGTGGGAGGACCACATAATTCTGCATATTTCCATTTTAAAATGGAATGGTTTAGTACCATTCATGGTAGTGAACTAGAGATGTATGTGCCCAGTAACTCAAAAGTGCTAAATAAGCTTAATCTCATTGGTTTCACGTGAAGCTGAAATATCTTGCTGTTGTGCAAGGTATGATCTTGCTGTGTTTTCTGTTGCATGGCATTCATTGGAGAGTAAGTTTATAAAAAGAGTGACAGGAACTTCTGATTTCAGAAAGCCAGACATGGGTATGTCACTGCTTGTGGGAATTCCCGGTGTAATATGTTCACCAGCTCGGGTGGGTTTGATGTATTTTTTTTTTTTTTTTTAATAGCACAGAACTGTGATGCAACAATCTGGGATGTGAGGAAAAGCACATCATCCAAATGGTGTTTTTTAGAGGTGGTTTATTAGTTAATGTTGGGTCATAACTACAGGACTTATACTGTTGGACATAGATTTTAAATTAAAAAGCCAAGTTTTAAGATAGAAACCCACTAATAAATGCTTCTTGATCATGCTTGTTGATTTCTTGGAAGGTTTACGCTGCTTCTGTGTAAAGATCTTAACATGTTTTTGTGAAAAGCGAATACTTCAGCTCCCACTGTAATGTGCATGTGCCCATACCTATACCTAAGCACCTAAAAGAGGAGTGTCGTTTGCCTCATGAGTATATGTAAGGCGATGCCTGTCACTGCTGCCTGCTCATTCTCCATGCCTGTGGTCAATTAAGGGGGGTGATACGTCTTTCTCTCACCAGCCAGCTGTGATCAGAGTGTTTCTTTCATCAGAAATATCAGCCTTTTAACTTTCTTGGGCTTCTCTGCTGGAGTTGCCTGAAAGTTTTCTCATCCCCTCTTATAGCTCTACAAAAGAGTTTGGTCAAGTCAATAGCTTCCAAAATTTGGAGTGAAAACTCTTCCTTCTTGCTGTTGAATGTTTTAGACTCTGCCAGACTTCCGTTGACAGCTTGGGAACTCTTACCTGCCTTACGACCCCTTGGAGTTGGCTGCAGAATCCATTAATTTTCGAAGGCTTACAAGATGTGCAGGGCACTGACTTCTGTGAGACACCACAGAAACACTAAAGGCTCAAATTAACCCTTCCTGTGAATGCTGTGCTATTTCAGTTAGTTTGATTGATTAATGGCTTCTGGACACACCTCTTCTTATACAGCTGGATGGAAGAAATATACTGTCTACTGTCCTTCTTTTTTTCTATTCTAAATAGTAACTGCCATTAAGATCTCTGAGATAGGTTGAAGGGTGGTTTTTTTTTTTTTTTTCTTTCATGAAGCCCAGGAGATAGGGATGCTATGGGCTAAAATGTTTGGTTTGTGTTTTTTTTTTTTTTTTCTTTGTACAATTTAGGGCTTTTGACATTGACCTCAAGTCTTTTTTGATTTACTCTATTCCTATAATATTTTCCTAAGTGTCTAAGAGACTGAGGGCCTTTTGGCTTTGAGAGTAATATATAATTTTCTTAAAAGCTAAGTCTGTTGAACTTGTCCTTATGGGATCACTTTGTGTTGGAATCTTCAGTTTTCTTAGGGAAGTTCACTCTTTTGTTAAAAACAAACAAACCCCCCTCTTTCTTATGAGGAGAGAAACCCCTTTAGTTCACACATGGATGGGGTTACAGTATTCAAGGGATCCCTCCAGGGGTCCGTGATGGTCAATCCCACAGATTCATCTAGGAGACCAACAAACTTTTCTTATATCCTTTTAACTTTGGTCATTTGTCCTGCTCTGTTCTGGGAAGCACATTTAATAAGACACATCCAGTCATCACAAGCTTTGTATTTTGTGTTGGGCAAAGTTAGTGATGCACAAAGCTTCCAGTTGATGTACTGTAATTTTATTTGCCTCTGGTTTTACACATTTTTGAATATGTGTTGTCTTCTCGTTTCACCACAGAGAGTGACATTTAAAGAGATGAGTAACATCTCTTTATTTAACCTGTTATTCCTTAGTTCAGTTTTTGTTCCTTTGCCACCCAAGCTCTTCTCTGTTTATTCTCAGAGACAGTTGCTGTGAGACTGTACTTTGGCAAGAAGAAATGCAAGGCTGTGGCTGTATTTTCCTGTTTGCTAAAGTGATTAATAAGAGATTGTTTCCCATGGGGAGAAACAAGGCCTATAAGCTTATCAGAAAATCCATTGATTCCTTAGTATCAACCAAAAGTAAGTGCACAAGAGTATTAACTGATGTCCTATTCAGTAACTGGAGGAGTAACTCAAAGGAGTGCTCTAAAACTTCACTTTGGTGAGAGCACAGGTCCTAACTATTTCTTAGCCTGTTAGAATTCTCGTAAAGCCCTTTAAATTAGTCTCACCACTTGGGTGAAGGAATGTTCATCTGTTCAGAGGTGCTTGGCTATCTGCATTATTTGATGCCCAGAATTAAGATTTTGAAATGTTATTATGGAGAAGTGCCACACAAAGGCTCTTCAGCTCAAGACATTAAATGGTTCAACCTTCATGGAATACCACTTAGAATCACAGGACCATTTGTTTGGGTCAGAAAAGACCCTTAAGATTTTTGAGTTCAACTGTAAATGTAACGCTGCCAAGTTCATCACTGAACCAAGACCATAAGCACAACGTGTCTTTTAAGTACCTCCAGGGATGATGACGTCACCACTTCCCTGGGCAGCCTGTTGCAAGGCTTGACAACCCTTTCTGTGAAGGAAATTTGCCTAGTGGCCAACATAAACCTCCCTTGGTACCACCTGAGGCCGTTTCCTGCTGTCCTGTCACTGGTTGCCTGGGAGAAGAGGTCAACCCCTATCTTGCTACAGTCTCCTTCCAGGTAGTTGTAGACAGTGATAAGGTCTCCCCTGTGTTTCCTTTTGTCCAGACTAAACAACCCCAGGTCCTTCAGCTGCTCCTTATGAGACTTGTGCTCCAGGCTCTTCACCAATTTCGTTGTCCTTCTCCGGACGTGTTCCAACACCTCAGTGTACTTCTTGAAGTGAGGGTGCCAAAACTGAACACAAGATTCGAAGTATGATCTATAACCATCATATGTCAAAATGCTGAGCAACAGGATGCTGTGTGAAACCTTCTCTCTACATTTTCAGGCCTACCTGGGGCAAGGAATGATGGAACAGTGCCGTGCCACTGCACACTGTACTAGCATGCAACATCGCTATTAGCATCCATAGTGAGCCAGTCCTTAGAAATTGCTAGCTGTCTGCTTACTTTCCTTTATTATCTCTACTTTTCTGCATTGATTCCATGTCCTTTAGGTTAAACCTTAGCACCTAAGATTTTCAGAATAAGGTTTTAGGATAGTCTCTTAACAATTTCCCAAAATTTCGAAGTTTGATCTCAGGCTAATTAATCTGGGTTTTTTTGTTTGTTTGTTTGTTTGTTTGTTTTTTTTAAATTCTAGCTGTATACATTCAGAGTTGAGATTGCCTTATCTATCCTAGATGTTCATTTTGTGGTATCTTTTCTAATTGAAAGATGTCCAAAGGACTAAAATGTTTGTTTCTATTTCTGCCTGTGACAGAAACATCTAAAATTTTTGTGATCTTCTTTGCATGAACCATTGTTAGTTTCTCTCAGGAATTTTTTTGTCCTTGGAAGATGGATAAGCAGTGACTTTCGCTTTCTCTAAGCACTTAACTCTGAAAGATCTCATTATGATGTCAAGTACATCAGGATCATATTCCAGATTAATGGCCGAGGTGCTACTTGAAGCCACTGACAATTTGAATGAAGGTGTGTAGGCAGGAGCTTAGCAGAAGGGTGCATTGTTAAATTAGACTCTATCTACAAGTGCTCCTTAGAGTTGTGCAGCACCTATGTGTATCAGGCTCTATCTTTCCTATCACTTTGTCTAGAAATCCTTGAAGAATTTTGGCTTAAGAGAAATATGAGCCTGTTCTGTTTGTGACTGTGTACATGATTCATAGGTGTGCATTTTTAGATGTGGGGGCAAAGCTCTGTTTTCAAATGCTTTCTTAGCATATTTGTGCCCATGTGGTTTGTCTCTCTGGCTGTAGAAACAGTGTCATAACAAATTGTATTGCCCTTGATCAAGTTTACAATAGCTTGATGAAGTTCTTACCAGGGAAGCGTGAGGTCTTATCTCATTTGTTTTTCGATACTTTTATCTTATGAATCTTTATTTTGTAGCCTCAGTGCTGCCATAGGAGCTGTCCAAAGAAAAAGAGGTGTATGTGTGAGCAAAAGATTTGAAGTCAGGTTTAAAATGCTGTTTTCAAGTGGTGCCTAATTAGATTGGAGAAGTTATTTTGATTGTAAAAGGTACTTTGTTAAAAAAGGGAGAAACAATGTATATGAAAAGTAAAGCAGTAGAGGGGAATGTGGAAACTTTAGTTAATTAACCAAGCCAATGGTAGGGATGATCGAGTCATTTTTAGAGCATAAAGCCTAATTACGTGGCAGAGATCAAGATTAGCAATGTGACACCTGTGTTCCATTCTTTGGTTACAGCAGGAGACGAACAGTGAGATCTCAGACCTACATTTAACAAGTATAGGGAAGACACCACTGTAATAAAGGGGAGTAACTGTCTTTAGTCTGTATGAGAAGTAATAATGGTTATTCTAGAAATAGACTATAAAACTGATATTGAGAAGGTTCTGTTCTTCATTAGCCACTCATTGACCTTTCACAATCAAAGCCCTGCAGAACCCCACATTGAATTATAAATTGCTGATTTTGTGTGTTATATTATACTCGTACTGAATCAAAATACGAAATATTATGAAACGCCTTTACCAGTGTCTATTCTTGATAGGTACAACATGATTTTGACATCTTCTGATCTTCCTTTTTATCTGATGTAGGATCTGGTAGCTTTCTTGGAATGAGTCTTGACTTCCTTTTCCTGTTGGTCCCACTGTTTGCTGAGAAAGAAATTTTTTCCTAAATTCTGGAAATGCCTGCCTTATGGACCATCAGAATCTGCCTGTGTGGGCACTGGGGGGACAGAGGTGTGAAATAGCACTTTTCCAGTAAAGAAAAGGATTCCACTGTCTCCTAGTTTGGTCACTTCTTGTGTCCTGTCAAGTATGGTTTGCTGTGGCAGACATCTCTAGCTTCTCTGTGAGTTCAGGTCTCAGTGAAAAACACTGCAGTAAATATTGAAAGGTAAGTTCTGATTCAGAACTTGACTTCTGTCTGAGTGCAGTCCTGGGCCCCAGATGGAGCTTCACTGGCTTTGGGGACACTTCAGATAGGTAGAGGCTCCTGACTGCTTTTTTACAGAATTAGGGCTCACTGTTGAAGCCATCTCAAGAAATATGTAACATTTGGCATTTGAGTTTTAAACAGTCACTTAGAGGTAAAGGTAGAAGTAACTTTCTGTTCCCTTGCAAAAGTACTTTTAAAATTATAGCTGACTTATGTGCTTAATGTAAGTCACAACAGAAATATGATGAGTGTATTTGTAATCTTTTGTAAGATGAACAGCTACACGTCGTCTTTCATTGAAGATCAGAATATCAGGTTGAGGGGCAACCAGTTTCACAGCTTTGATGGAATGCCACAGAAATATATTTAGCTCTAATTACTAGAGGAGAGTACAGAGAAGAGTAACAAGCAGAATGTGTACTTGCCAGAGTCTGGATTCACTGGGCCAGTGGAAGTGGCGTGGTGCTTTCTCCTTGCGTTCTCTCCTGGAATGAGAAAGCTTGGCATTTGGACAGTGTTCACAGTGACTCCCAAGGTAGTAGATGTGCTGCTCTTTGGCTGCCCTTGAGCGTGTCCAGGATTTGTGGAAAAGAAAGAATTGCGATCAACATGGATAACTAATTTCAGCTTACAAGTAAAGTTGAAAAAGTAAATAGAGGATATGAAGGTTCAAGTCATGATAGTGTTGACAGTATTCAAGTTGAATATTATGAATGCTCACATATTCTTTATGGCAACCTTACTTGGATAAGAAGCTTGAATAAATACTTCATTAATTTCCAAAACTTCTTGATTGCATAGAATATCAATTAAATGGCCACACTGTTTTAATTCAGACTCAGAAGAATTCCCCTTAGGCCTCTTGTCTTGTATGTTGGCATTCATATTTCCACTGAATGGATTTTTTTTAGTTACAGGTTTTTTTCAAATAGATATGCCTTCTAAAATAGCATGGATTTGTATGTATTTTATTTTAAATTTAATTTGCATTATTATAGATCTCACTGTTCTAAGAGAGTTGTGTTCTGTTGTTTTACATTGTAGAGAATATGGTTATTTATCCTGAATTTCCTGTACATTAGAAGTAATTGTAAAGCATTCAGTATATCTACTTAGGGGTAATACAAATGTAAAGACATACAGTTGACAGTCCTGACATATTTTCATAACTGAAATAATGATGCTGTCCTCTTTTGTCTATAGTTTAAGCAGAAGATGAAATGATTGTATAATAATTATTTTTTTTTAACTAAAGAAAGACATTGTTTCTGTATTGTAGCACTTTTCTAGACCCTGAAACTCGAAGAGCAATGGGAGAACAAGCAGTAGCTCTTGCCAAAGCAGTAAAGTATTCCTCTGCTGGAACAGTAGAATTCCTTGTGGACTCCAGTAAGAATTTCTACTTCTTGGAAATGAATACTAGACTTCAGGTAAGAAAAACAACTCTTCAGATTCAGAAAAGTGTTATTTAAATAAACAGACCGTAACCTCCTCCCATACTTGGGGGTCTGCTCCTGCAAAGACTTAAACATAAGTATCTTGATGCACTTCCCACTGAACTTAAAAGATGTACACACTCAAATAAGGCTGCCTGTACAAGACTTTGCAGCAGTGAGCCCTTGCACAGCACTCAAGTAAGTGTTCAGAGCTTTTGCTCTTTGTTACACTTGACCTAAAGACCTTGCAAGAGGTCATTGTTAAGTGCTACTGTGAGTTCACAGTAAGTGGTTAGCCACTGTGCTCTGAGACTTCTCTCCACTGGTCCCTGAAGTTTCTTTCTTATTTTTATACTTTGATGATCACTTGCTGAGTTTCTCTAGGAGGGTGATTGAAACTGTATGTGTATATCAGCAATAAAAACACTATCAATCTGCATATGATTGAAATTGTGACTGGAATGCAATTGTGTAAGAAGCATGCTGACACGGTGTAGGATTTTTTAACAACTCACGTAGTCAGTAGTAGCTGTTGTAATGTACACTGCAAGTGAATGGACAAACAGCATTTTATGGACACCCCCTTCTACCTCTTATTTGACTGTTGTGATGCATTTGTAGCCATAGGGAAAAAAACTGGCACATTCCATTGTCTTTATCCTCCTTTTCTCACTTTAAATAACACGCAAAAGACTGAAATGTGGAATCAAGCAATAGTTTGATTAGCATGTTGTTCTCTTTTAGCCACATTAGGGCTGTGTCCTGCCTATTACTTGTTCACATGGGCAGTGATTGAGTGTAAAGAGATCCTCTTGAATCTGATATCTTTGCATGATTTTATATAATAATTGAGTAAATTTCTAATTTAGGTAAGTTTATGCTTCGGTTTAAGAAGTTAGAGAGAATTTGGGGGTTGCAATCTTCTGTGCCAGGGGAAGGCTGCTGGTAAAATTTTTATTGTCTTGCAGGACAGCAGTGTTTTTGGAATTAGCTGTGACAGTCACTTCGCTTGACTATAGCTCGGGACTATCAGGTCTACCTTAGATTCACTTAGGGTGGTGTTTAATGACAGTGTGTAGTTCATTAAAATATTATGAAGAATTCTATCTCTTTGGTCATATTCTTTACACTTTTCCTAGTCTTGTAGTTTTTGAGCCAATGTTTTTTAGTAACTCCATGATTTTGTTTACACAGAAGAAAATTAATTTACGGTTTTCTGCATAATCCACTAGAATTTTAAAACCGTCTCCTTGCTGTAGTATATTACCATCCCTTAGTTTCTGAATGTAACTAGTGATGGAATATCCTTGGACTCCTCCTTGTGATTTGTTTTTAAGATGTTCTCTTTGCTGTTTTTGTGGTGTCTTCCTATGCAATGCTCAGTGGTGTTTGTAGTCCCAAATCTCTAACCTGCTTAATTGTAGAGTACTCCACATATGTAGTAAAAAAGCTTTCACAATTTCATCCTTAAGGACTTTCTTTTAAAGACTCCTTTTGAAATATAGCCTAAGCAGTTTGACAGTCCCCTATAATAGCAATCTTGTTCTTTCAGACTCTTAATTTACTAATCTTAAATTAGACTACTTGTTTTAGATATTCTGTATTTCCTCTATCCTGACTGTGCATTGTCTCTAATTAGCATTTCATCTTGAGTCTGGAGATCAGTCTGGAGAATAGATCTATATTGCTGCACTCTTTATTTTCCTTTTGCATCTCCTATGATCAGTGGCTAACAGACTGACTTGCCTTATTCTTGCTGAGCACTCCACAGCTGGAAGAACTTTCTAAAATGATGAGTGTCTGATCCATAAATGCTGCTCTTAAGGTCTTTGTCAGTGTGCATTAGATACAGCTACCTATCAGCATCATCAGAATGAGTCTACTAAATTATGCAATTTTCTGTGTTTGTTTTAATGTTTCAGCAGTCGTCTGACCAGATCACTGTAGAATTTTTACTTGAGATACATACTTCAGAATAGTATACTTCAGTGTTTTGGTAAATTATGTTGCAGTAACCAAGAGTTGTATTGTTATTTGGCTGTCTTTTTGGGGAACTCTTTGCGAATATACCCTTTCTGTTATATGGTCAAGCAAAAAAAGGTATAAATAGCACCTTGCATGAAGTTTATATTTTATTTAATTTTTGTTTTAAGTGTTGCTGCAATACTATATGAGATTGGAAAATGAAAAAATTTGGTGAATCAACTCCATTGTGTCTCTTGTATGCTACACAAATTTCTTACAGATGTTTTACTCCCTCTAAGTGACTCAGCTAGAATGACTTATTCTTCACTGTTGGCAATGTTCTTTTTGTTGTTTCTGCTTTTCTGTCATCTTTCAGATGCTAGCTGATAAGTATGAGACATGAGATTGGATAATTGCATAGCAAAACTAGTTCTTCTTTCTTTTCACAAGAGAGCGCAGGGATGTCTGCCCTAGCAGCTACCAGAGAACTTCTCTATGCTGTCATTTAGAGCACTTTTGGAGTGGTTTTCAGGCAGAAAACTAGTGTTCACTGTTAAAATTGAGGCAGACTGGGTGTTGAATATATGATTATCTTTTTTTCTTATAGCTGTTCACACAGGTGTTTTGCCTTTGGTCATCAGCCTGATCAAGGGCAGTCATAGTCCAAAACAACTAAGTGAGCTCTGCAATAAGTAAAAATTCTGTGACCCCTTAGATTGATAGTCTTTTTATCTTCTAAGTTGTGTCAAATTCTTTTCATCAAATTACCATCAGAAGTTCTGGCTTTCACTAAAAAAGTTTCTTCTGCTCTTCACTGGAAGGTTAGAGATGTTACTCTTGGAATTTATAGGAAGAGAGTGTATTGTCTGCACTTAAAGGGTATCTGTTAATACCTGTGTGTATGGTGCGGCTGAACTTCCTGCATGTGAATCAATTCATGACAGCAAAGGGAAAGTATTCCTTATTCTGGATCTTTGTAGTACCTTGAGAGGAGAAATGTCCCTTGTTAGCTAAAGAATAATTGAAAAATGTACAGTGAGTGGTGTGACGAGAGTACTGACCATGAATACAGTTTGGATGTTTGTCTCAGGTCTGTTCCCAACTTGCTGCCTCCCCCATGAGTTGTGCAGTTTAAGTAAGTGAGTAATCTCTTACTCCTCAAAACGTGTCTGAATTTCCTTAATGTAATTGAAAAGATCATTTGTGTAGACTGAAGTTGAGGAATATGGTAATTTGAGTAGCAGTGTGTTTTCTCGTCATGTGACAGTTTGAATATTTTTGTAATAACTTTTTAGTGAATAAAAATTAATTTTGTAGAATAACCTAGCATGCTTGTAAGAGATTTACTGAAAGCAAATGGCATATCTATGTTTTTAGTTCAGTTATTGTGAGAATATTTATTTTATGTAAATATTTTTAAGTTCTTTTAAAGTAATTTGACTCTAAGCATAAAGTGAAGATAAATAACCTTCCATACACCCATAAAACATTATCCAGTGTTAAGATTTTTGTTTACCACTTTCAGGGTTTTCAGCAGATTTTACTGACCTCTGGAAAACTGTATATTCTAGAGCTTTGTACAAAACTGGCTGTGCCTAGTCTAAAAGACAGGAAGAATTTTTATGTGCAGCATGTCTCTTTCTACTACCTGTTGGTCCACTCATGAAAGTATAAAAAGCATGGTTGGCAAAGGTCTAAAAGATATAGAAATCCTGTTGCTGATTGATTGGAGCTGCAGTTCTTATAAACTCCTGGTTCTACAGCCTCTTAATGTTATCTGTATTCTGTTGCATGTCAAGAGTCACCTGCTACACGTTTACTTAATGGAGAGAAGTGCTGGAAAATATTGCAGCTACGCTGTGTAAACAGTAGCAGCAAAATACAAATAGTAAAGGAATGAGCTGAGTCTGAACTGCCAGCTAAAACCACAGAGAGGTGGTGACTTCGATATCTGTAGCAGACCCATGGGGATAGGGAGCTGTCTTGGTGTGTGTCACTGCCTGCAGGATGAATTGTGATAGGTGAGCAGGAGTATGGGAGCAGTGAAAGGGGCTGTCAGGAGTTAGAGGAGTAGATTTCTACAAAGTCTTAATGGAGGCATTTGGAAGTAAAGTCTCAAGCAACTGTTTGTGCTGTTTGCCGAGACTTTTCGTATTTCTTAATACTGTTATCTTGTTTTACTGTGACACTTAGCTTCAGTCATTTTAAATAGGCTAACGAACAGTGTCAGATGGTAAAGACTTTCAATTGCTGCTAACCTGGGCTGAATTTGAACTACTGACCTAAAGGTGAAAGGTCTCTTATCCCATTACCAATCTCCTAAGCCCACCAGAATCCATTCTGCACACAGTTTATACCAGCTGTTCATGGCCATTTTTAGAACCGAAAGAAAAGGTGATTTTGCTGCCAAACAACACTGTTTCACACAAGAGGGTCAGCCGACAACAGTTAACCAGATTTTTGCCACGTTCTTGCCTCCTAATGCAACTTCCATTATGCAGCTACTGGTTGTCTGCTTTTCAGGCTTCCCAAAAGAACTACAGAAAAGCATTGCTAATTGTTGTTGACAGAAGAGAACAACATTGTTTGTGTAAGTCATTGAATCTGAAAGATGCCATTAACAGTGCTGCCAGGGCATGGAGTGATATCTTGGAGACAACATTGCCTTGTCACTATCATAAAATACTGTCAAAAAAAAGTAGAGAAAGAGGAGACTCCCTTCTATTTTTAATAAGTAAAGAAACAAAAGGCAATTGTTCCAAGAGTACATTAGTTTCTTTGCTTTGGTGAATTTGATGTAAAGCAAAACCAAGAATAGCTGCAGTGTGAACAGAACCACCTTGAATGAAGTGCTCTGAGAAGAATTTAATACTGCTGCTAAATGTAGTAAAAGCAAAAATTACGGTTTTGGGAAAGAAAGTGTAAGTTTTGTGGATGAAAGTTTCTTTATTTTTTCCATGGAGTATGTAGTCGAAAGGAAATAGTGTAGAATTACTGGATTGCAAGAAATTTTTTATGAAGTGCAGGATGTTAATTGAGAAAGTTAGTTATAATCAAATTGTGAGATAATTTACTTGTTAACCTAAAGTGTGTGCTATTCATTTAAAACATGGAAAGGGCAGATTGAGCATTCATAGGCTGTGAAAGCTGCTTCTGTCCCATACAATGTAGAAACAAATCTGTGCAAAGACAAATTGCAAAAACAGTGTCAATGATTATTGGAAGATAACTTTAACTTCCTATAGGAAAGTAGATTAAACATTTTTTTCAGAGTTAATGCTGTAATTAAAAAATTAGTTGGTACTGACTGTTTGTGTATTAGTTCTTATTTCTGCATATTACTTGGGAAACCCAAGCATCTTAGCTGGTGGAAATTTTTGTAATTCTGGTTGCTTTCAGTTGTTTGATCACATAATAATAAATCAGAAAACAAACAGCACATGTTGTTATATACTATGTCTATAGAAGAGGACAACATAGGAGTTAGCCTGTTAAATATTCCTGTGTGCTTTCCATTCATTCTGTACATTAATCCATCCATTGTCTGTTCTTCAGCAGCCTTTATGAAAAGCTGTTTTTTTGCTGTGTGCTGCTGAACCTTGTATACATGTGAACTGTTTTGCAGAAAGATGTGACCCCAGAGTGTTCCTGCTCATAGTAGTCAGGAAGCTGGCATGCCTGAAGAGCAGAACATGTGTGCACCTCTGTTGCTGTTCAGTTCTCCGAAATAGAAACCAGGCTTACTGAAATACAGGGGGTTGAGAAGCATCTGTAATTTGGTGTGTTTGGGTCAATCGATACTGGATTTGGCTGCAGCAGCAAAGCCTATGGGACTCCAGGTGAATCACGTTTCCTGGAAACTGAGGTGTATGTTGAAAGTTAGTTTTGAGATTATTTATCTGAATGTAAAGGGATATATGACACCATCTAGGGACTTACAGTAGTAGGGGTGACATAGCCTATAGTTTAAATCTACTGAAATTTAGATTTTCTTGGCTGATGTGGTATGCTTGAATGCTCCAACTGGTGTGTGAGTAACTTGATGCCTTATACACAGAGGGGCAAGAGCTGTCTGTGAGAGCGTCCAGAAGTGTTTGCTGTTAGATCTGAGTACCTTGATAGTTTTGAGAAAAATGTGCCTGAAATTATTCCCCTGAATATAAGGGGAGCAGTCATTGCTAATTTAACTTTTAGCTCCAACTGTCCATAAAAATTGCATGACTGTTTTTGTAGCTGTGGATGAACCCCACTATGGTAAAGTTTTAAGACTGCTGTCAGTCACAGAACAGGAGGAGAATTAGCAGCCTTTCCATACTGTTCTGGTGATGGATGCTAACTGGACTGTGATGTTGGAAGGTGTTCCCTACTCTTTTGTACCTGCTTCACCCTTTACTGTTTATAGCTATTGCTGGCAGTAGCAGGTATAGCTTTGTGGACTTCAAAGCAGGAATATAAGTGACAATTTACAGAAGAAGTGATGATGTGTGTTTTTGTATCACAGAAAGTGGGGAGTAAGACTTTAAAGAGTTATGTGTCGTGCTTAGGTGTATTGAAATGATGACTTGGTGTAAATTGTTTGTGACCAGATTTAGTATAAGTAAAGGAACTGATAGTAAAGGTGTTACTTTGGGCAGCTAATTAATTGAGAGTTATTGCTGATCAATTTTATTGCTTGTCCTGTTGAGAATAAAATACAGCTGTCTTGACATAGACGTGTCTGGTTTTGCCCTTTGTGTTGAAGACAAGCAGCAATGTGTGAATTTATCCACTTCCATGTAACCATAGTCCATTGGCTCTTATATTGGCTGGGCCCTCACCGGCAGCATCTTGGATTAGCTGACTGCAAATTTGAGTTTGGCCTGAAGCTAAAGGAGTGGATCAGTTGAATGTTACTCATCTCTGTGAGCATACTTGCATTCACCTATTCAAAAGTTTGGTACTTGCCTTAGAATCTATTAAGTGGAGAGAAAGGCTGTTGATGGAGAAGGAATACAGTGTAAAATGATGGAAGAAAATACAACAGGCAGGCAAAAGTAGAAGGCTGAAAAGTAAAAGAGGAAGGTGGTTGAAGCCTAGCTTTTAAGAGTGATTTTAAACCAGATGCAATTAGCTTAGATAGCTGTGACAGTTGTAAAGCTTTTGCAGGCAGGGAATGCAGATGTCTGTGTCCTTTTTTTTGGGGTGAAAGTAGAAGAGGAATTTAGTTTTTTTGCTTTACCTGCCCCTGTCCTTCCTTGCTTTGTAACAGCTTAGAGCTTGTGTCTCTCTGTGGGTGGATTCTTGCAACTCCAAAACCTCATTGCAGTATGTTTGTTGAACCAAGATACGGCATTGCCGCTTTCTTAGTGTCCTTTGGTACTTTGTGCCAAAGCCTGTTCTGTAGAATGTTAAAAAGACTGACCCCCTCCTGCCCTCCCCTTGCTGGAAGTAAACTGCAAATGCTGAAAGAAGTGCAGTGTAAGTTGTGCACCTCACTGGAAGGTTAAAGTTACAAATAAGTCAACTTAGAATTTCAAAGTTAAAGTTCTTTTCTATCCCATTTTGGTCGTCTGGTGGTCTTAATGAATACTAAAATATATTTAAAATGTATTTGGTACCCCCAAGTTAGTGATATGATTGGAACTGCCTACGTTATGCCTAAACAGTGGTAGTTGAAGCAGAGTCCTAAAAGAAAGAACAATTTCTCCCCACCCCTAAAAAAACCCCAACCCAAAACAAACAAAAAACAAACCTTCAAAAATTTTTCCTATACATGTTGTCTGAATGCTGTTTTATGTGGAGACACAAAGGGAGTATTTTGAAGAAATAGAAGAAAATATTGACCAAGTCAAAGATCTGTATTGAAGAATGGATTAAATAAATGTTTGTGAGTCATAAGAACCAAACAACAAAAATATTTTTCTTTCCAGAAACATTCCATCTTATTTTGATCATCAACAATAAAACTGAAAACAACAATGAAGCTATTGAATCTGGAATGCCAGTTGCTATCCAAGAAAAATGACAGTATAACTAAATAATGCAAATGTCTTTGGAAAAATAAAAAAGTATTTTAATTATCGAGAATGTTAAAATTCCAAACGTGTTCTTAACTCAAAGGTAACTTTTTAAAACTTAAGTTCCAAAATAAGAAAGCAGGTTCAGTTGTCCAAATATGAATGTGTGATAAGCAACTTTCTATTAAAACTTAGGGAGTTTTAATAGAAACTTCAAGTCTTAATAGAAATGGAATTGCTTCAATTTAACACTGCAGGATAGACACTGAGATATTTTATAGATTCTCAAAATACTGTTATTAAGCTTGACATGCTGGAGAGTATCATGTGTTAGGTAGAATCAAGATTGAATCCCAAAGGTATATCCTTAAACTGTATAATCAGATTCCCATTTCAATGTCACTTTTGTCCTTCATAGAATAGGTGCTTGTTTCAGCGATGATTTGTCATTAAAATTATGTCAAAACGTCTTAAAATGTTGTTGAAACTCTAAGCAAACTCACAGCACACACAGGGCTAATTATGGATGCCATCTGTTTATTTTTACAAAGCTTTTTTTCTTAAAGACCAAAGCATCTACTTGTTCTGATAAGCCACAATATTATTCTAATGACTAAATGTTTTCCTTAATACTCATATACGTGAAGGAAGAAAGACAAAGTTTTTTGGTCAGTGACCTTTTCTTGTGTCAGAAAAGCAGTGCAGAATGACATCTCATGATAGGGAAAGATTTGTGAAGTGCGTTTTTTTGAGGTGTTTTGGCCCTTGGAGCACAAACATTTTATAATAAAAATGGCAGTTCTGTCATAATTTCTGCATGGAAAGTCTTACAGCTGTGTCTGTGCAAAGAACATGCTTTTAGCTTGCCTACCTTTTACTTGATCTATTGGATGCGCCCTCCTATCTTCGGGTGTTTTTTTTCTGTCCTATGCCTAGTTAAAGGTTTTTTTTAAAGTTAATCAAGGTATTAATTTATATTCCCATTTGAAGGAAGAAGTGTGTGTGTATGTGCATATGTGCACACATGTGTGCATGCTTGTACGCACATCCTGGGTGAGTGTGAACGACGGGTATTCCCATGGCAGCATCATCCAAAGCCGTTAGCGGCAATTTGCTGAGAGCGCAGAGCGACTCTGCTGGTCCAGCCCAGCTATTGTGCATGCTAAGCACTAAACAGATAAGTCTGGAGGGGGAAAAAAATTGAAGGATCCATCTGCTCATTTCTGCTACACTGCGCTGATGCAAGATTACGCTAATCTGGTTGCTTGTCAGGACAGGTTAGTGAAAGCAGGCGAATGGGTGAGATTTAGGGTAGGCTAGTTCTATGGAAAATTGTAAGTGGCTCCTGTTTGTGCCATGTTAAGTGTAGCAGAATGGGTTGATTATTAGCTACTTTGAGATTTTCAGTTAAAATATTATTATGGCTGCAGTGTGAGTCTCTTCAAAACAAAATTGAATAGGAAAAGCGTCCAAACAAACTACAATTAACTCATCATCACCAGGTGCGTTTGAATTTGTAAAATAAATGAAAAAAATCCCCAACCCGAAAACCTGCAAACTCCTGAATCCTTCTAGGTGACCTTTCTGCTTTTCCTTTTGTATGCTGCTCCTAGTTATTGTGGTCTGCTAATTTATTTTTTTTTCCTTCCCCTGCAAACATGATGGTTGCCAGAGTTTAAGCAGAATTTTTTTGTGGAAAAAACCCAAAACATAAGCATATTCTTTGTCTGTTCTTTGTCTGGTCAAATTTCTTGTTTATATGTGTTTGTTTACAGAGAGGTGTTTTTTTTGTTGTTGTTGTTGTTTTTTGTTACCTACTGACTGACAGTTCTTGACCTTGCAGGTTGAACATCCCGTCACAGAATGCATTACCGGCCTGGACTTAGTCCAAGAAATGATCCGTGTTGCTAAGGGTTACCCTCTCAGGCACAAACAGGCTGATATTCCCATCAACGGCTGGGCGGTTGAATGTCGAGTTTATGCTGAGGTAAATGAGTGGTAATGGGGAGGAGGGTAGGTGGTTGAATTGTGGCGTAATAATACCCAGGTGTGGTTAGATGCCAAGGTGAAGTCAAGGAATATCAGATGAAAGTCATGATTTACAGTATGTAGCATGAATGGTTAATGAGGGTTTGTAGAATTGTAGAGTTGTTATTTTTTAAATAAAAATACGATGTGTATTTCAGCAGAGCTTTTTTTCTGATAATTGAAATTAATGATGGTAAAAGAGATAAGTGAGTAAATGTCATTAGAAATAAACCTGTATGTTCTGTTCACATTCAGTGATGCATTGCTGGGGTTATTTCCTACAGTTAACTACTGTTTCCAGGTTCGTGAAATTGTTTGACTGAAATCTGAAACTTGTTGACTTAAAAAGACAGTTGAATTTAAACGTCTTGCGGAATTTTTGTTGTTTTACTAAAACTTTGTGAAAGGTTGTTGAAAAGAAAGTTACACATCCGCTGAAACTACAGGTTATAGGACAAACTTTCAAAATATATTCCAAAACAATAACTTTATAATTATGATATGACTCTCTATCTCACCTTAAATAAGCTTACAAAAATTTTAAACCCATTTTCAATCAAATGTTTAGGACATTTAAAGGTAATGTCTTTTTACTGTCATTTTTGGTACATGAAAATCAAGTAAAAAAATTATAGAATAACAGAGTGGTTTCGGTTAGAGGGGACCTTAAAGATCATCTAGTTCCACCCCTCTTGCTGTGGGCAAGGACACTTTCTACTAGACCAGGTTGCTCACAGCCACATCCAGCCTGGCCTTGAACACTGTCAGGGATGGGGCCTCGAAAATAATGCCTAGCTTTCTTAATTTTGTTTCAGGAATATTTTATGTAACTCTGCTTTTCAAAAATAATTTGACATCTTCAGATGTTTCTACCCTTGCTTAACTATTGTGACTTTTCTGACCTAGAGCATCTTATTTACTTCCCCCCTCCCCCTTGTGACAGGCACATAATCTTCAACTTACTCTACTGATTACAAGTTGTGCAAACTATTTTGATAAAGAATAAATATTTGCCCTGTGATTGTCATGGAAGCTGTTCTGAGTATTAGTAGGCTTTACCCTGGAGTAACTGATGATTGGGTCTTTTTTTTTTTTGTTCAACCTGGATCCCCTCACATTCAGAAGTAATGAATTCAACTACATTGCCATGAATTTGGTAATTTTGTAGGCTGTGTATTTATTTGTTGTCCTATTAAATTTATATTGATGTTGCATTATGTAGGAGGTTTCCAAATGCATAAAGATTGGTTTGATTTCTTAAGATTATTGAATTTCTAATGTCCCTTTTTATCTCTGAGATTTTTTCTTACCTCTTCTCAGCCCCCCCATTCGGAATACTTTCCCATCCTTCTTCCAAGGCATGGTCTAGCTAATGAAAATGTCACCTTTTCGTGTTTTGTTTTAGTGGTGTACTGTAACTGTGTGCAGAGCACTTCTGTCGTGCTTTGACTGATGCAAGAGAATTTATATGCTTCCATTTTTGTTTGGAGTTGCAGGGGCGGCTGGATGAAAAAATATTCTTCAACAAAAGTAATTCTGGGGAAGAAAACAAAGTCCTTCCAGTAGCAGTTTTTGTTAGACTTCAAGCTTTTTAACATTATCTACTCCACATCTGTAAAAGCTTAATGCTTTTTCCTGTTGAATTTTATTTCAGGACCCCTACAAATCTTTTGGCCTGCCATCCATTGGTAAACTGTCTCAGTATCAGGAACCATTGCATGTGCCAAGTGTAAGTAACTCTGTTCTGGTTTTCATAGGTGCTGAGTTTCTCTCTTATAGGCAGAGACTATAAATACTCGGTGCCTTTGTAAATCAGGCCCTTTTTCCAGCTTTTTGCCAGAGAGGGGATAGGACATAGAAAAACTGATTTGTTCAATCTGAAAAACTGCTTAAAAATGTGCAGTTCCAAACTTAGTTGTAAATGCTCAAATTGGGTGTAGCAGGAAATCATTATGTGTTGAAATAATTTGTTCTATAACTTTCAACCTAAGCTTTTCAAACACAGCTTTAGCAAAAAACTACTGTGGCCATTGAAAAGGACAGAGAAATTTTGAGTCAGTTCTTTAAGCATAGAGAACTGGGGACACGGGTGAGAAGCTGCCAGTGCTTTTTGTTTAGCTTTGTAGATGTTAAAGATGAGTGTCTTGCAGTGGTTATTACATGTTTCAGGATACAGTCTAACTATATGAAATAGCTGTTTAACAAACAATGTTTTGTGCTATGTTTAAAGGCCTTTCTGTAAAATCAAGGTAGTCTAAGTGCACATATACATGACACTGTCAGTTAGTGGAATGATGAGACTGTACCATCTGTGGATACAATTACTCAGTCTGATTGCACGGAAAATAGTGAAAGATTACAGGAGGAATCTTGAATGTGGAGATGTTATTGGATATATGATTTATTTTGCTTTCTAAATTGTTTTTGCCCGTGTACTTTCCAAAGGGACCTGACCCTTTCTGGTCTTTAAGGCTTCATGCTGTGTTCAAAGTCCGAAAGCAGAAAAAAATGGTGAAGATCTAAAAGCCATTATGTACTCTTAAAGAGGAGATGAGGGAAAAAAGTATCATTGGATGTATCTAAACTTCTTTTTATTAAATACACTCTTTATTTCATTAAGAATTTATAATGAATACTCCAGTGGTTGTTAGAAGTTTTCACCATGTTGTAATAGCTAACAGAATGTCAAACATTTTGCCCTTGCAAGTTTTTGCAATTTGCAATTTTCCAAACGTGAGACCTGTTGAAAGTACAAGTGATAATGGACAAACTATACCCCCTACAGTCTTTGTCCCACCAAATCTTTCTTCAATTAATGCTGCAGCGGGAGTTTTATGTAATAACATTTGCGCTTGTAAGCCATCCATACAAAGAAAAAACAATTAAAATGCCTTAAATGTTCTGCTTGCTGCTGTTATTTGCTTGTGTGAATGTTGCATGTCAGCTAAATGGACCACGGAATAGATAAAGTGATTGGGTGTAGGAGAGTGCACACTAAGCTTTGTCTATCATTATTGCTGGGAGCAATCAAATTGATGCCAGCAGGACAGTAGATGCGTTGACAGCTGTAATTATGTATCTCCATGGTGATCACTTTTGGCCTGTCATGGAGGCCCATGAGTCCCCTCCCTTGCAAGCATTTAATCAGATTGGGCTGTCACTTGTCAGGTAGATGGGGTGGGCTGGGAGTTGTGCTTAGGGGGAGAGGTGAATTGAAAATGAAGGGTGGGAGATGCCTGATTTGCTTCACGTGGACCATCGTGGTACCGAAGAAAGAGATTTTAATTACACTGGAGGCTTTGGAGCAATGGTTTGAGGAGCTCATATGGAGTGTAGAGGCTGTTCTCTTCCTCTTCTACTGTCGTATTAAAAATAGAACAACTATTTTTATGTAGACACTCATGATTTGGTGTCTTAATACATATATTTCTGCCACTGTGAAACTGATTTCTCTCCTGAGAATGTCATGCTGCGAAGAACAAAATTAATATGACTAAAAAAGTTGTGTTACAGGCCCATTGTGCCACAGTGTTTACTTTCCGCATTTTAGATTTTAGAATTGTCAACAATTTAGCTTGAGAAAAATTAATGGAGGTTTGTGGTATGTCACTGTGAGTTCAGCTTATAAATAGTGTATTGCCAAATGTATTTGCAAGTAATTTCTTCTGTGTCTCCAGTTAGCTCTGATTGTCTACCTGTGCCTCTGTGTCAGCTGCTCATGCTGGTGGAACTGGTGTACATGGCTGGTGAGGGCTGTTGCTTTGCCATGGAGAGGAATATCCTGACTGTTTTTCTGTTATGTAGTCTGTAATTTCCTCAGAACATGGTACTTACAAATACCAAACGTTTTTTGTCTTTGATAATGAAGCTTAAGATAAGTGACCACAAACAAACCCCTGTACTATGATAGTGATCTTTGGTGTTCAGTGCTCCTGCACAACACGTACTGCCATATCTGGAGAGCTCCAGCATCGCTCTTTGCCGGTATGATCAGTCTGGTATTTTAATGGTTCTTAACAGAAAGAAGAAGTTCTTAGATATAGCAAAGATTTGAGAAATACTAGAATCTATCTGTAGGTATTCCTAAGTGGAACTTGATGTACTTGATTGCAGGACTGAGACATAAATGATGCCTTTTTTTTTTTAACCTCTTAAGCATTTTTTATCTTTCATTTTACTGTTGTCTTACTGTAATAACACATAAGGATCATACAATCGCAAAGTGTTGGGGCTGTAATAGGAAATGAGCTCTAGGATGGAGCAGGATCTTGAACCCTAGCCTTTCCTTGATATTTTAAATAGTGAGTAAAAGAAAGGAAGCATGTTAAGCAGAAGTAAATGCTGGAGGTCTAGTAAATATTGCTATTGTTTATCAAGTTCAGCACATTATGGTGAGTATCTACTGAATTAGCGTTTCTTTTTCATCCAATATTCATTAAGTTCTGTCACACCGTATAGTTTATAAAATCACCTACTGTTACCAAGCTTTGAAAATGTAAGCACCACAGGGAGAACTGAAGATGGTATAAATGTATTTCTTTTCTGCTGTAATTTTTTCAATCACCTTGAGTTTATTTTATGAAAATTAAACTTCTACAGAGGACTCCAGATTTTTTTTTTTTAAAGGAAATTATGCAATAGTTTATAAAGAATTTTAAACTTTTTTGGGTTATTGTACATAGGGAAAAGTGTGAAGAAAGGAAGCTAAGACATACACTGCATGTTTTTTCTGTAATATTGATATGTCTGAACTATCTTCTTGTTAGTAGCTAATGTTAAATGTACCTCATGTGAGTAGTGGGGAGCCCAGTTAAGGATAGATAAAGCACTTTCAGATAAGATGTGATTAAAGTGGTAGAGAAGCAACACTGCCTTTCCATATGAATAAATATGCTAAAAACAAATAAAAAGAAATTAGATATAAATATGTAAGCATAAATATATAAATACAAATTTATGAATAAGCAGATTTCTTCCTAAAGTAAAGATAATGTGAGTACACCTGCTAGGATATCTTTTTATGTCACTTGGATAATAAAGTCATCATCATGCCCTCATGTGGATTCTGTAGACAAGAGGTTCTACATGTGGTCCCTTGATAATTGCCTAAATTAAAATATTAAAGGCCTAACAGCCGTTGCATTGACCTTTCTCTGCCTTGCTGCAGACAGATGAGCTGCTGTTTATTACAAAGGTTCCTTCCCACAGGTGAAGATTTAAGTGAGATTCCAGGACCCTCTTTCCCACCCCCTTTACAATGCGGTGTATCGGAGCCCTGCTGCTTCAACAGCTTTGATTAGAGTCCTCCATCCTGATGATCCCCAGAATGTGTTTATCACTCTCGAGTTATTTTGATTGTTTTTTAAAAAATATTTCAGATTCCACTGCTCAAAAGCAACAATTTAATAAATATTTATTCCCCAGAAATGGCTCATTTGAAAAGTTTTATATGGCTAACCTCATTGTTACAGTGATGAAATCAAACTGAGAGATGAAAACAAGAATCAGCAATATACTAACTAACTTGTTGGCTGGTTAACAGCAATCAGCCTCTTCAAAAGAAATTTTTGAACTTGTGTTATTTTTTTCCACGAATATTGCAGAATCAGAGCTTTAATTGGGGCTGTGTCCTTACAAAGCAAAGCCATGGAAAAAGCTGTGTAAACATTAAAGCCTCAGGGGAACAGCAGCAACAGAAAAAAAATGTTTTACATTTAAGAGGGTGAGGCAGAAAAGGAAAGTGTTACAGACATGAAAACCACAGGATCAGTATTCCTATGGAGCTGATAAAGCAGAACTCCAAAGTTCCTGCTGAATGCTCTCTACTTCTATTCCTACTGAAGCCCTTGGAAGAGCTGTAGTGGAACATGAGGAATGTGATTATATATAGATGCAGAAAGGGTGTGATTATAAGGGTCATCCTTCATGCCACTTGTCAGTCAGAAAAATAATGACAAGTGTATTTTATTACAGGGAGTAAATCAGAATTGGATATGTTCAGAGTTGAAGCTAATGTGTCTAAATTATTAGATCAAATTTAGGGTGTATAGTGTGTGTTCTAGAGAACAAAAGAAAATTTTGACTATCAACTGAAAATTGCAGTCAAGTTTCTCTTAAAGGAGAGAATAGTTTTCAAGTGTTCCTGGTGGAGGAAAAAGCTTCCCTTCCCTCCTCCCAGATTTGCTGAAAAACAAATAATAATTTTAGTTCTTCTAGAGGGAAAAATGTACCTGATAAGCTTTGTGGCTGTTTGTTGTGAGGCTGATGGGTGGATTTTGATCCTCAGGTTGAAATTTTTTTTTCCCACTAATATACAATTATTTTTACTTCTTATTTTTTGAAGGTACGTGTTGACAGTGGAATACAACAAGGAAGTGATATTAGCATTTATTATGATCCCATGATCTCAAAAGTGAGTTGATTATTGTTTTTTCAATATTGTAAAGGTATGTAACTGAGAGCATGTTGAAGGATTGGTAAATCAGTATTTTGAAGGTGCCAGGCATAACATGTCTAAAGGGAATATAAAAGAACTGAAGGAAGATGTGGGATGGAGGAAACTTAGTGTCACTTCTAAATAAAATTCTTTTAACCTTTTGACACTGTAATTTATTTGTCTTGCAGTTTCTAAGTAATAAAAAGATTCTGGTTTAAACACCAGCCATTACTGCCTGATTTAGATGCTGCCAATCTAGCTTTGTTAACATAGTCTAGCCAGGATGAAAATGTCAATAATTCTGGCTTCCAAAAAGAAGCATTGAAAGAAATGGTTGATAGTGTCTCATAGTATTAGTTCTTATTCATCTGTAACATATTGGTAAAATTAAAATATGACATTATAGGCAGAGTTCAGTTGTCAAAAAAATTACGTCTTTGAAGTTGGTTAGGCATTAGGAAGCAGGAGAGTCAACGTGGGTATTGAACCTTTGCTCTGATTTTTCTGAGAGCTTGTTTAGATGCTTAAAGTTGTATGAAGGAAAAGTGATTGGCCTTCTTTCAGTGAATGGGTTAAGATATCTTAGTTTTTTCTTGATATTTCAGGGAGCCTCTGAAGCACAGATGCAGTAATATGCAAGAAATGGTTTTGTGACTGCAGAAATTCTGCAAATAATTTTCATTTTTAAATGCTATTCAAATTCTAGAGACAAACATTTCATTTCTAGGTGATGTAAACACCTTTTTTTTTTTTCTTTAGCTTATTACCTATGGCTCTAATAGAGCTGAAGCACTGAAAAGAATGGAAGAGGCTTTGGACAATTACGTAATTCGAGGTAACTAGAGAAATTTGGATTCCTAGTGTGATAGGCTGTCATCTATTTCAAGAAAACAGCTTGAAAATGTAGTAATTAGCAAATTGAGTAAAGTTCCTGCTTCTTAAGTGCAAATTAAAACGGGAAAATCTTGTGTTAATTAAGCTGAGAAGATACATCAACTCTAAAGAGACTTCATTTTTTTCTTCCTTTTCTTTTCCCTTGAATATTGAGAGATAAATATTTAATAATTTCCTTAAAGTCATAGTTTTCACAGAATGGTAGCATATAATTGATTTATTATATTGTAGAAGGAGGAAAAAAAAGGCCACTGTACTGTAACAAATTGAAAGTAGTTGCCATTTTGTAGGAGTTTAGTATATCGATTGTAGTTATCACAATGCAGTATTTGATTGTGTATGTATATATTTTTCTTATTTTCCAGGTAATTTTTTAGGTCTGGGCAAATACAGATATAGACTGTTGGTCAGCATGTGTTTCAGCTCTTGCTGGCCGACTGCATAGGAGATGTAGCTGTTCTTCCAGCCTTTCCAAGCAGCAGGGGTGAATCAGCCCTGACCGCTTTCACTCTTTTATTTAAGTTTCAGTGAGGGAGGTCATGGTTTGTGTGGGGAAAAATCTTTAGATCTTCCTTATGGAAAACGGGAAGGTCAACTCAGGATAAGAGAGGTAAAAATTTCTGTAAAGCTTCTGTAAAACTTGGTTTGGCTTTAATGCTGGCTGCTGAATACTACAGATGCTGTGTCACACTTTACAGATTTATATATCTAGAGGTAATTGAACAGCCCTCTACCACAGAGTAGCTAGATACATGGTAGAATTAGCCATTATAAATGAACTACTAACTCTGAAGTGGGTTTTTACTGGTGCAACTCGAGCCATTAGGCTATTGCAGTACAATGTGCTGATGTAATCCCCTGCTGTATAACAGCTGAGTAAATTTATATGACAGAGAAATTTATACCCCTGTAGTTGACTGATGTGAGGTAGGGTTTTTTAGAGTTGTTTTTTGTTGGTGTTGTTTTTAACAGAGATAGGCTCTGGATTCACAGTGAGTTGTATTAATAGCAAGTGATGCTTATTCTCATATTTAATGAGAATATTGCAGTTATGTGGGAAGCATAATTTTTTATTGTGTGCTGTAACGTGGGATGGAACTGATCATTTGTGCTTAGGTGTTTTACACAGATGTGTATGTAGCTAATATCAGTTCCACAGTTATGTAAATGCCTTTAAAGGATATGACACTTTACACCAGAAAAGTACTAATTCATATTCTTGAGGTTTTCCCAGTCTTTTTATTAGTATGCATGTATGCATTTAAGGATGAAGTTAAATGTACCATAGGTTTCAAAAGTAGATGAACTTTCAAAACACATTTTTAGTTGTAGTACCTAGTGGTTTCCATTTGAAAACCAATGGGATTTTGGTGTAGTTTTAAACAGGTGATAGTTTCTTCTCAGTGTTCAGTTGAACTGAAAAATTTGTGGATATTAAAGTATCTTTTGCCTAATGATTCTTGATAGTGTAATTAGTAGAAGCTGTCCAATCTTTAATATTCTAAACTGCATTGACGTGTGCAGAACTCCTTTTTTTCTAAAATGGTTGTGCATGTTTTTACTTTAAAATGTTAGGTGGAATGTAACACAGTATTAAACCACCTTGATCTTATGTAAAGTGCCTTACATGGACCTTTGTCCAGAACAGTTTTTCTTAGTAGTAAAAGACATGGAATAGTTTTTAATCTAGTTTTGAAGTTACTTGGTTTTATGTTTGAATAGCAAGCTTGTAGATAACTAGAGATTACCATAGTCTTCCTGTGAACAGTGCACTCCAGATTCCTGTATCTGAACACAGCCCTCCAGTTTTCCTGGGAAGCAGCATTTATGTTTGTGTTGTGTTTTAGAGACAGTGTGTTTTTTCCCTGTAAGTTACAAGTCTCTTCTGAGTTACAAAGCGTTTAGTTAAGTAATACTAGCTGAAGTCAGTGTCAGTTATACTGATAATGTACACTGTGAGAATTTTAGATTTAAATTCCTAAGGATTACAATTTCTGTAAACAAAGATGCTTTTTCACTCACACAGGGTGGGAATGGGATAGGGTGACTGGGTAACAGGTCAAGGACCATGTAATGGGTAGCTTAGGGATTGCTAATGGAGGATGGAGTCTTTCCCATCACTTCTGTGTCACCAGTTCAAAGCAGGCAAAAGTTGGTAAGGACTTTTAGTCACTACTGTTTTGATGGTTGCTTACTGACCTGCGTGAAATCAGTGGTTTTTATCCAGTTCTCAGAAGACAAGTGTCCTCTTGGAGCAAATGCCACCGTATAATATCATTCATGGCAGTCCCATTAGAGAATCCAGGACTGAAGTAGCACAGTGACCCTCTAGGAGGATAACTCATCCAGGCTGAGTTGAGACATGCTGGCAGTGTGAAATGCAAGGGCTTACTTACTCTGCTGTATGAACAAACATTCAGTTTCTACTGATGTGACTTTAGGATATTCAGAAGTTACCCCATTCCTTTTTAGCTCCATTCAGCTTACAGGGAATGAGTCCTCAGACTGCAGTCTTTATTGACTTGTTTTTTAGGACTGGACAGTACCTGGCCTTGAATTCATGGTTTAACTGTCCTTCTCAGTTAGATCTGCCTGACAAAATCATGAAGGAAATTAATTACAAATAGTAGACTATATTTTTTAATTTAAAGAAAGCAGACTTAAGCAAAATTTGACTTAAGCAACCAAGACTGCATCATATAGTGCCTGTAACAGCAATATCTTCATTATAAATGTTGAATAAATCAGAATGGGATATTTGCAACAATACTGTGCCCTGAAATGCCTGTTGCCGTAACACTTTATTACGTTTTTGGCTAGTGACAACTTGTACACACTGAAAGAAGAAATAAGATAGTCTGTTCGTTAGTAGATTCTGAAAGTGTGACTAACTCAAGACTAAGTGAAGATAGATTACCTATGGTCATGGGAATGTAATCTCCATCTTTTTTGCCCTGTGTAATATCTCCATTGTTATTAACGGGCGTAGGTGAAAGTCTAGGATAGGGCTTCTTTCAGTCGTGTATTGGATTAAATGATCTCTTGAGGTTCTTTACAGTCTTAAATTATTCTGACTGGAACCGACTCCTTTTGTTGAGACTTATGAATGAGAAAGGATCTAAGCAGATAGCATTTTTATGTCTGGGTCTTCCAGTGTAGTTCAGGGATGATTCATGTTAAAGGCCCAACCCACGTTTTTCTCAAGAAGATATGCTTCTTGTTTTGTCCAGTGGTTACTGGAGAATTTGTGAATACTCAAAAGTTTGAGATGCCAGTCAAGCACAGAGGCACTGCTGCTCATCAGGATGAGGCACGAATTGTTTCCTGTGAGCATGGACTGTTGTTAGTAGTTAATCTGTCTTACTTTATGATACTTTTTTCAGAAACTTTGTGTTGCTTTTCTGTTTAATTTGAATAACAGAAGTAGGGTATTGGAAGAATGCCTCTCAATGTATCTATTGTGTTTGTAAACATGATATTGTATGATTTCCTTCTCAGTTTTTCTAAAATTTTAGCATGTGTTTGTCATGTATTTTCTGATACTGCATAATGTGTTCATTTCACAGAATCACAGAATCAACTAAGTTGGAAAAGACCTCTGAGATTTAGTCCAGCCTTTGACCTAACACCACCTTGTCAAAGGCGTATATAAAATCCAGTATGAAGTTCTGCAAAGTTTTATTTATGAATGCTGTTTTTATTTATTTAGATGAAAGGAATGATTATACTTATGCAGTAAGTAGAACCGATTATTAATTCACTAGAGGTCTGATGGACAGACAGTTCATATCCTTGAGTGCAGAGATTCCTGTAATCTTTCCTTTGACCTCTCTTTGCTTTTTATCTTCCCTGCGCATTCAAATGTAAAGTAGTAACATGAAATCAACAGTCTTTGTGTCAAGTCAACTGTTCTCTGTTGAGTTCCTACTTGCTGTATGGAGAGAGGAATGTAGTAAACCATTTGAGAGACAGAAGAGTGGAAAAAGTTGCATCTGAGGAAAGCAAAAGCAGCAGATAGAGAAGGAAGGAGTAGAAATGAGGGGGAAATAAGGGAGCCACTAGCTGGGAATGGAGAATCTTCCAGCATAGGGCAAAAGAACAAACATAGAACAGAAAACAAAGAAGTGGTAAATAACTGTGGTGAATGTCTGAGGGGAAGAGGAATATAGAAGTTAACTCTGATATGATGGGAAACCTGCCAGAACAGCAGCAACAGAACTGTTGTCTTGAGTTTTGGCAACAGTAAACATTAACTGGGAGGAAAAAGATTGCTGTGCTTAATGTGCTGAGAGGGCCTTGGCTTTCCAAGAACCACGGAATGGGTCAGGTTGGAAAGGACCACAGTAGGTCATGTGGTCCAACCTCCCTGGATCATCCTAGAGCACAAGAAAAAGCTGTCAACTTTAATTTTAGTATTTTATAGGATATTTCAAATAATTTCAGGTACAAAACTTTTCACAATAAACTTTATTTTAGATCCGAACATCATAAAGTACTGAATGATTTTGTTTTAACTTAAAAGATTCATCTCAATGGCAGTATACTTGTAAGTTTTAGATTCTCCTGTATTCTGATCCCATGGAAGTATGCAAGTGTGCCTATTGGTATTGTGAACAAAACAATCTTTGTATGTAAGCCTATTTAACTGCAAAAACTGCATGTAGTGTTTGTTCTCAAAAAAGAAATGAGCCTTGTTTTTTCTGGTTGTGCTTTTGAAAAGTGCTGCAACAGGTTGTGCAACTGAACTGTGGATTCTCCTTTTTGCATTGCAAGGGTAACTCACTAGTACTTCTGCACCCTTGCAGGAGGGACCAGCAGGTTCCCAAGTGTATCGGTGTGGAAACCGAAATTGGAGAAGGGAAAGAAACAAGCTTAGGTTGAAATCATTAGAAAGGACCATTTCAGGATGCTTAGTAGCATCAGCTTGGAGTTCAGATGCTAGCATGAGGGAATATGCTGCTTCTGTGTCTTCTCTCCATTTCTTAAGCCAGTCACAAGGGAAGGAGTGGGAATGGCAACATGTTATGGTGTGTAGTTTAGGAAGAGTTTATAGATTGCTGCTGTCCTATGGAAAAGAAAGAGGGAAGAACAATTGAAGTACAGGCTGATCAAGTAAAAGAGGAAGGCAGTCTTACTGATGCAGAATAGAAAAATAAGGTACCTTTTCTGTCAGGTAAGTTTTTGTTTGTTTCTTTTTGTTTGTGTGGTTTTTTCTCTTTTATTAAGGAAAAAAGAGTTGTGGCAGTAAAAAACGAGAAATGCAACGTGCCAGGTTGAGGAGGCATTAAAAGACAAGTGCTGTTATTTCTAGTTATGGCACTTAGATGTAAAGTTGTCCTAGTGTTCTATTCCCTGTCTTTAGAGTAAAGGGATGGATGAGGAGAGGGTGATGGCAGAATGTCCATTCATTTTCTTTCTCTTGTTCTTGACAAAGCCTGCTTAACTTCTGTTTCCAATTATTCTACTGATTCAAACATTCATGTGTCTGCTAACCCTGTAAATAATGGTCTGCTTACTCTTATTAAGAGGTTCAGAACTGCATGCAGTACAGAATTTAATTTCAGTTTGAACTTGTTTTCTTACAGTAGGATATTACCATATATAATCTGCTTTTTACCCCTCTTCTTCCCCCCTTTATTCTGAGTTCTGTGATCTCCAGACTTGAATATCTGAAAGAATTATTGTTTTAATTGAAATATATGTTCAGCTCTGAGGGTCAGTGGTGTAGTGATACTACGTGATAATTTTATGTGGATGTTTGTGTATTAAAATTACAAAGCTAAACCCCCTTTTTTCCTTGCTTTTGGGACGAGACTTTGTATGCATATAGCCTGCTCTGAAGTGAATTGCAGCAAAACACAAGCTTTGAAAGACAATTAAACAGTTCAGTGTTGAGGGTTTGGGGGAATATTATGAAAACTTTTGGAATTGCAAACGTGGAGGCTAGCTGAGTGGTAATAATGGACTTTAGAAGTTTATGTGTTGAAAGTGGTATTTTTGTAGTCTGTGCAAATCAGATAATATTCTTGTTTTAAGTGGACAGTAATGTAATCAGTGTTTCATAATGCTCAGTGCAGAGCTTGGTTAATATTTTTTTTTAATATTTTGTTTATAGAAATAGGATGCCTTCTAAGTTTCATCACATTTATTCTCATTGAGTATTTAAATTGTTGAGGGATAATTTAGCTTTGCTGGATTTTTGAAAAGAGAAACCTCTAGTGCTGTACTCCACATGTTGGTTTTGCGATCAGTATGTATGCAGATAAAGTTACTTCTGTTCCACTTAGCACAATTTGAAATTATCAGCAAGTTAAGTCTGTTCAACTGCTTATCTACAGAGAGGCATGTAGTACTCCAATTAAGTTTACGTGGATAAATGCAGATTTGTGTTTGCAGGCATCAAGATGACAGAAGCTTAATACTGTAAAAAGGCTAATCAACACTGAATATGTTTAGTGTCAGTAAATATTTATAGTGAAAACATTGCTTATGGCTTTGTGCCTTGGCATTCCAGCTTCTGACTTTTAGTGAGTAGAAGTGTGGTGTGATATCCTTTTCATAAACCTACTATAAAATTAGTTTTCTATAAAATTGACTTTATTGTCTTGGTGTTTTCTTGTGAGGATGGCTTAGGAGTTAGGCTGCATTTTGTAGGTTAATGAAAAATCTGGTATACTTAGCAGAGTTTTTAAGGCAGAGAATGAGGAAGGAGAGGAGGCAAGACAGAGGTAGGCAGTATGGAGAGTAATTTCTTCTAATTTATTTTTTTTAATGAGGTCTTCTTCAAACAGGGGTTGCTAATAAGCTTCAGGCAACAGTGTGATTATTTAGTGTGTTCCTCTATTCATTAGGCAATAACTACAATTTAACTGGAAAATTAATGAAACCTCAGGATACATATTCTATATAGAACATACGAATATATAGTTTTAAAAAATTTCATTAGATCTCCAGAAGTTAAATGCTGATGTGCTCTCTTTTAGAAATGTATTCTGGAAAATGGTGTGTAAAAATTGAAAAGCAAGAGGTCTATCTTAAACACAGCTTCTACTGATGTAATGTTTTATGAAGAATACAACCAAGTGAAATGAAACAATAGAGGTACAAGGAACAGTGATTATTATTTTTTATTATATTTTGACTTAAAGGAAAGAAGAATATAACTGTAACTGCATCAGTCTTAATGTAAAAAAGATGGTGCTGAACTGAAATTTTGTTTTCTAGGGGGAAATAAATTGATATAGTTTAGGATTTTGTTTGTTTGTTGAAAATGTCATGGCTTGTCACGCTAACAAATGTGATTTTGTTCCTGGCAGACTGTAGACCTGGTCAAGAAAAAGCAAAATTCCCTGAAAACCACTGCAATGTAAATACAATATACTTCAGTTTAGTGTCTAACTTTGCATGAAATAAGCACTGCCTGCTAGCCTCTGTTTGATCCTGTGAGAGTGTGAGGCTAATGTCTGGCCAGTGTTTTGGAAGCAGCAGGTAGTCAGGAGCAAGCTGCTCTAGGGGTCCATATTTCTGTAGCCTAGCAGTTACTTACACACAGATGGAGACCTTATGAACTTTGACAGAGGTCACGCTAAATTGCAAATCTAAAACTTCTAGACTTCTGAAGGATTACACTGGACTTTTTTTTTTTTAAAAAAAAACCAACAAAAAGCCATATGATTTGGAACATCACTAAAGGTATCAACTCAGTCTTGAGAAGGAGATCAACCATGCAGTCATTGCTCACATAATGATCACAGGGACTGATAAAGATAGTGTTTCATGATATTTTAAAGGGAAACTTGTGTATTAAATTTTTAATTTGCGTATGTAAAATATATGTCATATTGTTTCCCAAGCACCTAGGCTTGTCTGTTGAACTTATTAGAGGATTTTTTTGAGTTTAAAACATTATAGAAGCCTCTGCTTTTTTGGTGCACGTGAGTTGGAAATAATTAAAAATACTCACAGTACTTTCTTGATTTTAGGTCTTTTTGGGCAGTCAGTTGAGACAACAAGCTCTGTCATCTGTCATCAGCCATCATCTCACCAGGGATCTTATAGCAGTTAAGGAAAGAAAAATGTGAGATGATCTGGTTACACATTGTAGCGTGTTTAAATCCTGGATTCAAAGTTGGGCAGTGCTGAAAAGCTCCTCGTTGTCTTTGAATTATAGTCCTGAATCTGTGCTTAATAGATGAAGTCTCTGTGATATTTCAACTTACTATTCAAATTGGAAATTTTTGGGGGAATTTGTAGCAACCAAAGACAGACGTTCTTTGTTTCTGAGTTATAGTCATTTAGCATAAGATTTTTACTTTTTTTGCTTAGTGGAGATGCAGTGTGAGTTTTCATTGTGTTTATGAAATCAGGATCTGTGAATGATTATTTATGTCACAGGCAACAAAAGGAGGCTGATATTTTAATCAAATGGACAAAGTTTTATCATGTCATCATTGAACTGGTTCTGTAATGTGCTACTTAATGGCTCATGAACTACTCTTTAAAGCTGTGACTTCATGATTCAGTGAGACTGACTCAGTGTGTTGAAAGTGGTTTCAGTGATGGCCACACATAGAGCTTGAAAATTCACACCAGCAGACTAGTAGGGGAAAAAAGCTTTGAAACTGTTTGAGCAGGTCTGCATATAAAATAACAAGAATGTTTATGCTTCTAAACTGGAAAAACACAGGAAAAAGAAGTGGAAGGCCAAAAGAATTTCCTTCTATAGCCAAGGCACTTTGCATTTGCTGTGGTGCTACTATCTTTGCTTTGGTGAGATCTTGATAAAGGAAAAAATCCAAATAACTTAATTTACAGTTGAAATACTTGAGTTTACAATGAGTTCCTATTCAAAATTATATAAAACTAGAGCTTTTAGAAAAAAAGTGCAAATAACTTTGAGTCATGTCATCATTAATCATAATCATGTAATCACAATCATAATGACTTGTAAGTAGGCATATCTAAAGTTGAAGTTCAGAATTTTGTGGTTTACAAGAGATCTGAATGTGCAGACAGCTTTTTACAAGATAAACTGTTTTGTGATGTGCTCTGCATTTTCTGCTTCATGGTGTGCAGCAAAAGCCAAAGTTCATGTGACCTGGCAAACACAATGTGATTTGGAGTTACCTGTTCCTCTGACATTGAGAGGAAAGAATGTAAATTACTTTGTATTTCCTGAGGGATGAAAATGTGCACAGCTGAGGTTGGATAACCTCTTTCCCATAGCAGCTTCCTCATTTATCCATACCTGGAATAGATCAACACCTGCAGCCACACATGCAGTGCTCCTGAACTGGATATCTATTTCAGCTTCCCTAAAGAAATATTAATGTTTATGAGCCACTGTTATTCTGTGTAATCATACTGGGGTTGAACTGTCATGGCTCTTCAGATTTTCTGTTCAATCTCTTTCTAAAATTGAGAAGAGAGTTGAAATAAAGATGGTGGTTTTATTAGCTGAAACTTGTCTTAAACTTTCCCTTCCTGTGTGCTACTCTCTGAAGAGAAAGTATCTTCTTTTTGAAAATTATTTGCAGTAAGGAGGAGACAATTTAAATGATCTAGAGATTTTTTTTTCCAGGGATTTTTTCTTTTTTGCACCACCTTTCTTCTCCAAACTCTTATAAAGTCTTCCTTATATTTAGTATTACAGGGAAATGACTTTTAATGACCATCGTATTCAGTGTTAAACTGCAAGTATTTCTGGCAAAGTGCAGTTTAGCTTTAAGTTACTAGCTTAGTTACATGAAAGTTATTCACCAAAAAATAGTTATCTAGTCCCACTGTCTGAACTAACTATACCTCGTCCTGACAGTTGTTTCTTTAATCCATTTTTGAACATTTTCACTGTCTCCAAAATCTTGTCCTAGCAACCTTTTTTTCTGGTGGTAACTATCCCGAGTACATACCTCGTGCTGACACCTATTCATTACGTGGTTTTTTTTCCGGCCTAAGCTGGAAATGGAATATGGTTTGTTCCTTTCCTCTCTGAGGTGGTTAATCTTTTTACTCATCTGTGAGGAAGGGGCGGTGGACTTACCTATTTTGTGTGCAAGTACTAGACTGACACTTTGAGCTGTGTAGCTTTAGATTGCATTTGTTAGAAATTGATTTTCTTTGTCGGTACCAAAAATAGGTGAAAAGAAGGGAAAGAAAAATAAAAAAAGAGGAGACAGGCTGAGAAGTGGAATGAAAACAGATGAAGAAATTCAGAAAAAATAAAGTAGTATGATATTCAAAGAGATTAAAGGACAAAGCTGGCTATAAAGGCTCTATAATAAATAATTCTTAAATTAAAGAAATAACTGGGGGGGGGGGCAAATGCCTAACAGGGTCATGGAGTAGTGCTAAAGGGGAACTGGGGCATTCAATAAAGGAGTTGACCAGGCGGGGCTGAATGAAGGTACCTATGGAGGAAGTGAAGAGTTTTTTTGTTCCACAGGAGTCTCTTAGGAGTTACAAATTATACAAGTGTTGTAAAATTATACGTTAAGTGGTAAAACTTTTTACTGTATTTCATTATTGTGATTGGGGTGTAGCATGGTGCGTGTCTTCCATATGGGGGTCATTGCAATTAATACTTACTGTCATGGTTAATCTATCATTTCAAACAGACGACTCTGGTCTTGCCTGCATCTTCTTCTAGAACTGAGCTAAAAGTTGTGCTTGGTGTCCTTGATTTAACTAGATGTTTGAATTAGGCTTCATGAGGTGAAAATTTAGATTGTTTACTTTGATTAAACTGAGTGTTTAAGAGGGGGTGTCTTGAGGCAGGAGTGAAACAAAACTGGTAAATCTACATTGATTACATCAGTACTATGGTATCGAAGTTGTGAACAAGTATTTATTCCAGGATAAGAGTTCATATTTTTATAAATTGTTTCCTAATCTAACTTGTGATAGTTGTTATCTGATTTTTTTATTGATTTGCTTTTTGTTTTCAGGTGTGGCTCACAATATATCTTTACTGCGAGAAGTGATCATCCACCCACGCTTTGTTCAAGGAGACATCAGCACTAAATTTCTTCCTGAAGTCTATCCTGATGGTTTTAAAGGTTTGTTCTATTTGGAAATGTTTCTTTTTTTCTTGAACAGTGTTGTTTCTGATTATTGTTCCTTTATATTTTTAGACTGATAATGTTCCCAAATCAGTCTTTACTTTTTCCTCAAATGTATCTGTGTTTACACACAATTGGAGTTTTTAAATAATGCATAACATAGCTGAAATAATGTCTTTATTTTCAAGAAGGCAAAATACATACTCCTAGTAAGTGAAATGCACCCAAAGTCAAGAAAAACAATTGGTACACGATAAGAAATATGTAAAATAAACATAAATTCAATTCTGCCATGCTATTGTGCTTCATTACAGGCAGTGCTTCTACTGTTAACTATAGTCAGGTAAAGTTTCTTTTTACTCAGCACTGTTACTACTTCCCTGAGTTTGTGCAGCATCTTCAGAATTGCCTTTTGGCAGCCTTGTTTTTCACTGTAGCATTGTCTGGAGGATCTGGCATTTTATCAGAGTATTTCATTAATCTGATCTTATTACTCATTACACACAGTACTGGGCATAACTTTGAAATTATTAACTTGTACGCTAGTTAACATAAACATAAATGCAAATCTTTCTTTACGACATCCCAAACTACTCAGTTTCAAAAATGTGTAACAACAGCGCATATAAAAATAAGGAAACAAATAGGCTGACTTTCTTTCACAAGGATAAAATTTTAAAAAGTTGTCTTCTCTCTTAGCCACTGTGCTCTAGATGCTTTCTTGACCTGTATGATCAGAGACTCAGTCGTTCCATATGGGTCTCTCACCTCTGCTGGCATTCATCAGGCAGAACATCTTCCTTATTTAAAAAAAAAAAAGACAATGCTTATAGTTCATCATTCATGGGTCCTTTATGAATCTTTGTCCATTCATCATTAATCCAGTGTGGCAGAACCCTCATCCCACTTGGAGACAGCACTGCCAGATTGGCAGTCACTGGACATAACTGGCGCGCTGCCAAATTCTAGTCTCATTAAGAAGCAGAACAGATTTTTCTTACCTCAGGACTGTGAGTTCGTGGATGACTAATCTTTGCACCAGAACTACTTTATATCATGATGTAATTGGCAACTCTGTGTGTAATACAGTCCTACATGTGAGATTAATGCATCCAGCTTGTTTTTGGCTCCTGACTGAGACCAAGCCTTAGTCACCTGGACTGGTAGTAAGCTTGAGGTGGTTCGAGCTGAAAAGTTCCTTTGCTAAGGTGTACTTAACTACTCTTGGGGTGACTCAGCTGGCTTCCATCCAGCATAGACTCTAGGGCATTCTCATCACCTGCTCTCAAGGCACAGTGCTGCTGTAGCTGATCTCTCTCCCTTCCCTGACACTTCAGTACAGAATCTCATGTTCTCTGACTCTTCAGTCCTTTTCCTGAGCAGATTCAGTTCTTTAAACTGCCATCAAAACTGAATCTTTTTTTACTGTTGCTGCTTTTGTTGGAGTGGGTTTTTTGTGACTTCTTGGATTAATTTATCTTGAGTGAATCTGGTGAACTTCAGTGGATGTGCAAAGTCAGTGGCAAGCTAGGAATGGGGAGAGGGGAATAAAATCATAGAATCATAGAATAGATTGGGTTGGAAAAGACCTCCAAGATCATCGAGTCCAACCCCTGATCCAACTCC
>JAWMRA010000001.1:76809177-76860317 GCA_035584735.1 Pseudotriccus pelzelni
CTAACATCTAACCTAAACCTCCCCTGGCAGAGCTTGAGCCCATGTCCCCTTGTCCTGTTGTTGGTTGCCTGGGAGAACCAGAGGGCAAAGGCAAGGATGCAAGGTGTCAGATAGCTCCATACCATGTTACGAGGGGGCAGCCTCACCTGACACTCAGTTAGGAACAATAAAACATAAACCGGATAGTAGTATTGTATTAACAGATTCTTAAAGATGTGCTTTTGCTCTGGACACCAGAAGACACAAGAAGAGATATTATGACAGTTAAGAGCAGAAACTTCTGGATGGCACGTGTGAAATAACTAGACTTTGTTCCTGCTGTTTGAAAAGTCTTTCTCATCTCCTTCCACATATCAAACATGAGCATACCTTGGCCTTCTTAGTGATAAAAAAATGCATGTATTGCATTGTATTTCAAATCAGGAGTACTTAGTCATGAATACTGGTTCAAAGCTCACCAAAGTAATTGATAGCTTTTTTAATGATGTAGTTTGCACTGGAGACTTCTGGCTTAAAAAAAAAAAGGTGAGTTGAATTGGAGGATATATTTTTAAGTACCCATTAAAAAATATTTCTACAAATCCACAGACTCAAATGGGAACTGCTGAAGGCAAGGAAGGGTGCAGATGATGGGTAGAAGCTCAGCAACAGAAGCAAAGGCAAAAATTAACTTTACATTTAAGTTGTCTAGTCACTTCAACTAAGTTTATAAGTACCCAGGGTCAACTTTGGTCAAATTTAAGTAGCTTCATGTATATTAATATTATTTATAAAATATTATAGAATTTTAGGGTTGGAAGGGACCTCTGGAGATGGTAGCTGTAGACCTCAGATGATAGCTGTAGAAAAAGATCTGAGATAATCTGAAAAATTCGAGCAGTGCATAGCCAGCATAGATTTGGAAATACTTAGAAATGTGTGCTGTTGTTAACAATAGGAATTTATACCAGAAGTGTTTTAAATTTGGAAAACTTAAGAAATGGAACAATTTCAGTAGAGATGTGTGCCATATTTATGCTTGAGCACAATTCAGTGTGTTTGTTTTGTAAACTGTACAACTGCCACTGTTGGTCTACATTGATAAGTAATGAATGTCAGCTGTGTTCTCTCTGGTGACTGCATAAAGTACTGGCCCATTTCTTATGTGCATTTTTCTTCAAATATAAATACTAATGTTAGTCTTAAGAGTAAAACAAGAAATACTTTGTTTTTCAGTCTCATTTTCAAGGGGTCCATTATAAATCCTTTATTAGAAGACTTTTACTCTAAGATAAGAAAAAATGAATTATTAGAAGTATCTTGGCTGCTTTTCCATTAACCTGCGATGCCCACTTCAAATTACATCTAGAATGGGAATGTTTAATAATTTTCATGATTAGAGTTTTAACTCTTTCTTCCCATCCTTAAGTAAACAGTCATTAACAAAACCAGGGTTTTTTTATTGCAAGTTATATTAAAATAATAGCTGTGTGGAAACGAACCTCGTGCAAAGTATGAATAGTGTGGGAAAGCAGCTGCTATCATCCCCTTTTGTTGTCTACATGAGGGTGGATCGCCAGAGCGCTGGCTGGCAGTGGGTTAACTGTAGTGGGTTATTGCTCTGAGCACACATGCCTGTTTTGGGAGGAGTGCAGATCTGAGGATGGGTGCAGCAACACTGATTAGGTCAGGTGACACAGATACATCTGTCTTAGAGTGACCTCCAAGCACTTTGCTTGTGGAAAAAAATGTTTGCCAACCATGCAGGAGTCAGATGCACTGTCCTCTTACAGCTTCCAAACAACCTGGAAGGACTGTACTTCCAAACCTTCCTGGTGAGAAAGGAACTGTACTATCTATTATTCATATTTTATGGGCACAGAAAGTATCTCCATTTTCACAAAGATCCAAGAGGTGTCTTTGACAAAGAACAAATTAAACTCAAGGATCCTTAATTTAGTACCCTGTTCATCAGATTATTCAGTTCAGTCAGTTTCACAGTTAGTATTTTCCTGGATATCTCTTTTAATATTGAGATTTATTTTTTTATGTTCCATTCTTTCTAGTTATTAAATGATATCTCAAATATATGGTCAGTCTCTTTGGGAAATGTGTCATGTGCAAATGAAAAATGAGGCATTTTCCAAGACATACCACAAAAGTCATAGCAAAGTAAAAAAAAAACAACAACCAAAACCAGAGAATTGTTTACTTCCCCTCTTCTAGCATGTTTACTTCACTTGAGTGGAGAGGAAGAACAGGAATTCTGATGGACAATCCTTTAGATTAATCTTTTTATTTCCTATATTGAAAGGAATAAAGAGGAAGCAGCTCTCCTGAAATGGTGTATTGGCTCCAGAGACTGTGGATGAGGTGAAGGCTTTTAGATACATAGGAGGAAATGATTACTTTGCTCAACTCAGCACTTACTAAACTACCTCTGAAGTACTCTGTCCAGTTTTAACCTCTTCATGTTGAAAGAAAGATGGCAATAAACAAACAAACATAAAAGAGTAAGTCTGGTGAAGAGCCGCACGGGTGGTGCTGGACTGGAACAGGTAACCTGTAAGGAGCATCTGGGACAACCAGTCTTGTTTTGCCTGGAAACAAGAAAGCTTATGGTGGACCTAATGACAGCCTTCTCGGACCTCAGAGGAGGTTCCCAGGAATATGAAGC
Organism: Pseudotriccus pelzelni; assembly: GCA_035584735.1. Lineage (NCBI taxonomy): Eukaryota > Metazoa > Chordata > Aves > Passeriformes > Tyrannidae > Pseudotriccus > Pseudotriccus pelzelni. The sequence continues at coordinate 76,811,834 of JAWMRA010000001.1, forward strand.
CATGCTCTTCAATGAGTAAGAATCAGTGGTCATAAACTGGAGATTTTCAAGACCTGACTACACAAACCTCTGAGCAACCTGTTCTGAATTTGCTGTTGAGATTGTTTGGTGGGAATGGGGACACAGTGAATAAACTAAAGGCTTCCTAAGGTCCCTTCAACCTCAGTCATTCCATGATTCTCTTATGAGCAAAAGCGCTATTTAGATGAATTAGGACTGCAAATATGACTTTTAAATTTAAGTCTGGAGACTTTTGCTATTATTTGGAGGTGATGAAATGCAGCTTCCCCTGTCTGTGTTTCTGTTAGAAGAGGGAGGATGGTTGCTGTTCATTTTATGCATTTTCTCTTCATTAGAATCTAATCTTTGTCTTCATTTTATGAAGCTACTGGATTGTAAAAAAGTTGACTTAACAGTTTATTTGACTTCTTTCTGGTAGGTGAGGCCAATAAACCATTTCTTGGTGTGTCACTAATTCCATTGTAATGCAAAATCGTAGAGGATTTGTTTCTGTATACTGTAGCATCCATCTTAGAAGTGATCACGAGTTCTCTGAGAAGTACTTCTTCACTATTTTGAATGGTTTGAGATTGCTTACACAGACAGTATTGTCTGTCTTTTACTGTGACCATCTGGGTAGAACAAAGTTCTGATTGACTTCACAAGAAATTAAACCCTTAATAATATTCAACCTTTTCTGCCTCAGCCTACCTTGTATACATGCCATCTGTAATAGTCAACTTCAAAAACCATTGGGAAAAAACTTGAGCCAAAACAGAACCTAGGAATGATATTAAACATTGCCAGCATTAGTATGGATCTGAATTATGCATTACGCTTTCCATCTTACCCATTTTGCTTTTAATTTTTGTTCTTCCCAATCAGAAAACAGTCACTCTTCAAGTATTAAGTAACAGACTGGGACACATAACTAGGGCTTGTTTGTTTTGTTTTGTTTTTTCCCTGTAATTGATAGTAGGAAACACATTTCTAGGACAAAATGCAAATGAGACTGTTATGTGAAAAATGACCTTTTGTGTAATTTAATTTGAAGTTGGTTATGTAAAGTAATTGCATGAACCTTTTTGACTCAGCTTGGGGGATACTGGGATAATATTGATTTAAGCAATCATAACATCAGGGAAATGAGAGAGAAATACTTTTTTTTTCTTGTCTTCCTTCTGACCAGGATTCTGCTATTTAGTAGTAATAGATGTGTGCAGTCTAGTTTTAAATAATATGAGCAACGGTGCTTCCACTCCTTCAGTTGTGACTTGATTTTGTAACCATTAATCCTGTTTTGCATTTACCTTATAAAATTGAGCTCAGTGGTGATAGTGATAATGCAGAAGTATATCCCAGGTTAAGCAGAGAGATTTGGCAGCTATCAGTTCCGTGTTTTATTGTGGAGATGAAACCTCTGTGTAGCCCAGGAGTCTGCAGTGATGAGAGTAGGAGAGAGTAATGGTGGAATTTCCCATACTGGAAGCTGGGGAACGTTTACTACTTACTTATTTCATTCCCTATCCAGGGGGCACTTGGACAACTGCTCCAGAGGTGGCTTTGTTACTTTTCAGATCGATCTGTATGGTCAACGTGAAAGTCTGTGTTCTTATATCTTTATTGGTGGTGAATGCTAACTTACACCTCAAGACGTCCTGAGGCGTGGCTTCGAAAGTAAAATAATACTTGAAGGGAAACAAAAGTATTACCATCTGGGACATCTGTGTAGTTCTGAGTATAGTAATATAATTGAAAGTATGACTTCAAAATTGTTTAGAATTCTGCTGAGCATAGCAGCAGAGCAAGAACAGACAGCAAGGGAAATGGGACTGGAGTTTAGAGAGCTAAGGTGGTACTGACAGCAGTCTCTCTTTTGTAATAAAGGTAAATTGCCATCCTTGGGAAGCAGCCTTTAATCAAATTTCTGATGTATCCCTCCAAAGTTATGCTGAGGATGTTCTGTGGTAGGGTTGTATCTTTATTGCCAAAGACCAAAACCTAATTTTGGTATGTTCCTGTTAAAAGTTTATATCATCTCCCCGAAATTCCACATTGGATGCTACAGTTGTGACTTGTTTTCTGCTTGCCACATCTGTGCCACAACTGATGCAAATAGTGACAAAGGGAGACCAAGTGGATAAATATTTTTTCTTTTTGGTAATAATGAAGAAATGAATTTAAGTCTTGATCAGTTATTAACCTGTTTCAACTTACTGATCTTTGTTCACTGTTTGGAGTTTGATTTTTGTTGAACATATTGGGAGGGGAAATAGTTTTTGCGGCGCAGCAAGTGCGAAAGCAGTCATTGATTTCATCAAAGATGAAGGCCATGCAATAAAACCTTTGAACTGGAATTTTTCTAGTTTTATGTTGTTCCTCTATATGAGTAGATACCAACAGTGTGTGTTGGAGCAGGTGGGAACATGCAGTTTTAATCACATGGTCTTGTCATGAGTGATAGGCAGGGAGACTGAAAAGCAAAGGCTTTAGAACAGATTCCTGATGTGTCTTTAGCTGAGACATGTAAAAAAATCATCAATTTTAGATTCAGTGTTTGGAAAAAGTGATCTCAGATCTTATTCACTATGTGTAAAGAATTGGAGAATTGGCACATTTCAGATCCTGATAGTTGATGTTGTTGCATTGTATAATTATATAAGGCTTAGAGATACACATATGTGAGTGTATATATATATATACAAATAGTACAAAAGTTCAGTGTTTTTTGGGTTTTGCCTTGCAATCAGTTTTTCTAGTAACCGGGAAAGATCAAGTTTGTTTCTCAAGCCAGTTTCTCAACCTTTCAGCATTTGTATTTCTGCATGCATTTGTTGAAGTAAAGACAGTTTCCATTTTAAGGCAGATAAGAAAATAATAAACACTGAGCAAAGGAAGTTGCAGTAATATTTAGCCGGAATATGTTAATGTAGGCTAAATTAAAAAGAGGTTGATGCCGATTTGCTGGGTTTTGTTATTTTTAAATTTATATTTTTTGGCCTGTGATAACTCCTTTGTAGTGTTAGCTGGACTGTAAATGGGTGCGTTGCCATCACTGTGGCATTGCTGAGGGTGACTCTAAGTAGCCTCTTTACCTGTTCCTATTTAATACGCCTAGTGAAATGATGGGTTCTGTGCAAGAAGACATCCTGCTTTGAAATTGTGGATTTGTTACTGTAAAGTCTGCTCCAGTCCTTTTCAGCAGCCTTCATTTAGGATTTTCTTGAAAATCGTATTAGTCTTATTTTATGCTACTGATATAAATTGTCACTTGTTAGTAATCAGTACTGGGGTATGTGAATTTATATTACATGCCATAGTGCTGAGCTGATGGTAGAGTGAGACGTAGAAGGGATCCGTGTAACTATTTCTCTGCCGCAGGACTGGAAGCAGATGTTTCTCCCTGGGCAGAGTTCCTCTGGGACACACAGCTTTCTGAAGCTCTTCTCACATCGCTTCATGTGATATCTGTACTTGCCATGGATGATGCCATTTGCTATATGTACACATAAAGCACTTTTTGAGGGCTGTATTATAAGTGAGTTGAGCTAAGTCTTTCAGTCTCAGCCTTGATCTTTTGTTAACTTTATTGTGTAATCCCCCCCTCTGACTTTGAAACACTCTTGCTTTCACCTGTACAAAATGTCTCGCCAAGTATATAAAGTTTGCCTCTTTTTTCATGACAACTCAGCTTTGCACTTTTTGTCCTGTTTTATGTCAGTTTTAACTTCCTGCCGTTGCCTTCTGAACAGAGTACTTTATTTGTCCTTTTGCTCTCTCTCATAGAATCATAGAAGGGCTTGGGTTTTAAGGGACCTTAGAGATCACTTGGTTCCAAGTCTCCTGTCATGGACAGGGACACCCTTCTCTAGACCAGGTTGCTAAAAGCTTGATCCAGCCTGGCCTTGAACACTGTCAGGGATGGGCAGCCATCTCTCTGAGCAACCTGTTCCAGTGCCTTACCACCCTCACAGAAAAGAATTTTTTCCTGATGTCTAATCTAAACCTACTACGCTTCAGATTGAAGCTATTCCCCTTGTCCTGTCACTACATGCTCTTGTAAATAGTCTCCATCTTTCTGGTGGGCACCCTTCAGGTACTGGAAGGCTGAAATTAGGTCACCCTGAAGCTTTCTTATTTCCAGGCTGAACAATCACAGTTCTCTCAGCCTTTCCTTATAGGAGAGGTGCTTCATCCCGCTAATCATCTTGATGATGCTCCTCTGGACTCTCACATCATTCTTGGGCTCCAATTTGCCACCTTTTCCTACCAAATGTGTGTTGTGTCGCTTCTAACCTAAAGATGGGGAGGACAACGTGCTTTCACTGTGCTCTTTTAGCCTGTCGAATAGACAGTTGAACCTCTAATTAACCTTCACTTTCTTGGAACAAGACCAGGCTGGGAGAAAACCTGCTTCCAATCACCCTGGTTGCACCTTTTTGCACAAACATTTGTTAGGTTGCCTGCCTTCAGACTGTAGGCTTCTTTGAGCCACTTTCTGCTTATGAAGTGTCAAACATGACTTTGACTCCGTGATTGCACAAACGACACTAAATGACGCGAGGCTGACAAGTAGCATTATCCACATTTATTTTTTTGGTTTATACTGTTGTGTTATTATCCTTTTTGCTTGGAATATCTGTAGCTTTTACAAGATAAAGTACTGAGGAAGAATGCTGCATTATTTTAAGTTCTAATGTACAGATGGATTCTTTACCAGCGTGAGGCACAACATGTCAACCAGTGGAATGTCAGTAACGGAAACAAGGTGCTTGCAGCATTGTTCAGTTTCTTTTCTTTCAGTTGTCACATTGTTTTTAGCATATATACCAGTGTTAGCAATTGGGCTGATCTTTATGAAAGCATGCAATTTAAACTCTGAAACTCAGAGGGTCTGCTATGCTAAGCCTCATCTTAATTTAGAGGGAAAAAAATGTAGCTTTCATGTATAAGGACTGAGCAGTTTTATTACTGGTAGTTGTTACTTTCTGTGTCTGTGTTGGTCTGTGATATCTCTTTTTCTTTTTAAACTACTTTCCAAAAACTAGGACACAAGTTGACAGATCTTGAAAGAAGAGAACTGCTGGCAACAGCAGCGTCTTTGTATGTGGCGGAACAACTGAGATCACAGCGATTTCTGGGGACTCCAAGGTAAGTTCATTTCTAAGAACTCAGATGTTCTGGTGTGTTTTGTTAATGACATCTTCTCATGCACAAGAGTAACTGGTGAGAAACTACATGGTTTCTTAATATAGTCTGTTTTTTCGAAATTCAAATTAGCTGTGGCTTACGTTTCCCTACTCAATCGAGTCATACATGATTATTTTTATTCTGTGTGTTAGCAAACTAATAGGCACAAAAATGTGTTACAAGCCAGTACAGTAATTAACGCACATCAGGAGTTTCATTAATGCAAAATGTTGCTGCATTAGTAACTAACCACAAATTGAGCATCACAAATTTCCCATGTGCCCATTTGAAGCAATCTAAGCACTGTGGGGTAATATGAATATTCAGCTACAGAGGTTTAAAATATTGTGGATGTTTAACTAATTTGCTACCTTGGTGAAGAACCTTAATAGTTTAGAGTCTAATTTGGAAAACACTTTGACTGGTAAATGCTGGAAGAGTTAACCTACTACCTCATTTTCTAGCTCCTAGTAACCTAGGCAATACTATTAACTGGCCAACCATTGCAGTAGCCCATGTCAAAATACTGGTTCACTTCTTTGGCTTTTTGGAATGGTATGCTTTTTTCCTCTAGGGTGTTTCTAGCTTTTATTGTCCTCAGGTCCATCACTGTCAGTGCCTTGAGACCTTTATTAGAATAGCTGAATTTGTGAAGCTTGCTTGGGTAGTTGGTGTTAGCAGTGATTGTGTACAGTGAATCCTAACTTTGGCGTAACTCTTTCTCCTCACCTCACATTTTGTAATACAGTTGCATATATGTTTGTCTGAGAGGGAAGCCAGAAGGCAAGATAGACATTATTCACATTCCATGCCAGTGGTTTGACAGTGTATTCTATTACTGATTTTTACAGTGGTCAGGAATAAATCAAATGTAGTTTCAAGAAGTCTTTTTTTTTTTTTTGTACCCACAAAGATAATTAATACCATATGGTATTAACAAAGGAAAAAAAGAAAGAGACACTTAGGGCAAGCATAACGGCATTCTAATATATAGCATATGTAGGGCTGGGTCATTGCTTGCCTTATGCATCTATAGGGGAAAGTAAAGCATCCTTTTATTTCCTTCCACAAGTTATATCCTCCATAGCGAATGGCATAAGGAGAAGAACAGACACTGTTACCTAAATAAAAGACGAATCAGGGAAAATGAGGACGAGCCTTGATTGTAGTTTTTACTGGCCAGCATAAGAAAGTTAAGTACTCTGGTACTGTTACAGAGAAGTAATGGGTTACTTTGTACTTAGAGTAAGGATAGGAATTGCCAATTTCAGCAGTGATTATCCAACTGCTTTTGCATTCCCTGCTCTGATTTGAGATTTTTTTTCTCTGCCCTGTAAAATGTTTTTATTAGCTGAAAAGGAATCAAATTTTTGAATAATCTTTTAATGTTTTGTTTCTTCTGCAAGTACTTTTTTCAGTACTAGATGTCTGTGTATCTTAATACAAAAGGCATGTACAACTATTTTAACTGAACTATCAGATATGTAAATGGAGTATTGCATTCAGCGGTTAGGCATGGTCATTCTTCTGTTTTTGTGCTGTTAGGGAAACAAATACACTCCTGCTTTGAAAAAAATTAGTTCATTTTTGGAGTCCCAGCTAAGCTCTGTCACATACATTCTTCCACCATGAGCAGAGAAGGCCACAGAGTGTGATCACATGAAGTCTGTAAAACTAGATTAAGGTCTGATTTTTCAGATTTTAAATGGTGAAGGTAACAAATCTTTTCAGTACAGGAAAGATCACTTTCTCTTGCCATGGTGGGGTGTACTTAGGTTCAGCTCAGCTTTCAAAGGATGACTTTTCTGTCTGAGGCATATGCAGATCTGGAATGAGTCCTTCAGAAGTTGAGCCTTAAAATTTTCTCCAAGTGGTGACTGAGTGTGGTTCTTATTCAATATGTCATGGTTTGAATCCATAGATATTGTTAGATCTACTTGCTTAAGTAATTGTAAAGTTGCCTGTTTGAGGCCAAGTAAGGACAAGCTAATGCAAAGACGCTTACTGGTAATTAACTTCTGAAGAAACCAAACCTGGCAATGATACCCTTTTCCAAAAATCATTCAGCTCATTCAGAGGGAAAATCAAAGAAGCAAAGGCAGAATGAGGTCCAGTGATTGTGCAGTGTCTTGGACAGTTTTCCATTCCTTAGAGCAGTTAGGGAACTCCCTCTAGAGGGGACTGAGGACTGTGGAGCAGGCAAGTTACTACAGTACCATCGAGGATCCTTCACCATGTCCTTACCCACACTGCATCTGACTTCTTTTTGAAGGTGTTCCATATATGGGTACTTTTTAAGGAGCAGGATCGTGGCCAGAGAAAAAGCACATCTTTATTGATAGGACTGCAGTCTGTTTGAAAAATATTAGTAAACAAAAAGTGCAGGGTAGGAACCTGTGCTACTGGCAACAAACCAAAAAGGCTGGTGGTAATCTTGGGTGCAGTTCACTGTGGCAGAATTGGGCATCTGGAGTCTATGTGAGTTTTAAATCCATGTTGGAGGAGGTAAGTGGACTAGACAGACTGTATGCTCCAAAGTTCATCTGTAACATTCTCCTAATGGTTTGGACAAGTACTTTGATACATTTATCATCACCTTCAAAATTTCAGCTCTCTGGCGCTATTTATATTGACAGCTTTTTTTTAAAATATATGCACTGAAAGCAATTTAGCAATTTTTGTGCAAAAAACTACTGAGGAGTAGTATTTTGAAATCATGCATTATTTTCTCTAAACTTGTCAAATAGACAGTTTTCTTCTGAACTTGAGTTATATGCTTATCTTTGATTTTAATTTGTTTTCCTTTCCCTTTTGGGAGCTGTATTTATAATATTCATTCTTTTCACAACTGCAGGGGTATTTTGGATTCTCTTTTTCCCCTGTGACTTATTCAATCCAAGATCAAGGTTGTTATTCTAGTCAGATAGACAGCAAGTACCATGCTTGCAAATCTTCACAGAAGCTTCGGCTTTCACTTTTAGGGTTACTGAGACTATAATGAGATGAAATGCAGCTGAGCCAGATTAAGGAATTGTTGTTGCAGCCTGCTCCTCCCTTTGTCTTTCCTCCTCTTTCCCAGGTATACAGGTGTGATTTTGTGTGTATTTGCTTTCTGCTCTGGTTCTACTAAAAGGATCCATATTAGTGTAGAAACCGTTTCATAATAGCTTATGTTGGATCATTCTGTCAGAATCAGGTTACTCATGACAAGTGACATTATTTTGGAAGAGCTACAAGGGTGGAGGTACGTAGCAGGGATGGAGAGGTGAGCAGAGGATGTCTCATAAAAGGAATGCAGAGGTGAGCCTTATCTCTGTGCCACAGATCAGACTAGTAGCAGCCTCATAAGGAGGATTCTCCTCTGTAATCAATGATATTTGATGGGATGTGACTCGAAAATACGTATTTTGCAGTCCCTTGGGTGGCTGATTCATCAACTATAAGGTTCTTGCTGGAACACGCTCTGATCACGAGCAAGGTATTGCCACCTTTGGATGAAACACCCAACTTTTTTCAGCAAGTTTCAATCAGGCCTGACCCCTGTAGTGACATTCTTTATTTCAGCATGTTGTCTGGTGTTTGGATTAATTCAGGCCACAGGCCGAAAGGCTGTTTTGCCTTTCCTGTGTTAGAATAAATGGTGTTACGATTTGGGTGGAGCACCCACAGGTGAGTTTCCACTGTCTGCATTGCTATCTGTGTGTCTCTGGCCTCACCAACAGTCTCCTAGGGCTAATTTGCCAGCCTTTAGCTAGAACAGTTGTTGGAGATTTGTGCATGCTCATAGTTACAGGAATATAGCTATTTACTTTTGTGATGCAATGAAATATTTAGAGCATTTTTTGTTTTGTTTGCTTGTTTTTGCTTTGGTTTTTTTTTTTAAATTTAAATGTTGGTTATTTAAACTGTTTTGTTGAGAAAAAGGTGGTTGTGGGGTAGTTTGGTTTTTTTTGGTTCTTTATGGTTGTGGGTTTTCTTAAAGTATTTTTGAAAGACGATTAGCTAGTGAAAGTGAGTATTTTGTGAGCCACGTACTAATGTGAATATTTCATTGTGATATTCAGATAATAAGGGCACATATTTCCCACAGGAAATAGCTATGAATGATTAATGATTGTTTCATTGTTCAGCTTTCAGTTATTCTACCTACGACTTTTTCTACTTACTCCATGGTCCACTTTATTGTGAAACTGGTGCCACCCACAGCTGCTGAACAGATTTACAGCATCTAGTAAAACCCCAAGGTCTTCTAGACAGAACTCAATCTTGTTTCATGTGGAAACATATTTTGGCTGAAGTGAATCCAGCTTATTTTACGTGTGTTTGATGTAGTTAGTCTTTGAGACCAAAAATGATGTTGTATAGTTGAATCTTCATATTTTGGCTTCAGTCTTGTTTTCATTAGTGGGTTGGGAGGGGAATAGGAGAATGTCTCTCCAGGTGTGGCTACATCATGCTATCTCATGGGTCTACTAATGTGATGTTTATACTTCTAAACCCAATTGCCTACAGCACTTCCTATGCGTTGCTTGTGTTGGCTGCTGAGTGTGTTTTCCTAATTTTTCTATGGGTTTTACCCTTTCATCATTTATGACCTGGAAAAAAACAGTGAGGCTGCATGCCCATATTACCTGATACTACATGCAAAAAGTTGGTAACACATTGGAAAATGTTTTATGTTGCTAACATAATAAAATCTAAAGGTTTTTCTTGCTCATGTGTTTAATATAGAAGACTGGGTTAGGGAGTCTTGAGTTAAACTTCTCGCTGTTCTTGTGGGACTTAGAAGTCACTTGAATTTGGCCTCGGTTTGAGAAAAGACAGAGTGGCCTTGCTACTTGGCTGCATTATTGTGGTTTTGTAGATATGTATTTATCAATATGTATAAAGTATTTTGAGACCTAAAATTCATGATCCTTTCTAGACATAAAGTAATACTTTTGCAGGAAGGGAAGTATATAGTAAAAAATTAGAGATAAAGTACAAGCAAGTTTTTTTCAAGTTCTGGAATAGTTGGGCTAAATCTGTGTTTTAAAATTCTGAAAATCCAGGGATCCAGTGCAGTGAACGTAACACAACTGGTGAACTGCAAGAGAAGAAATGAATATATTTAGCTTTTTATTTAATGAATTGTTGTAGGTTTGTGTCTAGATTGATTTGGTACAACTATATTGATGTTTGCATTGCCATTGCTTGATTACAGGGCAGTGAGGGAACTGCTCAGAGAGCAGTAGAGCCCCACACCTCTCAGGCATGCTTGCTTTTCACATAGGCTACACCTATTACCCTGCTGGAGTCTGGGTCAGAGCCAGCTCTTTGCCAGCCTAGGGCTTTCCCATATGGAAGGATGGTCAGCTGCCCAGTAGGAGAGCTTTCTAGCTCTCCTGCACTGCTGGAGCAGCACAAAATAAGGTTATGTTACATTAATTTTAAAAAGAAGAAAGATGATGTCAAGAAAATTCACTGGAGTAATCTGAACCAACCTCTTAGAAAGGGAGCGAGTTCTTACTTTCAGCACAGCCACAGGTGCTGCTCAACCACATCAATTGCATTTTGTGAATTTTATTTTTTTGTCTTCCCTAGAACTGCAGTAATAACATGAACAGTTATTGCAAGTACAGCTAAACATGTATACTTTGCTTTACCCTACAAATACCTTGTAGTGGGTGTAGAGATAAACCACTCTGTTTTCATTTGACAAGGATGACTAAGTCCAGCCCACTTGTGGCTTTTTTCATTCCCTCACTTTGGAGTTATGCAGTCATCCTTAATTCAGGAAAGTAACACTGTCTTATCCTTGCTGTTCTGGTCCCCTGGTCAACAAGTCAAGCATTCTTGTCATGATTTACTGTTAGGCCTTTGAAAGTCCTCAGTATGTTTATATAATTACTGCAACTTCACACCATTATTCCACTGTGTGGTTTTTTTCTTTCCCCCACAGAATAGCAAGGTACTAAGATGCTGTTCTCCCTTTTTTCATGTGATATCTGTTTTTAATGGGCTTTTCTGGTTGTGGTAACCCTCTCCTGTCTGTCTAGCTGTTATCTAATGTTGTTCTTTTGACATCTCATAAATAATTACTGTTTTGGTGGTTTTTTTTTTTTTTTTTTTTTGTAATCTTACTTAATCACTGCAAAAACAGCTGTCCTATATAATATTCTAGCTGTCTTTAAAATCTGGTATTATTTACCCTTCTAGGTTGCTCAGTTGCTTATCACAGAAAGAGGATTATATGTGCTAGAGACAAACAAGTAGTTGCAGATATATGAAATGTGTATTTTTGGCCAGAGGGAATGAACTTTTGTGGAAAATATAAAAGTTGAAATGGGACATTAAGGTAGCATTTATGACTCATAAGAGAGCATATGTATAATACTTTGATTTGATTAAATTAATGGAATCAGAATTCATAACACAAGTAGTAAAAAGTATTTATACACTTGCTTGAAAGCTGAGCCGTTGTTCCTGGAATATATGATTCATGAACATATATTTCAGGAACAGAACAGTCTGTTATGGGAAACTTTCATAGCCTGTCATCTCTGTCATTTGTAGGGAAAAAAGGTATTCTGGACATTTAGGAAACGATACTTGCTCAGTCTTTGAAGTTACTAACCATTATGAAATCATCATGAAGATAGTAATTATTTAAAGTTTGAATCTCGCTGTGTATGTCTTGGGAAGATCCCCAAAGCAGTGGCATGCAGTCTTGCTGAGGTGATTGCCGGTGGGAAAGCCATTCACTGAAGTAAATGGACCTGGCAAAGTCTCTGTGTTTATTTTTTATTTTCACCTTGTCTTCTGGGAAAACAACATCTATTGTAGGAACTTTATAGCTTCTGTGGCTACTGTTCACTTAATGCCGAAACTTGAATTTGTGTAGTATATGCATGTGATTTTTTTTCTATTGTGGTGCCAAATTCCTGGCCCTTTTTTGGTTGTGAATCCAGCCTTTTTCTCATTCATGCTTTTCTTATGACCTCTTTTGCAACATCCTCTCTTTAGAAGACCTCTCTCTATTTCATTTACTTTGATCCCTCCTATAAGCCCAACAATTATTTCTTCTTCCGCAGTTTTACACCTCCTAAACCTGTTCTTTAATATTTGTCTGTGTGTATAAAGTATATGCATGAAAATGTAGGACTAACAAGGTGTGTGCTAATTGCCATGTGCTCCCTGGTCATTTTACAGCTATTTTTAGCATAGATTTTCATCTCCATCTGTATATTTTATTTGGAGTTTCAAAGGGCAGAAATGAAGTTGTGTAGGAGAATTTTATGAAAAGGCAAAGTTTTTCATGACTCTTGGGGTCTCTAAGTTCAGGAAATGCATGCGTAACTGCATTCCCATAAGAAGACTTGCTGATGTTTCTTTCCTAGGATTAACATAAAGGTAAGCATGACCATCAGCACCTTACCTTGTGTAGTTCCTTGAGGCACTGATTGTGTCCTGCTGTTTGTTTGTGTAGTGTATAGCTTATTTTGGATGCTGTAGCTGTAGAAATGTGGTCAACAAAATATATGGGAAGTGAGCCTCTTGTTCAGTATTGTCTGCATACTTTTACATGCATGTGTCTTGATTTGTCCATTCTTTAGCGTGCTTGCTTCACTCATGGTTCACAAAGGCTGTAGTTAAATGCAAGATATTGATTGAAGGAATAGGTAATTCATTTATACCTTTGTTGTTGAGTATTACAATTTTCAGCTGTTTTTCTCCTTTGATTCAACTGCAAAAGTGGGATGGGACACAGAATGGCCTCATTATTGCAGGAGTATTTCTCTGTTCCCTGCAATGATTCCAAAAGCTCTTGCACACTTCATCAGTATTATTGTAATTCTTTGGCTGCAGGATATTTGGCAGCTGTTGCACCCCACTGGCAAATCCTATTCAGACTTCACTTCCATTCACCATTGCCATTGGAGAATTGATTTGTCTCTCCTCTGCTCTAACCTTTCCCAATTCATTTTGGATTGTTCAATGTGAAACATTTTAATTTCATATCATACCGCCATTCAGCTCACAATCCTTTTTTAACCTGTCACCAGGGTAACAGCATAGCATGCTTTCTTTAGGCAATCAAGTTTTTATTTCACATGCTTAATGTTGCATTAAATGTTTGCATTTTGTTTAACCCTCTTAAATACTTTAAACTGTGGATATATGGGGGGGGGTAATGAAGTCTCTGATTTCAGTGTCAAGTCTTCACAGAAATTGCCTTACTTAAAATAAAAAATAAGAAATCAGAAGATGAATACAGTAATGAGAAGATTTGTAATAAAATCCCAAATGGCTGAATGAGGCAGGCTTCCATAGAGTGACAAAAAATACATTTCCTCTGGTAAAACCTTCCAGAAGCTTATGTTATAATCTTTAGACCTACACTTTAGGATTATTTTTACCTGTAAGTGCTTGTATCAAATTAATGCAAATATAAGATTAAGCAGGCAATAACATGACTTTAAGAAGTGAAATGTCTGGCCTATACATGTCTACCTACTTCACACTGCTTGCCAGATGTGTGTGGAAACTGTAAGCTGAATAATAAGTATTTTTTTGTATATCAAAATTAGAATTTACTGGGTTGATGCAGTTGATTAAAGAAATGTGGAATTCTGAAGTGTCCTCTACATGCTAAACATCATGGCATGAACAACAGGCTATATCCATTTTATTGGAAGTGAGAATAATAATAATGAATTTGTGTTGTCATAGATGATTACAAAAATAAAATAGACATTTTCATGTCTGAAAAAGCATTGGCTTCTTTTAACTGTGATGTTACGGAGCAAGTTCTGCTTACCTTGGTAAAGGACTAGGACCAGCTAGGTTCGCCCTCACCTGTTTAGTTGGAATTTAAAAAAAAGTCTGTAGTAGATGTCCTTAAAATACCCAGTCTATAACTATAATTAGATATGTAGTGTTAAAGACTTTTAGTCTGTCGTGTTGCAGTCTCAATTATGTAGGTATAAAAGATACGGAGGGAATGGGGGGAAACATTTAATTTTAGCATAAGTAAAACCTAAGAACATGACATGGCAAATAAGCCCAGACTTTGCTCATTTATGATGAAATAAACCCACTATAATGAAAGCACTAACAATATGCATTTTAACACTTTGGAATACTAATTTTGCAGACCTTCCCATTTGCAAAGTAGGTTGTACATATCTATCACTGTTAAAAAAATTCAAATGCAGAATATTTGCTGTGCTAGCTAAGAGTGTTTGAGTTTGCATTTGATACAGCTCTTCCTGAGAAAGCAGATGTTTGTTACAGATCAGACCAGTAGAGTTGATTTTGTTACAATATTTCTTCCAACAGCAGATAGCTAACTATACAAGAATAGAAATGCAGTTTCTTCTATTAATTTTCAAGTTTTCTGTCCAGTTTTTTCCCAAGTTGTACTATAAGCTACCAAATATTGTTACCCGCCAAAAGAGGTTTGGCAGTGTCTTGTTACTGAATTTTGCCAAAAGGAGCCAAACATATGGTAACAGTTAATTTATTGGTTCTTCTACCCTCCAGGGAACTCTTACAGAAAGCATATTACCTTTTTATCTAACATATTTTAAATAAAAGAGCTGTTGACTTGAAATTTGATATGCCAGTGTAGAAACTGAACCTTCAGTGTGGTTATGCTCAATTATTCAGTCTTGTTTAAGGGTAAGATTAAAAGTGTAAACATACAAGATTGAGCTAAGACATCTTCATTTTCAACTTTCAGAGAGGTGGGTCTCTTCTGTATAGTTTTAGCGTGTGTTGGTTTTTAAGTGAAAATATTGAGGAGACATTTTCATGAGAAAACCTAGCCCTGCCTTTGTTTCAGTCTTGGAGGTCTTTCTTTGCTTTCTTTTTAGAATATTTTCTGATATGTTCATTATGAAGCAATAATGAAAAAATAATATTTTTAATTTCTTTATATGTAAGACCACAGGCCTGTTTGTTGCTTTGTGACAGTGTAGATTTTTGTATTTCTAATGCAAGAAGTACTTGAGAGTACTTGAGTACTTGTGTCATTATTCACTATCTTGGAGTTGAATCTCATGCCGCATATTTGCATAACTCAAAATCAGTCATCTGCTACCTGCATTTGAGGCAGCTCGCTTTGTTCCACCTTAGGTACTGTATACTTTTTGTCTTTGTAACCTGGTGGTATTTTGAATCTTAAATGGAAAACTGCATGGATATGTCATTATATTTTTGCTGGGATACTTGGGGTGGATGGTGCCTTAAGTAAAAAATACCCTGATTTCTGTTGTTTAATGGTAGGTGTTCAAAGGCCTGGATATTTTTCCCTGGATCTGTGTTGAGGCTGTTCAGATGACTTTTCCTTTTATGACTATGGATGATTCTTTAATATCTTTCACAGGCCCTTCTTTAGTAGTTTACTTTTCCATGTAATTAGATGTGGTGCTTGGAGTTTGTTTTGGTTGTGGCTTCCCTTTAGTATGTATCTTCAAAGCCTATAGTGTGAGAAAGACTGGGCAGGAAAGAACAGCACAGGACCCGGTTCTTTTGAAACCAGGGATGTTTACCCTATGACCTAGAAAGGAGGTGACATGTCTCTGTGGCACTTAGTAAAATTAGTCTTGCTGCAGTTAGTAGTGAGATGATACAAATAAGTTATTTGCGTATTGAATTCCAGATTTAAAAAACACTTCAAAAAAGTCTTGGTTTCCAGGCTTTAAGCTTCTGTCTTTATCCAAGTGCTCTAATATGTGTTTCTGAGTCTCCTCTCTCTGCCATGGATGGTGGCAGGGATGGTGATGCACCTTTGTCACAGGAATGATTTTCTCTAGGCCCTTCTGCCTGTTTTTTGACCAGACAGTGAAATTTAAAGCAGATCCTTACCTGGCTGCACCTGGTTGTTAATGTCCTTAGACAACGGAGATGCCATGAACTGACAGCTTTTCCCTATTTGTTTCCTTGAACTAGTGAGGGCACTTTTCTTTAAATTCTGCTCCCTTCCCTACAGCAAAGCTTTTTCTCTTGTTACTTGTATCCTCAGGCAAATCACAGTCATTAAGGTGCTTACTAATATTAAGTCGGCATTATTCCTCTGCTAGCTGTGACTTCCCACCTCTCTGATCTTGGACATTGCATGTCTGCCTCTACTACAGGCTTCCTTTTCCAAGTCTTAACATCTGTATTTAGGTGAAGCTTTCTTAAGCCTTGTGAATCTCTGTTAGAGTGATTTCCAGACTCCTGATAGTCTTATGGCCACTTAAGCTTCAGTCTCCTTACATTGGGTATTGCAGCACCTTTCCGCAGCTTGCTCCTCTTCAACTTCCTTAGCTTTCAGTCATTCATGTGTGTCTTCCCAGAAGCAAGGGTTACTAAGAGCTGATGGCATTTTGCTGCCTTACAGTTTAAAAAAGTTGGATTGCAGCGAGAAATTGTTGCGTTCAAGGCCTGTAAAGATGGAACACAACTTTTCAGAGACAAGGATTTTCAGGATTTAACTCCAGACACCAACTATGAAGAAAATGAACTCTACCCCAGCCAAAATCAGCACACAAGGCCAGTTTGTCTCATGCAGGAAGACCCAAGAGGGGCTGCAGTCATTTGCATTTTAGCAAAATGACATCAGGTATGAACAAGGAAAATTTGGGTTCAGAGAAAACATGGCTGTTGTGTATGGATTCCTTCAGCAAGAGAGTGCAAAGGAAGGACTGGGGCTGAAGGCAAAGTTGTGAAAACCAGTTCTGAACATCTTCCTAGGGTGTCTTCTCTCAGGTGCCACACACTGCTTCTCAAGGTATATTGCGAAAATGCAGAACAAATGTAATTAATACAACTCTATTACAAAACTGATTTCACTGGCGTGAGATGGTTAAGGTCTTGAATGGACTCTTGGTTCTGCTGCAACAAGTTTGTGAGAGATGGTAAGCTCTGTGTGATGGATGAGCTCTTACAATACTTTGGAACTCTTCTGAAACCTAATGTAAGCACTTTGTTTTCCAAGATGCACAAAAAAAAAAAAAAGATAGTGGAATTCTTTTTAAAATGGTGACATTTGGGCTATTGCATATATGATAGGCTTTAGAGAGATCAGGTTAAATCATGGGTACTACGAAGTGTAGCAGAAATTCCATACTTCTGGCAATATAATCTGGTTAGTTCCAAGGGAGCTGACAGATCAAAAGAAGGCTATAATACAGCTTAGGTGGGAGACCTAAATAAAACTGTTAAACACAGGAGAAACAGCGTTCAGTACACAGTTCTTAACAAAAAACTCAAAGGCACTTGGAGGTGGTCTTCTCTAGAAAGGTATTTTCAGTTTGGCTTATGACAGGTTGGGGTTTTTATTTTGGTTAGCTAATGTTATTTAAAATTTTTCATTAGTTTGTGCACTATGTTCCTCATGGGCTTTGAAGACCAGTGTTTCTACTATCAGTGGTGTTGTCAAATTTCTTTAGAGAGTACCTCATTCTGATGTCCTTCCTTTTCCCTTTACTGTAGTAGGTATGTCGCACTCCTGATCTGATGCTTCCTTTAGTAAGTCGAACAGATAATGGAAAGTTTCACTGTATTGTGTCTTAAAAACTTTGTTCTTTAAAGAAACACTTTATTTCAGCTAGATGTTACTGCCTCTCATGCTAGCTGTGACAGTCTGTGAGTCACGTGTATCTCTGAATAAGAAAGAGGTAGGTTAATGTGTTTTTTAGGGATTAAATTTGTAAACTACTGATAGTTGGAGAAATGGTGATCTGTTCAAGAAGATGATATCTAATAGGATAGGGGCAACATTGGTATGTCAGACCTTGATTTTTTCAAAATGGAAATTTTAAATTTGATTCTAATATTTTCTCCTCCAAATGAGCAGAATGGTTTTTCAAATGTGCTGCACTGTGCAGTATTTTCATTACTTCCTACTGAGAGGAGCTGGTAGGTGTTTAGCACTTAACATATATTTTTTTACTGGGGCAACTAAATAAGGTGGTTTGAGCTTGAATTTAAGTATCAGGGTTTTTTTGACTATGGCCCAATATTAAACGAAACACTGAATTTACAGTTTTGAGGGAATGCAATTGCAGAAATGGTCATGAAGATTAAAATTTCTTCAAGTGAATTAAGTATTCATAAATAATTAACCTTTCTGTCATTAGAGAGTGTACCAGTACAGGTGGATTTCTAGTTCATCATGAGGAGCTCATGGTCTCACTGTTTGTATTTGACTTTTGATTAATTCTAGTCCAGTGCTGTGAACTGAATGCCAGTTTGTGAGTGGACTGTGCTGGGTCCAGTTCTGGACCCTGGGGTCTGCCTTTCTTGCATCAGGGAGGAACCTGGTTCACGTGTCCTGAGACTGGTCTACATTGTGATCCATCTAAGTTCAGATGATCGGGATAATTTGCTTTGACTAGTACTCCTGATATGAGATAAAAGGCTGATGTTCACTGTATTTTGTCCTGTCACTTCTGAGTTATACTCTTCAGAACTTCTGCTACAAAAGTGGGTGAATAACCAAAATTCTAACTTCTGACAAAAGGGATGACAGATCAAAGCAGCAAATGTGTTTTGATTCAGGTTTACAGCCATTAGTGGAAATTTAGTTCAAGATTAGTACGCTACGAATCGGGGAGATTTCACTGCTGGGATGAGTACAGCAACCCTAGCACAGTTTGCCTGGACATTTCAAGAATATGTACTGAAATATGTGTGTTTCAGAAGTAGTCTTACGTGTAGAAGGATAACTGGATTATTTCCCTATCAAATATATAGGTAATTTTTAATAATTTCACCTCCATTTTCATATTAGTAGTTTATAGGGTTTCCTTTTGCCTGTTTGTTACGTGAACAGGAAACCTGTACTGTTCTAAACTTCATGCAAGTTGAAAAATAACACATTATTACTGGGCACAGCCTTTGTTTGAATGGAGGTGTGGAAAACAGACTGCCCAACAAGCAGCTCTGTCCCAATACCATCATGTGTATAGAAGGATATAACTGCTGCTGGTCCTGGTAGGGAGCTCTGGTCCTCCCTACTGCATCACAGTGATTTGTTCTGAAGCTCTTTGTGCATAAAAAGAAGGTGAGATAATTATTGTAAGACTATTCTTAAATATCTGCACAATAAGAGGATTAATAGGTTTCTTTGCTCAAGGAAATACAGAAAAACTTGTATGGGAGAAGGAGTTTGCTGTTTTCCTTTTATGGAGTATATTGTTTGTAGTTTTCCTGGCTGCCCACAGTTTTCTCTTAAAAAAAAAAAAAAGCTTTAGGAAAAAAGCAAAGTTGTGAAATTAAATGCTTTAATGGAAGAGAAATAGCCCAAATTTTTTTTGATGACGAACAGATTTTTAGACTTTTCTCTCCATAACAAATGTCAGCACACAAAAGTCAATGTTGTTGACTGATCTGATTAAAAACACCTGCTTGCAAGTAGTTCCTCCTTTGGTAAATATTTTTGCTGATTTAGGAAAGATGGTTTGAAAAAACAGATTAGAAGCACAGACTTGTAAATTTACTTGAGAAATAAATGTCTTTTCTCTGTACTTGTGAACATATGATTTGAGTCTTTCTTGCTTCTCATTTCACAAATGCTTGAACTAAGGAGCAACACCTCTTATCCACCATTAATGCTTGTGATGTTTTCTTTTTCCAAGAGAAACCAAATACTAGAGTAGGCCCTGACATGTCATAAGAGCGGAAATCAGTTTCAGATATGTTTTACATTTACTTAATGTCCATTTTCAAGATATGCTGTCATCTGCTGAAGGACTGGACGGTCTGACTCTCCTATGAAACTGAGAGGTCTTGGGCTGTACCTGCAGCTTCCAGGATTACTGCATGTTTCATTGAGTTTGTTAAATGCAAAGTGCATAGAAATTTCCTGGCATAGGACCAAGTGCTTAAACTCTTTGTCCCAGAGACAGCTTTGACAGAGGAGCCCCTGGTTCCTTCCCCCTGCCAGGCTGCTGAGGATGCTGGCTGCAAAGGACTTGGGTTAGGGTGTCTCTGCAGGACCCAACCCCTGCTTGCTTAGAGACCTTCAGAGTGAAAGAGGGTTAGTCAGGGTGATCAGGTTATCTGCAGGGTTACTTCTTGGTTAAATGATGATTTGGGTAGTTAAATTCACCCTTGATTTGTAAGATCTGGCTTAACTGTTTCTTCAGCTTTGATCTGGGGTTCTCTGGTGAAAGCACTGGAGGATTTTGTTGTGCACTGGATTGTGGGCTCTTATGTCAATGCAGGCTGCTCAAAAAGCTTCTGTTAAAGGAAAAGGGAGCATTCAGATGCACACCGTTCTGAATCAAAGCACAGTGCACTCCATAGCATCGTTTTAAAGCAGCACTTTCTATTTTATAGTTTACCTTCCATGTAATTTAATTTTTTTTCCTGTGGTCATTATTCAAATGGGATGTGTGGCTATAAATATGCATATTTGTTACTGATCTAAATGTGATATGTAAGAAAACGCAATGTAAAACCTTTTTGACATAACCATTGAGTAATTCCTTCAGCCTTTGTCTGATCAGCTGGCACACGGGCTAGGAGAGGTTATTATTTTGTATGACATATGCAGAACTATAATTTAGTCTAATGATGGTATATTTTCATATTCACAGTGAAAAGGTTATATGTATACATATGCACATAAAGCGGGAAGAAGGAAAACCTATTTTTATGTAAAAGTGCACATGATATGTATAGATGAATCAATCTGAATATATGTAGAAAATGGGTGTGAATAGATATAGAAAATACTTCAAATTGCTGAATAAAATATACCTAGATTCTTCGGTTCCTTTCACATAATTTTTGGTTCTTAAAATAATCCTGTGAAAGTGCTGCTTTTATCTTTTCTGTTTGACGATGAACTTTTATGTTGGAAAGTGTTGAAAGTACTCAGATACTAAAGCTTAGATTTGTGTTTTGTTTGGCAGTACACTTCTGTTTAGAATTCTTTTAATCTGTCCATTCCCTGCTTTTATATTCTGATAGTTGAAGGTTCTGTGAAGGATATTTCTTTGTATATGAACTTATTAAACCAATAATGCTCAAAAGTGCGAAATTTACTATTCTTTTTTCCTTTTTTTTTTTACATCATAAGATAGTCTCTTGTTTGAGTTGTTGAATTTCTATTTGCCTTTCTTGATTTTTTTTTTTCTTGAAGGGCGGGGGGAAGGGCTGTGGGGAAGGGCAGGGAAAATAAGAAACAATTTATATGGTAGATCTAAAGTTTCATTAAAATTGCTTATGCCCTGTCCCAGGCATTTTAAGTGGGCCATCTGTCTAAACATCTCTGCATTTTTTTCTGATCATTTCCTCGACTTATTCATGAGCCATGGGAGGGCTCCTTTGTAGTCTCCATGTAGCTGGTTCAGTCTACCCCCACTGAATACATCTATGTGCTTGCATAACATATCTTTTCACAGTGCTGGAAATTCTCTGAACTTGGTTCAGATGAATGGCCCACTTTCTGAAGGTCTTTTTTTCTCCCCCTGCAAGATTTGTATGCAGAAACTGACCTTGGTGGCTACAGAATCCAGCACATTATTCTTGATCATTTTACAGGCCACCTGCTGTGAAAGTTATGATGAAGGATTTCTTAATGATTCTTTGACCATTAACATTGTTTTAAGTCAATATTTCACTTTTATTTAACTGCTGAATAGGTAATTGCACAATTGAAAACCAGATTTATAGAGTGTCATATAATGTGGTTTTCAAGCGCTTATAATCTTTCATAACAGGAGGATTTGTTATGATAGTTTGGGATTTCTCTGTTTACGTAAAGTATTATGCAGCAAAAATATCAGAAGTAGAGGGAATCTGTAAGTGTTTTTCACCTCTGCATTAGAACACGTATTTTGAATTGAAAGTGAAAAAATCTATATGCAATTCTCTGACCCTTTAGGAGCTGGTGGCTTCTATCATAGCTCGTTACATCATCGGCGGTAATCAGGAGAGGGGAGTTTATTTGTCACAAAGTGCAGAAAATTGTAGTTTTTATTGAGTTCCTTCTATCCAATTGGTTGGTGACAATCAAAGTGGCCAGGGCAGAGTTATTATTTCATTTGCTTTTGTGAATGTCTGTTTTCTTTCATTACTTGTTTTTGACTAGAATAGATAATGGTTTAACTAGTGGCTGTTTTCCATAAGCACAGTAAGTGTGTGTTGATCTAAAATTTTTAGCAGTTGTCTGCTTTCCTCATTGAAATCTTGCAAAGAAAGCCAGAGCTATGGTTTCTGCATTATTGTAAAGTCATCGCTCTCTCTTGCACATGGCAGTTGGGGGAAAAACGGACATAATACACTGTGTAATGTATGAAATAAATTATGGGACCGTGACATTATCTCCAGTTGAACAAACAGCGATAGGGGTTGAAAATAAATAACTAAGTGGGAACTGTTTACCAGTTTTGCTTGCACTGTGTACAGGTTTTAGTAACTTCAGTGCTTTGGAGTAAAGCCTTTTATGGCTTAGAGCCAGGCCGTCACTGTACTCCTTATCTGGACTCCTATTGCTTTTGATACTTCCCTTTAGAAGGCAGTTTGGAGTAGAGTAATTCAGAACTGCCCATTTTGTATGGAAGGAGTTGTAACACCCTTCTCCACCCATCTCCTGTTGTAGGGGCTGCAATGCCCCCTTTGCTCTCTCTCTCTCCCTTTGTGTGTAGTGCTCCTTGCAAAGGACAGCAGCGCACTGTTCTCCATGGTCTTGCTTCCCATTCTCCTGGCACTCATCTTGCTACAAAACTTCAGTTTCTTCCTGAAGCCGGTGATCTTTAATGTGTGAATGAAATAATTTTTTGGATGATGTGCCATTTCCCCAAGCTGGGAGAAAACAGGGAGGGCATGTTGAAGGCTGTGAAAAACGTAGTGTGTGGATTCTGAACCTAGGGTTGGAGCAGAAGTGCCTTACCTTTTTTTGTGTCTTTTATGATGGCAAAGACTATGTTATTTTTATTGTCAGTAGTTTTTGGTGGTGGTTTTTTGTTTGTTTGTTTGTTTGTTTTTTGTAAATAGAATATGTCATGTTTCAGCCCAATATGTAGAATTTTAAAAGTTTTACATTTTTTAAAATAGCCAGAAGTTTGGGGAGTTTTCTGTGAACTAGTGTGAAATATATTCAGAGTTCAGATGTTTTCCCTTTGGAGGACTTAGAACTGAGTTCTCAGCTAAGGAAGCAACCTTAGCCAAGAACAAAGGTAATTTCCCAAGCCCTAGGACTTCTCAGATATTAAAAATAACCCACCACAAAAAACTAAAAAAAATCCCCACCAGAAGCCTCCTTTCTTAGCCTGATAGAAGCTTCTGCATCTCTAAAGTGGTTCACAGGCTTGAGCAACTTTCTTTTCATATCCAAGAAACTTAAATATTGATCCTTAATTTTGGACTTTGAGATTCGTACTTATAGGAACCTCCCATCCTCCCCAAATCCTGTCAAAATGGAGTCTACTACAAAATAATTTATTTGAAAGGAATTGGATTTAACAAAGAAAAAGTAAGATTGTCACAAACTAATGTAAAATATCTGTCCTAGCCAGTTTAAGTTACAATTACAAAGCCACAGGCCAAGCCGATCAGCAAAACTGAAAAATGTCCCTGTGCAAATGGATCTAGCAATTCCAGGAGGGAAGTACAGCGTGTTGTGTAATTGGTGTTAGATGCAGCTCTGGACTTTGCCCTCCTGGCCACCAGTGTTGCAAAGAGAGGAATTATGTGGCTGTTTGAAACCCAGGCTAAGCAGTGATCATAGTCATGCCTTTCAAGAGGCGTGCATCCTGTTTGGAGATACACTTGACAAAGCTCAGCAAGACAGGACTGAACAAAAATAATCCCTGCTGGAGAACAAGACTGTCTTTCCTTTGATGGCCAGCAGCCAGATTCATGAGGTCACTTCCAGTCAAATGCAATATGAAGCAGGGCCGTGCCAGCAAGGCTCTAAGGAATGTCCTCATGCCACCAGTGAAGCAGATCTTCTAGCTGGGTGTGACATGAGGTCTTACCTCTTGTACAAGAAATACAAAGTTGCTATAAGCCACTAAATCCTGTTGGTTGTTACAGCGAAGTGCCATGGAGAATTTAAACAGGTGCTGCCAAAACCTTGCTGCATTCCTGCTTACTGGTGTGCCGATATGATACCAGGAAGTGCAATGAAAACATCTTTCAGCTTGCTGCCTGCTACCTGTGCAGGAAATTCCTCTTCCTCTTCTTCAGGAACTCCCGTGTCTAATGCACTTCCTATCAGCCAGTCTAAATGTTTTGGTGACATACAGGAATTTCAGTATGAGATGCTGAGAAATGACATTGCACCCAATAAACCATAGATAATTCCTCAGATTTGTTGTTCTGATAGTTGCCGATATATTAAATGTGAAAGGTAACACTTGGCATTGTTACTATCAAATAGGTTATTTTCAATACCTGTTTTTGTGAACTTTTTGGGTAGTGATAGAGGTGAGCTAAGGTATTTAGTGGAATTTGGTTTAGGCCTTGCTTGGCTTGGATCCAGGAGTAACCAAGGATAAGTATGCATCTCTTTGTGTCTGATCTATTTAGTGTTTCCATTTTCCCTTTTCAGGCACATTGAAAGGCACAATTTTTGGAATCTCTTTGCCTGATTAGTTACTTGAACATGTACTTGCTTAAGTTTCAGGTGTCTAAAAATCCAACCCTCTTAAAATAATTGTTGAAATTATGAGCAAATCAGTGTGTTATTCTTGGCTCTGGGAGATAATTTCCCCTTCTGTGGCCTCTGGGGGCCTCACAGGTGTGTCTCCCTGTTGATTCCGCAGGGAACCTGAGCACTCTCTTTGGGGAGATGTGCTTCACTGGGCACCTGAATCCTCAGGAGGATGCATGTAACATAACACAGAAAGATGTGTTTTCAAGTTTTAGGACTCTGAAGGCTGCAATAAAATGGGGTAGTAAGCTCTAAAATATACAATAGATGAATATTATAGCAGAAATGATCCTTAGAAGAGACCTAAAACTGATGAACTTATTATCCCTATAGATTTCGTTCAGGAAAATCTAAGCATGTGTAAAAGAAAAGCTATACCAAAATAGCATGTCTTTGTTTTATCAGAGTTTAAACTCCACCTTCTTACACCTGTCCTGTCTTTAGGATACATGGTGCTTGCTGATGGTGACCACTCATCAGAAAAGTTGTAGAATACCTTTGGACACCGGTTGTTATGGCAAAGTGGAAGAGAGGAGAAGCTAGGATGAGGAAACTGAAAACAAATTACATTTAAGTAAAATACCTGAAAATTGCATGCTTCACTCTGAATTTCCAAGAATGAAGACTCGGGTCTCATTTCTTAGCTGTCAGTGGTGTCCTTCTTTAAGCTAAAGTTGAAAAGATTCAGGTTTCTTGTGTTACTTGATAACTGCTACAGCCACAGAATGCTTTGGAAGTAGGTATTATCCTGCATATGGGCTATGATGATATATCATTTTTTCTTTTAGTATGCTTGAAGGGCTCTGTGGATATTTTAAAATGTATACTCAGTATTAAATGACTTTTATTACTTGTTTGGCTAAATCTTTTGTCTGTAATTGGCTTTTATTTAAGGTTTACTAAGAGTTAAGGGAAAGTAATAGTGATTATATCTGGCCCTTAAGAAGACTGCTCCAGCTATCACTGTTGCGATTCTCCTGCCAACCCACTTTCTCATCTGTTTGAGCTAATTCTGCAGCAAGCGCTGCCTGTATTCAAGGGCCTCCTATAACTTTATCAGCATACCCAGTGTGTCAAGGCAAATCTAGAAAGAAAGTAAGAGTGTCTTTTCTCCTTATATGCTGTTTGACAGAAAAAATGTATTTAGTATATTTTTTCAAGTGTGCTCTCCAACTGTGTCTATAGATTAATGATATTTTATATCCTTCTTGACCATCCTGTGAGGCAAGTGCTTCTGGTTAAAAGGAGAGAAGCATGAAATCTCTGTTAAAAATTATTCTTCTGCCTATTTCTTTTTTAGAATTCCTATTGCTAAATCAAACAGAAGGAGCTGGGAGCTATCTGTGCGTCTAGGAGATGGAATTTACCCAGTTGCAGTTTCAAAGGATGGCTCATCATTTTCTGTAAGTTCTGCTCATTTTCTAAGAAATTCAGTGCAGTGAGTCAATGTATATTATCCTTGAGAGCTGCTAAAATTCTCTGTCTATTTGGTGACCAAACACAGATGTTAGTAGGCCTTGCTGTGAATTATAAAACAAAACTGTTTGTTAAATAGTGCTAGTGTAGTAAGTTTTTTCTCTGTTCATGCCTGTGGAACACTTTTGTATCTACTTGTTTATTAAATTAGTTTTCTAAATAATGACCCTGTTCAGTGTCTTGTTTAGAAGTAAGGTCTTATGCCCCACTGTAGATAGATGAGAGCAAGGAGATAAATGCAACGTCAACAAAAGTTGCATTAGCGTAAGCTAGTGGTTAAAAAAAAGCAAATCAAAGAACCAAGCAATTCAAATAAGTAAGCATACTGGAATGGCATTATTCAACACCTCAGTAGTAGAACTGTATGTGGTCGTAGTAAAATGCCCAGTAGAAGAGCAGTAATGATGTGTTCAATAGTTCAGCTGGTCAGTAGAATAAAGCCAAGACACAAGCTGGTTGAAGTACTGGGAAGGTAAATTTATAGACAATTACTTTTTATGTCTGATAATGGCAATTCCACAACCAAAATGAGATTTTTTTTTTTTTTAAATAGGCAGTTGATTCTTGTATCTGACTTGTGTGCAAAAAGTTTCAAAAGGGCCTGAAGAAGTCAATTTTTCTTAGTCATTGAAAAGCCAGAACTATGAGGAATTCCAGAAGTCTTCTAGTTTACCTCTGATAGCACTTTAATTTTCTTACATGTGTTCAGTGAAGAAGCCTTCTTGCAACATCTGCTCCATGACATATTTTATAGTCATAGTATTCACACCTATGTTGCATTCAGAATAATGAGATTTCTTTGAAAAAAGGTGTTTAAATATGTATTTCATATAATGAAAACCGTATTGTCTCAGTTATTCACTTTTGCTTTGCTCTACTGAGATTTAAATGTAGAGGATGTAATTTTCAGTTGAAACTGGTCATCTTCTCAGGTGGTTATTTTTGCTAATGTAAGTTGAGGTCATGATAACTTAGCTTTTTTTAAAAATTGTTTTGTTGGCCTAACTGGGACAAGAAGATGCCTAACTAATATCCTTTTTCATACTACCTGTACTTCCATCACACTGCGTTTTACATATACTCATTATGAATGTGAGAGTTTTCTTTTGGAAAGAATTCTAGGAGGTCTTGAGCAACTGCTTACTCAGTACCTGATACATAGTGCTGTGCCATGGCAATGGCACTTGCCCTACTTGTGGAATGTTGCTTTAGAAGTAAAGGCCATGTCTGCAAGCAGCTTTTTCCTGCGTTGAATTCACATAATGTTCCTAATAGGCATCCTGTGAACTTGGATACAACCTGTTCAAAAAACAAAACACCTCTGCCAGATTTCAGCCCAGTTTAGAGTTGGACTGGCACTAGTTTGTGCTCTTCCAGGAGCAGTCATTGCCTTTGGCCTTTCCACCTTTTTGGTGCAGCGTTCCCATCTAACAGCAGTCAGTTGGGAGCTACCCCTCCTGTGAGGGTGATACAGGCTGGCTGCTGGTCACTGTGAGTGTTGCATAGGCCCTTGCTGCTGTGAACTCAGAACTCTAATCCCCATAGCTGGACCTCCTCAAACCAGGAGCTTTATTTAGCACAGCTAAGTACACAGAATGCATCTGTGTGCATATGTGCACATGTGTTTTTTGAGGGATTTGAGTTGCATTTAGTTACCTAGGCTCTCGCTTATACTTGCTTACATAATTTAAGAGATACATCTTTAAATTGGACTAAGGAAAGTTTGCAGACAGAGGAGGCCTAAGCATCCTTTTGTGCTTTTGACTCTATGGACTGTGCAGGTAACTGAACACACAAGCTTGCATATGAGTTATTCCTAGATTCCACTTCTTAAAGCTGTAAATTGCATGGAATTTCTCAGGAGGTATGAACTCTGACAAGGGTTGCTGAATATGTAATGCTAGTACTGCTGGCTTATCATTTTAAATAGAGGAAATAGTTCTGACCTATACCACAGTCCAAACCTGTCTCTCGGTTTAAGTGGAACTGCTAAACAGTTGTAATGTCTTGCAGCAGTATGAGAATTACAGCTGGTATAAGCCCAGCTTAACAAGACAGATATGGAGTCTGATTCCTGATCCTTTGGTTTTTTATTCAAACAATAACAACTGTGAAAGTTCCTTCTTGTGTCCTTGTGTCCCTGCAGGATGTTACTGCTGTTACCATCTACTGCTAGGCCAGGAGGCAGGAGCACCCCTGAGGAGATGGGCACCCCTGTCACAGATGAAGGGGTACCGAAGCACTAGGGAGAAAGTAGGGGTGCTGGGTGGGACAGACTGCATACCCAAATGGGAGGGCCAGAGGGATTTGCGACAACAGCTTTTACATTTTAATTCTACCCTAACCAAGCCTGTAGACTTGGGGAGAGATAATTCCTTATTTATTTACATCTAGAAAATTCCTTAGCTGATGAAATAAATCACAGGAGCTGGATTGCACAGTAACCAGAAGTCTGTCTCACTTAAACCTCAAGGTATAGTGTATTAAAATTTGCTCCAAAGCTTGGGTTTGTAAAAAGCATACAACTGTTTTTGAATACCAGGGTTGTTTAGAGTTACACTTATTTTCATTGTTACAGGATAAATAGTAGAGGACATGTTATTCTTTTTTAATAATTTCATTTTTGCTGATGTTCTCTTGTCATTGTGCTGCAGATAAGAGTGTATAGTAAATACAGCACTGTCAAAAACCTGAAATATTATTCTAAGCTTTACAAAGCAAAAACAACTGCCTTAAAACTTCAAAGAAGGAAAAGTCAAGACTAAGAATGAGAAATCTTTTTTCTGATCAGGTGGTATAAGACACCATCAGGAAAAATAAAGGGGGAAATTCAAAGCTTGCTCTATTAACTTTGCTGTCAGAAACACAAGCCTCACTTTTTGAACTTCTGCATTTACTTTTTGCTATTAAGTTGGTGTGACACGGGCTCCTGCCTTTGTGGGTTGTGTCCCCTTGTGGCTTGTGACAAAGATAGCTGAATCTGTGGTGCAGTTAGATAGCCCAGTGGGAGGGCCACCTTCACATTCCCCTTCAGAAGTTTACTCCTGCTGCAAACTGTGCTTTGCAGCAGCAGCGTTTGCATCCTGATTTACTTTGTTTACCACAGGGACTCTACCAACAGTGACTCTTTTCTTTTTTTTCTGTAACTCCTCTACTCTCGCCAGCCGAAACCTCACCACCTCTCAGTGTGCAGTGCTTGGCGCTCTGTGCAGGGGGTGTGAGCAGCAGGCCTCTCTGTGATTCCCGCTGTTTTGAGCGGATCATTCGTCAGCATTTCGGTCTGTGGATCATCTGTGGTTTTCTACGTTTATCATGAGATTGTTAATGAGTTGTGCAGTGTTAACTGCTCTTTGCTGCTCTTTATTTTTCAGGATTTTGAGTTTTGTAACCATCTGTTTTTAACCATTTTATTTGTAACAGGTCCTTGATGGGGGCTGGCTTTAGGCCACTTTAGCAGCCTTGCTTTCCCGAACTGAAGGATTAAAAAAATTAGTGGTCAGGAGTGAGCAGTGCTGTTTTCCTGAAGCAGTGCAGACAAAAATACTAATTTTTGAGATTCCAGCAGAGGTTAAAACTTCTGTGAATCCTAATTTGATGTTTTTTCTTCTAAAATAGAAGTAGCTCCATTTTTATTCTAAAGCCAGCAACATATAGGCTAATACTTAAGTTCATATGAAGTTACTGTGCTAGAATTTTCAGTCTGACAGTTGTTTTTGGTGATACCCTGTCAACATAACAAATGCTTTTGTAATTAGAGGAGTCTAATGACCTGACTTGAGAATTAAAGTTTAGCAATTTTTGTGGGACTTGCTTGCTTGTGTACAAAGAACATGACAACTAAATTAATGTGAATTTAATTATTTTTTCTTCTGTTCTATATTTTAATTGCTAGAAGAATATTTAAGCTGACTGCTTGTCATATGTACCACTTAACTCTTTGGAGGACAGATGGTCAGATTCTAGGCTTTGATTTGTGTTCTTCTTATGCTTAAAGTTTTTCCTGTCATCAATTGAATTAAAGATCTTAGTATCAATCTTACTGCTGAAATAGAAATTGAAGGAAGACAAATTGAAGGAAGTCTCCTTTACAAGAGACTAATGCAAACCAGCAACAAGCAGTCCAGAAGCATCCTGCCACCAAACTCTGGAATCTTCAGTTACAAACAGGAATCTTTTCCATCTTGCCGTTTTCAATTGGCAGTGTGACTATCAAATGTGTCTATTTCATGAGTTCATTGATATGAAGACTTGACTGAGTTTTCTTTACCAAGCCTGAATGTTCTGCAGAGTACCGAAGTGTGGGAGAGACAAAAGCAAGTGGGAACCTATATTGAGCAAACCTGGTAGCTATGTGGTTTCCCTACAGCATATTAAATTGACCCTTCAAAGACATGTCAGTCACCAAGGATGGTCTGGTTCCATGTGGCACTGTTGCTTATTCATAGCATGGTTTGAGTTGGAAGGGACCTTAAAGATCATCTAGCTCCAACCCTCTTTGCAGCCTATTTTTAGTTCAGTGAGGAATTTGTAGCTGCGTTCTATGCAATAAATACAATTCTTGAAAACTTTTTTTGCCACAATCATCCATTTTCTGATTATTTGCCATGGTATAGAAATCCTGTCTTGAGAATTCTTTATTGCTGACTTGCATGATTTCTCTGCAAGTAATTGTTGTTATTCTGCTTTTTCATGTTTAAAAACAATCCTTTCTGTTAGGGTTCGTCATCTCAGTAGTGGATGCATACCTTCTCAGATCACTTAGCCTCATCTTCTCATCTGTTTAGTTGACAAAGAATTTCCAGATGTTTTCAGTTATAAAGTAGCTTCTTATCATTGAAGGTGTTTATTTTTTGGGGGGGAGAAAGAAAAAGCATAAGGTGAAATAGTTCAGAAGTTACTTTGAGCATATGGAAATTCGATATATTTCCAGGGGGACCTGTATAGGTCAAATGATGAATAAGAGGAGTAGAGAAAGCTAAATTCCTGTATTCAGATTGCTACTAGAATGGGTTACCATTTTCACAAAACATCAGATCACACCCTAAATCCAAAGTTAAGAACAGATAAATGTAGTACAGACAGGAAATCTCTATGAAACATTTGTGAACCTTGTTCAGTCCAGTGAGAAATTCGATGAATGAATGTTTTAATAATGGTTAGGAAAAACCCAGTGGTTTTCCCCTATCTTTTAATTGAGAAAAAATGTTTTAGATACCTATGTAGGTAGACAATGGTCTTGTGTACCTCTTAATCTTTCCAAAGGAAATTGTATTATATAGTACAAAATGAGAGCATAAAATCTAAGGGATTAATTACTGTCATAATTTTTTTAATACACCCTGTATGATCAATATACAATAGGTAAGTAATTGTTTGAATGTTTTAATTTAGTTAATGAATTCATGTATACCTGGTTATGGTTAAGCTTTGACTTCAAATCAAAATGTAGTACACATTTAATTAGGAGAGCTTTGCTGTATTCATTTGATGTAAATTTCATGATTGAGGGGTACGTGGATTTGAAAATTACTGTGGGAAGTATTTTCATTGTTTTGTAAATTCTCTTCTACGGGGAAGGAAAAAAATGCTTTGGAAGAAATACCAACCAAAAATCAAACTGAAGTATGCAAAACATGATGTGTAACAAGGAGTAGTATAATGTAAAATCATGTAAAATGATACAGAAAGTTGCTGTAAGCAAGCTTAGATTACATTTAATTCCTTAAGCACAAATGTGAGTGGAGAGGGATAGTAATTGAGAGCATATTAAGTTCTGTCTTTCCAGTAGTCTGTGTAGAAGAATAACATTGCCCAGCCCTATCCCTATAAAATTAATAACCTTGTTAAAAGAATCAAGAAAATACTAGTATTTTACATTTTTGGTATGCTTCAGGCACATAATAACTAATTGGTCATCCAAAGGAAATATGAGTGCTGGATTAATAGGGATGAAATGCAAATACCTGAAGGAATTAAAACAATAAGAGATGCAGCCAGCTGAGATACAAATGAACATATATCCCCAGAAGCAGTAAATGCAGATTTTCTGGTTAGACTAGCTGTAAATATATATATATAGTTACATATGTTATATGTTTGACATAAAATATATTTGTGTTTCCCAAATATTAGTTTGAATGAAGGGAAAGTGCATGTGTAAAGCCACAAGGGCAGGGGGCAGATCAGTTAGATAATCTTTGTAGCTCAGCTAGATAATCCTTACAGCTGTAAGCAGAAGACTTTTCCTGCTTTTTTCCATGTGGTTTATATTTTGCTTGCAGAGTAGCACACAAACTCTTCATTGTAGTACGTATGCAGAGTTCTGTAGGTTGTACATGTATAGAAACTACTGTTCTAGAGGTTGTGTACTTACTTTTACTCTTCTAATTCGGGTTTGAATCTGGAGCTTTTTCTGTTTGTAAGACTTGTGTGTTTTGTAGGATGTCACTTTAATGCAGTCTGGATCATCTACCTCTGTGGTGAGACAATAACCCAGCATTTTCACCCTTGCAAAGCATTACCATTGTCACTGGCCATAGTAGTGCTCCTGCTTGTTGACGGACTCTGTGGTTTTACAGGTCCTGCATTCCATTTTTTGTAGTGACAGATTTATTGGAAGGATGGAGGCTGACTTGTCTTATCCTGATGGGGTGGGGACAGTTTCTCCTGGAAGGCGAGCACTGTGTACTTGAATCCTTCACTGAGGAGAGCATTGATCCCTCAGTTTTGACTGTGCGGGCAAGTGCTTTAATTGCTATGTTTCTATGACTGCTGACATTGTGTTTTTTAAATGAAAGTGGCCTTGGCCTCAGTGTCTTGTTGTAAACTCAGTGTTTCTGGTATGAATTTCCACTCTGCTGCGTTGAGTCTCTCAGAGAATTTAGGTGCTGGGAGATGTTAGATGAGATAGAAGTAAAAACGATTAGATAAATATTAAATATATTCTTATATTATTTGTTTGTACTTGTATTAGGTGTGCTTGTGCACTATCTAAAGAAAGGCAGAGTATAACTGGATTGTACAGGTTTAGCAGTAAGTACGTGACCGTACGTATTTGCTTTGTAAAGAGAGGTTGTTGGTGTGGATTTGTATGTCTCAGATTAGTTTATTTACACAGTACTTCATAAGCATATAGAAAAAATACCTACAAGGTTGGGAATTAAAAATTACGTGAAAAGTAATGCATTAATTTTGTAGCTTTAAATATGCTCTCCCCTCTGTGTCAGGACAGTGAATAGCTTGGTTATATTAGTTTTTGGAGATTTGTAGTTCTGCTACAAAACTCACAGAAACATATGGTCTGGCACTGGTATGTAGCCTACAAGAAATTTTTAAAAAGAAAATGCAATGAAAGGTCTGAAATGCAAAAATGCAAAATATTTTAAAAGCAGGCGCGGTCAGGTTGGGTATTTATTTTCTTTGTGTTAGAATCAGACTTCATTGTTTTAAAAGATAGTTAGAAGGCAGAGAAAGAGCTAGGTTTTTACCATGATTAATTCTAAATTACCTCATGAAAAGTTCTACCAACACACGTGGCTTCGTAGGATGAATTCCTGTGTTATGAAAATGGAGACGATATTCTGACATGGGTCATGATCCGAGTTCCAGAATTTCCAGTGAACAGAAATATAAATTAAATCTCTAACAATACAGAGCAATCACATACCATTTTCTTTCTTCAGAAAGTCTTGTTTCTGCATAACAGCATTAACTGTTTCCTGCCATCCTCCCAGTTCTCCTGTGGTCTTGTGGTGTAAGACTGAAAACTCCTTGAGGCACAGGTGTTGCTTCAATGCATGTGTGTGCCACACTTGAGATCCTGCACCACAATACCCATATAATGAATGATTTTTTAGTTTCTAAAAACAGTGCTTCCGTGAACAGCACTTGTATGCTTCTCTTTACCATTGGTTTTGCATCCAA
Source organism: Pseudotriccus pelzelni (assembly GCA_035584735.1). Taxonomy (NCBI): domain Eukaryota; kingdom Metazoa; phylum Chordata; class Aves; order Passeriformes; family Tyrannidae; genus Pseudotriccus; species Pseudotriccus pelzelni. The sequence goes on from JAWMRA010000001.1 coordinate 76,846,059, forward strand.
CAGAACTGGAAAATAAAAACCCAACCAACTGCTTCCTGCCTCTAAAAGCCCATCCAGGTTCCCAACCCCTTTCTCCAAATTTTGTAGAACGAATAGATTTAAAAATGTGAGGTCCTCCTGCTGGTTTGGCAGTAGCAATAGTTACATTTAAAAGAATGCTAACATAATGTTAAGAGTCTGGCTTATTACCTCAAAAGCTGTATTTAACTCTGCAGCTCCTGGATGGTGCTTCATCTTTAATTCTCTAAGCAAATCTCAGCACATTTAATATTCAGTATGAGACTCTACTTTGGGATCTCGTGATGCTTTGACATAAGGAGGAACTATAAGGTCATTGCTGCTTTGAATTGCTTTCTTTGCTCTAAATGTCTTTGCCACTTTTTTTTCCCTCCATTTACTTTAATTTTTAAGTAAGCCAGGCTGTTAACATTGTTTAAATGTAGCTTTTATGGCTTATGAAAAATAATGCTGCTGTAGTGGATAGATGTGCGTCAGCTGTGACTAAATGTTTTGATGTAGTCTTCTCAAAAGATAGACTAGAAGAGCTTTCCTTTGAAATATATGAAGCAGTTTTAGACACAGCTTCTCAGATGGATCTAATTAGTCTTTCATACAGACTGGATGTCCGTTTGTTGCAGCTGAATTCTCATTTCATTCACCCATAACTAGAAACACCTCGCTTCAAAGGTGTTTCTTCAAAGAAAGAAGGGTTTAGGGTTCCATGTTTTACTGCTTTTTGATGTTGGTTTCCCTTTAACTGAGAAGACCTTATGTTTATACAACTGTTATTATTAAGAAAACATAGCTTTGTTCAGGAGAGTTCATTCAGTATCTGTGTTGGCTATTGGTAGAAGTCAGAGATCTGTGGAATAGATCTTGCTATACAAGACTAGTGGTACAGCTGCATGTCTGGGTATTAAGCTCAGTGTAACAAAGATTTGAATGCAACCAGGATGTTCTAATAAAAACAGGGAATCTGGGTTGTGGGAGGATGAAAATTAAGATTAGAAATACAAGCAATTAGGCCTATCAATGGATAGCAGTTCTATTTGTTATTTATATACAGTAGTCACCCAAGAGACATTGTATTCTGTGTTGTTCTCCATTTTGGGATACATTTACATGGCACAGTTTAGTACGGCACAAAGGTGCCTATGCTAACTAACCTAGTTTGTGTGGTGCTGTGTTAATGCAGCTGTACTGCTCCTAGTTGGAATAACTTGTTTAGAGCTGGCTTGTGCACCTCCATGTAACAGTACATTGTGCCCTGTTGCGACACCTCTACAATAAAGAATATCATTAAAGCTGTAATGGTGTCAGATTAATCACTGAAATGATTAATTTCACAGAGGGTGTGACACTTGGATACAGCTATGATTGATGTTTATGGAAAATGAGCGGAAGGAAGGCAAGATGCTCTGCCTGTGTCTATCCCCCACTGGCTGCCTTGCAGCTGAGATGTCATTTAGACTTAAGAGGAGTTTGCAGGAACAGGCTGGTGGTGTTGGCTTTACTTCTCTGCTCTTCAGCAATGTAGCTGAGTTGGTTTTGCCTCTGGCAATTGCCATTTACCTCTTGTCTTCCCTGTCAAAGGAAGGGCAGTCCAGCCCTACTGCCTCAGATGGTGGCACTTAGGACATGTTGATAAGAGTGTGATGTGTGGGCCGTGAGCAGTCTCACATTAGTGGAATTGGATGGTCTGTAGGATTGTCTCTTGGGTCCTCATTACTTGTCCACATCAGTACCTCCAGCACACTTTTGTGTCAGCTAGAAAACTCTTAGTACAACACTTCGTTCTGCCCCTAGCCTTACCCAGTCATATCCTCCAATTACCTCTCACTGCGTCACCCTCTTTTTTTGTTGCTTGTGGGTTGTTTATGCCGCTTCTTCCTTTAGTGCTGAGCCCTAGCAGGTGTAAGCATTGAAACATCAGAGGTGACAATCTTACTAAGTTTATGCTTGACCTGGTGTTCTGCAATCCAAACCCACAATTTCAGGGGAAGCTGTATTCAGCCCTGTCTGGTACATGTTGAGTAGAAGGAAGAGCCTTCTAGAACTGTAGCTGTGAAGTGTAGCGATCAGCATATATAGATAGGATTTGTTTTTTGAAATGCAAAGAACTCATCCAAAGTTTTATGCAGCTTTTAAGAGAACGGTAGAAGTGCATTCCTACAGTTTAACTTCCTGGGCGGATTTTCAAGCCTCTGTTCCAAATCATAAAGGTGATGGTTCAGCCTTTCATAGAACAGTCAATAAAATTCAGTAATGTGGCCAAAAATGTATTCTGGTTCTATGTTAGAAATGGCTGCATGTTTCTCTGAAGTAATTTCTGAATGATTATATAGCCTAAATAGAGTCCATCTGAGTTATAAGAAACTGAAAATGCAGTGTGATGATGGGAGGAGTTAGACAATTTTGGCACTAAGGCTCTTCCCTTCCCCCTCATTCTGTAGCTCTGTGTCCCAGACTCATGCCTTTGGCAGGCTCTTCTCTGCTCCTCCCATGCTCCTGTCTTCATTCCAACCTTGTCTTTCTGTTGTGACTGCCCTCTTGTTTCCACCACCTAACCTCTATCAGCTGTTTCCTTTATTGCTGTAATTGCTGTGTATTTTCACACCGTGACCTCTTTGTCAGTGTTGGAGCAGCCCAGCTGTTTGACGGTAACAGACTAGTTTGCATGCACAGTTTCTCTTGTTTGAATTTAATATTTTCTTCTAGCTGATAGTGGATGAGGGAAATTGTTTAGTGAAAAGGGTGTATGGTTAAACTGGCATCTTCATTTTGATGATGGTGAGCTTTACATACTGTTAATTTCTAACAAACATATTTTTGTGTAACTCAGGGGTCTTTTGTATTAGTTTTATCATCTAAATGGTCCAAGGGAAGCTACATGGATGGCAAATCAACATAATAGAAACACAAAGTGGTATAGGTTGGAAAGGGCCTTTAAAGATCTAATTCCGCACACAGATAAACACCCACGCCTGCCATGGGCAAGGACACCTTCCACTAGATCAAGTTGCTCAAAGCCCCATCCAACCTGGCCATGAACATTTAATATGCAATAAGTAAGAATGAAGACTGATTTTGTTGTTTAAAGGTAAAGAGCAAAAAACAAAGAGAAGGATGGAGAGAGATAGTATATCTAGATTTCGGGAATGTTCAACAGTTAAACAGACCAAGAACAAAACCAACCAGAACAGGATGCCCCTGAAAACGGCAGCAGCAACTCCTAAGATAGATAGATTTCATAGATAATGGATTTTTCCTGTGTTTTGCGAAGGAAAACTCACCTGAAATAGGTGAGTTAATGGAAGTAGAGGGGAAAGGGCCAAGGGAATGGTCATTGTCAGTCACAATCAGTTTATCAGTCTGTGCAGCTGAAGTCTGTGGTGAGATCAAGTCATGTTGGCCCATCATGTTGGCTACATCTGCAATTCAAAGTGAACCACTGGTGATTTAGAGTTGCTCCGGCTGACCATGTGGAGTATGAATATTCATTTCTTGTTTTATTATAGTTCATGTTATGAATCCCAATTCATGAGATGTGGTTTTGCTTTGTAAAAATATGCTTGAAACAACTCAGGTGCTAGGTGGCCATAAGAATGAAAGCTTGGGATCTCCTGAATCTGTTGAACAATTCAGATTCCCAGCAGAAGCTGGTTCAATAGCAAAGGGTGTGTCCCAGAAAGTTCAACATTAGTAATGCTTTCCAGAATAGGTGGGAAATGGCTTTGAAAATGGCAGTAGAAACTATGTTCGATGTTGCACGCAGCTCCGGCATTTTTCAGTCATTTGGGATTATTAATCTGTTTTCCTAAACCTGCCTGACTCTTTCTGTGGATATGTGCTGGGTTTTTAAAATTCTTTTTATTCTGCAGCTGGAATTTTTTTATGCCCTCCATTAGTTTATCATTTTAGCAAGTTTACTTCTTGTACAGTTAGCTGGAGTGATTAACAGATGAAATGACTTCAGAGTATAAATTCTCATTTGGTCTTTGAGGTTATATTTCATCTCTGTTGTATGCCTTCCTAATTACCAGCATATTTCTGTACTTAAAATTAGAATTTTAAAGTATTATTCATCTTCTCTACATCAGAATTAAAAACAACATGGGCTGACATGTTGTATTAGTTCTTCAAAATCTGATAATGTTGTATTTTCTCTTTCATTTAAACTTAATTGTATCTTAAAAATATTAAAGCAAGAATTGTTTTGAGCTACATAACACAGTTTGGTGGATTTTTTCAATTAAACTATCACTGGTTGGTTTGTTGAGGTTTGTTTATTTTTTCCTTTCTTTTTAACACAACACTAACCTGTATTACATCTGCACTGGAATGTAGCAGTTCATCTCTGAACCTTTATCAGTGGTTCCTGTCAATGGTGCCAGTACTGAAAAAACCTTAACACAAATTTTGCAATTTTGTCTTATCCCCAAGAAATGTCTAAAGAGTACTCTTACTTGTGCTTTTTCATTTACTCTTTACATTTAGAACAATGAGATTCAGATACAGCTTCATGACTTCAGATAATCTCAGATTTACTGTGTTAAATTTTTTTTCTTGTTAAGTAGTGGCATTAAAACCCAATCTTTGCAAAGCACGTAGAAGAGTAATTAACATTGGAAAGAAAAGAGATGTCTGAGCCTTTCACCTGTAAGGTATCCTTTATCTCCAGCTGAGTTTGCCAGCCTTTAATGCTATTTGTCATCCCCAACAGGTATCTTGGTATTTTTTCCACACTGCCTGTTATACTTTGACTCCCTTAATGCCAATAAGATGTATTAGAATGTTATCCTCTCCCATTCAAGGCTTTAAATATTTGTTTGGCTTAAAAGAAATAAAGACACATTCATTTAACTGGTTTATACAGATGTGGGCTATTGACAGTTTAGGTATTGGATCTAACACAATGAAACGGCTTATTAGGATTGTGGAAAGCTCTAAAATTCTTGTGCTCTTACTGAATCTTTATGGTACATGCAACCTGGTCATTTTGTTACCCATTTTACTGGAAATAGGTGATCGGTGGTTTTAATTGCATGAGAAAGTATTTAAATGTTCTTCTAATTGGTCATTACTTGCTGATTGGTAAAAGGTTTCTAATGACACTAAAGTGTCTCTTCTCACTGAGGAACTGCTGATTGACTGGCCCTGCTAACTTTGTGGATCAGAAGCATGTTTGTCTTGCAGGAAAAACCTGACCAAGGTTTTGCTCCGCAGAAATAGACTGTTTTTTTTTTCCCTGAAAGTGCTTCAACATGCAAGGTGTTGTAGAAGCTGTACAATTCTATGTAGGAAAGTATATAAAATGACTTCTTTAGTTAAAGCACACCTGAGTTACCATGGTTTTTAGTTTTCCCTAGATTATTGAGTGACAATAGAAAAGTCAATTATAACATTTTAAATTCCTTATAAGGGTTGTGCTTTGCTGTCTCTGTGCCAAAGATGAAATCCATCCTCATCACTGAAGGAGCTTGTCTGGTGGCTGATACCTGTCTGCCTAATGTCAGCATCCACACATCTGTGTGTGTAAAAGCAAAGATCCTGTTGAGTGTGAAGAGCATGTTGCACTTGATATCCCCTGCTCTGGTCTGGCTTGAGTCCAGGTAGCAGGAAGAAATAGGTTCTGTCAGAGTTAAGTGAAAGCTGGAAATTCCTATTTCTCTTCCAGCTTTCTTGGTAGTGAGTTTATTGGAGAGTCTTTTCATCATCTATGGCTGAAACCATAGTCAGTGTGTAACAAGAGCTGACAGCTTTTTGTGTTAGGGAGGCAGGCAGCCCTATGAAGAGGTCATGGTCCGGCTGGGTCAAAAAGGCAGCTTTATCTGATTTGGGTTGAAGGATACCACACTGTCATTATCAAGTCTCAGAAACCACTTTTGTGGAGAAGTGTGCTCTTAACATGATCAACAACACAGCAGCAGCATCTATGTAAATGTCACAATCATCATTTCAAGAAAGGACAAGGGATACCTTCTCATGGAGACAAGTCTCTGACTATGAACTATTCACACCGCAAGCTGACAAATGGAACTGAGAAGTTGAATTAAGGTGTCTGGAACAGTCTTGTGCCTGCATTCAGGCAATTCTTAAACCTTTAGAAGCTTGACAAGAGAGAAGGTGTTTTGTTTTCAGGGGCCTAAGGGACTGGTAGGTTCCTCCTCTGCAAGTGGTCATGTGACTGTCAAATTTACTCTTAGCTGTCAAAATAAAAGAAATCTATTTTATTTCTAATAAGACTGGGAAATGGAGTAAAGATACACTCTTTGGCAGGAGAGGGGCATTGTCTCCTACTATACCTGAAATTGTTGTAATTCTGGCAACAACTTCTAATACCTTAAAATATTTTCTCCTAAAACTGCTACTATGGTTTTGTGATTACCTAAAGTGAAACTAATTTAGCATAGCTTGTGTCCCAGCAGACACCTGTTGATCCAAGTCTCAATTCAGCTGTGTTTGGCTGTGCCGGTCCTACAATGAACAAACAGAATAAAATGTACATTAGATATTTAGAGCTATAATAAGCTTGCACTGCAAGGGAGAAAAGGCATCAGTAAAGAGGTGCAGAATCATAACTATTTGGAATCATATGAAAGGACTGATTAATTCCAAATAGTCCCCATTTCCTTGCACGTCAAAATCCCAGCAACACTTAAACCAGGGTTCCTATTGATATGACTCCATCTTGACATTCTCCTAATACACAACTAGGTTAACTAGGTGAGTGAAGTACTTCAAACCTCTTTTTTCTGTCTAGTTGAGCTGCTGTATTCAGTATTTCTCAGTTTCTGAAGACATAAGATTCCTTTCTACATAACATAATGGTAAGGAGGATTTTGCAATTTTGAGCTTTATTAACTGAAGTAATGCCTTCAACAAGAGTACAGATACAGAATGTGTGTCTTTACTGAAAGTATATTCAGGTTTTATCACTTATTGAACGTTCTGCTGCCTTTTGTCTGGAAGCAAAATGTGTGAAGATGAAAAAATTGGCGTACATTTGATATGAAATGTAATACTAATGTATCTATATTGTGATTTCTTTTTTCTAAGTAGCAAGTAGTGTAATGGCTTGATACCTTGAAAGAATTGCAGAATTTGAAAAGAGAGATCCCTCCTTTGTTTTACATTATCTGGCTGCTCAGAGGGAAAATGTATTAAAAGTTTCCATTGTGAGGTAGCTGGAATTGTTTTTATCAGAAAATATCAGTGCCTAGGACCTCACTCCTAACGGCATCAAAGCTAATTCAACCCGAAAAATCACCACTTCATGTGTAGGAAGATAGTAGATTTCTGTAAAGAGATGTGCAAAACTACAAAAATGATCAAATATTACAATTATTAACAAACAAGGACCTGTAAACTAAATGTAGTAATTGGCATCCTCTTGGACAGAAAGTTCACCAAGCTCCAGGTATTTTGAGAGATTCTTTGCGTTAATTCTGAATATGAATTTTTCCCAGTCCTACTTGCCATTATTATCATTAGATACCAGCTTTGTTGTGTTACAACAAGGAAACTCCCTACAGTGAAGATCAATGCATAGCTAGGTGCTTACATTTTATATATGTCTTTACAAGCTTTAATTATTTTGTAGTCAACTGGTGCTATAATTCAAAATAGAAATATTCCTTAACTTAAAAAAAACCCTCATATTTTAAGCTTTTTTTGGTGGAAAAAGTAGAGATCATTCATTGTAGAGAACAGAAGTTAACAGTAAACCCAAATGATGGGTGTTCCAGCTCATGGGGTCTATTGTTGCAGAATGAGCTTGTCTGAATTCAGTTTTCCTAGAACTGTTATTCAGGAATGCACTAAATATTTTTTGAGATGGCAGAGAAAATAAATACATGAAACGTACCTGGTTTGCTTTATTGTGTCATGGTTATATAGTTATAAAAATGCAGTATTAGAATGTTGGCATTTCATTATGCATTTAGGGCTTTGACAGCTGGTCTTGTTGTTTGTTCTAGGTATTTTGACCTTTCCTAGACACTTCACCTGGGAACTGTCAAAGGTGTCTATGCATGTCAGATTTCAGAGCTGGCAGTAATAAGTTCGATTGCTTTGAAAATTGGTGTAGATAGCTACACAGGAAGGTTTTGTTTCCTGGGTCATTTTAAGAGCAGAAAAAATAGGCTTTTTTGTCAACTTCAGTTGTTTGTGATGAAGAATTTTTACTGCTGGTTATTGTTTCTTAAGTATCCCTGAGCTTACTGATTAATATTTTCTCCTCTACCATTACTGATTAGAAAGACAACAGACATTATTTCAATTTACCGATTACAGTTACTCTCTTCTGCTTCTCCATCCCTTCTGCAAAGTTGTTCTGTTAGGCCTGCAAAACACTGGACTAGAGGTTAGACAACTGTGTTGTGGCCAGTTTTATCTTACCAAATGGTGCCATTGCCAAGTCATCATCTTGTACAGGCAGACGTGAAGGGTTCATGTTGTGGGGAGAGCTTAATTTTTGGATTAGGAGAGGAGATGTCTGTGGCTAAGACCGAAGTCTCTATTTTCATGAAAATAACCGTAGCAGGTAACAGAAGGTGAGGAGACCTGAAACCTGTATCTTGGGTATTTTCCCCTTAGTGAAGTATTTTTCAGTTTTCCTTAAGGAAGGAGTGTTTGACTGTCCCTAGCCGCTAGCTGGGGCAGGGGGAGGATGGTTGAGTTTAGTTCTCTATACTTGTCCAGTATTGCCTTAATCCCTGTCTCCCAGGGGCTCGGGTAAGGGACATTACTGGAAAACTCTCCAACCTAATAACATACTGCTAGTTACTATTCAGTATTGGTTGTTCAAACTGGCATCAATGAAATAACAAAGAAAAGTACAAGGGCAATCCAAAGAGACTTCAGGGCCATGGGATGATTGGTAGAGGGATCAGGAGCATAGGTAGTAATTTCTTTGATCCTTCCGGTAACAAGGAATAATACTGATAGGAGTAGGCAGATCCATCAGGTCAGTGAATGGTGCTGAGGTTGGTGTAATCAGAAAAATTTCAGGATTTTTGATCATGGGATGATCTACTCAACGCCTGGTCTACTGACACCAGATGGGATGGACCTATCTCAGAGAGGAAACAGATTTCTAGTGTGCAGTGATGACTGATGGGATGGTGTGCCAGAACTTGAAGAAATGAGCACTAATAGGGTTCCTCACGAGGTATTTGCTACAATGTACCACACTTGGAATGTTTCTGCACTAGTGCCTGCAACATGAGGAACACACAGCAGGAGCTCAAAGCTTTGGCCCAGTCCCAGAAATGTGACATCACTGGCATAAGTGAAACCTGGTGGGATGACACCTGTGACTGCAGTGCCCTGTTGGACAATTATGGGCTCTTAAGGAGGCATAGGCAGGGTAGAAGAGGTGAAGGGGTGGCACTGTGTGTAACAGAAGGATTAGAAGGTATGGAGCTCACAGTTGGCACTGACACAATTGAGAACCTTTGGATATGAGTCGAGGGGCAAACAAATAATGCAAATGTCGTTGTGGGATTCTGCTATAGACCTCCTGGCCAGGACAGTGATGCTGATGAATTATCCTTTGAGGAACTAAGGAACACTTCCAGATCCAGTCCCCTTGTCCTCTTCAAACATCACCTCCTAAGGGCACAGGAGCAGGCATTTCCCAAATGTCAGAAGTCAAGCAGGCAAGGCAGAAAGCCTTGGCCTTGGCTGAACAGAGATCTTCTCTTGGAAGTAAGGCAAAAAGGGAAGGTGTATGTCCAGGTAAAGCAAGATCAAGTGACACGGGAGAAATTCAGAGATGCTGCTTGCCACTGTAGGGAGAAAATTCATGTGGCCAAAGCTCAACTGGATTTGAAGCTGCCAGAAACGCAGAGGACAATAAAAGGAATTGTTTCAAATGTATTAATGGCAATAGGCAGTGTAAAAATAACATTGGCCCATTACAGGATGAGGATGGTCACCTCACAAACAGGGCCAGAGACAAAGCAGAGGTGTTTAACACTTTCCTTACCTCTGTCTTCAACATGGATGAAGGACCAAGGGGGTCTCAGTGCCCTCAACTTGGAGGACCATGATTGTGAGAATGATCAACTCCCAGTCAACCCTGAAACTGTGCAGGATCTGCCGCTCCAGCTGCATCCCTACAAATTTATGGGGCCTGATGTGGTTCTTCCCCGAATCCTCAAAGAGCTTCTGCTGTCATTGCAAAACCCCTCTTAATGATTTTTGAGCAGTCTTGGGAATCTGAAGAGGTCCCAGATGACTGGAAGCTGGTGAATGTTGTCCTGACCTTCAAGAAGGGCAAGAAGGAGGACCCTGGAAACTACAGGCTTGTCTGTCTCACTTCTTACTGGGCATTTACTTGCCTGGTGAAGTTATGGAACAGATTATTTTGGGAAGTATTGAAAAACACCTGAAAGACAACACAGTCATTGGTCAGAGCCAGCATGGCTTCATGAGAAGAAAGCCCTGCTTATCCAACCTGATTTATGACAAAGTAACTCACCTAGATGATCAAAGGAAGGAAGACAGTTGATATAACCTTTCTGGATTTCAGTGAAGCTTTTGATACTGTCTGTCACAGGATCCATCTGGGTAAACAGATCATGTGGTAGATGAGCAATTGACTCATGGGTTGAGCACAGAGGGTGTTTCAGGTCGAACTTGGCTTCCAGACAAGTGCCTAGACTACGGTCACAAACTTTCTCCTTCCCCCCCCTCCTTTCTCTGGACAGACTGGAAAAAACAGCAGAAAAATTCAACCGAATTCCAAGCAATATATATATATAGGATATATATAATCAGGATGTCACCCACAGGGGACCTCCAAAGGGAAAAGAGAAGGGAAAGGGGAAAGGGAAAAAGGATCAGAAAAACTTAGATGTAGCTTCACACAATCAACTCCAAAAACTCGTCAACACACAGGTATTACAGTAATAGCTTACTACGTTTCTCAAGATAGCAGAGCCCTGCATTATCAACCGCCGGCCCTCTCCGCTCCTCAAGGCCAACTAGGCCCACCAGGCCTCGCTTCTTCACTCGGGCAGAATGACAGTAGAGAATTTTTGCCTCCAGTCCGCCAGAAGAAGGAGAGAGCGAGAGCTTCCTCTCCTTATTTATATACTTGCTTACGTAAAAATCGTATGGAATACTGGGAGTATGGTTTTGGTTTCTCGGTTACAACTTGGTTACCAAGGAAGGTCTAAACTCAAAACTACTACAGAGGGTAATAGTGAATGGGTGACAGATTGGTGATCTGTCAGTAGTGGGGATTCACAAGGCTCCATTGTGGGTCCTGTGCTCTTCAACATCTTCGTCAATGACTTGGACATAGGACTGAAAGAGATATTAAGCAAGTTTGCAGATGACACAAAACTTGGAGCAGCTGTTGACTCTCTTGAAGGCAGGGAGGCCCTGCAGGGAGACTTGGACAAATGAGAGGACTGGGCAATCACCAACCATGTGAATTTCAGCAAGGGAAGTGCAGGATTCTGCACCTGGGATGGGGCAACCCTGGATGTACGTACAGACTGGGGAATGAGATGCTGGAAAGCAGTGGGAAGGGACCTGGGGGTCCCTGGTCAAAGGCAAATTGAATCTGAGTCAGCAGTGCCCTGACAGCCAGGAGGGCCAACTGTGTCCTGGGGGGCATCAGGCAAAGCATCACCAGCCAGTCAAGGGAGGGGATTGTCCTACTTTGCTCTGCACTGGCACGGCCTCACCTTGAATATTGTGTGCAGTTTTAGGCACTAAAATATAGAAAGATATTAAACTGTTAGAGAGCGTCCAAAGGAGAGCAATGAAGATGGTGAAGGACCTTGAGGGGAAGCTGTATGAGAAGCAGCTGAGGTCACTTGGTCTGTTCAGCCTGGAGAAGGGGAGACTGAGGGGAGACCTCATTGCAGTCACAACTTCCTCCTGAGGGGAAGAGGAGGGGCAGGCACTGATTTCTTTGCTTTCGTGACCAGTGACAGGACCCGAGGGAATGGCCTGAAGTGGTGTCACAGGAAGTTTATGCTCGATATTAGAAGAAGTTTCTTCATCCAGAGGGTGGTTGGGCATTGGAAGAGGTCCCCCAGGGAAGTGGTCACAGCACCAAGCCTGTCAGAGCTCAAGAAGAATTTGGATTATACTCTCAGGCATGTTGTGTGACTCTGGGGGATGGTCCTGAGCAGGACCAGGAGTTGGACTAGATGATCCTTGTGGGTCCCTTCCAACTCAGCATATTCTCTGATTCTGTGATATTAGAAACTGGTATTAATAAAGCATTGCTTTCTAATAACAATATACAAGCTGAATTCAAATACGTAACTTAAAAGTTTTTGAGTTTTACTCCAGTATTGAAACAGATAAATGTGGGCACTACTGTAGTACTTGGTTTGTCTGAAGCTTCAGCAGTTCAGGAGGGATGAGCCCAGATTAACTTCCGATACACCAACTGATACTCAGCCACCCTAGTTCAAGTGATTCCAGTAATTGATGCTACATTTTTTCTCTGGAAGATGATTTTACAGCCTATTACTAAAGTGATCAAGGGTCTTAAAGTCTTTCAATGATAACAAGCCCTTCCATTTTAGACAGCTTTTTTTTTTTTTCTAGCTTTTACCTATAACTAGCTAGGAGTATTTTAAACAGCTTTGCTTTGACCAGATATAATTGCTTGTTTATGGAAGAAACACTACATTGCAGGCAAATCCGTTCTGCATCACTTTCCAAACAACAAAAAAATAGAGTAATTAACTGTGCTTGCATGCCCTTCCAGGTTTTTTTCTTTTGTTTCTCAACATGGATTATAGGGAAACGTTGCACTGGTTTTGCATCATGAAGGGACTGTTTCTGTTATGGAAAATGTTTCCTGCATAAAAAGTGTATCTGTTTTACGGGTTGAGCAATTTGAAATCTTTTAAAAGAAAGATTTTCATGTAGCATGTTGGGGGGATCACAAGATTTACAATGTGCTAACTCCGTGATCTCATTATAAGCAGACAGGCATTTTTGAATGCAAGGTATTATCATATTATATAGCCTTTTTGGAGTAAAGAAGTAAAAATTTTACATATGAAAATCTGATTAATATCTGCAAAGGTTCGTAACTGTTTTGTTGTTACAGACATAAAAGTTTAGATTATTTATGTAAATGTCAGTGTGTCAATAGCAATGCTGTAAATTCTGAACCCGTGTTTTGTGACAGCCTGTTACCATCTGATTAATAACAGCTCTTTCTGTAAAACTTTTTCAGTTATAAAAATATGCAGTGGAAAAATAACTACATATTCTGCAAACTTTGACAGCTAAGAAAGCAGTGAAAATTAAGCCTTGATCAATATAATGGAAAAAGATACAACCTTTGATTAGGCAGCCTATTATTTTTTAAATAACTTTTTTTTTTTAACAGCTAACTGCAGGTGTTTAACTTACAAAGTCTCCTGAAACTTGAGCTATATCTTTTTTAGTGGAGTATGATCATAATTCTCAAGATGTGACATCTGTGGCAACAAAAACTACCGTACACTGCTGTCATGGTTATATTCAGTGTTTACACTTGATGTAACTGGATGCTATGGTCTGGCTTTTGCTATTTCTCATTCTAACTTCTTCCATGACGATAAGTGAATTATGAGTGGCGGAATTTTATTGTCATATTTACTGTTTGGGTGTTGGAGTTTTTTCCTGTGAAAACAGTGGTGGGTTTTGTGATTACCTTTTCCACACCTAGCAGCCATGCTTGCCAGAAGAATCCTGTGCTCAGTTTTGGATCCCTTGCTACAAGGCAGACATGGAGGTGCTGGAGTGTGTCCAGAGGAGGGCAACCGAGCTGGTGAAGGGTCTGAAACATAAGTCCCATGACAAGTGGAGGAGGGTACTGGTGTTGTTTAGCCCAGAGAAAAGGAGGTTCAGGGGGAACCTGCTCACTTTCTACAACTACCAGAAAGGAGGTTATAGCAAGGTGGAGGTCAGGATCTTCTTCCAGGTAACAAGCAATAGGACAAGAGGAAATGGTCTCAAGCTGCACCAGGGGAGGTTTAGATTGGATATTAAGAAAAATTTCTTCAGGGGAAGGGCTGTAAAATGTTGGACCAGGCTGTCCAGGGAAATGGTTGAGTCACCTCAACACTGGAGGTGTTTAAAAAGATGAGTCGATTCTATGATTCTAAGTGGAGACTGCAAGAGCTCAATCATTTATTCTTCTTCCCATTGCAACCTTCCCTCAGCAAAAAGGTTTCAGGCAGAAAGTTGAGAGGTGGCAATTTGATTTTCAGTTTCACGAGAGAAGGAGGG